>CM062811.1:270927984-272132893 GCA_031772625.1 Pinus tabuliformis
TCTAATGTTGAGGTATATGTCATATAATCTTTTATAGTTCTACTTTATTTTATATTCAAGTATTCATTGTCTTTCATGTCTTATATTTTGAATTTTATCTTCTTTCATTTTCAGGAGAGGAACTCAATATTGATGGTAAGAAGCAACAATTGAAGAAAGAGGAGAACAATAACACTGGAGCGACAAATGCAAAATGAGAGAGATAAGAGAATCTGTCTAATGATACCCTTAGAGCCAATATCTTGCATAAGACACACTCATAGAGACTGATGGTCAAGCCTTCAGAATTGGTGAATTCACTTGCAATGCTTTGGAAACACAACAATAATGTTTTGAAATGATGAAACAATATTTCATGTGTAAATTGTAGTCCAACCCATATTAAGTTGAAAACTCATATTGTAATACTTTATATTTTATATAATAAAATTTATATGGTTGAAATTATTTTTATTTGCACTTGATATTATTTAGCCTTGTAATTAACATATGTAACTTTGCGTTATCATATTAGATAAACATGCACATTGTGACATTTTCTTAAAATTTAGTCGCAAAATCATACTAACTAATTTATGGTGATTAATAATAAACACATAAAATAAATCTAAAACTATTACATTAGTAGTTTATATTAATTAATGATGAACACGAATAAAATGAATATATGACTAAATTAGTCGTTTATAATGATTATGAATTAAATTAAATTAAATGAATAGAAACTATTAAATTAGTCGTTTATATAATGAATATGAAAATACCAAAAAAAGATAAATGACTACTACAAATGATAAATATTTTATTATTATAAATGATGATTAAATTTTGCATATATATGACTATTAGTAGATAATTTACCTCATCTTATAACACGACAAAAATTTAGTCATATTTCTTTGGTCATTAATTGGTTTTAAATGATGACTAAAATTTGCATATATATGACTATTAGTAGCTAATTTACAGTATATTATAACACGACCAATGTTTTGGTCATATTTTTTTGGTCATTAATTGGTAATCTCGAGGATTCATATAGTGATATATTTTGTTATATAGTTGGTCATTAATTGCAAAAATTAATGACTAAACCAATGAAAAATTAATGACTAAATATACTACTAGATGGTAAAATTGAGGAAACCAATTAATGACTAAGCTAAAAATGACTAAAAGTTGGTCGCGTTATAAGATACTGTAAATTAGCTACTATTGGTCACCGACTGAAAAATGGTCGTTTATATGCAAATTTTAGTTGTTTTTTTAGTAACTAATTAGTCATTTTGTACTAGTGAAAGTGCCTTGCAACTTTGGAGGTGTGAGCTTCTCTGATCAGTTGCAACCTCTCACCTTTATGAACACATAGATTATCTAGCCTATAGAGTAACCCATCATGCATATGGTAGTCAATGGTGCGGTCTCCATCGTGCACATGACTTTGACTTTGCAATTGCTGATACGCCTCCTTGAAGTCCTCATCTTCAGAATATGCCTCTCCGTATGCATCATGGTGAATGGATCCATGTGCATAAGAGTCCACAAAGTTGTGATATTTGATGTGGGTGGCCTTGAAAGCATGTCAGACAACTTTTTCTTGATGCCCTTCTTATATTTGATCACTAGATGAAACTTTTGTAAAAACCCCTTCAACTTGTAATGCCTTGTTTTTTGTAGCTTGCTCTGGGCCTACAAGTACTATAACAACTAGTGATATGTGTGGATTACTGTCTCCTTTCCCATCAAATATTGCTTCCACTTCTTCACAGCTTGCGCCATGACATAGAGATCTTTATTGTAGGTAGGATAGTTAAGAATTATACCATGAAATACTTTAGAATAGTACCATAGAAGCCTTCCCTCTTGCATCAAGACAACTCCCATAACATACCCACTTGCATCTCTCTCCACTTTAAAGAGTCACTGCAAGTTTAGTAATGCTAGAACTAGCGCTTGATTGATCTTCTTCTTTAGCTCCTCGAAAGCCTTCTGCTCACCTTTTCCCCACTAGAAACTCTTTCCACTTGTTGTTATGGTGTGGAGCGGTGCTATTATCACTGAAAACGAGGCTATAAACTTCCTTAGATACCATGTTACCCCAATGAAACTCTCGACCTCAGAAACATTAGTAGGCACTAGCCATTTGATGATCCCCTCCATCTTGGTAGGATCTATGTTTCGCTCTCCTCCACCAATCACATACCCAAGATACACCCAATATTATTGCGCAAACTCACACTTTTTCTTGAGATTTTCTAGCAGTTGGTGCTTCTTCAATGTTTCGACACCCACGTCAAATGTGAAATATGCTTCTCTTAGGTAACATTATATACCAATATATCATCCAAATAGATAATAACAAATGAATCTGTAAAAGGGCATAATACATCATTCATTAGGGCATAACTAACCACTCATAAAAGCCTTGCCTATTTTTTAAGGCAGTATTCCATGTATCTTCTTATTTGACTCGAACCTGGTGATATCCAGACTTCAAGTCCATCTTGGTGAAGTATTTTTCTTACTGTAGATGATTCAAAAAATCATCTATCTTGGGCAAGGGGTATCTATTCTTGAGCGTGATTTTTTTCAACGCCCTGTAATCTATACACATCCGCCAATTCCCATCCTTATTCGGCACAATAATGATGGGTGACCCAAATTGTGATGTACTTGGTCAAATGACACCCTATTCCAACAACTTATGTAATTGTTTCTTCACCTCACTTGCTTCTATTACACACTGCCTGTAAAGCTCAATCTTTGGCAATGGGGAGTCTGACAATAGTTGGATCTCATCCTCCACTTCTCTCTTAGGTGGTAACCCTTTAGGCTCTCGGAACACATCCTTGTATGCATGTAACAAATCCTCCAATTATTTTTTCTATTTATTAGTACACCCCTCTAGGGATGCCTTGCCTCTTATTGATCCCTTTACAAACTAAATTTCTCTTAAAAACAACAAAACATACTTCTTTATGGAACTGATCAATTTCTTGGCTTGGTTTGCACTTACCAGGAAAATTTTCGACTTACCTTTGTGTGTGTTGACGATGAATGATTTTCCATCCTTGACGAGCCAATACTAGTCATTTCTCCTCATGAATATCACATCACACATGTACATGTATGGAATCCCAAACACGACTCCACATACATCAAGGGCAACCACATCTAGATCTACTTCATCAATATAATCAACATTGATAGAAAATCTAATTTTGCATTGTTTTATTACCTTCAACTCTACATCCTTATTTACCCATCCCAATGGATATGGGTTTGGATGAGCACAAATTCTAGCCCCAACCTATTGACCAACTCTGTTGTGATGAGATTCACCTATGATCCTGAGTCAGGTAGAGCATCAATATTTTTCTTCTTGACCTGTATCTTTATATGGAAGAGTTTGGTCATTTCTTTCTCTTCTTATTGTTGAAGGCTACTTAGATTCACCTCCTTCTACACTGATGTACATATGATATTCTCATCCATGTCTGAGTTGCTTTCAACTTGGTTTCTCGTGTCTGTGACCATGGGATTCTTCTTCTTATTATCTTTCTTCTTTTTCTTTGGGTTTAGCTCTGAATGCAACTTCCAAGACTTCTCCTTTGTATGACCATCAATGTTGCAGTGGTTGTAGTGATTGATAAGATATTTTCACTGGTGTGTTGTGAATTTCATATTTTTATCTTTTCTGCCTTTGTGCTTCTTCTTACCCTCCTTAGAAGTGTCCTATTTCTCCTTCTTCTTCGATCCACTTGATTGTTCTCTCTTCAGGACTATGTTCTATAAGTAATGTGCCTGTACACAAGCCTCGTCCATTGATTTGGGCTTGAACAACATCACTTGCTCAAAATATGGTGTTATAGACCCCAAAATATGTGAGGAGTACATCTACGTTATTTGGAGAGATACCCAACATTATACCCATCTTTTTTATTTTCATGGTGTACTCTTGCATGCTTTGGCCTCACTCTTTCCTGAAGTAATACCACCAGATCCACTGGTCCTACACGTACCCAATGATAAAACTGTGACTTAATGAAGGTTTTTTAATCTTCCCACTTATTTACTAGAGGTTCTCCTCCCAACCTCAGGTTTTCCATGTGGCTCTCCCACCAAGTTAGTGCATGGCCCTCCAATTTCAGTCACATAAATGCTAGTTTTTGTCCTTCTTCAATCTGATCGATGCTGAAATAAACTTCCATCTGCTGCAACCAATGGTTTAGTTTTAGAGCATCACTATCACCATGGTATGGCTTCATATCAAATTTTGTTTCCATTTTAAATAATGATTGTGATTGGTTCATGACACTTGTACCGGGTTGATCTTTTTTCAAGTTCTTTCTTCGACTAGCTCTTCGTTTCTCCTCGATATTCTAATCCTCGTTCTGATTTTTCCTTTGCATTTGAACCCCCATGTTCTCTAAATATCCCTAGCTTTTTATTCAAGGCCACCACGAGGAGGCTTATATTGCGGTTGATATCCACGACTTGTTATTCCATTCGTATAAACCTCACCTCTGTAGGATCACGAGGGTCGTTTACAAATTTGTTGCCCATGATTAGGGTCTTATAATCTTCTGCTCCACCGATCTAGATCCCTGAAATCTCCACAAAATTCCCAAAGAAACATGGATCTAATACCAAATGATACATAAACTACCATGGATATTCCATTGGACAATTCGTCACAACATATTTGATAATATTATATTAAAAATTCTGAATTTCAACACTATTACAGCTTTATTTAACGTCTAGATATGTAAATTTAACTCTAATTAGTGCATTCATGTGAATGGAAATTATGTAGAAAAGTATAAAACGACAAAATAAGCTCACAAACACACATAAGACACAATTTATACTTTGGGAAACCCTTTTGGGAGAAAACCCAACTAGAAGGTGAGGTGATCCGAGTTACCTCAACTCCTAGATTTAACCAAGATCTTTTACTTTCGTGATGTGATTAGAATTGAAATTAAAATAGCATAAAGGAACATAAATGCATGCTGTAAAGAAGAAGGAACATGAAAATAGCCAAAAACATAAAACACAATGCGTTGATAACAGAGTTCGTCCAGGAGGGACTACTATTAGAAAAATTATATGTATGACAAAGAAATGCAAGACATATAATATGTGGAAAAAAACAAACACATAAAATCAGAGAGACACAGATATACATGGTTCACCCAGTATAGGCTACGTCCACCCCAAACAGACAGTCCTTCCTTTCTATTATCCAGCAAAATGAAGAGACACAACCTACAACAGATCCGCTGTAATATCCTCTGTTTTCACTCTCACATCTCTGTTTCTCGCTCTGAGAATATACACATATTCCACAGCCTCAATACAATGCCCTCATAAAAAGGGAGGGGTTACCTTCTAGGGAAAAAACCATAAACTAAACATAAATTCTACCGTCAGATCATCTGCCTAATGAATGGCCCAGATTGACTAGAAATTACTATACTTTTACAAGGCAATTTTACATCTGTTTTTAGCACCCCCCTGTGTGGAGGGGTGTATAATCTTCCTAGGTATACATCCAGCTAAAACAAAGACTTCTAAATAATCATGCTCCACACCCAACAACTAAATCTTTGGGCCCCAGTGTCAAGATGGTGTATGCCGCTACATTAAGTGTTGTTAATAGTGATGATGTACATAAGAGGTGACGTCGTTATCATACAAGGAAAATTCCCTCACACAGGAGTGGCGCCAATAGATGTTCTACTGTAGGAACACTCAGTTAGAAAAGGACTCCTATTAGTATGACACAAACTCATGCATGATGATGATGAACATCTCGCCAACATGGCATAAAATGGATCTCAATGCAATCATACATGGCGACACATGAGTATCCCATCAACATAACTATTAGTGTCGGGATCTTCATCCCTCCGTCAGAGATCAAATCCTTTTGTTGCATTGCATATTAGGTGTCCCACCCAGTCAGCTACATTCCATTACGAAGCATCGATCATCTGACGGTAGTGGTTTTTCCTACAGTTTCCCTCATGTCTTGTACCTGTTGGCTCATGTTTACTCATCAAAATCATATACAGTCCCCTTTTTGTCTTTATAGTTTGCAAAAGTCTTTTCTACGGTTTCATTGTCATTAGGTCTAGGGTTTCATTAGGGTTTCATCAAAAAGGGTTTCAAAATGTCTAATAATAGTTAGCAGGTACATGATGAGGTTCCAACACCAATAAATTTTATAACCAATTGTTCGTATTTTAGATTTTATTGTATAAATTCATGTAATTTTATTTCCTTCATATGTAAATCACTCCACCTGCAACCTTGGTCACTTTCCATAGCCTCAGTAGCTCCAATCCCCTGCAAAGCAAACAGAAAACAATTCATTCAGTTCATCACAAGCTCAAATAAAGTGAAAAAGCTCAAAAACAGAGTTAAAAAAGTCAAGTCATATTCCAAACATTGTAAAGTGGGTTTTATGAAACAAAAATTTAAAAGTCTTTGTATATAAATGATTTCTTCAATTTGAAAAGCCCATTTGCATTCAAGCAACAAGGGGTGAGTAAGAGCAAAGTTGTGTTTGAGCAAAAGAAGAGAAATTGGGAGAAATTTCGCGAAATTAAAGGCGCAACACATTGAGTGAGTGGCACGGTGCACATAGCAGGCACGGTGCATAGGGCCGCGATTTCCAGTAAAAAATTGCACAGGCACGACGCACATACAGGGCGTAGCACATTGGGATTGAGGCGCGGTACATAGAGCTGCCCAACCCATTTTGCTCCAAAACTTCCTCAAATCGCCCAAAACCTCATGTGAACAAGTGTAGCTCTCCTCTTGGCTAGTGAAGGAATTTGTCCTCAAGTTTATGGTGGTCGTGTGAACGAAAATCAAACCCTACCTCTTGCATCTCCCAAAGAAAATAATGCTTAGGGTTTTAAATTGTCATTTTGTTGTCACAACTATTTCTACCACTTCTTCCTTTTGCCACTTCCTCACTCATTTTCCCAGTTTATTCCCCCCATTCCCTAAACTCCCATATTCCTAAAAATCATCTATCCCTATCCCAATTCCCATTTCCAATTTCCTAAAATACAAATTCCCAAACCCTAGCTATTATCCCTAAAACTCCCATATCACTCCCTAATCCCCTGTTTCCCTAAATAAACCCTATCCTAAAAGTCCTAAAATCCCTCATTTTTCCCTCCCTCTACTGTCCCTCATATCACTTTTCCCTTGGTGGCAGAAAATCAAGAAAAACCATAATTTTCCTATTTTTCATCAAGAAAACTCACTTGCTAGCAGAGATGGAATCTGATCCGTCATATGATTATGAAGAGAAGACACACAGTGACTCTCCCACAGGGGTACATGCACCCAGGAGGCCTCATAGAGGTGGCAAACACATTCAAGAAGAACCTACCGCTCTTGCTGAATTACAAGCCTGACCTCTCACCATCACTTGTTTCCAACACCAATCATGCTATGAATTTTGTGAGATGGTTGCTAGAAACCAGTTTCATCATGAGTTGGCCTGTTTGTTTGTGCTTCATTTACATGATGGTCAAGCCACTCTAGCTACTGTCACATTCACTTTAACACTAGAATCTATTTCACTAGCAACCGATATTCCTAACATTCGAGAGCAATGGAACAAGAGGCAGAAAATTGACAGGCATCATTATGAACCATACAACAAGCTCGGTTATTTGAGACAACTCAACAGAGTGTTTCCTTTTCGGTACCTCAAAGATTCACATGCTCCTTTAATGAAACTGATAATGAAGTATTTCAGCTGTGAGGGCCGGTTTTCCTGTTTATATGCCTATCATATTAGGTTGCTGATGCATTTTACCAGGGTGAGGATGATGAACCTACCTTATTTCATGTGCCGAAATATTGAGAAAATGACCACCCTAGTGCAACACAAGACTCATTAGCAGCAGTTCAACAGTATTTACCATTTTGCCCTCATTAAGATTGTGGTCATTCATCAGCTCGGTTTGTAGGGCATCACTCGGGAGGACTTCATTTCTCATGAGTTTTTCACAGCTCCTCAGGGACCTCCCGAGGTGTTGCATGAGACAAGTGAACCTTCATATCAGCATGAGGGTCATAGGACATAGACCGCTAGTATGCCGGTGTTTATCACTTATCAAAAGGGCACTAGACGGTTGTTCGCAGCAGCAAAGTGAGCATTATCTCCACACAGGGTGGAAGGGGTCTCGCTTCCGTTATCGGCACAACAGGTTCATGACAAAGGCAAGAGGCCATTATAAGATGAAGGACCATCAGGTGAGCAAGAGACTGATTTCATTCTCATTGAGGGTGATGATACCGATGTGGGCCTGCAAAGCACAAATCTCAAAGAAATCATCCAAGAGCAGTGGGCAGACATCAATGCCTTGCCCCTCAACTTGGAAAGGGCTAAATGGATTATAAATTACCTGGAGAAAATAAATAAGCAACTTGAAGATCAGCAAGTGATTATGGAGTTGCAAAACATTTGGGAGAAACGCCAAGCTGCCCAAAGGAGGAGGGTGAAGCTCACTTTACTTGAGCAAGATATCAATGCCGATCAGGAGTCATGGCTTGAAAGAGCCAATATCCACTTAGAGAGGTTGTTGGAGAAGGCCAACAAGGAGAAAACATTGTTGATACATATGGCATATCATTACATGGCAAGAAACAACGTTTGCAAGGCAAGAATCATGAGCTTAAAGGCAAAATTGAAAAGGGCATCAAAAAGGCGAAAGGAACATGATAGAATTCAGATATTGGCTGAGGCTTCCTTGGCCCAACACAATTCTTGATGGAGAAGATTCAGCCCAAATTCCAAAATATTTGGGGCACTTTTTGCATTTTTGGAATTTTTTGCTCAAAAAACAGGAATTTCTGCTCTATGTGCCGTGCCACCTGGCGCTTGCTTTTGATAGGGACCTCCAAATGAAGAAAACTCAACATTTTTTGATTTTTCATGAAAAAATATGCTTTCCTACCAATGGAAAAGAAATTTGGACAGGTTTTGAGCCCTCAAAAAGGTCAAAAACACTAAAAAAATGACCTTACTGGCCCTATTTTGACACACATGAAGAAGTGTTGGGAGAACTGAATTGTGGAGGGGAAAAAGGAGGCCAAATTGAAAAATTCCACTTGGTTTGGAAAGTAGACAGGTAGACCTTTCCAAAAAGAACACTTGGAGTGAATTTGGACACCAGGAAGACCTCCAAAAGTGGCTTCAAACAGGTGCTATGCATAGAGAATTTGGCACAGCACATAGAGGAAATTTGGCCCAGTTTGACCAGGAATGCTCTGTTTTTCGCCTAGCTTTTGCCAGTTTGACTTTTTCACCTTCTTAGTGTCAAATTTGTGATGTAATTTAATGTACATTGATGGATCATGATGTAAATATGTCAAATTTTCACTTATGGAGGTAGATTCATCTGTTAAAATGTTGTTTGAAACTGAATGAATCAGTTCCCTTGTTTCTAGAGGCATGTTGTTCCATTGCCTGATTTCTAGTTCTCAGTTTAGAATTGGTTGGAACAGCTCCTAAACATGTGAGCTCGACCCCTAGAGGCTAGTATGAGCTATGGTTTGGCTATATTATGTGCTTTTTCAGTCATTAGCATGGTTGGACTCTTGAGAAAGTAAAGAGCTTCATTGTACACTCATATCAGCATTTTGGCTAAGGAATTGAGACAAGGGTTTGAAGCACTCTTTGGGATCCCTGTGGCATTTTATTTTGGTACAGTTCTTTTCTTTGTAATTGTGAATTTACTTATGTGTTATGTATGACATTGTCTATCTTGTTTCTTCTTAAGTAAATCAAACAAGAGTGAAAGTAGAATCCATTGAAATTGCAGTGCTCTACTTGAGGTTTGCTTTAGTTTCTTGATGTTTTCAACTGTTTGGAGAGGATCCATGGCTTCTCTTCCCCTCTTCAACTCCTCACCTGTCTAATCCCTCCACCTCATTCAATTTGAAGTGCCAAAATCAGTTGCCTACCTTGCCCCATTGAGATCTCTGCAAAACTGAGCTGCATTCCCCGCACCCAAAATCTGCTTTTCCATTTGAGTCAGCAAAAACATCATTTTATTCAATCAGACTCTTTGCACATATACCTAGCCTAAGATCAGTAGTTATATCAATCATCTCAGGCCTTTAGTGATCATATTTTGCTAATATTTACCAAGAGAGAGCCCTCTCCCGACCTAGTAGGGCTAGCTACTAGGTTAAGCGTGGTTTGATGTTGGCCCTGGATCCTACCTTTTTCAGCCTGAGGTAGATTTAGGCACTAACATAGTGGCGACCATACTGGGGAATCAAATTGTTTGTTTGTTAGTGTTCTTCATTTTATAAACTACAGACAGAGTTTGAAGATTAGCCAGGTAGCCTTCGAAACGCTTTTGCTTTGCATTAGCGCAAGTAGATAAAAGCTACTTCAGTCAATCTTTGGTCTAGTCTTATAAATGGAATATCTAACTTGCAAATCACCCCAGTACATCTCATAATTCTAAGCTTCTAGATGATAAGTTTAGAATTTGATAGGCTGAAAAAGTTGTTAATGTCCATTTGATTTCATGGAAATAATAGCACACTGGCTTCTAGAAGATATCCTAGAGCAAATCCGGATCCTGATCCCCCTCCTGTGTACGAAAATCTCAATCTTATTCCAAGAATCCTTCGTCAAGGAAGTTCTATGATTCCCGTGTTCAAATCTCATTCATGTCCTGTGGTCTTTGAACATCTTGAAGATCTTGAGTTTGATGAGCAGTTCGAGTTGTCTTTGTTTGAAACCAAATCTGAAGCGTTGTTGCTTCAACTGCCTTAAATCCAGAGTTTGTTAAAGATCTTGAAACTGAAAGGGCCAATAAATCAATTGACGATTATATCTTGAATTAGCTCCAGACTTCAATTATGGCTTCTAATATTGCTGATTTCTTAGAGACTTCATCTACAACCCTTGGGTCATTTGCAATAGCATCTAGCTCAAAAATTCCCACCGAACCTCCTTTCATTCCCACCATTCCCATGCAGCCTACTATTTCAGACCAAAAATATGCAGTGGTGTCACCTTCGTCTACTCCTTCTACCCCTCAAGCATCCAAGATTTCTTCGCCTCCACACACACCTCCTCATATTCCCCATACATCAACTGCACCCACTCCCCCAACATCCCCAAGACCAATTGCAAATCCACCAAGAGCAATGGCTGCTTGTTTTGTACCCCTCGTGCTACCCCAAAATTTGGATGACATGCCTGCTGATTATCAAAGTAAAATTCCATTATTTGACAACACTCCTCACAGTGTTACAGCTCAACAACATGTGGACAGGATGACAGATTTCTTCGACCTCCATGAGATTGATGCAGAAAATGTGACCATGAGACTGTTTGTACAAACCTTTGGTGGTGAAGTGAGGAAATGGTTTAGAGCTTTACCAGCTGCAAGTATCACTACATTGGCTAATCTGTAAAGACAATTCTTGGATTGCTGGGAAGTGAAGAAAAATCCTCTTCAGATCCTTTCCGAATATGAGAACATTAAGTGGAGTGTTGGTGAGTCTGTTCAAGATTACTGTATTAGATTCAATTTAGTTTACAATGCAATTCCTGATCATATAAAGCCACCTATGGGGCTGGTCTTGATTAAGTTTCTAGACGGTTTTGATACTGATATGGCCTATCAATTAAGAGAGAGAGATCCAGCTACTTTGGAAGACATGCAAAAATTTGCAATTAGCGTTGAAGCTAATCTCCTTGCCAAGAGAGCTAGAGAAAAGGCTGAAAAGAAGGTAACAATAAACGAAGAGGTTTCCACTTCAGATCAAGTGCTTCGGAAGATGGAGAAGATGTTTGACAGATTGACAATTGACAAATCTGAACCACAAGTCAGAAATCCTAACTTCTGTGGCCAACAACAGCCACAATTTAGGATAAGACAAAGAGAGAAGCAGACCCAAGATCAAGCAACGCAGCAGCAGGTGAAGAAACACTTGCAGCAGAATTTTGTACATGGTCCGGAATCAAATGAGGAGGAGAATATAATTGGAGAAGAGAATCATTTCTTTACGCCCGATGATATGCCAATTTTCATCACTGAAGATGAAGAGTACTCAGAGAATTCAGTTGAACAAAGGGATGAAAATTTCATTTTGGAAAATGAAACAGTTCTTGAGGAAGAGTCCGATGAATACCAAAGAGGATACATGAATGCTTTGTCAGCTTAGCAGTGACAATATTCACTCCAAAGTAGAGATGTGCCCGTAAATCCAATTCAGAAAAGGAAGGAGGCAGCAGTGCCTAAGAATGATCCTCTCATTGTGCAGAAAAAGGGAAAAGAGACAGCTGATCCTAACACCAACAAAATGCCATCAGCAAGTGAAAGACCCAATCAGCCAAGTGTGTCAAAGGAGAAAATGGAAAAGAAGGATGTTTCAGTGAAAGAGGTAGAAAAGGTTTCAGTTTTTAACTTAGAAAATGAAATTGCTAAGTTAAAAATATCCATTCCTTTGACTGAGTTGATGAAGAATAGCAATTATAAAGGTCAGGTGTCTAAAATTTTGAATTTAGATCCATCATATGACATGGTGAACGTGGAGGATGACAACCTCGAGCTGAACTTTGGGCCAGCATTGGAAGGTCAGTCTCAAGATAGTGATGTCACTCCTTTTTATATCAGCCTCAAGGTGCATGACTTTGTGTTACATAATGCTATGTTTGATTCCAGAGCTTCTCATAATCTTATGCCTAAGGCCATCATGGAGAAATTGGGATTGGATATCACTAAAAAAGATCATGACCTTTACTCTTTCGATTCTAGTAGAGTAAGGTGCATTGGTCTTATCAAGGGTTTGGTGGTCAGTTTGGATCAGATTCCAGCTAAAAATGTTTTGATGGATGTGGTGGTGGTGGATATACCTCCTAGATTTGGCATGCTTCTTTCCAGATCATGGGGAGCAAAGATTAAAGGGACAATGCAGCTTGATTTCTCCGTGATGACAACCTCGAGCTGAACTTTGGGCCAGCATTGGAAGGTCAGTCTCAAGATAGTGATGTCACTCCTTTTTATATCAGCCTCAAGGTGCATGACTTTGTGTTACATAATGCTATGTTTGATTCCAGAGCTTCTCATAATCTTATGCCTAAGGCCATCATGGAGAAATTGGGATTGGATATCACTAAAAAAGATCATGACCTTTACTCTTTCGATTCTAGTAGAGTAAGGTGCATTGGTCTTATCAAGGGTTTGGTGGTCAGTTTGGATCAGATTCCAGCTAAAAATGTTTTGATGGATGTGGTGGTGGTGGATATACCTCCTAGATTTGGCATGCTTCTTTCCAGATCATGGGGAGCAAAGATTAAAGGGACAATGCAGCTTGATTTCTCCTATTCTACCATTCTCATGTTCGATCAGATGAGGAAACTATACTGGGAACAGAAAATGAAGTACATGATCACTAGCAAGGAGAAGCTGGTAAATCGTCCAATCAACTATGTACATACTAATTTAGAATCATTTGTTTTGTATTCGGTTAGCTTTAATGATGTAAATAGCCAAGTAGTTGAAGTAGAAGACATTCCCGAGATCACTGAAAATTTCAGAGAAGTCTTAAAACAAGAAAAGCAAAAACTTGATAGTACCGTCGAGCAATCAGCCTTCTGACAACAACAACATATTAATGGACAGCAAGGAAAAGAAACAAAATTTCAGCATTTGGAAGAGGAGGAAGCAGGCCTGTGGAGCATGGATTTTGATGGCATGGTAGGAAGGGAAGGTGCTGGAATTGGTATTTGGATACGCAGCCTTATTTTTACCCCAAACAAAGTGCCAAGCAATGTAAGGGTCTATTCTTATAAACTAGCTTTTGACTGTTCAAATAATGAGGCTGAATATGAAGCTTTAATTGTTGGTTTGAAAGTTCTTAGAAAATTGAATGCTAAAAGGATTTTATTGTATGGCGACTCCGAGTTAGTTATCAAGAAGGTGAAAGGGGAATACCAAGCTAAGCATCCTCGAATGTGGGCCTACTACAATGTGGTGTTGGATATCTTGAAATTATTTTCTAATTATACTTTAACATGTGTCCCCCGTGCTCAGAATGTCATTGCAGATTCACTTGCAACAGCAGCAAGTAATTTGAAAATTCCGATGAATTCAAACAACAAGTTTGAGATTCACGTGAAGCATCGCCTAGCTATCCCTGACATTCAAAGGTATTGACAAATGTTTCAAGATGATGATGAGATCGATGAATTTCTGCAAAATGAAGGTAAATTCAAAGACACTTCTATTGATGTAGAGTATGATGATGGTGAGGAGGATATATAAGTTAATCAGATGGAAGTTTTGCAGCTCAAGGAGAACATTATTCCTAAAGGTCTAATACCTTTAGAGGAGTTGTTCGATCAGGATGTTGTGGCCCAGAAACCGAGCTTGCTGCCAACTGAGAAAGGAGTTGAGGATGTGAACATTGGATCAGCTGAAAATCCTAAGATGGTGAAATTATCAAAGGTGTTGCCTCCACAGGTAAAAGAAAATTATATCAGTTTGTTATCCTCTTTTACTAATGTATTTTCTTGGGATTACTCAGATTTGAAGGCATATGACACAATCATAATTCAGCATGTCATCCCGATCAAGCCAGATCAAAAGCCTTTTCGTCAAAAGCTAAGAAGAATAAATCCAAAGTTGCTACCCTCAATCGAGATGGAAGTGAATCGGTTGTACAAAGTTGGTATCATAGTCCCCATAAGATTTTTAGATTGGATTTCAAACTTGGTGCCCGTGAGCAAAAAAACAGGTGAGATCCAATTATGCATTGATTTTAGAAATTTGAACAAAGTATCCTTGAAAGACAACTATCCATTGCCTAAGGTGGATCACATACTTCAGAGAGTATTTGGAGCATCCCGCATGTCGCTACTCAATGGTTATTCGGGTTATAACCAAATTCTGGTCCATGAGGATGATAGAGACAAAATAGCGTTCACCACTCCATGGGGAACTTTTCATTATGTAAAGATGCCTTTTGGATTGAAAAATGCTGGTGCAACCTTTCAGCGAGCGATGGATATCGCATTTGCTAATGAAAAAGATGTCTTTATAGTTGTTTATCTTGATGACTTGACCGTTTTCTCTAATTTAGATTAAGATCACCTTCATCATTTGAAGATTGTATTTCAGTGGTGTAGGAAGTATGGCATCTCTCTCAATCCAAAGAAAAGTTTGTTTGCCATGGATGAAGGCAAGCTTCTCGGGCATATTATCTCAAAGGAGGGCATCCGCATCGATCCAGCTTGGGTGGAGGCCATTCAAAAGATTGATTTCCCATGAAGTAAGAAAGAAATCCAATCCTTCAATGGTAAGATAAATTTCTTACGTCGCTTTGTGCCCAATCTTGCAGAACATTTAAGAGAAATCACAAACATGCTCAAAAAAGATAGTGCAGTAAGGTGGACTGAGGAAGCAGTTAAGTCTTTCAATTTGGTGAAATTAGCTCTTTCTTTAGCTCCGATTTTGATCAGCCCGGACTATACTCAGGATTTTATTTTGTTTTCATTTGCCTCAGATCATACTATGGCAGTGGTCTTGATGCAGAAAAGAGACCAGCTTGAGAAACCAATTGCATTTTTCAGCAGAACCATAAGGGATGCGGCATTGAAGTACAATATAATTGAAAAACAGGCCCTTGCTTTGGTAAAAGCATTGAAAGATTTTTGGGTTTATATTTTGCATTCTCACATCCTTGCTTATGTCCCTAATGCTGCTGTTAAGGATGTCTTAGTGCAAACAGATCCGGAAGGGAGAAGAGGCAAATGGATTGCTGCCTTGCTGGAGTATGATGTGGAAATCAAACCGACAAAGCTCATTAAAGGACAGGGGCTGGCTAAACTAATGGCTAAGTCAAATTTGCATGCCTTGGACATTAATCTAATTGCTGCTATGTCCGAGGAAGATGAAGACAATCTGCCCTCTCAGGTATCAGAAATTTTCCTTCTTTCTCCTTGGTATTCGGACATTGTTTATGTACTCCAAAATCTGTCATCACCACCTGGAATGGCTAAGAACAAAAGTAGGACACTGAAATTGAAGGCTGCAAAATTTTGTATTATGAATGGTGCACTCTATTGGAAAGACCTCGGTGGTGTCTTGCTGAATTTTTTAGTAGAAGAAGAGGCAAAACAGGTTATGGAAGACTTTCACAAGGGAGATTGCAAAGGCCATATTTTCTGGAAGACAACAGCCAATAAAATCTTGAGAGCGGGGTATTATTGGCCAAATCTTTTTGCTGATGTGTACAAAACAGTAGCCAGCTTCCACGAATGTCAGATTTTTCAAGGAAAGAGGAAGTTGCAGCCTTTACCACTCAAGCCTATTGAAGTAAGTGCTCCATTTCAGCAGTGGGGTTTGGATTTCATTGGTGAGATCCATCCTTCTTCTTCAGTGCAGCATAAGTGGATCCTCACAGCGACGGATTATTTCACTAAATGGATTGAGGCAATTCCCACAAGGCAGGCCACTGATTCGATAATTATATCATTTCTTGATAACAACATTCTGTCTCGTTTTGGCTGTCCCAATAAGCTGATCACTGATAATGCAGTAGCCTTTAAATCGAAAAGAATGATTGAATTTTGTCATAAATATCAAATCACTTTGGGGCACTCGACTTCCTATTATCCCCAAGGCAATGGATTGGTGGAATCCTCAAATAAATCTCTTGTCAACATTATCAAAAAGCTGTTGGAAAATAACAAGAAAAGTTGGCACAAAAAGCTGGTCAATGCACTTTGGGCAGACAGGGTAAGTCAAAAGAAATCTATAGGCATGTCTCCTTTTGAGCTTGTGTACGGTGCGGACATAATCTTCCTGACCTCTCTGGCAGTCCTGGTGGTCAAACTTCTGCAAGAAGCCGGAAGCAAAGATGATAGTTTGCAGCGGAGGATCAATCAAATGATTCATTTGCAACAAACTAGAGAGGAGGTATTTCAGAACACTTTCAAGCTGCAGGAGAGAACCAAGAGGATATATGACCAAAAAGAAAAGGCGAATAGGTTTTAAATAGGAGACATAGTGTTGAAATGGGATGCAAGGAACGAGGAGAAAGGTAAACATGGCAAATTTGAAAATCTTTGGAAAGGACCTTACAAGATCACTGCATATCGGGGCCAGAATGCTTTCCTTTTGCAAGAAATGAATGGTGAAGACTACTCCTCAAATAGTATTATTTGTGAAATTTTTTCTGCTATCCTACCCATGATTGTATATACCAGTTTGTTAAAATTAAATTTCAAGTGTGTACTATTTTCATTCTTCAGTTTGGGGCCTGAGGTGAAGGCTACAAAGCTGAGGTTTGATTTTAGTTTTGGTTTGGTTTGTTAGAGGCAGGTCTTTCAGTCGATTTCAGTCTTGAAATTGAGTCGGTTTGAGTCACATTTTAGTCCTGAAATTGAGTCAAGAGTTTGGTTTTGATTTGTCGAAGTTATTGAATCCATAGCCCAATGGACGAAGGAACTACTTACTTTCCCAGAGATCTATAGTTCTTGGCACCTCCAAGGAGCTACCATCCCCATTGGAACCAATGTTAGTGTTGGTATCTTCATCCCTTCGTTAGAGATCAAATCCTTTTGTTGCATTGCATATTAGGTGTCCCACCCAGTCAGCTGCATTCCATTACGAAGCATGGATCATCTGACGGTAGTGGTTTCTCCTATAGTTTCCCTCATGTCCTGTACCTGCTGGCTCATGTTTACTCATCAAAATCATATACAGTCCCCTTTTTGTCTTTACAGTTTGCAAAAGTCTTTTCTAGGGTTTCATTATCATTAGGTCTAGGGTTTCATTAGGGTTTCATCAAAAAGGGTTTCAAAATGTCTAATAACAGTCAGCAGGTACATGATGAGGTTCCAGCATAAATAAATTTTATAACCAATTATTCAGAAATGTATTTTTCCTCAAAACTCTGTTTTGAGGAAAAACAGAGTATTTCAGATTTTATTGTATAAATTCATGTAATTTTATTTCCTTCATATGTAAATCACTCCACCTACAACCTTGGTCACTTTCCCTAGCCTCAGTAAATCCAATCCCCTGCAAAGCAAACAGAAAACAATTCATTCAGTTCATCACAAGCTCAAATAAAGTGAAAAAGCTCAAAAACAGAGTTAAAAAAAGTCAAGTCATATTCCAAACATTGTAAAGTGGGTTTTATGAAACAAAAATTTACAAGTCTTTGTATATAAATGCTTTCTTCAATTTGAAAAGCCCATTTGCATTCAAGCAACAACGTGTGAGTAAGAGCAAAGCTGTGTTTGAGCAAAAGAAGAGAAATTGGGAGAAATTGCCCAAAATTAAAGGCGTGGCGCATTGGGTGAGTGGCGCGGCGCACATAGCAGGCGCGACACATATGGCCGCGATTTCCAGTACAAAATTGTACGGGTGCGACGCACATACAGGGTGCGGCGCGTCGGGTTTGAGGTGCAATGCATAAAGCTGCCTAGCCCGTTTTGCTCCAAAACTTCCTCAAATCGCCCAAAGCCTCCAGAGAACAAGTAAGTGCAGCTCTCCTCTTAGCTAGTGAAGGAATTTGTCATCAAGTTTATGGTGGTTGTGTGAACAAAAATCAAACCCTACCTCTTGCATCTCCAAAAGAAAACAGTGCTTAGGGTTTTAAACTGTCATTTTGCTGCCACAACTATTTCTGCCACTTCTTCATTTTGCCACTTCCTCGCTCATTTTCCCAGTTTATTCCCCCCATTCCCTAAACTCCCATATTCCTAAAAATCATCTATCCCTATCCCATTTCCCATTTCCCAATTCCTAAAATACAAATTCCCAAACCCTAACTGTTATCCCTAAAACTTCCATATCACTCCCTAATCCCCCGTTTCCCTAAATAAACCCTATCCTAATAGTCCTAAAATCCCTCATTTTTCCCTCCCTCTACAGTCCCTCATATCACTTTTCCCTTGGTGGCAAAAGATCAAGAAACACCATAATTTTCCTATTTTTCATCAAGAAAACTCACTTGCTAGTAGAGATGGAATCTGATCTATCATATGATCATGAAGAAGAGACACATAGTGACTCTCCCACAGAGGTACAATCACGCAGGAGGCCTCATAGAGCTGGCAAACACATTCGAGAAGAACCTAACACTCTTGCTGAATTACAGGCCTGCCCTCTCGCCATCACTTGTTTCCAACACCAGTCCTGTTATGAATTTTGTGAGATGGTTGCTAGAATCCAGTTTAATCATGAGTTGGCCCGTTTTTTTGTGCTTCATTTACATGATGGTTAAGCCACTCTAGCTGCTGTCACATTCACTTTAACACCAGAATCTATTTCACTAGCAACCGATATTCCTAACATTGGAGAGCAATGGAACAAGAGGCAGCAAATTGACAGGCAGCATTATGAACCATACATCAAGCCCGGTTATTTGAGACAACTCAACAGAGTGTTTCCTTTTTGATACCTCAAAGATTCATATGCTCCTTTAATGAAACTGATAATGAAGTATTTCAACTATGAGGGCCAGTTTTCCTGTTTATATGCCTATCATATCAGGTTGCTGATGCATTTTACCAGGGTGAGGATGATGAACCTCCCTTACTTCATGTGCCAAAATATTGAGAAAATGACCACCCTAGTGCAACACAAGACTCCTCAATAGAAGTTCAACAGTATTTACCATTTCACTCTCATTAAGATTGTGGTCATTCATCAGTTCGGTTCGCAGGGCATCACTTGGGAGGACTTCATTTCTCGTGAGTTTTTCATAGCTCCTCAAGGATCTCTCGAGGTGTTGCATGAGACAGGTGAACCTTCATATCAGCATGAGGGTCATCAGACACAGACCGCTAGTATGTCGGTTTTTATCACTTATCAGAAGGGCACTAGACGGTTGTTCGCAGCAGCAAAGTGATTATTATCTCCATTCGGGGTGGAAAGGGTCTCGCTTCTGTCATCAGCACAACAGGTTCAGGACAAAGGCAAGAGTCCATTATAGGATGAAGGACCATCATGTGATCGGGAGACTAATTTCATTCTCATTGAGGGTGATGATACCGATGTGGGCCCGCAAAGCACAAATCTCAAAGAAATCATCGAAGAGCAACGGGCAGACATCAATTCCTTTTCCCTCAACTTGGAAAGGGCTAAATGGATGATAAAGTACCTGGAGCAAAGAAATAAGCAGCTTGAAGATTAGAAAGTGATTATGGAGTTGCAAAACATTCGGGAGAAACGCCAAGCTGCCCAAAGGAGGACGGTGAAGCTCACTTCACTTGAGCAAGAGATCAATGCCGATCAGGAGTCATGGCTTGAAAGAGCCAATATCCACTTAGAGAGGTTGTTGGAGAAGGAAAACAAGGAGAAGACATTGTTGAGACATATGGCATATCATTACATGGCGAGAAACAAAGTTTGCAAGGCGAGAATCATGAGCTTAAAGGCAAAATTGAAAAGGGAATCAAAGAAGCGAAAGGAGCATGATAGACTTCAGATATTGGCTGAGGCTTCCTTGGCCCAACACAATGCTTGATGGAGAAGACTCAACCCAAATTCCAAAAAATTTGGGGCACTTTTTTCATTTTTGGAATTTTTTTCTCAAAAAACAGGGATCTCTGCTCTATGCACCGCGCCACCTAGCAGTCGCTTTTGATAGGAGCCTCCAAATGACAAAAACTCAGTATTTTTGGATTTGGTATGAAAAAATATGCTTTCCTACCAATGGCTAAGAAATTTGGACAGGTTTTGAGCCCTCAAAAAGGTCAAAAACACTCAATAATGACCTTACTGCCCCTATTTTGACACACAGGAAGCAATGTTGGGAGAACTGAATTGTGGAGGGGAAAATGGAGGCCAAATTGAAAAATTCTACTTGGGTTGGAAAGTAGACAGGAAGACCTTTGCAAAAAGCACACTTGGAGTGAATTTGGACACTGGGAAGACCTCCAAAAGTGGCTTCAAACGGGCGCTACACATAGAGAATTTAGCGCGGCGCATAAAGGAAATTTGGCCCAGTTTGACCAGGAATGCTCTGTTTTTTGCCTAGCTTTTGCCAGTTTAACTTTTTCACCTTCTTAGTGTCAAATTTGTGATGTCATTTAATGTACATTGATGGATCATGATGTAAATATGTCAAATTTTCACTTATGGAGGTAGATTCATCTGTTAAAAGGTTGTTTGAAACTGAATGAATCAGTTCCCTTGTTTCTAGAGGCATGTTGTTCCATTTCCTGATTTCTAGTTCTCAGTTTAGAATTAGTTGGAACAGCTCCTAAGCATGTGAGTTCGACCCCTAGAGGCTAGGATGAGCTATGTTTTGTCTATATTATGTGGTTTTTCAGTCATTAGCATGGTTGGACTCTTGAGAAAGTAAGGAGCTCCATTGTACACTCATATCAGCATTGGCTAAGGAATTGAGACCAAGGTTTGCAGCACTCTTTGGGATCCCTGTGGTATTTTATTTTGGTACAGTGCTTTTATTTGTAATTTTTAATTTACTTATGTGTTATGTATGACATTATCTATCTTTTTTCTTCCTAAGTAAATCAAACAAGAGTGAAAGTAGAATCCATTGAAATTGCAGTGCTCTACTTGAAGTTTGCTTTAGTTTCTTGATGTTTTCAGTTGTTTGGAGAGGATCCATGGCTTCTCTTCCCCTATTCAACTCCTCACCTGTCTAATCCCTCCACCTCATTCGATTTGAAGTGCCAAAATCAATTTCCTACCTTGCCCCATTGAGATCTCTGCAAAACTGAGCCTCATTCCCCACACCCAAAATCTGCTTTTCCATTTGAGTCAGAAAAGCATCATTTTATTCAATCAGACTCTTTTCACATATACCTAGCCTAAGATCAGTAGTTATATCAGTCATCTCAGGCCTTTAGTGATCATATTTTGCGGAGATTGACCAGGAGAGAGCCCTCTCCCGACCTGGTAGGGCTAGCTACCAGGTTAAGCGTGGTTTGATGTTGGCCCTGGATCCTACCTTTCTCAGCCTAAGGAAGATTTAGGCACTAAAAATAACGACAAAGGGATCTCAAACAAAACATGACAAATCATGACAACAAGTACATCCCACAAATGATTCTGCATCATGTCAAGCAGGAATCATGAAACAAGAAAGAAAACAAGATCCCACGTCAAACAGCAAACAGGGATCTGTGCAACGCAATGCATCTCATTGCAAAAATAAGTACATGAACACACTGCATATACCTCACATCCTGGTGCCATCTAAAGAAGAGGATGTCAAACTACTAAATTTGGTCGTACCATCAATCTCAGGGCGTTGAATCACATGAAAATGACTGCTCGCACATGAATGCTAACACCTGCACTCCACTTTGAAAAGTGGTGATCTAGGTGGATATTGGTGGCCACCTGCCAAGTCCACCTGGACCCCCACCATTGTCTTTCTCAGCATTTTCAGTTTCCTTAATTGTAGCACAGTTTACTATTTTTAGCAGTTTTTCGGGTCCTGAACTTCCGGAGCCGTTTTGAGGCCCTAAACGACGTTTTTTTGGGAATCTGGGGCAACATGGGTCCATGGATCGATGTTGCCTCCCAAAGTGGTAGTACTCGGATAGATCTTTCTAACGAGCTATCGTGCGCGTCAAACGGAGGTCGTATGCCAAAGTTACGACCCCGGGAAATTGATGTACCAATTTACCCAAACGGGGCCCACAATTTGGCGTTTCATCTTCTAGGGTTAGGTTTTGGAATGTGAAGGGTTTTCCATTGTTTCTCAACAATAAATAGGCCTTCGAGCCTCATTGTAACTCAGTTTGAAATAGTTCAGAGGCATGTAGCCATCACATCTCTTCTTAGAGATAAGCTACCATCGCCCTAGCTGGTTTATTTCCATTTCTGGTTGTAAGCAAATTTCAGTGTTTTCCATTAATGAAATGAAGTATTATTTCCGCTGCATCTTTGTGTATATGGTTATCTCTGTAATTTGTTGCGTTCCTGTTTAAATCCGGATCAGTGGTATCAGAGCGGTCTGCTTTTTCTCTGTTTTTCTTTGCATGTCCCCAACAAGGTCGGGATATAAGGAGTTAGGGCTTGAACTGGTTGAACCTTTGCAAGACCAGCCTCGCAAATCCCGACGGCCTCCCATGGCGGACGAGAAGAAAGACGAGGGGGCAGGAGATCCCATCAAAATCTTGCTCGAAGAAGCCCTCGAGCAACAACGGAACGCGATGATGGACAGCTTTGCCCAAATCCTTCAGCGGCTACCCAGAAGCGGCGCATCGGCTTCCAGCAGCTCCTCTGGAAACGCCACACCCTTTAAGGTACAAGTTAATTTTGAAATCCCCATATTCGAGGGTCAGATAGACGCCGATGCCGTAGATAAATGGTTAAATCTGCTAGAGGGTTATTTTTCTGTTCATGAATTTTCGAGTCGGGAAAAGATTGTTTTTGCTCTTCTCAAAGCAGCCCCCCACGTCAAGGACTGATGGGAAACCTACTGCGAGCAGAAGGATGAAAGTACTGGCTCGCTATTTTCAGCCGCACCCACCTGGGATTCATTCCGGGATGCCATCAAGGAGCAGTACTACCCTGTCGGAAGCTATGAGGATGAATACATAAAGTGGACCACGCTGCGGCAGGGAAGGGACCAAGACGTGCCGGAGTTCACCAATCTTTTCCATACCCTTCGCACAAAGTTGGGTATCAAGGATTCGGAGCAACATTTGATACTCAAATATCGTGGCTGCATGCACAAGTACATCCAGGAAGAAATACAATTCCTAAACATCCCTCGCTCGGCGCAGCATACTGTTATGCCGTCAAGGTCGAGCAGAAGTTTAAACAAAAGAAGCGAGACTTTGGATCTGCGAATCCAAAGCAGGGGAAAGGTGCCCCTAAACCGCAGAACAAAGGACAGAGCCAAGGCGGGACAGCCCAAGACAACCAGCCGAAGCTGCAAGCAAAGAACAACGCCGCGAAGCCGAGAAAGGACACTGGGAAATGGTGCGAGTTCCATAAGAGCTCCACTCACAACACAAGTGAGTGTCGGGCCAAGCAGTCACTGGTGGCTGAGCTAAAGGTTTCAGAATCAGATGCATGTTCCGACTCTGAGTCAGAACCCGATAAGGGGTATGAAAAAGGGAAATAGATCATTGATGCGGATCCCAGCGCCATTGTTGCTACCGCAAAGATCCAGAAAAATGAACCCGAAGATCCAGAGGAGGAGGAGCGTCTCTTCCACTCCCAGATGTGGGTAAAGGGCTCCCCGATACAGTTCATTGTTGATAGCAGGAGTGAAAAGAACCTCATTTCGGCAGAGGTCGTGAAGCGGTTGGGCTTACCGACCACAGCACATCCACAACCATACACCATTGGGTGGCTTCACCAAGGGCGAGATCTTCGCGTGAGCCAGCAGTGTCACCTTCCATACAACATCAAGCCCTTCACGGATGAGGTATTGTGTGACATTGCTCCCCTTGAAGTTTGTGATGTATTACTAGGACAACCATACTTGTGGAAGCGACATGCTGTGTATGAATCAAGGCCCCGTGCTATTATTATTACATTGGGAAAGAAGTTGTTCAGGATACCAGAGGTAGCACCACCTGCCGCCATCTCTTTGATTACTGCAAAACAATGCAGTAAGATCATTTCCAAAACCAGGAAATTTGTTTTCCTGATGATACGCCCTCAAGGGAAGAACAAGACAGTGGCCGCGGCCTCCAAACGGGGTCCCTCTGCACGACAGCTACAGATGGACAAGATTGTGGAGGAGTACGAAGACATCTTCACCTCCCCGGCAGGGGTTCCTCTGCACTGTCAAGTCAAGCACTCCATCGATCTGACCCCAGGTGTGCCGCTACCCAATGGACCAATTTATCGGCGCTCCGTTCTGGAGAACAATGAAATCAAGAGGCAGATTCAGGAGCTCCTGCAGAAAGGTCACATCCGTCCGAGTTCATCGCCCTGTGGGAGCCCGATTGTGTTGGTACAGAAGAAGGATGGGACGTGGAGACTCTGTATTGACTATCGGGCGCTGAACAAGATCACTGTCCGTAATAGGTACCCGATCCCGCGGATTGATGACCTCCTAGACCAACTAAAGGGGGCGAAATATTTCAGCAAGATCGATCTGAAGTCAGGATATCACCAGGTACCAATCGAACCCTCAGATGTGTGGAAGACTGCCTTCAAATCCAAGGAGGGCCTCTTCGAATGGTTGGTCATGCCTTTCGGATTGACGAATGCTCCTGCAACCTTTATGAGGCTAATGGATGACATCTTGCGGCCATTCACCAACTCCTTTGTAGTAGTATACTTGGATGACATTCTGATCTTCAGCCAGAGTTGGGAAGAGCACCTCCACCACATCCGACAGGTTCTCCAAACACTGCGGCAACACAAGCTATGTGCCAATTTGGAGAAATGCACTTTTGGCATGACCGAGGTTCAGTATCTGGGATACATCATTGATGAACAGGGGGTGCATGTCGATCCAGCCAAGGTCCAAGTCATTCGGGATTGGCCCTCGCCAAACACTCTAACAGAGCTCCGCAGCTTTCTAGGTCTTGCCAACTTCTACTGCAGGTTTGTGCTGGGGTTTTCTCATATTTCTTGGCCCTTGAGTCAAGTCACCAAGGGAGGGGCGAAAGCAAAATTATTTTGGTCTGAATCTCAACAGAAGGCCTTCAAGGAGTTGAAGGATCGCCTCTGCACGGCACCAGTGCTCGTGTTACCAGATTTACAACAACCATTTGAGGTCGAGACAGATGCCTCTGACTATGCTATTGGGGCAGTCCTTACTCAACATGGACATCCAGTGGCATATCACAGTGAAACGCTTTCAGACACAGTTCGGAAGTACCCCACTTATGATAAAGAGATGTATTCCATTGTACAAGCCTGCCGACAATGGAAGCATTACATTTTGGGGAAGGAAACGGTCATCCACACAAACCACCGACCCTGCAGTTCATACAGACCCAAAAGAAATTGCAGAATGATTGCCATCAGAAGTGGTCTACATACCTGCAACAGTTTCACTTGAATATCAAGTATAAAAAGGGCAGCACCAATAATGTTGCAGATTGCCTCAGTCGACCACCGATCATGGCGCTGACCACCGTGCTCAATTCTTGTGGGCACGAGACTTCTGATTGGCCACTTCTCTACAAAAGCGACCCAGAATTCGGCCACACATACCAGACACTCTTGGAGGGTCGGCATGTTGCAGATTTTCACCTCCAGGATGCCCTATTATGCCACCTCGGTCACCTTTGTGTTCCTTCAAGCGAGCGTGCCAAGATGATCTGGGAAGCACACTACAGTCGGGCTGCTGGGCATTTCAGGGTCGAGAAAACAGTGGCAGTACTGCAAAATTATTTCTATTGGCCGAATCTTCGACAAGATGTTGGGAAGTACATCCGATCATGTACTGTCTGTGCCATTGCCAAACCGACCATTAAGAAGCAAGGCCTCTATACCCCGTTGCCTACCCCTAGTCGACCTTGGGAATCCATCTCCATGGATTACATGTCAGGCCTTCCTTCCACTAAGCAGGGAAATGACTGTGTTTTTGTGGTCGTCGACAGGTTCTCGAAGATGGCCATTATGGTGGCCTGCAAGAAGAATATCACAGCAGAAGCCACTGCTAAACTCTTCTTTGAACGAGTGTGGGTGCACTTTGGGATCCCACAGTCTATCATCTCAGATCGGGACAGTCGGTTTCTCAGCACATTTTGGTCCAGTCTCTGGTCAATGCTGGACACCAAACTCACGAAGTCCACAGCCTTCCATCCTCAAACTGATGGCCAGACAGAGGTTGTCAATAGGATGATTGTGCACATTCTGCGCATGTATAACTCAAAGCATCCACGCACATGGGACGAGAGCCTCCCCTATGTTCAGCACAGCTACAACCGAGCTCTTCACAACTCCACTGGCCATAGCCCTTTTCAGGTGGGTTTGGGATTCCAGCCACTATGCCCCATTGATGTGGCCATGCCACTTACAGCTACTCACATGAATTCAGCTCATGTCCAGTCCGAAACAGATAAGGCCACCAGCTTCATTGAGCGCATCCAACATATTCGCCAGCAGGTCCATGACATTCTTGAGAAATCAAATGCCAAGTACAAGCAGCGACATGATCAACATCGGGTGCCACACAAGTTCCAGGTGGGCGACAAAGTCTGGTTGCATTTGCAAAAGGAACGCCTTACTGGAGCCTATCGGAAATTGAGACCACTCTGATATGGTCCTTACACCATTACTAAGGCTATGGGAGACAATGCATTTGAGCTCAGCATTCCCCCATTCCTTGGCCTGCACCCAGTGTTCAATGTGGACCGCCTTCGGCCATACTTTCCACCATTGCTAGACACATCCGACATTGCAGAACAGCTCAAACCCATAGAATTAAATCCAGATTGCATGGAACAAGCTGCAACTGATCGAATCATGGACACACAGATCAAGAACACTCGCCAACAGAATATCCAACTGTATCGAGTTGTCAAAGCAGGCCAACTCCTTCAGCAGGGCAAGTGGCTCACCAGGGAACAAGTTCAGCAGAAGTTTCCTCATCTCATGGAGGAGCTCAACGCAATGGGGACCATTGCTTCCTAAGGGGGGAGGAATGATCCAGGTGGATATTGGTGGCCACCTGCCAAGTCCACCTGGACCCCCACCATTGTCTTTCTCAGCATTTTCAGTTTCCTTAATTGTAGCACAGTTTACTATTTTTAGCAGTTTTTCGGGTCCTGAACTTCCGGAGCCGTTTTGAGGCCCTAAACGACGTTTTTTTTGGAATCTGGGGCAACATGGGTCCATGGACCGATGTTTCCTCCCAAAGTGGTAGTACTCGGATAGATCTTTCTAACGAGCTATCGTGCGCGTCAAACGGAAGTCGTATGCCAAAGTTACGACCCCGGGAAATTGATGTACCAATTTACCCAAACGGGGCCCACAATTTAGCGTTTCATCTTCTAGGGTTAGGTTTTGGAATGTGAAGGGTTTTCCATTGTTTCTCAACAATAAATAGGCCTTCGAGCCTCATTGTAACTCAGTTTGAAACAGTTCAGAGGCATGTAGCCATCACATCTCTTCTCAGAGATAAGCTACCATCGCCCTAGCTGGTTTATTTCCATTTCTGGTTGTAAGCATATTTCAGTATTTTCCATTAATGAAATGAAGTATTATTTCCGCTGCATCTTTGTGTATATGGTTATCTCTGTAATTTGTTGTGTTCCTGTTTAAATCCGGATCAAGTGGATGAAGAATGAAATGATCAAATGGAAAATATGATTGCACCATCATATTTGTGGCGTCGAATAGTGTAAAATCGATTGTCAAATTTCTGAATTCTGAGAAAGTGGAAATTTGGGGCTTAAGGAATATTTTAGATTCCCCCTAGATTCCTTAAATATTCCCTCCTACGAGTCATCTGAAGATTCGCTGCTCAGATCAAAATTATGACTATGTCATCAGGTTCGTGTCGCTGAGAGGTGTAAGATCAACATAAAATTTGTCCACTTTGGACACTGGAAAAATTTCGCCCTCCTAAGAATTTGGCTCAATCATGGTTTTGCCTGTGTTTTTCTAGAATCATGGTTCCACCTACAAAACAATTAAAAAATATAGTCTTGGTTTCCATGCCATGCCCTTGGCCTCCATTTTTCTCTGCATAACATGGTTCTGTTCCTCTCCATGCCCATCGCATTGAAAAATAAAGTTTATATAAAACTCATGGGCAAATATATCAATGAATGGGTTGTAGCGCATTGGTTATGGTGGAGGTAACAAAGGTGGCAGGTCGGGGGATCAATCCCGCCTACACCATATATAACAAAATGTTATTTTTTTATTATAAAAAATGGGTGCATCATAACCATTTGGTTTTGGAGTTAATACGTTGGCTTATTAATGTGGGTTGGTTGATGTTATGTACGCCACCATATGGGGCTTCTCGGTGGGGGCCGGCCCACATGGGCCAGGCGGGTCAATCCCCACTGGCCTCGCACTTAATTAACGACTTATGTATAAGGTGGGTTGGGTGTATATGTTGGTTGGTATTAAAACAATATACCCTATACCCATTTAATATAGATTCGTTGAAGTTCATAACCATATTTTTATATATGGTATATATTCGTTGAAGTTAATTTAATATAACCATATTTTATATATGGTTTTCTTTGTTGAAAATAGCAACAAGAAATGATAAAAATAGAATCCAAAATATTCCAATTTTAATTTTTCCTTGAATTAAAATTTGTATTTAGTCTCACCAGTTGCTTGAAAAATAATTAATTAATTCATCTTGAGTTAATTAGTTGGAGAAATTCAAGTTAGAAGTCTCTCTGAAGTCATGCAACAGTTATCCCTTAAATTAAGGAGATTATCCCTAAATTAAGGAGATAAGATTGAGTTATGTTTGAGTTGTAATTAGTGAGCTCAATTTACTGAGTTAAGTCCAGTTAAATTAGTTCCAAACCAAACTATTTGAGGAACTAATTGTGAGTTATCAGTCGATTGATGCATGCATGCACTCAACTAGTGTACTCTAGATAACTAAAGATTCTCTCAACATTGACTCATGCATGTCTATTCTGAGAAATACCCAGTTGAGATTAAAGACAAGGATAGTGTACTATCAATTGCATGTTTTCTCCTACAAAGGAAACTCATGCTTGCAGAAGGAAGGAGGTTCCTTGAGGATTGCGCAGTTTTACAGGGTGTGAGATCAGTGTGGGAGATAAGTGTTCCACTTGGTTGAGAGTCTTCCACTTGGTAACAGGAGGATCACTCAGGAGAAACTACGCAAGGAAATAGAAGCTTGGAGGGCAGAGGGGAAGGCTTGTGAGAAGCCAGGTTTGCCTGTGAGCATCTAGGAGGATTGTACTAAGAGCTGGCTAGTTGTGAGAGCTCAGGCTTTGTATAATTTTGATGTATTTCCACCTTGTATGATAATACAGATAGTGGGGATTTTAGATGAGGCTTTCCCCTGAGTATTCTTCTGTGTTTCATGTGCATTGATTTTTCTTCTGGTTATATGTGTTCATCTTGATCTTTCTCAAATATTTTAAGCTTCCGCAAATTGATTGTAGAATTAGACTAAAGTATTTTGCTTTAGTTATATTGCATTATCAGGTTAATCTATAGTCAAAATTTCTACATGGTATTGGAGCTGAGTTTATCGGAGTTGTGAACAATATACAGAGAAGAGAATTCAAAGTTTGAAGTTCGGGGTTGCAGGTGCAAATCAAATTCATCTCATACTTCAAGGTTGGTCAATGGTGTTCTATGGCTTGAGACTTGAGTATGCCTTGGAAGGCAGCTCGAATTACATAGCATGGAAAGATTGCATGGAGGCTATATTAGAAGACAACGGCTTGAAGTATTTCATTGATCAAGAAATCCAAAAGCCAACTTCAACTAATGCACAAGAGTTGGCTGAGTGGAAGAAGTGTGTGGCGAGGGTGAGACAGATCATCCTTGAGGGAGTTCAAGACCATATTATCTTGAGTCTCCATGGGAAGGATACTCTATATTCAATGTGGAAGACATTGAAGGACCTCTACTAGGAAATAGTAGCGACCAGAGGAACTTGGCGCTCAAGGATAAGCTTCAAAGAATCAAGATGGAGAACTGCGATACTATTTCCACATATATGAACAAGCTCACCACTTGCAGAGATGAGCTTAGCAGTGTGGGAATAACTACTACTAATGATGATATGGTGAGCCTCGCTCTCCTTGGCCTTCCAAAGAGCTAGAATAGCTACCAGGACTCTGTGAATGGAAGGGAGAAACTGCCGAATTGGGAACGACTGTGGTCGGATCTCATGCAGGAGGAGATCAGGAGGAGCACATGAGATGGTTCTTCATCCAAGGATGATGAAGAAAATCTAGCCTTAGCAAGTAAGGCAAGGAAAGGGAAGGAGAAGGATTCTCATTCCAAATCGAATTCTTCTCATGGAGGGAAGAAGGTTGACAAGTCTAAAGTGAGATGCTTTAATTGTCACGAAATGGGTCATTATGCGACTAATTGCCCATCGAAGAAGTCCAAGAAGGGATCCTCGGAAGGATCTGAAGGTGAGGCATTAGCCTCTCAGTTCAAGATGGACTTTACCCTCATCACATGCATGGTGTCATCGATGATGGGTTGTGGTTGGTTTCTTGACGGTGGAGCTTCATTCCACATGACCGACGATAAAATTTTATTCAGTACCTTGGAGGAGAAATACCTCAAGATGCGCATAGAGATGGGTGACGATGAAAGGTATAGTGTTTCAGGAGTGGGCACTATTGCTATTCAGAGGGAGCATGGAGCTCTTATCACCTTGACAGATGTAAAGTATGTGCCTGGACTAAAGAAGAATTTGGTATCAATCACGATGTTGGAGGACAAAATCTATGATGTTGTTTTTAGCAAGGGAAAGGTTTTCCTTAGACACATCACCATGGGACAGGTGAAACAGATTGGTTCACGAGTTAAGAACATGTATGCTCTTGAGGTTCAAGATGCATGAAAAGCTTGAAGGACCAAGGTAAATGTTAGAGACTTGGTGGCTGAGAGGGAGAGTAAATTACCTCTCAACATGCAGCCCTAGAAGAAGTCTCAGACAATTGTGGAGGAGCCACAATTGGAGATGCTGAGAGGAGACTGAGTGGAGGCATCCAGTCATGCAGAGACCTCCAATAGGGGGAAATTTCGAGCCAAGTGGGCATAGTTTCACATGCAGCCATACCTCCAAGTGTGAGGTGGGGTGATGTGAAGTGATAGACTCAAGAAGGCTGAAATTGGGTAGGGTCCATTGAGAGGTTTTATCTCATGGATTGTACCTTGCTACAGGAGCCTAAAGTAGATGCAGTTAGAGATCAAAGTAACAGAGGCTAGAGAAGTCAGATACTGAAGAGCATAGAGAAGGATTGACAATAGAGCAGAAAGGCTGAGTCAGAAGAAGCGCAGAGTTTTCAGTCGACAAAGGCAATAGTAGTCAGAGACTTTGATGACAGAGGCATCATTCTGATTTAGGTTGGATGTTTTTTTTGTTCCTGGAGATTGATGTAGCAACAACACTAGAGAGAATTGTTGCATGCAGAACATTCCAAAGGTTCAAGATCGGGATCGAGTTGAATTCCTTTCTTGTTGAGAGGGAGTGTTGAAAATAGCAACAAGAAATGATAAAAATAGAATCTAGAATATTCCAATTTTAATTTGTCCTTGAATTAAAATTGAGAATTAAAATTCAAATTTAGTCTCACCAGCTGCTTGAAAAATAATTAATTAATTCATCTTGAGTTAATTAGTTGGAGAAATTCAAGTTAGAAGTCTTTATGAAGTCATGAAACAGTTATCCCTTAAATTAAGGAGATTATCCCTTGATTAAGGAGATAAGATTGAGTTATATTTGAGTTGTAATTAGCTAGCTCAGTTTACTAAGTTAAGTCTAGTTAAATTACTTCCAAACTGTTTGAGGAACTAATTATGAGTTATCAGCCAGTTGATGCATGCATACACTCAACTGGTGCACTCCAGATAACTGAAGATTCTCTCATCATTGAATCATGCATGTATATTCTGAGAAAGACCCAGTTGAGATTAAAGACAGGGACAATGTACTACCAATTGCATGTTTTCTCCATTAAAGGAAACTCATGCATGTAGAAGGAAGGAGGTTCCTTGAGGATTGTGCAGTTTTACAGGGTGTGAGATCAGTGTTCCACTTGGTTGAGAGTCTTCCACTTGGTAACAGGAGGATCACCTAGGAGAAACTGCGCAAGGAAATAGGAGCTTGGAGGGTAGAGAGGAAGGCTTGTGAGAAGCCAAGTTTGCCTGTGAGCATCCAAGAGGATTGTACTGAGAACTGGCTAGCTGTGAGAGCTAAGGCTTTGTATAATTCTAATGTATTTCCACCTTATATGATAATAAAGATAGTGGGGTTTTTCGTTGAGGCTTTCCCCTGAGTATTCTTCTGTTTTTCATGTGCATTGATTCTTCTTCTGGTTATAAGTGTTCAGCTTGATCTTGCTCAAATCTTTTAAGCTTTCTCAAATTGATTGTAGAAGTATATTAAAGTATTTTGCCTTAGTTATATACATATATATATATATCTCTTTTGTCTTTTTGTGCAGGGCTAGGAGTAAATGTTAGCGCGCCATGTGTCTAGGGTTTAGTCGGCATTCAGTCGCCACATAAAATTAGTGGGTCCCACCTGCTAACTGGGATGCCATGTGGCACACTATGGGCCCCATTTTTCCCTTGTCATGTCAAACTTTGAAGAGCTCTATCTTTCTCATACAAGCTCAGTTTGACAAACCGTTTGCACCATCGTGATCACGACAATGAGATCTTCAACATGAACCTATTTTGAGCACAATATGAACACTTTGATTTTTTACCCTTCCGAGTCCTCTTGGACTTCTGCATGTGTCTAGAGCCACCTGGATCAATCCTCCCCATTGAGGAGCTTTTGGTCCTCCAAAATCATGAAAAATAATCTAAAACTTCTTTTTACCTTGTCTGCATCACAATCATCCTGAGAAGGTCTCACTAACATCTCCTTCACCTTTGTTCTTCTCAGCCTTAAGCAATGAACCGACACCTGCAACCTTTGCAACCTGTAGTACATTGTTTTGCAAATTACATGCTTGACTTACATGACCAACTAATGACCCAAGCATCCCATACTTGCCATGAGTTTATAACACATACTCGATGGTCAAGTTTACATCAAAATGGAAACAATCCCCCAGGTACGAAAATAAGGCCAACATATCATTGTTGCTCCAACAAGTGATGGAAAACACATCATCATTGCAACACATGATTTACAAAGATAAAGCCAAACACTATTGTTTCTTTGACAAGTGATGGAAACATGACATCACTTTCACAGTTTATCATGCAACTCAAAATAAGACCAGACATCATTGTTTCTTAACAAGTGATGGAAAACACATCATCACTTTTACATTTTAAAATGCAACAAATGATTTACAAAATCATGACCATGACAAGCTAACATATCTAGAAACCATTTTTCACTTATCAATGTGAATGGGTCACCCCCCCCATGGTGGTTTTGCTTGTTGAACAATTGTTTCACCTGGTTCATGCATTGGCACTTTGTCTTTAAGGCGTTGCTCTAGATGGAGCCTCCAACATGTGGCTCTTTGATGGCCACTTATGTCGTAATGACTGCAATACGTCTTCTTCCTCCATATCTGCTTAACATGCTTCTTTACTTGTTGTTGAGAGGGTCTTTTATGCCTCATCCTTTTATGTGATGCTATTCTTTTCCAAACTTAGAAAATGAATGGTTATGTAATCCACAAAAGGTACATGTTTTTTGATGCCATGTTTTACATTCATTTTTAACAACATGATTATTATCGAAATGAACATTTCGAATGTCGAGACTGGTTATACCTTTCCTTGCTGCCTCTGGTATCATTATGGTGATGAAAGGTTGCCTCAGCTCTTTCGCTGCAACGGGCACTGCCATGGGATGATGTGGATGTTTTCCCATCATTCTCTTTCCTCGACGATGTCTCGGAAGAATCTGAAAACTTCGAGCATTCTCCTTCGGTGTATCTCAAGCTTGCAAATTGAGGTTTCTGCACAACCTCCAATGGTTGAGTTATGCCTTGGTTATTAACACCAGTTCTCTTTCCTCCTCGTACCTCATCCTAGTAAGGAGCCTCATGTTTGTCCTTGTAATTGGTATCTCCACATCTCCAACATAAATCATACTATGTGAAGACGAAACCAAAAGGAAATCAACATCTTTTACCTCCTCTATTGATTTGGAAAGAACTAACGAGGACTTATCATCATCTATTGTTGGTGGTTCGCTTGTTGTCGTGGCACATTCCCCAACTTCTTTTCTGACATACCCAAGTCCTGCCTGATGGGGTAATTCCTCTACGTTGATGGGGTTGACAATGCCTTGGCCATTAACGCCGAAGCCTTTTCCTTCATAGCCCATTCTCTTCAACAGTTTGGAGCCAATTCCTGTGGTATGATTTTCAAAAACAGTGAAATCATCATCAGGAAACATACATGAAGATGGAGAACTACTTTTTACCTCACATGGGTCACACTGCAACTTTTCCAAGGCCTCGTCCTTAGCTTGCGGCTATCGTAGCAAACTTTGTTTTTCCTCTTTCTCTTCATGTAAAAGCGTTTTCAATTCAGCATTCTTTGTTTGAAGGTTTTTGTTGTTGTGCTTCAATTCTTCTAGGGCCTCTTCCGTGGCTTGCAACTGAAGCTACAATCGCTCCTTTTCCTCTATCTCTTTCTATAGAGTTTCATACATTATTTCCACCCTTTTGGAAATTTTGAGCATGGTCTGGTACATTGCTTTTTCATCCTTTGTCGCTGCATGTTCCATTGTTCATGCTTGCAATTCACATCCACGCAAAGACCGCTCTTATACCAAACTTGATATGAGTTACCTCAACTCCCGGATTTAACCAAGATCTTTTACTTTCGTGATGTGATTAGAATTGCAATTAAAATAGCATAAAGGAACATAAAGCATGTTGTAAAGAAGAAGGAACACAACAATAGTCAGCAACATAAAACATAAGATGTTGATAATGAAGTTTGTCTAGGAGGGACTATGTCTCCAGGCCTTGGTGTCAAGATGGTGTAGGCCACTGCATTAAGTGTTGTTAATAGTGATGATGTACATAAGAGGTGACGTTGATATCATACAAGGAAAATGCCTTCATGTGAGAGTGACGCCAAGAAATGTTCCTCTACAGGAACTCTCAATCAAAAATGACTCCTATCAGTATGACACAAACTCATGCATGATGATGATGATGAACATCCCGCCAACATGGCATAAAAGGGATCTCAATGCAATCATACATGCAAATACATGAGTATCCCATCAAAATAACGACAAAGGGATCTCAAACAAAACATGACGGATCATGACAACAAGTACATCCCACAAATGATTCTGCGTCATATCAAGAAGGAATCATGAAACAAGAAGACAAGATCCCACATCAAACAACAAACAAGGATCTATGTAGCACAATGCATCTCATAGAAAAAAGAAGTACGTGAACACATTACATATACCTCACATCCTGCGGCCATTCAAAGAAGAGGATGTCAAACTGTTGACGCTGGTCGTACCATCAATCTCGCGGCGTCGAATCACATGAAAATGACTGCTCACACATGAATGTTGACACCTACACTCCACTTTGAAAAGTGGATGAAAAATGAAATGATCAAATGGAAAATATGATTGCACCATCAGATTTGTGGCGTCGAATAGTGTAAAATTGACTGTCAAATTTCTGAATTTTGAGAAAGTGGAAATCTGGGGCTTAAGGAATATTTTAGATTCCCCCTAGATTCCTCAAAGATTCCCTCCTTTGGGTAATATGAAGATCTACTGCTCAGATCAAAATTATGACTATGTCATCAGGTTCATGTCACTGAGAGGTGTAATATCGACATAAAATTTGTCCAATTTGGACATTAGCAAAATTTCGCCCTCCTGAGAATTTGGCTTAATCATGGTTCCACCTGTGTTTTTCTAGAATCATGGTTTCACCTGCAAAACAATTAAAAATTAAAGTCTCAGCTTTCGTGTTACGCCCTTGGTCTTTGTTCCTCTCTGCATAACGTGGTTTCGTTCCTCTCCATGCCCATTACATTGAAAAATAAAATTTATATAAAGTTTGTGGGCAGATATATCAATGAATGGACTGTAGCGCATTGTTTATGGTGGAGGTAACAAGGCGGTAGGTCGGGGGATCAAATCCCGCCTATGCCATATATAACAAAATGTTATTTTTTTATTAGAAAAAATGGGCACATCATAACCGTTTTATTTTGGAGTTAATACATTGGCGCATTAATGTGGGTTGGTTGATGTTGTGTACGCCACCATATGGGACTGCCCAGTTGTTATAGACATATTTGGGCACTGCAACCCCAAACACATATGTCCATAAACCAAGGGCTTCTAAACCCCTAAAAGTGTTGTTTCATACCCTAAAGGAACAAGGTCAACTGATTACATCATTTCCCAGAAGTTTTCCCTGAAAAACTGCTCAGAACTGGTCAAAACTAGACCATACAGACTGCTCCATGCTGAGGGTGTGATGCATCTCACCTGTTACATGCAAAGGGTTCGATGCATACTAAAAATCCCTTCTGTAGGGTGTGATGAGCGAGGGAAGACAAATGGCAGAGGCAGTTTGATAGGTGCAAACCTAGAGAATCTTCTATAAACTGCTCATATGACACTTGCCTCTCTGAATTCGCCCAAGGATGAGTAAGAGATCATGAAATATCCAAGTGGAACAAGGAACTATCAGTGAAATGACACTAATCAAAATCCCAAAAGCTAACTCACCCCCCTGCAAATATCTATATATGGATCCCTCATCCTAGAGATCTAGAGGCTGGAATTTTGTATTTTGTAAGGAAGTGTTGTTGGTTTCTCCGTGAAACATTGTATTGTTGGGTGATCTAGCTTTTCATGAGGTGAAGAGGGTTTTCATGCTGGGAGGATGGTGTTGGATCAGACAGCTGGGTTGTAATCCTCCCTTCTACTTCTATTAATAAAGTTATTTGATTTTTCCTCCATATACTTGTATATTTCTAAATCTTGTATTTGTGTATGCATTTGTATGGTTAATGTACATCTGATTCTACATTGTTTATGGTTATAGATCTCCATGCTTTGATGGTATTTTTCTGCTTTAACTCTACAGGTGTTCTTTGAAGCAGGACAAGCGAGAAAGGAGTAGCAAAAGCTCTATCAAGGGAGAGAGGAAACAAGCAAGGAGCCAAGCGAGATATTGAGGTTGGTACTCTCTGCTTCTCTCTCATCTATCTTTCATAAAGGGAAACATAAGTTACTTTGAATTGTTTGTTTCTAAGATAGCTACCCATCTTAGTGGGACTAGCAGATCTAAATAGACACTAGTTTTCTCGGAAACAAAATGGTGACTCCACTGGAGAACGAATAGTTTGTTTGTTTGTTACTATTGTTTGCTTCATAAACTACAGACGGAGCCTGAAGTTAACCCAGCGAGCCTTCGAACTGCTTTTGCTATGCAACTGCAAAGTAGATCAATGATGCTTCAGTCAATCAATGAGTTGGTTTATGAATTGAACATCTGACCTGCAAACATCTTAAGTGCCCTAGTGGTAGCTCAATAACCTCATTAGATCAGCCCCTATACTTTGTGTTTACTGCCTATCATAATCTCAACCTAAATCCCTGAACTTAGCTGCATACTGTGGTTGAAAACCAAGCTCAGTCTCATCCCTGGACCATCACACTATCTCTCATTGGCAGTCTGGATGAATCGCACCTCCCATGTGCTGCAGGTGAGATGCATCCATGTTTCCCTTAAGGACAGGTGCGATGATTGAATGAGACTGTCTCTGCCTCTAGATTTTGGTTTTTTCTTCATTGTTTTCAGCTCTATTCAATAGTTTTGTTGTCTATGATCAGTATATCACTGTTGAAACCTTCTTCCTTGCATTATTCAACCTCCATTGATAAGGAATTGTGAATTTTTTTATGTATTTTTCATCATTTACATTCCTCCTTTGCAAATAGTAGCTTAATCAAACTATCGTCTTTTGATTTGAAAGTGTCGCAACTGCCTTTTTTAGTCAAGAAAAAGAGTGTCGTAAAGTCTTCCTCTTTTAGATAGTCGATTATACTTTTTCCATTGTATTTGATTTGAATTATCAATTATTTGAAGTGTCAAAAGCAGTTTTCCAGTCGAAATTGAAAGTGTCGTCTTAGTCTTCATTTTGTTTTGAGAAGAAATTGCTAAAGTGTCGCTTTGAAGAAAGTCATTCAGATCTGTACTTAGTTTCCTTTTTGCATTCACACATTAAGGAAGCAGAAAAACAAATACATGCATGTGCATTTGCATTTAGACTGCATGTGAAAATTGATTTAGGAAAAGTGCATTTAGTGTGTGCTCTCTGCTCTATGTTGAAAGAATTTTACTCTTCTTTCCTTAGTAGCTAGGATTTTCATTGCTAAAAGAAAATAAACGACTGTTTATCATCTTACATTGCATATTTAGGAATTGTACATCTACATCATGCGATGAACCTTGAAAGGGAAACTTCTTAAGAAAGATCAACTGTAAAATAAGCATCAATGAACATAAAAACACTTTGGAACCTAATGCACAACATCTAGAAGTCTAGGCTAGAGACGTATTCCAACATAGTAAAGCCTGGTAACTATCATTTTCATTGTAGTTTGGGTGGTTCCTCCTCTTTGATATGACAAGTGCCAGTACGGACTTGTGCTCCCACGTACCGTCGAGTATATATTGGGAGACCACAATAGGCTGATATCCTTTATCCTTAGGAAGCCGTGTCTTCCGCCCTATCGATCGCAATGCACTGAACACAGCATTTGGGAAGACTGACTATCGTACATAAAGTATATTACAATTTTGCGATTGGTTTGGTAATCCCTCTGTCCAGATTTCCAAAGTAGTCACTTTCGTTCCTTTTTAGACTCCGTAAAAGAAAAGGTCCATCTGAGCACCTGTCACTTCAGGCTCATTAAAAATCGAAGGCGACTAGAGTCATCTTTAGCTTTTTCTCAACTCTTAAAAATTGAAAAATCAAGTTGTGTCAAAGCGTCATAAAATTTATTTTAATTCGGAATAACATCATTGTTCCCTCGTTGGTCATAGGTTGAGAAAATGGAGTCCACCAATCAAAGATTTCCCCTTGGGGGAAATCCTAGTCCTTTCTCTTCTTGGGGAGATGTTGGTGCTCCACATATGGCTACATTATCCCTTCTAGGACTTACAATTGGCCTCCCAGTATGGCTATTCTCGACCTCTGTCATTCAAAAAACTGTAACTCATCAGCAATCAAATCATCAACCAAATGATACTAGAGTTGTTCCCCCACCTTCCACTTCGTTTGTTTCTCCCTCTCCTTCTTCCTCTTCGCTTGGTGAAACTAGTAACACTAAAAACCAAGTAACTGAGAAGAAGAAGAAAGGGAAGGAGAAGAAGAAGAAGAAGCCAATGGTGAAAGGGGGCAACCATGCATCGTCTAGCAAAAATCCACACACTGCACCATCCAAACCCAAATCTCCATGTGTCATTTGCAAAGGAGACCACTATCATCGAGATTGTCCTTGCATCCCGTGGATCTTGAGAGACTGGTCTCCCCGCTTGCACAATTCGGTGTCTTCAACCTCTGTCGATCATGTTGAGAGTACACCATAAACTAGTGAAAATGAAGTCAATGGACCAAAAGGAAGATCTAAATTTCCTTGTAGATTGTGTGAAGGTGATCATGCCCTCCACCATTGTCCTTTCCTGGATGAAGCTAAAAGAGTCTTGGATAATCGTCTTGCTTCACCACAACGACTTCCACCTAGATACAAGAAACTCTTGCCAAGTCCATCGCTAGTTGAAGATACGATTGACACACCTCTATTGTCGATTGAAGCATCTATCATTGAATATAAACCCCTGAGTCCACACTGGACAAAAGTTAACAGGTCGAGATGGCAGTCGACCCAGTCTTGTCTTCAAAAGGTTCACCTTCAGATGATGCAGTCTCCAAAGAGAATGAGAACAACACCGTTCAAATTCTTTTTGTTAACACAGAATCCGATGAACATGGGGGAAATCTATCCATTCCTCTACCACAGGAGGGAAGTTCCTCAGTTCAAGAGATTCATCTGGCCATTTATTCGGTCCCTCCTCCAAGCAATCTAGTCGTTTCCTTTGATTGGAATCTACTAGCGAGACCCCACCTACCATCTAATGTACCATTCCGAATCATAGTACAAGCCTACAGAATGATCATGGCTGGTACTATCATAGATGAAGGGGCTTCCATGATTATCCTTTCCTCAACTACTTGGAAAGCGCTTGGTTCGCCATCGCTTCTACCTGAGATTCGAAATCTGTCAGGCTTCAATAAAGGAACCAGTTGATCGTTAGGGATCCTTCCAAATTTGCCTATAAATTTGAGAAGGAAAACCATTCATCTAATGTGATGGTAGTCCAAGGGCCACTAGATTACAATCTACTCCTTGGGCATGACTACATTTACAGCATGGGAGCTATTGTTTCCTCACTCTTTCGGTTGATGTGTTTCCCGTATGAAGGCAGAATGGTCCAACTCGTTGACCAGCTTTCGTTCCTCGGTTCAAACACGGCTACTAGTCAAATGCCATCCCTAAATGGTCTTTTTGCACAAGGAATGTCTCATCAACCTCAAGTTCATCTACCTGATGACCGCGAGTGATTCGGTGAATGTGACTAAAGCCAGGGGGCATGCGCCCTAGTCTGCTTCAACGGGAAAACCCCATATATAAGATATGCTTCCTCGTAGGATATATGACCAATCTGACACACCCGTCCATTTAGGAAAATGGGATCAATCTGGAAAATATTTCCTCGTCGAAGGTTATGTGATTGGCAGTGGATCCACACCTTTCACCTTTGTTTATTTTGATGGACAGAGCCAAAGAAGTTTTTTGTCTACAATGTGGACGAAACAACCTTGCTTTAATGCAAGAACTTCCACATGGTAACCTGGAAACTCTACTTTTCTTTATACTTGGGGGCATGCAACCCTTTTTTATGCAAGTGAAAAGTGACCAGCGTAACTCTAACCCCGTAGTTTTTACTAACTTCAACTGCTTAGGTTAGGTGATTGGTTTGATCCACCATTCACCTTTGCCGGGACTGGCAACGATGGCAAAGCAAAGGAAAAGTTTTGTATGAAGCTATCCTACCTAACCTCAGTAGTTCTTTAACTCTTAGGACAGTAGTTGGTCATTCCTAGCTTGCATACAAAAGGCTCAGAGGAAAGTTTTGCATGGGGAAAGCTCCCTAAAAAATGAACCTACTAATGAGAGACATCCTTAATAAACAACTAGAATGAGCAATGTTTCCGCAAGGTTCAAGCTCGTTAAAAAATAAACTCGCCAATGAGAATATGTTCCCCCAGAGTTCAAGATCAGTAAAAAATGAACCAACCTTCGATAAATAACCTTTGTGATCGCATTGCTATCAACTTTTGAGCCTTGGTCGTGTTCTTACCATCACCTCCACTTTTTAGCCGATCATAAACCTCCACTTGATTGTTTACCCTTTTGAGGAACAACTGTGATGAGTGACTCTATTAGCCACCTTCTTTACACTGCCGTGATTGAAAAGTTCCAAACTTACCTGGAACCAGTTGCTACCTTAAAACATCACTCGTTCCTCAAAAACGAGTCTCTTTTAAGCTCTTTTTAGACTCGTAAAATATGAAATGATTGTCGAGAAATTGGCTTCTCCAGCTCGTTAAAGTGATTGGAAGTGCCATCCCTCCTCTATATTTTAATCTTTTTGGACCTGCGGGATCATTACACAAAAATATTGAGCACTTGTCTTTTTCGGCTCGCTAAAGTGATTGGAAAAGTCATCCCTTTCGTATTATTTTATAATTTTTCAGACTTAAGGGATTATACTACAAAAAAGGACTACTGGAGTTTCCTTTCCGTCTCTTTTCAGACTCTCTAAAATGGAAAAGGATTGAGTTATCTTTGTCGTTAAACTCGTTAAAACAATAGTGACAAACTTGTCCATACGGACAAGAGCAAGTTTCACTATTGTTAGGCTCGCTAAAACATAGCGACAGGTTTGCCCAAAGGGAAAATTATAGAACAAGCATATGTTATCCTCCTCAAGCTTGACAAAAATAAATAGGTACTAGTCAGCAATGACTGGGGAAAAAGGGAAGAAAACTTGAAAAACTTCATTGATAGCAGGTTACTCTTGAACATGACATTTTCACTCTGTCACCATGAAGGAGTCGGGTTGGGTTATTCTGTTCACCGGTCATATTACCATTGGTCCTACGTACCATCCATTTTTGGGGTTAATGCTACCAATCCATTTCAATGTCGCCGATATGTTCAAGAGAAGTCGCTCAAAGAATTCACCAACCCAGCTAACGCCTCATCCGCTGCAATACATTCACGCTCCATCTTTCATGACCACCACCCTTAGCCTTGTATCATCAGATTGTTTTCACCTCCACAAAATCATTTGTTCTATTTCATGTCGTAGATGTGGGATTCATTAAGGCCCTCCTACGATGGGTCACTTCTTGTCGACGTTAGCTCATTATCCAAGAAGTTGACTTAGGAACAACCCCTTCAGTACTTTGAAGCTTGCATGCCTCAATGGCAAGTTTCTCACTTCCGGCGAAAGGTTTACATCAATGGCCTTCGACCAAAAGATTTTACGTGGTGTTCAACGTCAACTCATTTATTCACACCACGTGGATTGTACTGCAGTACCTTGAGGGTCATTATCATTATCAGTGATTCCTCTCGCGCCTGTTAACAACTTACATCATTGGCTAGTAATCAGGCGATGTCTTTCCATGTTCGACATCAGAACATCTTTTCACATGGATCGACTTGTACATCAGGCGAAGATTGAACGAGTTTGAAGACCCCGGATCTAGTTTCATCCATCCGGGCTGCAATATATTCATGAAAATAAAGACATCAAATGTACTCCATAGCTGCACAGATAATCATCCAAGCTAAGGGATGATGAATCTACCAGAAGCATCAGTCTGCTACACAGACGATTATCTGTCCTATGTACATGAAAATGAATTTATAAAGCTGAGCATGGGAATGCCCACCTCAGTTATATCATGAGAGTATTATGAAGATAATGTATTGTATTGTATCTTATTACAAGTCACCTTCCAATTCGAAAAACCTTGGATCCTCACGATAAAGCATTTCACCCGACATCAGAAAATTTATGACCTCATGCTTTAGGGGGCAACTGTTATAGACATATTTGGGCACTGCAACCCCAAACACATATGTCCATAAACCAAGGGCTTCTAAACCTCTAAAAGTGTTGTTTCATACCCTAAAGGAACAAGGTCAATTGATTACATCATTTCCCAGAAGTTCTCCCTGAAAAACTACTCAGAACTGGTCAAAACTGGACCATACAGACTGCTCCATGCTAAGGGTGTGATGCATCTAACCTGTTACATGAAAAGGGTGCGATGCATACTAAAAATCCCTTCTGTAGGGTGCGATGAGCGAGATTAGACAAATGGCAGAGGCAGTTTTCTAGGTGGAAACCCAGAGAATCTTCTAGAAACTGCTCATATGACACTTGCCTCTCTGAATTCGCCCAGGGATGAGTAAGAGATCATGAAATCTCCAAGTGGAACCAAGAACTATCAGTGAAATGACACTAATAAAAATCCCAGAAGCTGACTCACCCCTGCAAATATCTATATATGGATCCCTCATCCTAGAGATCCAGAGGCTGGAATTTTGTATTTTGTAAGGAAGTGCTTTTGGTTTCTCTGTGAAACATTGTATTGTTGGGTGATCTAGATTTTCATGAGGTGAAGAGGGCTTTCATGCTGGGAGGATGGTGTTGGATCAGACAGTTGGGTTGTAATCCTCTCTTCTACTTCTATCAATAAATCTATTTGAGTTTTCCTCCATATACTTGTATATTTTTGAATCTTGTAATTGTGTATGTATTTGTATGGTTAATGTACATTTGATTCTACATTGTTTATGGTTATAGATCTCCATGATTTGATGGTATTTTGCTGCTTTAACTCTATAGGTGTTCTTTGAAGCGGGACAAGCGAGAAAGGAGTGGCGAAAGCTCTATCAATAGAGAGAGGAAACAAGCAAGGAGCCAAGTGAAAGACTGAGGTTGGTACTCTCTGCTTCTCTCTCATCTATCTCTCATAAAGGGAAACACAAGTTATTTTGAATTGTTTGTTTATAAGATAGCTACCTGTCTTAGTGGGACTAGCAGATCTAAATAGACACTAGTTTTCCTGGAAACACCATTGGGGGTCGACCCATGTGGGCCGGGCTAGTTCAGTCCTCGCCGGCCTCGCACTTAATTAACGGCTTATGTATAAGGTGAGTTGGTGTATACATTGGTTGGTATTAAAACAATATACCCCATACCCATTTAATATAGTTTTGTTGAAGTTCATAACCATATTTTTATATATGGTTTTCTTTTACATGATTTTTATATGACTTTTTAAAACCATTTTTAACACTATATCTTAATATATAGTGTTTTTTTTAAATGATTTCTTTTTTGTTTTGTTTTGTTTTAATATATATATATATGTCCTTTTGTGCAGGGCTAGGATTAAATGTTAGCGCGCCATGTGTCGAGGGTTTAGTGGCCATTCAGTCACCACATAAACTTAGTGGTTCCCACTTGCTTACTGGGATGCCATGTGGCACATTGTGGGCCCCTTTTTTTCCCTTGTCATGTCAAACTTTGAGGAGCTCTACCTTTCACATACGAGCTCGATTTGATGAACCATTCACACCACCGCGATCACGTCGATGATATCTTCAACATGAAACTAATTTGAGCACAACCTGAACACTTTGATTTTTTACCCTTCCTTAGTCCTCTTGGACTTCTACATGTGTCTGGAGCCACCTGGATCATGAGGCCACTTCACTTTCTTTCTCAGTATGGAAAATAACACTGTAGGTACAATGAAGTAATTCTTGTTGCCCGTGGGATACTAGAGTGAATAGATCCTATCTGTGTTCTTTGCCTTCTATCTCTCTTGCCTATATTTTCTAGCTTATGGAACAAAATTCTCTCGAAAGAATGGATTTTCTCTTCCTCCTAGTAGTCTGGTTATAACACATCTCAATAAAATACTATTGGTTAAGTTTGACTAAATAAACTCTAAACTAGAGTTAAAATATAGAATATTCTAGAGTATTTTACATCAAAAACATGTGGCTATCGCCTTTTCTAGGAATAATGGGGGTTGATGTGACATCATCTCGAACCATGGTCGTGAAAACAGGAAGGTCAACTTCTGAGTGGCATAAATATTGCATACAAACTCCGATTGACATGTTTTTTGTGCAATTAGAAAAATCTTTGTGTGTAGAATATCAATGAACGGTGATACACCAAAGCAACAAAGTTTTACCCCCAAAAAACGTTGTTTGATGCCTCAAAATGCTCTTGGAAGGTTTCATACCCTATTTTTCCAAACCAGGTCTCGCCGGTAAAAACGGTCCCATGACATGATTCCAACACTTTTTCCAATCTGAATGCATTGAGATGAATGAAAAACAATGCAATGATCCAATTCAAATCACACCTCCCCAATTTGGGAGGATTTTTTTCCCAAAAAACATTTACTGAATGAGGTGAGGACATTTTTCCTTCACCTTCTCTTTGGTGTACCATTTAGCTTTACCTAGAAGTTTTCCCTTCAACTCAATCTGCCAAAGGTCATGATGCCCCTGTATTGAAGTTCTATACCTATTCTACAAGATTGTGTCTTCTATCAAATCTGCCTAATCATTTGGTGCCAAATCCTCCACAAAAGGTAGGCCCTGTTCCTCTTCCTAGTCTAGCATGGAAGGCTCATAGTGTTTCAAATTATCCACATTAACAACTGAGTAAATGTGCATATATGGTGGTGAAATGAGTCAATATGAATTATCACCCACCTTTTTTAGTATCTCAAAGGGATCATACCTCAGAGCCTTGATTTTATTACCAGGCCCCTGCACCTCTCTTTTTTCAACTATAGCAATACTCTTTCTCCCACCTTGAACGATTTATCTGTTATATGTTGATCATGCATGACCTTATACTTCTCCTACGACTTCTACAGTGTTTCCTATACTTGTAGATGGATCTATCTAATCTTCTCTATAATTTTTTTAGCCCTCATAGCATCTCCTGTAAGATATTCCCTCACTCCTCCTTACTGCCCATATGCAATATCCAAAGGTGAAGGTGTAAAATATCCAAAACAAGTTTCAAATGGGGACTTTCGTATAGAAGTGTGGACTACTCTATTGTAAGAATGTTGTATATATACCAAATTTTCATCCTAGGTTTTCAGATTCTTCTGGATACATCCCCTCAGAAGTTGCACCAAAGTCCTATTAACTACTACTGTCTGCTCATTTGTCTGTGGATGGAATGTTGTAGATCTCTTCAACTTTGTTTCCATATTCTCTCGCAATGTAGCCCAAATTGCACTAAGAAATATTGTATCCCTATCTAAAAGGATGCTCCTTGGTATCCCAAAGTGCACCTAGACCCGTCCAAAGAATAATTTTTCTGATTCTTTCCCACTGGTGGTCTTTTTACAGGTCATCAAAACACACATATTTCTCAACTTATCAACTACCTAGATAGGAAGTCATGCCCCTTTTGGGTTGTTGGTAAACCTCCCACAAATTCCATGGAACTGACTTCCTAGGGATGAATAGGTACATGTAAGTGATAATATAAACCCTATTTCCTGTTTCTAGGATTTATGAAAAAATAAAGCATGCATCCTCTTAAGAACATAGCTACCTTCTCTTACAGCGTGGGCCAATACACATACCTTTGCAGGTTAGCTACAACCTTCCCTACACCAAAGTGCCCTGCAACATTAGAGGTGTGAGCCTCTCTAATCATCTACAATTGCTCACCTTTATGAACACATAACATATCCAACTTGTAGAGTAACTCATCTCGAAGATGGTAGTTAATGGTGTTGTCACCATCGTGCACATGAATCTGAATTTACAACTACTGATACACCTCCTTGAAGTCCGCATCTTCAGAATATGCCTCTTTGTATGAATCATGGGTGAATGCCCTGATGTGCATAAGAGTCACCAAAGCTATGATATTTGATATGGGTGGACTTGAAAGAATGTCGACCAAATTATATGTGCTACCCTTCTTGTATTTTATCACCAGATGAAATTGTTGTAAAAACTCCATCCACTTGTAATGCCTGGCCTGTTGTAGCTTACTCTGGGCCTATAAGCACTGTAACAACTAGTGATCTGTGTGGATTACTATCTCCTTTCCCATCAGATAATGCTTTCACTTCTTCACAACTTGCACCATGGCATAAAGCTCCTTGATGTAGGTAGGGTAGTTAGGAACTGCCCCATGAAATACTTCAGAATGGTAGCATACAAGCCTTCCTTCATACATCAAGACAACTCCCATAACATACCCATTCACATCTGTCTCCACTTCAAAGGGTCACTTCAAGTTTAGTAATTCAAAAAATGGTGCTTTATTGATCTTCTTCTTTAGCTCCTTGAAAGCCTTCTGCTCACCTTTTCCCCACTGGAAACTCTTTCCACCTGCTGTTATAGCATGGAGCGATGGTGCTACAACTGAAAAACAGGCTATTAATTTACGTAAATATTGTGCTTCCCCAATGAAACTCATGACCTCAGAAACATTAGTAGGCACCAACCATTTCACGATGGCCTCCATATTGGTAGGATCTATCTTCAATTCTAGTCCATCGATCACATACCTTTGATACACCAAAGATTGTTGTGCAAACTCACACTTCTTGAGATTTTCTAGTAGCTGGTGCTTATTCAATGTTTCCAGAAACCATATCAAATGTGAAATATCTCCTCCCAGGTAGCGCTATATACCAATATATCATCCAAATAGAAAATAGCAAATGAATTTATAAAAGGGCGTAATACATCATTCATTAATATCATAAACGTAGCTGGTGAATTAAATAGGCCAAATGGAATAACTAACCACTCATACAAACCATAACTGGTTTTGAATAAGGTGGACTTCTAGGTATATTCTTCTTTGACTCAAACTTGGTGATATCCAGACTTCAAGCCCAACTTGGTGAAGTATTTTTCTTGGTGCAGATGATCCAACATATCATCTATCTTGGGCAGGGGGTATCTGTTCTTGAGCGTGATTTTTTTCAATGCCCTATAATCTATACACATCCGCCAAGTCCCATCCTTCTTCAACACAATAATGATGGGTGACCCACATGATGATGTACTCGATCGAATGACACCCTGCTCCAAAAGCTGTTGTAAGTTTTTCTTCACCTTACTTGCTTCTATAACATGCTTCCTATAAATCCCAATCTTTAGCAATGGGGAGTCCAGAAATAGATGGATATCTTGATCGACTTCTCTCTTAGGTGGTAACCCTTTAGGCTCTTGGAACATATCCTTGTATGCTTATAACAAATCCTCCAATTTTTGTTTTTGTTTCTTAGCACACCCCTCCAAGGATGTCTTGCCTCTTATTGACTCTTATATAAAACAACTTTCTCTTAAAAACAATAAAACATACTTCTTGCTGGAAATGATCAATTTCTTGGCTAGGTTGGCACTTACCAGTGAAATTTTTGACTTGCATGCATGCTCGTTGATGAAGAACTATTTTCCATCCTTGAAGAGCTATTACTGGTTGGATATTACTGGTTGGCGAAAGCCCCCCATGTACGTTACTTTGGGCGAAGCGCTCTGGGAATTTTTTTTTGGACCCTATATTAGATGGGTGGACCTACCTATGGTTTTGTGTATGGATTTCACTCATGGTTTTGGGCATGATGGTTTTCTGTCCATGGTATTTTGTAGATCCGGTCAAGGGAACTACAGTTATGTTCTAATTGAGGGTTAATGGATTAGGGTTTATGGATGATTCGACATGTACAAATATGTATTGTAACATTGAAAGGAATATAACAAAAAAATAATACTCGTAGCCCCGGTTTTGGGATCCAAGGGAAAATATTTGTGTATATCTATTTTATGTTTTATGTTCTTGCCATTGTTTATTTTTTTTCTTTTAGAATTCGTATGCAGCCAATTTCTGTATGGGGTTAAAACCTACATACTGCCTGTGGCCCATGGGCTATTACGGTGCATAGATCCACTCTGTGTGCTCTACTTTCTACTCTTGTGGCTACTTTTATCAACTATGGAACAAAATTCTCTCGAAAGAATGGACTGCTTCTTTCTCCTAGTAGCCTAGTTATAATAGAGCTTGATAGCCTATTAGCGGTTAAGTTTTAGTACATAAACTCTAAACTAGAGTTACAATATAGACTCTTCTAGAGTATTTTACATCACAAACATGTGGATAGCCCCTTTTCCATCAATAATGGGGGACGACATGACATCCTCTCGAACCGTGTTGGTGAAAACAAAAGGTCAAATTCTGAGTGAAATACATTTTGCATACAGACTTTGATTGATGCGCTTCTTGCGATGTTGGAAATACATATGTGTGTAGAATAACATAAAAAGGTGTCACATTAAATCAGAATTTTTTTACCCAAAAAAAATGTCATTTGAAGCCTCACAATGCATCTGAAAGGTTTCAGACCCCGTTTTGACAAACTGTGTCCTGCCAATAAAAATAGTCCAATGAGATGATTCCTCTACTTTTTCCACTCCAAATGCACCGAGATGGATGAAAAACAGTATAATGATCTAATTTAGATTAGATACCAAAGAGTATCATATATACATATACACAATATTTTAGTACATTTTTAACTACATTATGGGAGAACATGGACACAAAGTTGAAGAGGTCTACAACATTCCATCCACAAAAACATGGACAAATAGATTTAGGAAACAAGAATTTGGTTTCATTTTTGAGGGGTTACAATCATAAGAATCCAAAGACCTATCCCCATTTGAAACTTGCTTTGGATATTTTCCACCTTCACCTTTGGATATTGAATATAGGTAACAAGGAAGAGTGAGGGAGGATCTTATAGGGGATGCCTTGTGGGCTAAAAATTTTCTAGAGAAGATTAGCCAGATCCATATACAGATACATGAGACACTTTAGAATCATAGGAAAAATACAAGGCCAAGCATGATCAACACTGAAAAGAGAAGTCATTCAAGGTGGGGGATAGAGTATGGTTATAGTTGAATAAGGAGATGCTACGGGGTCTTGGTAAGAAAATCAAGGCCCTCCAGTATGGTCCTTTGATATATTGGAAAAGGTGGGAGATAATCCTATAGACTTAGTCTACCCCCATACATGTGCATTTACTTAGTGGTGAATGTGGAGAATATGAAGCTCTACGAGCCTTCCATGCTAGACCAAAAATAAGAACCTGTCTTACATTTTGTGTAGAATTTGGCAACAAATGCTTAGGAAGAGTTGAAAAAATATATAATTTTTTCAGAATAGGTAAATAACTATAAGAAAGGAGCAACACCAACTTTAGAAAATTGGGTTAAAAGGACAACTTCCAAGCAATGCTAAATGGTACATACGAGAGAAGGTGGACGAAAAATTTACTTACCTCATTCAATATAAGATTTTGGGGACCAAAAGCCTCAAAAAATGGAGAGGGATGATCCATATTGGAGAATTATATTTTTCATCCATATTGATTCTTTCAGACTGAAAAAAGTAGAGGAATAAGCTCACAGGACCATTTTATACTAGTGATACATGGTGTGGCAAATTGGGGTCTGAAACATTCTAGGAGAATTTTAAGGCATAAAATGGAATATTTTGGGGATTTTTTTTTCTAGATTAATTCCACACCTTTCTTTCCTATTCTACACATATATACCTTTTTGATGGTGCAAGAATTTCCCCAATTGGAGTTCGTATGCAAAAGTTATACCACTTAGAAGTTGACTTCTTGTTTTCACCACCATAATTTGAGAGGATGCAAGTTCATCCCCAATTATTCATGGAAAAGGGGCTAAATACATGATCATTATGAATAATACTCTAAAAGAATCCATATTGTAACTTTGGTTAAGAGTTGAGGGAGTGAAACCTAACCACTAGTAGGCTATTGAGCTGTGTTATAACTGGGCCACTAAGAGGAAAAGGGGTTCCATTATATTTTAGTGTAACTTGTTTCAGAGATGAGGAAAGTAGCTTAGAGGATTAGGGAGAGAGTGAAATGAAAGGATTTATGCACTGTAGCTTCCCACAAGCCACATACCTTACTTCTTTGTACTCACAACCATTTTCTATTCAGAGAAAGAGAGCATAAATACCTCACCTTCTAGCCAGGTTTTTATCTTGAAAGGGTTTCCCATGATATATCTTGTGTCATTTTTGGTTTTTGAGTTTTTATTTCATTGTTCTCTATTTTATCCATAATTATAATTTTCATGCATAGACAATTAACAAAAGTTCGCAAATACATAAATCTAAAGAGAAATAAATTGTTATAGTGTAACTTTCCACATTTTAAGAATAATTTATCAGATCTTTTGTGACAAACTATCCAATGGAATATCCAAAAAAAATTATAGACCATATTGGTATCAGAGTAGGTTTCTTTGGATATATTTTGGATATTTTCTAGGAATCCAGATCGGCTAAGCCAAAAATCATAAAACCCTAGTCACGACTGACAAATATGTGAATAATCATCTCGATCCTGCAAAGGAGAGGTTTTCGTGATTGGAGGCACAAGTTGCAGAGATATGCCACAATATGAATATCCTCATAGTGGCCCTGACCAATAAGCTTTGGCTATTTGGAAAAGATGGGGTTTCTAATGTAGAGGTCCAATCAGAGGGAATATCATTAGATAAAGAAGAAATAAAGAACGAGCTAAAGAAAGGACCTGAAAATGATCAACCCACTTCGAATGCCATGAACCATTCATAGTCCCTATTCAAAATGGAAGTGAAGGTTGATATCAAGATGTAACAAAGTGAGTGTTATAAACAAGCTCACAAAAAGATAGAAAAGATAGATCAACGCCTTAGAATTCAGCCTCTTTAAGGGGGAAACCTCCTTTACATTACACAAATGAATCATTCTTGGATGATACAAATGACTAAACCTCCCATCTATGTATAGGAGTCTAAGGGGTCACAATATAATCAAGCTGACATAACAGTAATAACATAAGGGCACAAAAATAACAATATTGGGTATCTATGGGACACACTAATAATAATATGGGGACAATAGGGGCACAATAATAACAATAAGGGCAACAATGACAATAGTAATGGGGGAATCACTAGTATTATGGGGACCTAACATGCCGCTCTCCTTCCGAAAAGCATTGTCCTTAACGCTTGAGTAGTTCTGGATTCTTTTGTATAAAATTCCCATCCTCCCATGTGGAATCTTCAACGGATAAGTTATTCCACTTGATGAGATACTCTGAAATTGATCGAATTCGTAGCTGTCGAGTTCTTGTTTTTGTGACTGCTTCCAGTTCCAATATGATTTTTCCTTCCTCATCAAGTTCTGGCAATATTGTTTGAACTAGGAGCTTGTCACCTATAACCTTCTTTAAACATGAAACATGGAAAACTGGGTGCACTTAGGAAGCTGCAGGAAGCTCCAATTTGTATGCAATAGTACCAATCTTTTGCAACACCTTGTACGAACCATAATACTTTGGTGATAATTTATTATCCTTCTTAGCTCGCTTGAGGGACATTTGTTTGTATGGTTGTAGCCATAGGAATACCCAGTCACCTACATCAAAACTTCTTTCACTTCGATGTTAATATGCCTATTTTTTCATTCTATTCTGTGCCAATGTGAGGTTATCCTTTAAGAGTTGGAGAACTTATTGTTGATGCTCGATGTGATGTTCCACTACTTGAACCTTAGAATTTTCTCTTAAATATGATGTGATGGATGGTGGATGATATCCATAAAGTGCCATAAATGGGGTCATTTTAGTTGTAGTATGGAAGGAAGTGTTATGCCACCATTCAGCTAGAGGCATTTGACCCATTGTGTCTATTTATCAGATACAAAGCAACGAAGATATCCTTCCAAAAAATTGTTTACTATCTCAATTTGCCCATCAAATTGAGGATGATAAGATGTGCTATGAGCTAACTGAGTACCGAGACAAGAAAATAATCTTGTCCAAAAATTTTCAGTGAAAATGGGATCTTTATTGCTTACAATAATCTTTGGGTTTCCATGTAGCTTTTGAATTGTTTCCATAAATGTAGTAGAAACTGTATTGGGTTTAAATGGATGGGATAATGCACAAAAGTGTGCATACTTGGTAAGTCTGTCAACTACCACCATGATGACACTCTTTCCTTCGGACTTGGGTAAACCTGTGATAAAATCCATTGAAACCTCCTCCCAACATTGGCTTGGAATGGATAAAAGTTGTAATAGACCTGGGGTCTTAATTGTTTCAACTTTATTTTGTTGGCAAACCAAACATTCCGCCACAAACTTTTGAATATTCGATTTAAGGCCATCCCAAAAAAATTCCTTCTTAATCCTGTGGTAAGTTTTTAAAAATCCTGAGTGCCCTCCTAAGGGAGAAGTGTGCAATTCCATAAGAATCTTTTGTTTGAGTTGGGAATTCTTACATAGGTATAAGTGATCTTTGTACCATAACGAATCATTTTTCCAGCTAAATGTATCAGATGTACTAGGATCTTGTTGTAACTTTTGAATGAGTGCCCACACTTCTTCGTCATTCTTCCATTCATCCCTTGCTTCGTTTATCCAATTCGGTTGGATAATATAAATGGCACACAACAATGCTTCCACATCCTCATCCTTTCTTGAGAGTGCATCTGCCACAACATTTTGCTTCCCTTTTCTGTAGATGATTTCAAATTCATAACCCAATATCTTTGTGACCCATTTTTGTTTATCTTCAAAGGATAGTCTTTATTCTAAAAAGCATTTAAGATTATCATGACCCATTTTTACCTTGAAGTGTCTTCCCATTAGGTAGGGTCGCCATTTCTTAAGTGCATGTAGTGTTGCCAACATTTCCTTCTCATCAATAGCTTTGTGTAAATAATTTCCTTTGATTGGACAACTTTCGAAAGAAATGGGTCTTTCATCTTGCATTAAAACAACACCAATTCCATTTCCTGAAGCATCACATTCCACAATAAAAGTTTTGTGAAGTCTGGCGTAGCTAAGACCGGTGCTTGGCACATTGCCTCTTTAAGATGTTCAAAGGCCTTTGTTGCTTCTAGAGTCCATGAAAATGCATCTTTCTTCAATAATGTTGTTAGAGGTGCTGCTATTCTTCCATAATTATTAACAAACTTGCGCTAATACCCTGTCAACCCGAGAAATCCTCGCAGATGCTTTATGGATGTGGGGATTTTCCATTCCTTAATGGCTTTAATTTTGCTAGGGTCTACCTTAACACCTTCATGAGATACAATATGACCCATATATTCCACCTCTTGTACTCCAAAGAAACATTTGGAGCTTTTTGCATATAATTGTTTCTCCTCCAATAGTTTGAGCACCCTGTCAACATGTTGAACATGATCCTTCCAAGACTTGTTGTAGGTTAGTATATCATCAAAAAATATTAACACAAATTTTCTAAGGAAGGGTTTGAAAATGGAATTCATCAAACCTTGAAATGTAGAAGGTGCATTGGTAAGGCCAAAAGGCATGACCAAAAATTAATAATGACTCTCATGAGTTCTAAATGTTGTTTTTGGAATGTCTTCAGTCTTCATTCTGATTTGATGATATCCTGAATGAAGATCCAACTTGGTGAAGTAAATTGATCCATGAAGTTCATCCAATAATTCATCAATGATAGGAATGGGAAATTTATCTTTAATATTGAGCTTGTTGAGATCCCTATAATCTAGACACATGCGCCATGATCCATCCTTCTTGTGCACCAATACTTCTAGAGCAGAGAAAGAACTTTGACTAGGTTGAATTATACCAGCCTCTATGTTACAGGGAAAAGTGTCTATGAAAAACTGTTAATCCCACTAAGGTGTGGTAGCTACCTTAGAAACAAACAAAGTAAAGCTACTTTCATTTTTCCTTTATGAAATATAGATGAGAGAAGAACAAAGGAGACCAACCTCTGTCTTGCGCTTGACTCCTAGTTCGATTCCTCTCTCTTCTGATAGTCCTTTGCTACTTGCTTCCTTGTACGTCCAGTTTCACAGAGTACCTGTAGAATCAAAGTAGCATAACACTATACAAGAACATGGATCTATAATCATAAACAATCTAGGATCAGATGTAAATTGACCATACAAATGCATAAAACATAAATGACAAAAGAGTATGGAGGAAAACTTGAATAGCTTTTATTGATAATCAAGAAAGAGCCAAGGGAGTTACAACTAGTTGTTCTGACCTAGCATCATCCTCTCAGCAAGTAAGCCCTTCTTCACCTCATACAAAGCTTAGATCACCCAACACTATGATGTTGTCTCAAGAAACCAACAGCAATTCCTTACAAGATGCAAAATTCCAGCCTCTGGATCTCTGGGATGAGGGATCCATATATAGATATCTGTAAGGGAGATGAGTCAGCTTGTGATTTGATTAGTGTCTTCCCTCTGATAGTTCTTGCTTCCACTTGGAGATTGATGATCTCTTACTCATCCTTGGTCGAATTCAGAGAGGCAAGTGTCACATGAGAAGTTTCTGGAAGATTCCATGCCTCTCCACCTCGCGGATTGACACTTCCATTTGTCACTTCTCACCCATCGCACCCCATAGAAGGGATTTTTGAAATGCAACGCACCCACAGAGTGTACTTAGGTGAGATGCAACGCACTTTGCCTATGGAGCAGGTGAAATGATCCCGTTTTGACCAGTTCTGAGTAGTTTTTCATGGAGAACTTCTGGGAGAAGCTATAATCAGTGGACCTTGTTCCTTTAGGGGTTAGAACAACACTTTTAGGGACTTAGGAGCCCTTGGTTTATGGACATTTTATGCTTGGGGTTGCAATGCCCAAAAATGTCTATAACAGTTGCCCCCTAAAGCATGAGGTCGTTAATCTTTTTTGATGTCGGGTGAAATGCTTTATTATGAGGATCTAAAGTTCTTTCAAGCTGGGAGGAGAACTGTAATAAGATACAATACAATACATTATCTTCATAAATTTTTCATGATCTAGCTGAGGCGGGCATTCCCATGCTCAGCTTTATAAATTCACTTTCATGTACATAGGACAAACAATCGTATGAGTGTAGACTGATGATTCTGGTAGAGCCATCATCCCTTTGATTGGATGATTATCTGTGCAGCAACGATGTACATTTGATGTCTTTATTTCCCTGAATATATATCGTAGCCTGGATGGATGAAACTAGATCCGGGGTCTTCAATCTTGTTCGATCTTCACTCGAAGTACAAGTCTATCCATGTGAGAGATGTTCTGGAGTCGAACATGGAAAGACATCGCCTGATTACCAACCAATGATGTAAGATGTTAACAGGCGCGAGAGGAATCACCGATAATGATAATGACCCTCAAGGTACTGCAGTACAATTCACGTGGTGTGAATAAGGGACTTGGCGTCAAACACCACACAAAATATTTCGGTCGAAGGTCATTGATGTAAACCTGTCGTCGGAAGTGAGAAACTTGCCATTAAGGCATGCAAGCTTCAAAGTACTGAACGGGGTGTTCCTAGATTGACTTCTTGGATAATGAGCTGATGTCGACAAGAAGCAATCCATCATAGGAGGGCCTTAATGAATCCCACATCAATGACACGGAACGGAGCAAATGATTTTAATGGAGGTGAAAACGATCTGGTGATATAAGGTTCAAGGTGGCGGTCATGAAAGGATGGATCATAAATGTATTGTAGCGGGTGAGACACAGGTGAATTCTCTGAATGACTTCTCTTGAACATATCGGCGACACTGACGTGATGGATTGGTAGCATTAACCCCAAATGTGGATGGTGTGATGGGACCATGGTGATGTGACCGGTGAATGAAACAACCCAACCCGACTTGGATGCAAAGTGAAAGTGTCATGTTCAAGAGCGACTTGCTACCAACAAAGTTTCTTCAAGTTTTCTTCCCAATTTTTCCCCAGTCATTGCTGACCAGTACCTCTTTATTTTTGTCAAGCTTGAGGAGGATAACATATGCTTGTTCTATAATTTTCCCTTCGGGAAAACCCATCGCTATTTTTTAACGAGCCTAGCGATAGTGAAACTCATTCTTGTCTACTATGGACAAGTTTGTCGCTATTAGGTTTTAACGAGTTTAATGACAAAGATAACTCGGTCCTTTTCAATTTTAGAGAGTCTGAAAAGGGACGTAAAGGAAACTCCAAAATTCCTTTTTCGTCATCTAATCCCTTAAGTCTGAAAAAGTATAAAACAATACAGAAGGGATGTATTTTCAATACTTTTAACGAGCTGAACAAAACAAGTGCTCGATCTTTTTGTGTAATAATCCCTCAGGTCCAAAAAGATTAAAATCTAAAGGAGGGATAGCACTTCTGGTCCCTTTAACGAGCTGGAGAGGCCAATGGCTTGGCAATCTTTTCATATTTTACGAGTTAGTTGAAAAGAGCTTAAAGGAGACTCGTCTTTGAGGAACGAGTGATAAAATTGGGTAGCCGTTGATTCCAGGTAAGGTTTGGAACTTTCCAATCACGGCAGTGTTACAAGGATGGCTAGCAGGATCACTCTTCGCAGTTGTTCTTCAAAAGGGGTAAACAATCAAATGGAGGTGAATGATCGGCCAATACAGACTGGAGGTGATGATGAGAACACGACCAAGGCTTTAAAGGCTGAAGTACTACATTCACGATGGTTATTTACCGGGAAATAGTTCATTTTTTAATGAGCTTAAACGTGGGGAGAAACATTTGCTCATGACTTATGTTTATTTTTTAACGAGCTTGAACTATGTGCTAAAACTGCTCGATTAATCCAGTCGTATAATAAGAATGTCTCATATATGAAAATGGCAATTTTTAGAGTTTTGCCCCACATCCTTTCTTTATGCAAGTTAGGAAACGACCAATCCTACGAGTTTAAAGGGTTAGAGGACCTACAAATTTAAAAAAATAAATAGTCACTCTTCACTTGCACGCCAAAAGGTTTGCATGCCCCCAGGTATAAAATAAAGCTTCAAGGTCACCTTTTGTTCTACCGACAAAACATTTGTTTTATCAGGAAAGGTCTACCTCTTTCAGGTTACCAAAGATTGTTCTATTCACAGCGCAAACAAAACATTTCTTCGGCGATGTCTACCGAAATAGACAAAGGTGAGACAATCCACTCACATAACTTTGACGAGGGAATCTTGTTCCAGTCTAACCCCCTTTTCCAATCACGGACGGGAGTACAAACTAGTCATATATCTCTCGCGGAAACCTACTCTATACCCGAAGTTTTCCTACCGAAGCAAACCAGGGTGCATGCCCCCTGGGTTTCAGTCATGTCCCCCGAATCACTCGCGCTCATCAGGTGGACGGACTAGAGATTTATGAGACATTCCTTGTGTGAAAAGACCATTCAGGGATGGTATATGACTATTTGCTATGTGCGATCCGGTAAATGAAAGTTGGTCTACGAGCTTGAACACTCTTCCTTTGTGCGGAAAACACATTACTCTAAAGAGTGATGAGACAATGGCTCCCATGCAATAAATATAGTCTCATCCAAGGATTAGATTATAGTCTAGGGGTCCTTGGACTACCATTACGTTCATATGAACGGTTTTCCCTCTCAATGTTATGGCACATTGGGAAGGATCCCTAACGGTCGACTGGTTCCTTTGTCAAAGCCTGTTAGATTTCTCATCTCAAGCAAAAGTGATGGCGAACCAAGCGCTTTCCAAGAAGTTGAGGAAAGGATACTCACAGAAGCCCCTTCATCTATGATGGTACCATCCATAACCATTCTATATATTTGAGCAATAATTCGGAATGGTACACTAGCCGGTAAACAGGGTCTGCCTAGTTGATTCCAGTCAAAGGAAACAACTAGGTTGCTTGGAGGTGGGACCAAATAGACGGTCGGGTACGACTCTGACGAACTTCCTTCCTACGGTAAAGGAATGGGTAAATTTCCCCCATTTTCATCGGAGTTTGTGCTTACGAAAAGAATTTGGACGGTGTCATCCTTATTCTCTTCTGTGACTGTATCATCCGAAGATGGAACCTCTGAAGGCAAGACCGGGTCAACTGCCGCCTCGACCTTTTAACTTTCGTCTGGTATGGTTTCATATGGTTTGTCTTCAATGATAGATGCTTCAACCGACCACCTGGGCGGGTCAACCAGATTTTCAACTAGCGACGGACTCGGCAAGAGTTTTTTATATCCAGGAGGAAGTCGTAACGGTGAAATCGGACGATCGTCAAAAACTCTTTTAGCCTCGTCTAAGAAGGGACAACGGTGGATGGCATGATCGCCTTTGCACAGTTTACAAGGAAATCTATATTTTCCTTTTTGTCCTGGGGCTTCACTTTCACTAGTCGACGGTGTGTTTTCAACATGATCATCAGAGGTTGACGACACCGGGTTGTGCAAACGAGGAGACCAATCCCTTAAGATCCGAGGGATGCACGAAAAATCTCTATGATAGTGGTCTCCTTTGCAAATGACACATGGCGATTTAGGCCTGGTCGGTGCAGTGTGTGGATTTTCGCTAGACGATGCTTGGTTGCCCCCTTTCGCTTTTGGCTCCTTCTTCTTCTTCTCTTTCTTCTTCTTTTCCTTCTTCTTCTTAGGTACTTGATTTTTGGCTTTACCAGCCCCATCAAGCGAAGAGGAAGGAGGAGAGGAAGAATTGGAGGAAGTAGAAGGTTGGTGGGTAACTCTGGAATCGTCTAGTTGCTAACTCGATTGTTCAGGAATTGCGGTGTTCTGAACGACAGAGGTTGAGAAGAGCCATATGGGCAAGCCGATTGTCAGTCCTGGAAGCGACAATGTGGCCATATGGGGTGCACCAACATCTCCCCAAGAGGAGAAGGGACTAGGATTTCCTCCAAGGTGAATTCCTTGGTTGGTGGATTCCATTTTCTCAACCTAAGATCAACGTAGGAAAGGGTGATGATTATTCTGTTTAAAATAAATTTTAGACGCTTTGACACAACTTGTTTTTTCAATTTTTAAGAGTTGAGAAAAAACAAAAGATGACTCTAGTCGCCTTCGATTTTTAATGAGCCTAAAGTGACAAGTTCTCAGATGGACCTTTTCTGTTAAGGAGTCTGAAAAGGAACGAAAGGGACTGCTCTGGAAATCTAGGTAGAGGGATTACCAAACCAATCGCAAAACTGCAGAATACTTTTTACGGTACGGCAGTCAATCTTCCTGAATGTTGTGTTCAGTGCATTGCGATCGATAGGGCGACAGACACGGTTTCCTATGGATAAAGGATTAAGCCTATTGTGGTCTCCCAAAATATACTCGACGGTACATGGGAGCACAAGTCCGTACTGGCACTTATCGTCTCAAAGTGGAGGAATCACCCAACCATCAGTGAGAACAACAGTTACCAGGCTTTACGACGCCGGAATATGTCTCTAGCCTAGACTTCTAGATGTTGTGCATTAGGTTCCAAAGCGTTGTTAGATTCATTAAATTTATTTTATAGTTGATCTTGCTTAAGAAATTTGCCTTTCAGGTTCACCGTGTGATGTAGATGTACAATTCCTAAAATGCAATCTAAGATGATAAACAGTCTTTTATCTTCTTTGTGCAATGAAAATCCTAGCTACTAAGGAAAGAGAGACAATATTCTTTCACCTAGAGCAAAGAGCACACACTATATGCACTGTCCTAAATCAAACCAATCAAACAGTCTAAATGAAAATTCACATGCATGTATTTGTTTTCAGCCTTCTTAATATGTGAATGATAAAAAGAAAGCTAATGCACAAATCTGAATTACTTTTCAAGCGACAATTACTAACAAGTTTCTTTTCAAAATCAAAAATGAAGACAATCACAACACTTTGCGATTTGGAAATGAATACTTGCTTTCGACACTAGAAAAACTACAAACTCATATCAAATACAATAGTAACAGGGTAATCGACTATCAAGAGCAATCAGACTCTCTTCTATGACTGAAAATGACACTTGCGACACTTTCAAATCAAGAAACGACAGTACAATTACGTTACTTTTTTGCAAAGGAGAACTGAAAATGACTCAACAAATACACAAAAACATTTACAGTTCTTTGCACAATGGAGGCGGAATAACAGCAAGGAAAAGGGGTTTCAAACAGAGGTATACTGACTACAGGCAGCAAAACTCATGAATAGAACTGAAAAGAATGAATCACAGAAACCAAAACTGAGGAACAATGCCTAGTCTGATCAGCGCACCTGTAACACAGTGAACTTGAAATGCAGCGCACCTACTACACTCGGGAAGTGCGTTGAATTTCAGATTCACAGAATAGAGACTGCGTTGGGCTAGAGACGAGACTTTGCTTGGGTTCTAGGTCACAGTTTGCAGTTCAGTTCAGGGATTTTGGCCGAGCAAGTGGCAATCAGTAAATCAACAACAGGGGTAGATCTAAGGAGGTTACGACAGCCACCACGAGGGAAATTAGAGAGTTTGTAAATCAGTTGTTTAATTCATAAACAAAACTCAGAGATTGATTGAAGCGACATTTATCTACTTTGCATATGCATAGCAAATGCAGTTCGAAAGCTACCTGGCTCGACTTCAAGCTCCATATGTAAGTTTATAAAATAAACAACAAGGTAGATAAACAAACAACCTAGTCGCTCCCCAGTGGAGTCGCCATTTTGTTACAGGGAAAAGTGTCTATGCAGAACTGCTAATCCCACTAAGGTGTGGTAGCTACCTCAGAAACAAACAAAGTAAAGCTAGTTTTGTTTTTCCTTTATGAAATATAGATGAGAGAAGAACAAAGGAGACCAACCTCTGTCTTGCGCTTGACTCCTAGTTCGATTCCTCTCTCTTCTGATAGTCCTTTGCTACTTGCTTCCTTGTACGCCCAGTTTCACAGAGTACCTGTAGAATCAGAGTAGCATAACACTATACACGAACATGGATCTATAATCATAAACAATCTAGGATCAGATGTAAATTGACCATACAAATGCATAAAACATAAATGACACAAGAGTATGGAGGAAAACTTGAATAGATTTTATTGATAATCAAGAAAGAGCCAAGGGAGTTACAACCAGTTGTTCTGACCCAGCATCATCCTCTCAGCAAGTAAGCCCTTCTTCACCTCATACAAAGCTTAGATCACCCAACACTATGATGTTGTCTCAAGAAACCAACAACAATTCCTTACAAGATGCAAAATTCCAGCCTCTAGATCTCTGGGATGAGGGATCCATATATAGATATCTGTAAGGGAGATGAGTCAGCTTGTGATTTGATTAGTGTCTTCCCTCTGATAGTTCTTGCTTCCACTTGGAGATTGATGATCTCTTACTCATCCTTGGTCGAATTCAGAGAGGCAAGTGTCACATGAGAAGTTTCTGGAAGATTCCATGCCTCTCCACCTCGCGGATTGACACTGCCATTTGTCACTTCTCGCCCATCGCACCCCATAGAAGGGCTTTTTGAAATGCAACGCACCCATAGAGTGTACTTAGGTGAGATGCAACGCACTTTGCCTATGGAGCAGGTGAAATGATCCTGTTTTGACCAGTTCTAAGTGGTTTTTCATGGAGAACTTTTGGGAGAAGCTGTAATCAGTTGACCTTGTTCCTTTAGGGTTAGAACAACACTTTTAGGGACTTAGGAGCCCTTGGTTTATGGACATTTTATGCTTGGAGTTGCAATGCCCAAAAATGTCTATAACACTAGCATTTCTGCAACCATATGTTCAACTTCACTCTTTTGGGCATAGGGATATTTGTATGACCTGGTGTTTGGAGGAACACTTCTTGGAATCAAATGAATAGCACGATCATGATCACGAATAGGTGGGAGGCCTTTGGGAGTCTCAAATACCTTGGAATGATTGTCCAAGACTTTTTGGAGATCTGGAGAAATAGATGATTTCGATGTGGGAACCTCTAGAGAACATAATTGTGCAATTACGCATCATTGTTCCTTCTTTAGAAGCTTTTTCATACCATTAGAGTTGATTATCTTTCTCGGTTCCCTTGCAATACCCCTTAATTCAACTTCCTTTCATTCTGCACAAAATTTCACGAAAAGTTCTTGAAAATTAAAAGCTATTGTACCCAAATATTGTAGCCATTGGACTCCTAGTACAACATCAGCACCACCCATTGGAATGGAAATCATTAGGCTATTCAATACATATTATCCTATGGATATCTTGATATTATGGCACTTTCCAGAGCAATTTATGGTTCCTCGACTTGCAACCATCACTTGACACTCTAGTGCTGGATATAGGAAGCAATTTAATTCCTTGACTATCTTACAAGGAATAAAATTATGAGTACTTCCCGAATCAATCAACACTATTACCTTTTTCTTCTTGATATTTCCTTTGATCTTGATAGTTTGAGGAGTGGTAATTCCAGCCAATGCATTGCAAGATATGGTTGGATTCATTTCTTCTTTATCTAGGTTTTGTTCCTGGAGCATATCCTCTTCTTTTGACATTTCTTTTTCCTTTTATTCCTCCTCTCCATAATATATGTAGAATAATTTCTTATGAGCACACTTATGACCTTTAGTGTATTTTCTATCACAACTATAACAAAGTCCTTTTGCTGTTTTTTGTTCCAATTGTTGTGGTGTCAACCTTGTAGGTTGTGGAAGACTAGGGGAAACAACACTTCCATCTTTATAGTTGTGAGTGGTAGGCTTCCTGGTTGCCATAATTTTGCTTTCCATTTTTCTTTCTACCCTGAATGCCTTCTCCAATGAATCAGGTTCCCAAAGGCGAACCTCATGTTGGATATTATCCTTTAAAGTCCCTATGAACACATCAATCCTATGCTCCTCTGGAATATCTTTTACCCTTATGTTCAATTTTTGAAAGTCCTCAATGTGCTCCATCATTAAACCCTTTTGTTTGAGATTTATCAATTGGCTAAAAAAGGTGTTGCTTTTTGTATCGTCATAATGTGCTATCATTTCTTTCGTAAAAATTGCTCAAGTGACAATTTGTTTACGAGAGCAAATCCATTGATACCATACAAACTGATTTGGTTCCAAATATAAAGTTGCAATACATACCTTTTGTGTGTTTTTCACATTATGGAGATCAAAAAATTGCTCCATCTGTAGTATCCATGTTCCAAGATCCTTGCCATCAAACTTCCTCATATCGATTTTTGGAACATGGTGGGTCTTTAATCCAACATTAGAGTCTATGAAATCATGATTAACATTTCTTTTGTTCTCATCATGAGTTTCCTTTACTACCCTTTCACCATTAGTAACCATTTCTTGTAGCAACTTATTCAAATTTATCTTCAATTCTTCCATCTTAGCGTCCATGCCATTCATCTTAGCATCCATGCCATTCATCTTAGCTTCCATGCCATCCATCTTAGCTTCCACGCCATCCATATTAACTTGCACGCCATTCATATTAGCTTCCACGCCATTCATCTTGGCTTCAGTTACCTTTTGTGAGAGTGAAATTTGTTGTACTTGGTCTTGTAATTTTGATATATCATGTTGCATTTCTTCCTCTTCTTCACGAGTCATGCTAGAGCTTTCAGGTTGCTTACTAGGTGTTTCCATTTTCTTTCTTCGAGGCATCAATTAATGCTAATAATTCTTCACTATTCTCTTTGAATTCCTTCAAATTATTTTTTCAAACCAATCTTATGCAAAATTTAAAAACAAACTACACACCTTTGTTTTTCACTTTGTAAGAGCTCAATATTGAATTTGTTGTATCTCTGTAACTGCGGATCTTGAATATTTGAAATCATGTCCTATAGTAGTCCTTTGAGTCCTCTTACTAACCACACAAGTCTGATCAAGATTGGATTCTCCAAGGAAGAGTTGTGCCAAATCTCCCTCAGTAACCTGATTATAGATTAGTTCAGTAGAGCGAACTTGTACGAAGTGTCACATGTCAATGTTTCAACCTTAGTACCGAAAACTGATATACATAAAACTATAGGTCGTCCTCTTTCTGAAAGTTCTTACAAAATTTCAATAAATTTATGACGATTTTTCCTAGGTCACTTGTTTGGAATGTAATTCAGGAGACTGCAAAAACCCTAACTTCCTCAGATCATATCTTTGAAAATATAGTGAGACAAGCTCTGAAATTCGGACCCAAAGTTCAGAACGATTTCGACTCAACTGGGTGTTTTTTTTAGCTTCTGAAATGTCGTAGAAAAAAATTTATAGCGAAAATTCCATGATGGCCTGTTTGGAGCAGCGAAAGCCTAGAATCCAAAGCTCTGATACCAAATGTTATGAACCAACTCACAAAAAGATAGAAAAGATAGATCAACGCCTTAGAATTCAACCTCTTTGAGGGTGAAACCTCCTTTACTTTAAACAAATTAAAAATTCTTGGATGATACAAATGAATAAACCTCCCTTGTATATATAGGAGTCTAAGGGGTCACATATAATCAAGTCGACATAACAGTAATAACATACGGGCACAACAATAACAATAGTGGGTTTCTACGGACACACTAATAATAATATGGGGAAAATAGGGGAACAATAATAACAATAAGAGCTACCATGACAATAGTAATGGGGGAATCATTAGTATTATAGGGACCTAATAGTGAGATTGATGCTTTGAAGCTAAATCACTAGTTGCAACAATTATAGGTTTATTTTAGTGTTCATAATATAAAGGAAGAAAAAAAGATTTCATTTGCTCAATTGGAATTAGAGGGCCATTCCTTGATATACTGGGAAAACCACATGGAGACCTTGAGGTTGGAGGGATATCCTCCAATGAATAAGTGGGAGGAATTTAAAACTATCATAATATCACAATTTACCCTATCGAGTATGGAAAATACTAGTGGATTCAGTGGCACTACTTCAAGAAGAAGCAAGGGAAGAATGTATGTGAGTACACCATAAAATTTAGAAAGATGGTCATAATGTTGGGCATCTACCAAAAGAACCTAGATGTATTCCTCAAGTATCTAGGGGACATATCCATCCACGAAAGCAAGTGATCATGTTTAAGCCCATATCGATGGATGAGGCTTGTGTATAGGCATGATAGTTAGAGAACGTAGCTGAGATGTTTATAAGGATGAAAGAATAAGTGGGAAGGGGGAAAAGATAAAAAAATATGACAAGCACAACAAACTAGTGGAAGGATCCAAACAATCACTAAAACCAATGTAATATTGAAGGTTATACAAAGGAGAAGTGTTGGAAGTTGCATCTGAAGCTAAACCCAAAGAACAAAAAGAAATATAATAATAAAAAGAATCTCATGGCCACTGATTTGAGTAACCAACTTGAAATAAAATCAGACATGGATGAGAAGATCATATGAATGCCAATGTAAAAGGAGGTGAATCTGATTAGCATTTATAAACAAGAAGAGAAATAAATGACCAAGATATTCCACATAAAGATACAAGTCAAGAAGACAAATATTGATGCTCTATTTAACTCAAGAGCAAAGATGAATCTCATTACAGCAGAGTTGGTCAACAACTTGGGATTGGAACTTCATGATTGTCCAAGCCCATATCCACTGGGATGGGTAAATATGGATGCAAAAGGGTTCTATTCTTTTTTAGTGTATCTTGTTCCATAAATGAGCAGAGTAGCCGAGAGGGATAGGGACAGATCATAGAGAGAGGATTTGTGCACTATAGTATCCCATGGGCCACAAGCCTTACTTCCTTGTACTCAAAACCAACTTCTATTCATAGAAAGAGAGTAGAGTGGCCTCACCTTCCATCTTGGTTTTTCTCCCAAAAGGGTTTCCCAGGATATATCTTGTGTCAATCATGTTTTGTGAGTTTTTATTTCATTGTTCTCTTGTTTTTCATAATTATAATTTGCATGCATATGCAATAAACAATAATTTATAGATCCAAAAATATAAAGAGAAATAAACCCTCATAGTGTAGCTTTCATATTTTTAAGACTAATTTATCATATTTGTTGTGACGAATTGTCCAATGGAATATCCATGGAACTTTCTGAATCAATTTTCCCCCACGAAAAACTCTTACCAATGCCTATTATGACATGCAAAGGGGAAACTACTATTGAAAATGAATCTACAAACTTTCACACGTACCGTGTTTCCCCAACAAAAATCCTAAGTTTAGTGGTATTAGTAGGAATTGTTTGCATTGTTTTCATTAATGACAAAGGAGCAACAAGATAGGTCACCAAGAGAGGTGTTTGCAATGCTTGTATGATTGTGATTGTAACAACCCCAAAATTAAAATAGATAACTAATTAGATCAATCATATGATTAATAATCAACATATAACTATTCCACTAATTAACATAGAATTTTCGAGAAAACATGGTTAGCGATGACTTACCTGTGGCGATAACATTCCTTACTTGTGATTTCAGAGTTGAACGCTATTTGAATCCTGCTAACCGCAACAAAGTTTTGGGGACAAATCTCCACCCAACCGTAGGCTTAGCTACACATGATATTTCTACAACTCGCCACCCCCGAGCCTTCATTCAATGTACTAGTACCAGAGAATCTTTTGTCTCATAACACTTTTCTCCCAAGAGAATGGATGAAGGAATGATGATTCTCATCTTCCTCATCATCAATTAAATAGACCAAACAATGGAAAGGGGTCTGCATGTACTCATTCCATGTGTCAACATGCAACTTTTATTTCTTTATTTTAAGTTTTACTTAATTTAATATTTCTCTTATTTTCATTCATTCTTATTTTATTCATGTTTTTCTTTTAACTTTACTTATTTTTTCTATTTTTATAGTTCTCTTAATTTACTTGTTTCTTATTTTATTTTACTTTTTGTTAACTTCACTTATTTTTATATTTTTATAGTTTACTTTTATATATATTTATATATATTTACTATTTTTTATTGTTTATTATTATTATATTCTCTTCATTTTTTATTATTTATTTACTATTATTATCTTTTTTTTAATTATTTATTATTTATTTATCATTATTATATTTTCTTTATTGTTTATCGTTTATTTGTTTATATTTTAATATTATATTATATTATTTACTATTTTTATTATTATTAGGGGACATTACATACTCCCCCTCTTTAAGGAACTTCGTCCCGAAGTTAAGTTGAATCATTTAACATTTTATTTAGTTAATTATTTATCACTTCATGTTTTCCCTACACCCTTTGCTGAACTAGTATAACTAGTAGGCATTGAAAGTTTCCACAACATCTGGGAAATCTCAAGGAATGTTTGTCTTTTTCCCACTTTTGGAACTAGGCATAAGCCTCATCGGTCTGTACCATAGCCCAAGGCTAGCCCCAAGGCATGCGCTCGAATTAGACTCACTTGCCCCAAGGCAGGCATCAGGTCCCAATACTCAATGACTCTGGGCATCTCGCAAGGCTTGCCCACTCCCTCCACCCTCACTAAGGTGCACAGTCCCAAACATCGAAGTCCTTACACCTCCACTAGACTTCAGCATCCCAATCCAATATCAGGCACTTGACCTACAATATCAAGCACTTGGCCTCCTCATGATGATCCCATAGCCCCTCAAGCACTATCCATCAAGAGCTATACAAGACAAAGGAACCAACCACATATGTAGTGTTGATTGAGTTTGTCCCCAACCCATGTGGTGTTACATATTCTCCCTCGTGAGTATGGGCTCCTGCGAGATCATCAAATAAACCGACCCTTGTGGCCCTTTTGTGGATTTCCTTTCAATCACCACATCTCAACATGTAACCAATGCGTTAGTTATAACATCATAATATCATAGAAAATAATCCACATGTCAATGGTTGCATGCCATAATGAGAACATAACATCATTATTATCACAATATTCTAAATAGTAAAAATTGCATGCTCATGCATGTCATAAAATATGCATGTAAAATACCAACATAAGTTATAACATCAACATATTTGTATCAAATCTATATCATGACATCACATAGTAAATGGAACCAAATGTCAATATAACCTTATATTATAATATCATTGTAACGTTATACTTCAACATTTCCATAACAAATAACCGAAATCATAATCTTAATATATAGTACTATAATGTATCAATAAAATTTATATATTGTATAAATAATAATAATAATAATAATATTGAGTTTTGAATATCATGCTTCTAAATTTACAAATATTTTTTAAAAGTTAGAAAGAATAATAATAATATTACTATTTCACCATGAATTTTTTTTTTTCATTACACTGACATAATTTGGAAAAATATATCTTACTTTGTTTACCTACCAAATTAAATAAAGGTTTATTGTTTACTCTACTTACCAATTACATTTGCGAATAGTTGGCATGCCGGCAAGAAATATGAGCAATGGTTAAGGAAACTAATATATTGCAAGGATAAAACCATGGTTAGGAATTACTCTTTTGTGGATTTGTCTTAGCTCCAAAGATGTATGAGAAAGTGTGATCTTGGTTTGGAATATGGATTTGTGTTATTTCAAACAATTTTATGCTACAAAATATGTACATAAGGTTGAGATTTTTTTTTGAAATTTTCTTGAAATTGGGAAATTAACTCTACCCAAAATCATATTGAAATTAGCAAATTTGGGTATGAATTTAAATCGTCGACATATTGAATTTAATATGTACTAAATCGTATTGGAGTTGAAAAAATTGGAAGTCCAAAATCATATCAAATTGGTTATTGAAATATAACACTGTGATTTTCAAATCAAATTTGCAATTTTCTAATTTTAACTTTAAAATCACCTCTATTAAAAAACAAAAAAAAACAAAATTCCAAATTACCCTGCTCAAAATAATACTAAAAGAAAATAAAAATTTCAAAAGATAATCCTGCACATAATTTGCACCAAAATGTGCCATAAGCTAAAATTCTTTTCTAGCATAGTGAACTTCTTCTATGCATATTCCCCAATAATTTATATGAAAATTTGAATATCTGAAATAACCATAGTGCAAAGTTTGCAATTTTTTCATTGTTTTTCTCTCAAAATTATATTTATAGTAAAATTATTTCTTTCTATTTTGGTAATATGTAATTATAAATTTCAATACACAAATATGCATGCCCTTTAAAAAAAAACTTAATAATTTAAATATATTTTTAAGTTAATAAATAAATTAATTAAGATCTTAATTAATAATTTAAATATATTTTTAAGTTAATAATTAAATTAATTAAGATCTTAACACCCGCATGTAATTCTATGAGCATGGACACTAAAAATCTATTTAGATGTATAGTGAGTTTTTTTAATTAAACCATTTCTTATTACATTATAGTTCTAAATTTAAGATCTCGATCAAAGTTTTTTTTTTATGATAATGTACATAATCCGTGAATAATACAGATTTTAATTACCTAATCAACAACCATCTCACATAAATTAAAATTTTAATTTTAATTTATTTTCAAGTAAATGTATGTTAACTCCTTCCAAATCAAGGTTTTTCCGAAAATAACTTAAGAGGTTTGGATTAACATCAGTGGAGTATAGTGTTGGAACACATATTTGACACAAACAATAGATCTATGACATTGGGTTCCAAAGTGTGACATGGGTTTTTTTACCTCGTCGACATAAAAGATAAATTTTCCAAAGAAATATCCTTCAACCGTCACGTAGATGATTGTTTGTTTGTAATTGTGTTCTCTCAACTTCTGAGCAACCATATATATATGAGATAAAAAAATTAGAAACCATCGAATCAAACAAAAAATTGGTTGAGGTTGAATTAAGAGTTATTCCCTCTACTTTCTTTAGATGGGTTTACCATCCATTCGTTCCATATTATTGAAAAAGGACTTGTAAATAATAAGGATTATTATTGAAAAAGGGCTATTATTATAAGGATTATTTGCTCCAAAGGATATTACCTGTCACGCTCCTATACCTGCGGTGATCTTCCAACCGCTTGTAGCGAGGTGCGGCACCATCGAGCACTTTCTTTTTAACAATACTAACACCCGTGGACTACGCCTACTTCAACATGAACATACTTAGCTTATGTTTTTGCAACTGAATAAAGCATTATCCTTTATACTTTATTGAAGACCATTCTCAATTATTAACCATGAACAATAAACCGAGAACATCAACAATAAGCAAGTACAAAGGGAGGGGCAACTCCCAGAAAGTCTGCCCAACAATATATTATAATAGCTCCTTCAATATTACAACACAAGTAATGCTTGGCAAACTCCAAGCCAATACTTAGAATAATTTTACAACAAGGCATAGAACAGCCTTTTACAACATTTTCTGCACCTTTGCATAAGAAGGAGTGCTCACCCGAGCCACTCAACCTTCCTACCAAATCCTGCATAAAATTGCACACCAGAACCTCCTCAAACCGTGGCACACTTGCCAACCGTTCACATAAGACAAACTTGTGAAGTCCTTAATTCTTATGCGCATGAGATATGTGCATATCCTTCCAAGACTACGCACCTTTTCCCCTTGTCCTTATGCGAGAGTGTATGAGCGAATGTTCGTTGTTGTTCCAAATGAACCTGCGCCTCAAGCTTTTATACGTTCACTTGGTGTGTCGTCCCTCCACGCGGCCGACCTTCGTTTCCATAGTTATAACGCCCAACGATCATGCAAAACTCCGTCGGCTTACCCCAACGCTCTGTGCATACCTTCGTCGGCTCGTTCATAAGGCGAGCTGCCTGTCCGCCTTATAAGTGGGCGAGCGCACTCCACAACCGCGCGCATTCTCACACATGCCTTCGTCGTTTACTCCGCGCCCGCCTTGCGCCCGTCGTTCATCTCTCGGAGGCCTTACATTCTCCTCCACCTGAAATCGTTGTCGTCCTCGACAACATATCATCCTGGTAGCTCTCCACCAAGATCATCATTCATCCACGATGTCGACCTTTCTACACAAGGCAAACATCCTTGCAACATATGTAGAGACTCTTTCTCCACTATGTCCCGGCCTAGTGACCGCTGCCACCAAGCTCACCATACCAAAGTATGTATCTCCATAATCCATGCTCAGGTCCATGGAAACTCCATCCATCTCATCTGCAACATGTTGCCCATATGTGTGTCTCCTCCAAGTGAAGAGAACATCTCCTCAAACCGACTCTTGATGTGCCCCATTCAGGTCCATGAAGCTCTCTTCATCATCTGCAATGTGCCATCCTCAAGTCTTCATAGAAACAAGTATGCACTTGTCTCATCTATCCATGTGTTGCCCATGATCCTTGATCTAATCAGCTCCCATGTGTAGAAAGTAGTTGAGTCTCGGCTCAACCCATGCTCAAGTGTATCACCAAAGCATCATCATCATCATCGTTGTAACTCCATCACTCCAAAGTGCCTCATACCGATCCTCTACATCAAGTCACTCTTCCAAGCCATGCCCATACATGTACTTTGAAAGTATGCATCCCATACTGCATCAAAGTCTCCTGACCTCAGTTCCTCAATGCATCAGATCTTCTAAGTCCATTGTACATGAAGTCCCTAAAAGTCACAACAATCTCATGTCATCATGAGCTCCATAAACCATCCCCAATCAACACCTCAGCAATCATACGAGATGCCTCAGCTCCCCATGTAGTAGGAATGCTCTATAGCTGCTCACAAGTCCATCCAAGTCTTCAATCTTACCAACTCTCGATGTGCCCCATTCAGGTCCATGAAGTCCTCTTCATCATCTGCAATGTGCCATCCTCAAGTTCCCATGTCACACTAGCAAGTCCTCCTGCATAACATTCCTGCCTTAGCACTCCTCTTTGGATGTCCCTTGACATCTCTACAAGTGCTTCCACAAAATGTCCTTGCATAGGTCTGCCATGCTTCATGTCTTCAAGTCTCCAACCTGATGTCCATGACTAAGCTGCCCATGTAGTCCAACCAAGTAGACACATCACAACATCTGGCCATCTCATCCAAGTCTTCAATCTTCGGTTTAGTGAACTCGGTCACCCAACCATCTCATCATCATGTCATGAGTCCCTTCATCAGAGCTCCTCCAACCAAGTGTCCACCAAGACTTACTCTTGGTCTCGGCCATGACAAGTCCACCCAAAACATCATCAAATGTGTGCCCTCCTCAATCTGTCCATGAGTCATGCCGGGCACTTAGCCAATTCTCCATGTGGCTAAAGCATGACTCAATCTTCCACAACGATCATCAAGTTCCACCCTTGTCACGGGTCCTTGCACCTTTCATCATAAGGTCACAAGTAACCCCAACAAGCCTTGCAACAACTGTCAATCCTTACTTCTCCATACAAGGTTCCATCATAGTCATCCATGGTAAGATGTCCTCTTGCCTTGGCAAATTGGCTTTGCCCTTCACTGCACACGATCCATCTCCCAAATGCCCAAATGAAACACAAGTATCATTACTTACTTCATCATCACGAGGCTCCTCCATGTGAGTGACCTCATCCATCCATGTTGACAAACTGCACAATCCTGGTTCAACTTGATCAGCCTCAAGTTCATCCTCCATCATAGTCATGCCTGCAACATCTTCATCACAGAAGGGGACAACAATAGCCTTGTTGCCCTTCAAGAAATCTTGTCCAAGTATCACATCGAAGTCGTTCATCTCCATCACTGTGAAGTCCAACTGACCCTTCCAACCTTTCATCTGCACAGGTATATCATGTACCAAACCTGCCACCTTAGCTCTAGGGTTTACTGCTTTGACCTCCATATCTGATGGGGAGATCATCAGTCCAGCCTCTTTTGCTAATCGTGTCGTCATAAATTTATGTGTAGCACCTGTGTCTACGAGAGCTTGAATGGTCTTGCCATGAACCATCAAGTCGATGAAACCCAGACTGTTCATCCATGATTTCTCCATAACCTTATCTGCATCGGCTTCACCCGCCATGAGCAACCCAGCTCTATCAGGCTTCACCATTTTACCTTCGTCACGAGCAACCCTGCTCACCGGCTCCAACCGAGCTCTGATACCAACTGTCACGCCCCTACACCTGCGGTGATCTTCCAACCGCTTGTAGCGAGGTGCGGCACCACCGAGCGCTTTCTTTTTAACAATACTAACACCCGTGGACTACGCCTACTTCAACATGAACATACTTAGCTTATGTTTTTGCAACTGAATAAAGCATTATCCTTTATACTTTAGTGAAGACCATTCTCAATTATTAACCATGAAAAATAAACCGAGAACATCAGCAATAAGCAAGTACAAAGGGAGGGGCAACTCCAAGAAAGTCTGCCCAACAAAATATTATAACAGCTCCTTCAATATTACAACACAAGTAATGCTTGGCAAACTCCAAGCCAATACTTAGAATAATTTTACAATAAGGCATAGAGCAGCCTTTTACAACATTTTATGCACCTTTGCATAAGAAGGAGTGCTCACCCGAGCCACTCAACCTTCCTACCAAATCCTGCATAAAATTGCACACCAGAACCTCCTCAAACCGTGGCACACTTGCCAACCGTTCACATAAGACAAACTTGCGAAGTCCTTAATTCTTATGCGCATGAGATATGCGCATATCCTTCCAAGACTACGCACCTTTTCCCCTTGTCCTTATGCGAGAGTGTATGAGCGAATGTTCCTTGTTGTTCCAAATGAACCTGCGCCTCAAGCTTTTATACGTTCACTTGGTGTGTCGTCCCTCCACGCGGCCGACCTTCGTTTCCATAGTTATAACGCCCAACGATCATGCAAAACTCCGTCGGCTTACCCCAACGCTCTATGCATACCTTCGTCGACTCGTGCATAAGGCGCGCTGCCTATCCGCCTTATAAGTGGGCGAGCGCAGTCTACAACCGCGCGCATTCTCACACATGCCTTCGTCGTTTACTCCGCGCCTGCCTTGCGCCCGTCGTTCATCTCTCGGAGGCCTTACATTACCCAAGGAAGAAACAATATGGAAGACCAACATTGATTTTACAATATGGCAATAGGCCATTGCAAGCATATCTCAAAAATGTGTATACGTGCCAGGATACTTTGTTTACGTATGTACTCAATTTTTTTTCCAAGGAAAAAAAACAGTAACCTTTTATTAAAGAATTAATGAAAAGTTACACTAGCAGATGCAATGAAGCATTCAGTAAGTTGCCACATGGGCACGAGTGCTTTCGCACCCCACGCAACTTTAGAAGACTAACGTGCACAAAGAATAAGAAGAGAGAAGAGAAAAGAGAAAGAAAAAGGGTAAAAACCTGAAATCCGGCTGTGAGTAAAACTCACGCTTCAAGTTTTTCTCCCCTTTTTCTTTTCGACCTTGCGCCACTCTCCTTGAGTGGGCTCGATCGAAGCAATGACTAACTGTGTTGTTGCATTCGGATGCCCTGTTTCTTTGTCTGAATCTGAAGTATCTGAGTGATGATGCCGTTTGATGCCTCCCATGCTTTGATCCCCGCTTGTCATCTCTGCCTGATTTTGCTGAGTCTCTGCCTGATTTGAGTGGGACTGTGAAGCCTTGTTGTCTGCTATATTTTCCTTCTGGTTCTCTATTTCAACTTCCTCTATGGTGGTATCATCCTCTTTTGCTTTTGTTTCTTCGTCTTCTGTTACCGAAGGGGCTTTCTTTTCCGCAGTTCTCTTCTTTATGACATCATCTATGTTCTGCCATCCTTTGGGCTTCCTTTGTTGTGGCTTGCTCTTGTTGAGGCTTTTGCATGCATTGAACAGATGACCTATTTGTTGACATCCCCTGCATCTGAATGCTGTATTCTCATAGTCCAAAGGTTGTTTCCACTGAGTATTGTTGAAGTTCAGAATGATGCTTTCAGGTAATCCTTGGCTAAGATCTACCTCGACACATATCCTAGCAAAAGTAAAGATTCCTTTTATGTGTCTCTCTGAATCAATCTTTAACATTCTTCCAAGGGTATTCCCTATAACTGGTAAGGTCTTGTAGTGCCAAAAATGTATCGGAAGATTATGCAACCTTACCCATACTAGCATCCTTGATACCACCATAGTATTGGCATCAAACTCCGGGAACCATGGGGTAACAAACAATCCCGCACTACCCCAGAACCATGGTCCTTCATTGAGAATTTTTTCCCTTTCTCCTTCTACGAGGAAGATTACTATGAAGAAACCCTTCGAGCATAGATGGATCTGGCAGTTTTTTGTCCAGACCGTGTGAATCCATTGGTACAAAGCATCCGTTCTAGGCCAGAAACCGTTAAATCTACAAATAACAGCATTTTTTTGTAGATCTGAGAATATGCACTTTACCTCTGGAATATCCAGCGAGATGGAGGGACTCTCTGGCACTTGATCCACGATATACTGCCCTGGAGGTATATTAACAGCTGTGGGTTCTTTCCCCTTTGGAGGTTCTTTCCCTTTGGCTGCATCGCGATAGGTGCCTGTAGGTTTTGAGGTAGATCCCTTAGATCCACCTCGCAATCGGTGATTGAGGATAATTGTTGAGTCCTTTGCAACCCTGTAATGCTGGAGTGTGTGTTGATCCTGCAAGCATATCCCAGAAAATATTAGGATTTGAAATGCAACTGGAATTCCCAGTTTGTCCTGGATCTCTTTTTTTAGCTCCAAAACACTCATCCGTTCCCAGATCTGCACACAAACGTGTCTGCCTTCTGTTGATCTGATGAAGATTTGTTTCAAATCTGCTATGTCTGCCTTGATCAAATCCCGTTTTTCGGATTTGTATTCTGGATCTGGCGAAATTTCATTTTGCTTCTGCCTAGATCTGGCCAGATCTGGTAGCTCCACCCCGAATCTACAATGCTTGGCCCTGATCTGCTCTACAGTGGGCAGATAAATCTCAAAACTCTGGGAAGCCAGGTCCATACTCCCTGCCCATACTTGATCTTCGACCATGCCTTTTAAAATCGGCCCTAGATCGGCAGATTGGATCCACGTCGTACCAAAATGGGTCATGGGAACTGTCATACGCCTCTTTCTTCCATAATCGCTGACAGATCTGTCAGGCCTGTGCAAAGCGTTCGCGCAGGAGAGCGCATCAGGACGAGACTGGGTAAGGACCGATTGTTTTGGATAAATCTCTGGACGATCAAGTGTCGCCCTGTGGTAATCGACCTGCTCCCAGAAAGAGGAGAAGTGCACCGAACTCTGTTTGCTGTAGTTTGAGCCATAACAGTCCTTTCCTTCAACGGATCCAGTCCAAGACCAGAGGGAAGTAACACGCTCTGAGAACCCAGCAGTCTGGCTTCTAGCCGATCCAAAGCAGTGAAAATCTTTTGAGGCCGTGGCGACGCAAATCGGCCTTCCTGAAACCCTAAGCCCGTGAACCTCCATCGCTCCTCTTTCCTCTGTGTGCATATCGTATGTACTCAATTTTTTAAATTTGTGTATAATTTATATATTTCAAAGTGCAATATGGAAAATAATTAAATAAAAAATTTAAAATTTAATTTAAATTACATAGAAATAAATACGAACCCAATCGTTAGAATTCCAATATATATATATATATATATATATATATATATATATTATAGATTATTTCCCTATAGAAATTAAGCATAGTAGTTTATTTTTATCATATTCTAAAGTTTGCACCATAATAATTGTGACGTGTGGATTTTAACGTATAAAATTTTGTGATAGAAAGTAGAAGGCCCATCATGTTTCAAACAAATAAGGACGAAAAACTGCCCATTAATTCACTTAGGCGACAACTTTGGCGGCTAGCCCCATCATTTAAGATCAACAACATAAGGAGTTGGGTTTAAGGATTTAATGCCATCAAAGAAATAGGAATCACCAACCAGATGTTTTCTATATCATATAATACTAATGGATAACAAAAACAAAAAAATCATATAAAAATCTCAAAGAAGTATATTTCCAGGGAATTTAAATTAATAAGCCAAATATAAAATTGAGTTTTTTAATTTATCTTAATCTATAGATAATATTATAATCTCCATTTATTACACTGACAAATACCATAGAATTTCAATTTATATAATATTATATCCACATTTTATTAATAACTATTAACATTATATTACATATAGTGTATTTTCTAAAAATTCATGTTTATTAATCATTTAGATATTTAATAAATTATTATATTTACACAATCTTGCTTATCAACTAGTGATTATATCATTATATTTTAATTCATAAAAATATCAAATCTAAAAGTTATATGGAGTTAATTTCTTAAAAAAATTAATATGCTATCTAATTTGTTAATATGCTTGAACACGTGTCTTATAAACAACAAAGAGATAAATGCTTTTGTTATGGATAAGTTCCACAAGCATATTTAGGATAAGGAGTTAAGAAGAAAGAAAAAGTAATATATTGAAGTGTTTAATCTCATTCATAATCATCAACCAAAAGCATACATAGAAGACAATATCTCTTGGAGAGCCAAAATTCATATTGCTTAGTTAATGACTAATTCTCATAAGCTCCGTTGTGAAACAAGGCGCTGGAAAAGCCCAAAAGAAGTGTGGGAGGAAAGGGTGTGCATTTTTTGTTCTTCCGGAAAAGTGGAAACATAAAATCATTTCATTTTAGAATGTGAAGCCTTCAAAGACAACAGGGAAAGTTATGTAGATCTGTTGGCAGCTAGCTCTTGGGATAATCTATTTAGGAAGGGGTTTGTCGAGAAGCTGAGAGCATTTATTGTGAAGCTTCATAGAGAAAGGCCAAATACATCAAGAAAATGAAGAAGCAATCTGTCCCATAGACTATCTTTAGCCTTGTAAACGTTAAAATAATTTCTTTCTTTCTTTCTATATTACTAAATCGACACTCAATTATACTTTATATTTACTTTTATTATATATTATTAAATTTATATAGTATATTGTTATTTATACCTATTTATATATGAAATGGTACGCCGCCCCAATAATTTAAATTATAACTAAACATGCCTTATTTACATGCGACTTCGCTATCCATGCAATTAATTATATGAGGAAAGTTTAATTTTACTTTCTATTTAAAAATTACATAATAATTGTAAGTTCTTCCAACGACATGTCAGCATGATTTTCATATAAGTCAAAGTATTATTCAAAAAAAATCGTAATACCACACTTCATATAAGATGATATTGTTTTTTATTATTAATAATAAAAAAATACTTTCAAATAACTTATCACTTTCCAACTTTTTATATAATTTTTTTTTTTTTTCTAATTTCTTGATCAATTTGGAAGGGATTCCTTTTAATTTTATATGTGGAATATGTTTTAAAAAGGCCAAACAAGAATTATAATCCTTTACTTTTCTTACATAAAAATAATTATAATATATTTAAAATATGCCTATATCCACTTATCCTAAATGTAAACAAGGGTGTGTAAAATTTATTTTTAATATAATTTTTCTAAAATTACAAAAGCATATTCAAAATTTCACATATGAAAACAAGAAGCGACAAAAATTAAGCATACATGCCATTACATGTATGTAAGGAGTGGGCAATGTTTATATTTAATGATTAAACTAGCAATTGCCCTAAAAGGTACAAAAAGAGGCCAATAGGTTTGTTAACTTGGAAAAGTTGTATGAGAAAGGAAATTGTAGACGTGTATGCCATACGTTATGCATTTTCAAAAGTATCAAGGTCAACTTTTGAAGATGAAATGTCGTGCGCTAGATCCTATGTTTGGAAAAGGTGTATGAGAAAGGCATTTGTAGATGTGTAGGCCATATGTATTGTGTCGTCATTTATTCTTGAAAGCTAGAGAAGAAGGGTGCCCCTAGGAGAAAAGGCATACATTCTACACGTTCCCAAGTGGTTGGCACAATTTACACAAAAAGTCATATTTTCATAATCAAATAGCTCCGTAAAAGTTAATCCATTCCAGTGGAGATAAACTTTATCTAGGAACATCTTGGTAAAATCTACTTCAACACATATACAAGGAAAGTATGTATTCCCTTTTGTAGCCTTTTTATATACACTTTAATGAACAAACCGATGGATTTCCCACTTTAGCTAACATATATCGACGAAGAATGTGAAGGGGCATGAGGAAAATCCCAAATCTCCCTAAAAATCAGGGCCTTTCATCGAAAACCCTCTTGTAATCCTGGATATTCTTAAATTTCACCAGAAAGAAACCTTTTGAGTAAAGCAACACCTCTGCATCTGGTGTCTAGGTCTGATGTACTCAATTCTGAAGCACATTTGTCAAAGGCCAAAACCCATTGAACCTACTCTAGAAAAAAGTTTAGGGTTTCATCTAACTCATCCACAATGAAAGTACACCCTAAGATTTTTTTTATGTGTCGAAGGGCCAGATACTGGCTTGAGGGCATCCTTGAAAGACTTGGACTTAGATGTTGAAGATGTACCCTTGCCAATGGTGCCACGTTTCAAGCTTGCAACTACAGAGAGTGATACATCCTTAATAATGCCATAATGACTAAGTAAATATCTCTCGTGTAGATGCCATGCTTGTAACAACCCCGAAATTAAAACATGCAACTATTTAGATCAATTATGTGATTTATAATCAACACAAAATTCATCAACGATTTAACATCGAATTTCAGAAATATGAGCAGAAACAACTTACCTGTGGTGATGATATTCCTTACTTGTTATTTCAGAGTTGAACGCTATTTGAATCCTATTAACCGCAACAAAGTTTTGGGGACGACTCTCCACCCAACCGTAGGCTCAATTGCATATAATATTTCTACAACTGGCCACCCCCGAGCCCTCAATCAACGTACTACTGTCAGGGAATCCTTTGTCTCACAACACTTTTCTCCCAAGAGAATGGATGACGGAATCATGGAATGATCTCTCATCTTCCTCACCGTCTATTAAAAAGAACAAACATTAGAAGGGGAACCACATGCACACACTCCATGTGTCAACATGCAACTTTTATTTCTTTATTTTAAGTTTAACTTAATTTAGTAATTTTCTTAATATAATTCTTTCTTATTTTATTCCTTTTTACTTTTTGATAACTTTACTTATTTTTACTATTTTTATAGTTCTCTTAATTTAACTCTTTCTTATTTTATTGTACTTTTTGTTAACTTTACTTATTTTTACTATTTTTATAGTTTATTTATATTTATATTTATTTAGAACTCTAGTATTGTTATTTACTATTTTATTTATATATTATTATTATATTTTCTTCCTTATTTATTATTTATTTACTATTATTATCTTTTCTTTATTGCTTATCATTTATTTCCTTACATTTTAATATTATATTATATTATTTATTATTTTTATTATTATTAGGGGACATTACATACTCCCCCTCTTTAAGGAGCTTCGTCCCGAAGTTAAGTTGAATTATTTAACCTTTTATTTAGTTAGTTATTTATTACTTCATGTTTGCCCTACACCCTCTGCTGAACTAGTATAACCAGCAGGCATCGAAAGTTTTCACAACACCCGAAAAATCTCAAGGAATCCCTCTTTTTCCCACTTTCGAAACCAGGCATAAGCCTCCCCAGTCTGTATCCTAGTCCAAGGCTCGCGCCTGACTCAGACCTCATCTGCCCCAAGGCAAGCATCCGATAAGGTACTCAATGACTCTGGGCATCTCGCATGGTTGGCCCACTCCCTCCACAACTACTAAGATGCACAACCCCAGGCATCGAAGTCCTTACACCCCCACCAGACTTCGGCATCCCAATCCAATACTAGTCACTTAGCCTACAATATCAGGCACTTGGCCTCCTCAAGATGGTCCCATAGCCCCTCAAGAGCTATCCATCAAGAGCTATACAAGATAAATGAACCACTGGCATATGTAGTGTTGGTTGAGTATGTCCCTAGCCCATATGGTGTTACATATTCTCCCTCGCAGGTATGGGCTCCTACGAAATCATCAAATAAACCAGCCCTCTTGGCTCATTTGTGGATTTCCTGTCAATCACCACATCTCAACATACATCCAATGCATTAGTTATAATCATAACATCATAGAAAATAAACAAGATGCCAACTCTTGCATGCCATCATGATAACATCACATCATTGTAAATCACCATTTTTGAATAATAAATAATTACATGCTTATGCATGTTATAAAATATGCATGCAATTACAACATGCTTCACATCATAATATCCTCATAAGTTATAACATCAACATATGAACATCAAAGACATATCATGACATCAAATAAATGAACCACATGTCAATATACCTCATATCACAACATCACAATCCCTATGCCACATTATATCCATCATGAACATACAACATCATTATCATATCAAACTAAATGAATAAGAACCACATGTGCATCATTATTCTCATACCATTATATCATGAAACATCATTAATATGAGAATAATCTCAATACTTTATCAAATATAGAATAATACACTATAAACATTCTTATCATGATTCATCAGAAAATCAATTTCATTTTCTTGTATAAACATTGAATACCAACTATGAAATAAGATTATTCAACATCCATCTAGGATATATGTTATCTCATTAGTACTATTAGTGTCATGTTTTCATCAAGATACCAATTACTTTTCAATAATCATTTCTTGTGCTTTCTATTAGGAAGTTGACCATTTACACCATAGGCATACTCATCTAAGTACATTGTTAAATTTCGAATGAGCCTCATCATCTTGAGCCTTATTCTCTCGTCAAATATTCTTCCTTCCCTAAGGAAACTTTCGTGAAATTCATTGTTAAGATATTACTATTTGTACAAGCATTTAAATCATTAATATTAAGTTAAAATTCCATGAACACTATACATAGTTTTCTTATCCAAATGGGACACATAACATAGATCATCCTTATTTAAGCCTCATGTCATGCTTAATCCACCTGCATGATAGTTTGTTGTCCCTTGGTTATCTAGCCATCACTCACATAATTGTCATTGTTCATTCTAAAATATTTTCTTATCTCATCAAGTTCCCTCTTGATCTCTTTTATCATAGATTCACGCATATTCAAGTTGACTAGGGATTCTTCCACTTTAGTTATCACTTGTTAAATCTTTAGTTTAGAATTTGAAATGATTAGAACCACTACCACCATTTTCATCCATGAAAGATTTGGTATGCCTACTGTGTTTGGAAATAACTTCTTCCAATACTAATGTCACACTAATAAGTTATTTTATATGAAGTAACAATAGATCATCATTCCACTCGAAGTGACATTTATTCAAGTACACCCTTTATTAGTTGATTCTCACTTCTTTTTTCAATTGATGTGCAATCCTTCTCAAAGCATCGTTATAGGATTTCCAACTGTATTTCTTCCTCGGCTTCATGCTTGGTGTTTTCTCATTAGTCTACATACCGTATTTCTTTTTCCAACAGTTAAAAAATCATTATCCTTGAAATATTTCCTATTTTATCACTTGTCATTTGTCACTAAATAAAAGTGCTCACAAGTTCATACCTTGACACTTCTAAATTATATAGCTCATCACTTTGATCGTTACCAATCATGTTGATAAATCCACTCATCTGTATCCTTAAGATAACTTTTTTCTTGATATAATCACTCCTTCACTTCCTCATACCAAATATTCATAGATATTTTTATTTTCTCCAATAGTCTTAGTTTCCTAATATCCCATTTCTACTAGCTTCAAAGATGGGAATATTATTATGGTTTCTTTTCCTCCTATCTTAAATGCATAAAATTGTTACACTTGGAAATGTTGTTACTACTCCGCTACCACCATAATTTCATTATCACTTTTACGAAAATCATCATGCTATTGGAGCATATATTAAGGTGTCATTTTGTTCTTCTTCTTTTGTTTTGGACATATCAGTATGTCCCTATGTTTTACAATAGGTGTGCACTAACCTCAACCACCTATCCAATTCAATAATGACATAATAATCAAATATCATACTATCAAGTTAATATATCATTTAAACTTTTATAATTTTCCCATATAATAAAATTAAATTTACTCAGTAATTTTTTATTTATTTTTATACAATCATATCATGCAGATGAAAATATTTTTCATCAATTTTCCTCATACATAAACCACATGCATATAAATATATAAAAGACAATAAACCCTTAAATAAATAAATTTATTTATATTATAAAAACTTGGACTAAACTCCAAGATCATCAAACCTTTTTAATACAGGCTTGCATCAATGCATGGAAACTAGTTTAGATAACTGGACTTTTATATATAATTATAAAATTTTAATTTTAAAATGATGTAGAAATTATAAAAATAAAAACATCATTATTATATTCAAAAAAAAAAATGACACAACAATTGGAAAATCCATTAGTTACATAAATATTTATTTAATCAAAAATTTTAATCACCACTTATTATCTAAATTATTTTAATTTATAAATGCAAACATCTAAATATACAATCATGTAATCAATATTCCTAACACCTAAATGCAATGAAATTAAATTATGCAGGTTGTTTTAAAATAGTTAAACCTTCAAGGAAATTCGTTAATACATCGTAATGATGCAATCTTTAATCCTGTATTCATCATTTATAAACTAATATTGAATGTTGAATAGTTTGTTAACTCAATTGATGAGGATCATGTAAGTGATATTCTTGAGATTGATCCATTAATGTCTTCGTATCTTAAGTTACATATATTTTAGTGTTTCCTCCGAAGTCAGTGTATTAATATCTCGAGCTAATTAATAGATTTATATTTACATAGCTCCTTTTATTTTAATAATTAAATTTAATTACGCCGTAATAAGGCGTTTCCCTCTGAAATAAACTCTCCAAACTGCTATCGTGTTAAAATATGTGCCATTCGATTTGGTTGTTAGACGACCGAGTAATTCTTAACCGTTGATTTGAATTGCGCAATGCCAGGCGCGACGCATACGAACCGTCAACCGTCTTTCAACAAGATACGTTGCGGTGAGCACAGACGAGAAGGTGAGGCGCCTGGGGAGGCGAGACATCGTGGTGGTGTGGAGGGAGAGACATTAGTATTCGCAGAACCACAAGATCGATGGCCACGCTCAGCCAAATTCTGGTTGCTTCAAGCTGCTGGTGGGAACAATAGACGAGACGGGACGATAAAGAAGTGGGCGCAAACAAAGAAAGAAGAAGCGACGGTATCCTCCCAGAGCTATCACCACGGATCTCATGTTTTCCCGCTGATCACCTGCAGTCCACTGCCTTCTGCAAACCCCCTCCCAGAGGCTCTCCGTCTCCACAGCACGTTTCCGCTGCCTGTTCACACAGCCCGCCATGGCCAGGGACTTTGCATCCAGATGCCTCAACACCTCCACCAGAATATCTTCGTTGTACCATGAATGGGACGAATCCATGTGACTGCAATTTAAAAAAAATGGATTTAGCCGTGGAAGGTGTCTCAGGAGTTGCAGGGAAATGGAATTTGATCAAAAAGCTCGTTACTTGCCATGCCAATGAAGGAATTGTGGCAGGCTGCATTTAAGGCTGAGGGATTCGTGACTTACGCAGTGAATGACGAAATGCGAGTCTTCTAGGCATGGAAAGAGTCAAGTCAAGCTTAGATTATTCACAGGTGCGTTCCGTGACTATTTAATTGTTTTGCTAACTTACGTAAACTCCTTTAACGGAAAAAATATATTGTCACAGAAAGCAATATGCAAATAGTGGGATTCGACCTATTGCCGTATTTCGTCCTTGTTGTTTACCAATGCCATTAAACATATGAATACTTTATTTACTTTATTATGCAGAAAAGGATGCCAGCCAGCCGCCACTATCTTCTCAATTACGAAAAAACGATGTTTACATTCAATATTCTTGATGCTTATCAGATGACAAGATCTAGAAAATGTTTACATTCAATATTCTGTATGCTGACATGATCAAGAAACAATGATGGCAACGATTCACAATACATTTGTAGTGCATTGAATTCATGGACAGCTTATTGAAATAGATTTTCGGGCAAATGTAAGAGATAAGGTACCTTCACATACATTGAATTTACTGTACAGTTTATTGAAATAGAAAGAACACTTGGATTTGTCGAAAAAGGCATTGCATGAATGGACAGTCTATTTCAATAGGTTTTTTAAGATGAATATAGAGATAAGATATAGCATATATTTATTTGCAAAGATATTCTTTAAAATATATCATGGCTGAGGTTAGTAAGCTTGAGAGGAGATGACAACATTGTCCCGAAATGTAATTAGTCCAACCAAATATAATATAATTTCTTCACTTTTACGTAGTATTTGAGATCCAAAGCCTGGGCATATCCAGTAAAAAAACAGAAAGGACAATGTTGTCTTCCATCGTGTTGTATTTGTATTTTTACGCCGTAAGGCGTTTCCCTCTGAAATAAACTCTCCAAACTGCTGTCGTGTCAAAATATGTGCCATTCGATTTGGTTGTTAGACGATCGAGTAATCCTTAACCGTTGATTTGAATTGCGCAATGCCAGGCGCGACGCTCCATACGAACCGTCGACCGTCTTTCAACAAGATACGTTGCGGTGAGCACAGACGAGAAAGTGAGGCGCCTGGGGAGGCGAGACATCGTGGCGGTGTGGAGGGAGAGACATTAGTATTCGCAGAACCACAAAATCGATGGCCACGCTCAGCCAAATAATCAAGCAAGACCGTCATCCCGTCTGGCTTGCCGATGCGCTGATTCTTTCAGCCGTTGCATACAGCGACAATCCTCGGCAGGAACTTGAAACACTGAATACCACATTCGGCTTGCCGGAAACGACGATCTATGAATTTCTGGAAGAAGACAAGCTACGAAAAGAAGGCTTCGAGATCGGCCGAAAGCAGGTTCTTCTGGTCGATAAAAGTCTGGCCAAATATCCCATGATCATCGCCTGCAGAGGCACCACGGGGTTTATGGATGCGCTAACGGATCTCAACATAATGCAGAGGTCCTTGAGCCTGGGAGCGGGAGCTGCTCATGCGGGGTTTCTTGACAGAGCCAAGAGCATCCCATTGAAGTATCTTAGGCGCCAGTTAATACAAGGGAACAAAATTGTATTGACGGGCCATTCTTTAGGAGGAGCCGTTGCCTCGTTGCTCACCCTCAGATTGTTGGAATCGAGCCCTAAGTTTTGCCACGAAGTAGTGAGGGGCTGAACCGTGCTTTCCTTTGGTCTGTGTCTCAGTCAAAAATACTTTGTAAGTGATTTTGAAACTTTTGTAACGACATCTTACAATATTCCCGTAGCTAAAATTCATTTGATTGAGCTGAAAATTGCGCATGACTTAGCATCATCCCAATGCATAAAATTTAGTTGAGATCGAGAAAATAACCGGTGGCTTCGTAACGCAAATTGGCAGAGGAGGATTTGAGCGTCTACGCCATGCCTGTCTCTATGCCATCTAAGTACTGTCAAAAACATCGAAACTAGGAGAGCAGGAACCCTCAACAGAGGCATATATTATTGCTTGAGAGGTATATATAATTGCTTGATTGATTAAGGTCTCATGTTTTCATATATAAAAAACAAAAAATTGTCATTAAAAATAAAATGTCAAAAAAAATTTTGTCATAAAAATTAAATGGTCTGATCTCTCTTTGCGCAGTTTTGGAGAAATCTGTGAAAACAAAATAGTGACACGTGGGAAAAACAAGGTATAATATAAGTTTCTTTGCGTTCGAAATTCCACCATAAATTCGTGTGTCGTTTGTGGCATATTGCGGTGAAGGAGAATTTTAAATATTGATTTACCATTATATGTCCATGGTATATGTCCATGATAGGAAAAAACAATTTCTAAATCACTATATGTCCACTCGTTTTAACTAACAATCTTGTTATTGAACAGGACCAAATGTTTTATAGAAGTGACCGACTCAAAAACAAGACTCGACATTCCATTGAATGCAAGCCATGAATTAGAGTATCTATAATATCTGGGAGAGAACTGGTGGATACAAATGTCTCTGAGCTAAGGAAAAATAGTCATATCCTCTCGTATGTAAGCTTTTTTCATGTAAATATATTCATATTTGTGGGTATGAAGATATTGGAGAACTAGAAATGTAATGGTGTTTTGGATTTTGAATTTTATCTCTCGGGGAGATAAATGATTTTGTTAGTAAATATTGAAATCTTTTGGGATGAATAAGTGGTAAAATATGTCAATATGAGCACAGTGTGGAAACTGGCGGAGTTGGCCATGCTGGGAATAAAAATCCAACACAATGAAAAACAGGCAACGCATGAAGTTATAAGTGAATTGAAAAACAACAACCGAATGAAATACAAACAACGAATGAAGTTGTAAGTGAATTGAAGAAAAGACATTTGATTTATTAGGGAAACTAATTCACTGGATCACAAATCTGTCCATGATCAAATCTTTTATGTGGCTCTAGCATCATACTAGACTAACAACTCATCTCCAAAGTATCTATATTCTCAAACTTATATCACCTACTTACATAGGTTGGGTTTCTATGGTCATAAAATATTCACTCTTTATCCTGAGAATATAAGATTTGTGAGAATCTCGCAACAACCTTTAACTAACACAGTTTCATCCCGTATGACATCACTGGAGGCCGAAAGCAATTGAGCCTTTTTATCCCATCAATGCAACTTTTTAAATCCCCAAATACCTGAATATCTTTGATGTTGAGCCATTGAAACAAGTATAAAAAACCCGAGATGCAATAACTTTTGCCCAGTTATTAGTACCCTACCACCTTAAAAACTTGTTTATGTTGTATATATGGCCGTAGTACCAGCTGAGATATGTCAAAATAATAATATGGTATAAGAACTCTTATAAAGGTTCATAGTTGTGTGTATAAAAGATATATAATTTATCAGTTCTGTTGAACATATAAAAAACAGTCACAAAGTTTATAATATAGAGAAAATAAGATTGTCCTCCTGATAATCTGCGATCAAAGAAAAAGCATGTAAATTGCTTTGTTACGTCGTAAGGCGTTTCCCTCTGAAATAAACTCTCCAAACTACTGTCGTGTCAAAATATGTGCCATTCGATTTGGTTGTTAGACGATCGAGTAATCCTTAACCGTTGATTTGAATTGCGCAATGCCAGGCGCGACGCTCCATACGAACCGTCAACCGTCTTTCAACAAGATACGTTGCGGTGAGCACAGACGAGAAGGTGAGGCGCCTGGGGAGGCGAGACATCGTGGTGGTGTGGAGGGAGAGACATTAGTATTCGCAGAACCACAAAATCGATGGCCACGCTCAGCCAAATAATCAAGCAAGACCGTCATCCCGTCTGGCTTGCCGATGCGCTGATTCTTTCAGCCGTTGCATACAGCGACAATCCTCGGCAGGAACTTGAAACACTGAATACCACATTCGGCTTGCCGGAAACGGCGATCTATGAATTTCTGGAAGAAGACAAGCTGCGAAAAGAAGGCTTCGAGATCGGCCGAAAGCAGGTTCTTCTGGTCGTTAAAAGCCTGGCCAAATATCACATGATCATCGCCTGCAGAGGCACCATGGGGTTTATGGATGTGCTAACGGATCTCAACATAATGCAGAGGTCCTTGAGCCTGGGAGCGGGAGCTGCTCATGCGGGGTTTCTTGACAGAGCCAAGAGCATCCCATTGAAGTATCTTAGGCGCCAGTTAATACAAGGGAACAAAATTGTATTGACGGGCCATTCTTTAGGAGGAGCCGTTGCCTCGTTGCTCACCCTCAGATTGTTGGAATCGAGCCCTAAGTTTTGCCACGAAGTAGTGAGGGGCTGAACCATGCTTTCCTTTGGTCTGTGTCTCAGTCAAAAATACTTTGTAAGTGATTTTGAAACTTTTGTAACGACATCTTACAATATTCCCGTATCTAAAATTCATTTGATTGAGCTGAAAAATTGTGCATGACTTAGCATCATCCCAATGCATAAAATTTAGTTGAGATCGAGAAAATAACCGGTGGCTTCGTAACCCAAATTGGCAGAGGAGGATTTGAGCGTCTACGCCATGCATGTCTCTATGCCATCTAAGTACTGTCAAAAACATCGAAACTAGGAGAGCAGGAACCCTCAACAGAGGCATATATTATTGCTTGAGAGGTATATATAATTGCTTGATTGATTAAGGTCTCATGTTTTCATATATAAAAAACAAAAAATTGTCATTAAAAATAAAATGTCAAAAAAATTTTTGTCATAAAAATTAAATGGTCTGATCTCTCTTTGGGCAGTTTTGGAGAAATGTGTGAAAACAAAACAGTGACACGTGGGAAAAACAAGGTATAATATAAGTTTCTTTGCGTTCGAAATTCCACCATAAATTCGTGTGTCGTTTGTGGCATATTGCGGTGAAGGAGAATTATAAATATTGATTTACCATTATATGTCCATGGTAAACTTCCCTGTGATGCTCTATTATGTCCAACCTTGTGTTTGATAGGAAAAAACAATTTCTAAATCACTATATGTCCACTCGTTTTAACTAACAATCTTGTTATTGAACAGGACCAAATGTTTTATAGAAGTGACCGACTCAAAAACAAGACTCGACATTCCATTGAATGCAAGCCATGAATTAGAGTATCTATAATACCTGGGAGAGAACTGGTGGATACAAATATCTCTGAGCTGAGGAAAAATAGTGATATCCTCTCGTATGTAAGCTTTTTTCATGTAAATATATTCATATTTGTGGGTATGAAGATATTGGAGAACTAGAAATGTAATGGTGTTTTGGATTTTGAATTTTATCTCTCGGGGAGATAAATGATTTTGTTAGTAAATATTGAAATCTTTTGGGATGAATAAGTGGTAAAATAGGTCAATATGAGCATAGTGTGGAAACTGGCGGAATTGGCCATGCTGGGAATAAATATCCAACACAATGAAAAACAGGCAACGAATGAAGTTATAAGTGAATTGAAAAACAACAACCGAATGAAATACAAACAACGAATGAAGTTGTAAGTGAATTGAAGAAAAGACATTTGATTTATTAGGGAAACTAATTCACTGGATCACAAATCTGTCCATGATCAAATCTTTTATGTGGCTCTAGCATCATACTAGACTAACAACTCATCTCCAAAGTATCTATATTCTCAAACTTATATCACCTACTTACATAGGTTGGGTTTCTATGGTCATAAAATATTCACTCTTTATCCTGAGAATATAAGATTTGTGAGAATCTCGCAACAACCTTTAACTAACACAGTTTCATCCCGTATGACATCACTGGAGGCCGAAAGCAATTGAGCCTTTTTATCCCATCAATGCAACTTTTTAAATCCCCAAATACCTGAATATCTTTGATGTTGAGCCACTGAAACAAGTATAAAAAACCCGAGATGCAATAATTTTTGCCCAGTTATTAGTACCCTACCACCTTAAAAACATGTTTATGTTGTATATATGGCCGTAGTACCAGCTGAGATATGTCAAAATAATAATATGGCATAAGAACTCTTATAAAGGTTCATAGTTGTGTGTATGAAAGATATATAATTTATCAGTTCTGTTGAACATATAAAAACCAGTCACAAAGTTTATAATATAGAGAAAATAAGATTGTCCTCGTGATAATCTGCAATCAAAGAAAAAGCATGTAAATTGCTTTGAAGAAAAACTGACTTTATTACATTCTTTGAAGAAAAACTTATTTTATTACATTGTTCCGAGAATTGTTGATCCTTTTGTTTAAATAGCCTTGCTTTGCCTTTGTCCATTTGAATTGGATACGGAGGAATTGTTTGGATGGCCAAAAGTGGTAGGAATCTGGGCAAAATAATTTCAAAAAATCTTGTAGATGCAGTGTTTGAATTTTATTTTTGATAGTAGAAATAGATTCAGCACCATCAGTAGAAATAGATTCAGCACCATCAAAAACGTCTAGGACCCTTAAAATTTTGAAATTTAACAACTATAATTTGGATTTACAAAAATCTTTACCACATATTTTCTAAATATAACCTAAATTTCCATAACAATCCAAACAATTCCTTAGCTAGTTAAACTATGGCATTTAGATTTGTTCTTACACAGTTCATGGATCCTTTGATTCTATGCATGTGATGAAAACTGGTATACTCTTTCACAAGAACCCCCAGCAAACATATCAGTCTTCCAAAGTCCAAAGGTGAGAAATCTCTTCAGAGATGACTTATTGCTTTGGCTCATTGTTTCCAATAATCCATCTTCTACAATCTTAGAAATGAACTGTGTATGCAAATAGCCACGCTTACAAAGATAGAATTAGATAGAAATGATGATGATGAATATGCAAAGATGTGGTTGAGTCACTATATGTCCACTCGTTTTAACTAACAATCTTGTTATTGAACAGGACCAAATGTTTTATAGAAGTGACCGACTCAAAAACAAGACTCGACATTCCATTGAATGCAAGCCATGAATTAGAGTATCTATAATATCTGGGAGAGAACTGGTGGATAAAAACCAGTCACAAATTTTATAATATAGAGAAAATAAGATTGTCCTCCCGATAATCTGCAATCAAAGAAAAAGCATGTAAATTGCTTTGAAGAAAAACTGACTTTATTACATTCTTTGAAGAAAAACTTATTTTATTACATTGTTCCGAGAATTGTTGATCCTTTTGTTTAAATAGCCTTGCTTTGCCTTTGTCCATTTGAATTGGATACAGAGGAATTGTTTGGATGGCGAAAAGTGGTAGGAATCTGGGCAAAATAATTTCAAAAAATCTTGTAGATGCAGTGTTTGAATTTTATTTTTGATAGTAGAAATAGATTCAGCACCATTAGTAGAAATAGATTCAGCACCATCAAAAACGTCTAGGACCCTTAAAATTTTGAAATTTAACAACTATAACTTGGATTTACAAAAATCTTTACCACATATTTTCTAAATATAACCTAAATTTCCATAACAATCCAGACAATTCCTTAGCTAGTTAAACTATGGCATTTAGATTTGTTCTTACACAGTTCATGGATCCTTTGATTCTATGCATGTGATGAAAACTGATATACTCTTCCACAAGAACCCTCAGCAAACATATCAGTCTTCCAAAGTCCAAAGGTGAGAAATCTCTTCAGAGATGACTTATTGCTTTGGCTCATTGTTTCCAATAATCCATCTTCTACAATCTTAGAAATGAACTGTGTATGCAAATAGCCACGCTTACAAAGATAGAATTAGATAGAAATGATGATGATGAATATGCAAAGATGTGGTTGAGTCACTATATGTCCACTCGTTTTAACTAACAATCTTGTTATTGAGCAGGACCAAATGTTTTACAGAAGTGACCGACTCAAAAACAAGACTCGACATTCCATTGAATGCAAGCCATGAATTAGAGTATCTATAATATCTGGGAGAGAACTGGTGGATACAAATGTCTCTGAGCTGAGGAAAAATAGTCATATCCTCTCGTATGTAAGCTTTTTTCATGTAAATATATTCATATTTGTGGGTATGAAGATATTGGAGAACTAGAAATGTAATGGTGTTTTGGATTTTGAATTTTATCTCTCGGGGAGATAAATGATTTTGTTAGTAAATATTGAAATCTTTTGGGATGAATAAGTGGTAAAATAGGTCAATATGAGCACAGTGTGGAAACTGGCGGAGTTGGCCATGCTGGGAATAAAAATCCAACACAATGAAAAACAGGCAACGAATGAAGTTATAAGTGAATTGAAAAACAACAACCGAATGAAATACAAACAACGAATGAAGTTGTAAGTGAATTGAAGAAAAGACATTTGATTTATTAGGGAAACTAATTCACTGGATCACAAATCTGTCCATGATCAAATCTTTTATGTGGCTCTAGCATCATACTAGACTAACAACTCATCTCCAAAGTATCTATATTCTCAAACTTATATCACCTACTTACATAGGTTGGGTTTCTATGGTCATAAAATATTCACTCTTTATCCTGAGAATATAAGATTTGTGAGAATCTCGCAACAACCTTTAACTAACACAGTTTCATCCCGTATGACATCACTGGAGGCCGAAAGCAATTGAGCCTTTTTATCCCATCAATGCAACTTTTTAAATCCCCAAATACCTGAATATCTTTGATGTTGAGCCACTGAAACAAGTATAAAAAACCCGAGATGCAATAACTTTTGCCCAGTTATTAGTACCCTACCACCTTAAAAACATGTTTATGTTGTATATATGGCCGTAGTACCAGCTGAGATATGTCAAAATAATAATATGGTATAAGAACTCTTATAAAGGTTCATAGTTGTGTGTATGAAAGATATATAATTTATCAGTTCTGTTGAACATATAAAAACCAGTCACAAAGTTTATAATATAGAGAAAATAAGATTGTCCTCCTGATAATCTACGATCAAAGAAAAAGCATGTAAATTGCTTTGAAGAAAAACTGATTTTATTACATTGTTCCGAGAATTGTTGATCCTTTTGTTTAAATAACCTTGCTTTGCCTTTGTCCATTTGAATTGGATACGGAGGAATTGTTTGGATGGCCAAAAGTGGTCGGAATCTGGGAAAAATAATTTCAAAAAATCTTGTAGATGCAGTGTTTGAATTTTATTTTTGATAGTAGAAATAGATTCAGCACCATCAGTAGAAATAGATTCAACACCATCAAAAACATCTAGGACACTTAAAATTTTGAAATTTAACAACTATAACTTGGATTTACAAAAATCTTTACCACATATTTTCTAAATATAACCTAAATTTCCATAACAATCCAGACAATTCCTCAGCTAGTTAAACTATGGCATTTAGATTTGTTCTTACACAATTCATGGATCCTTTGATTCGATGCATGTGATGAAAACTGATATACTCTTCCACAAGAACCCTCAGCAAACATATCAGTCTTCCAAAGTCCAAAGGTGAGAAATCTCTTCAGAGATGACTTATTGCTTTGGCTCATTGTTTCCAATAATCCATCTTCTACAATCTTAGAAATGAACTGTGTATGCAAATAGCCACGCTTACAAAGATAGAATTAGATAGAAATGATGGTGATGAATATGCAAAGATGTGGTTGAGTCAGAGATTGCAAACTCAGAGGTTTGCTTTATTTCTGGATGAATTTTGGAGAGATGGTTCCCAGTTGATGGAAGAAATTTGGTTTGTTGCTGCTAACCCACCACTCCAACTCGAGACTTGTTGTAAGTTCAAGGAATCGCAAAGTCCTGTCAGAAATTGGAGTTGCGGAGACATCTATAATAAGAATGGGGGATTTGGTAGAAGAGGAAAACTGGCAGCTATTTTTTATTCATCCTTTTCGAATTCCATGATTCAGTTGGGGCTTACTCACGAGGTTCTTCTTCGGTTGTCCACACTCAGAGAAAGTGTTCAACCTTCATCCAGTTCTTTGTTCTTGATTGGCATATCTGATTACAAGTTATTTTCTCAGTGATATACAACCAGTCAATAGGATGCTCATGTCTTTCACAACCATTAATTAATTTTTATGAATAAAAGGTGACTTTAGAAATAAATAAATTCAAATTGAAACTAAATTACTATGATTTTAAAGTAAATTCAAATTAACTCACATGTACAATTTATAGTGTTCTTCCTACCTCTCCTCTCCTTTGGCTATAACTTTCCCATTGAGCAACTTGGTAGCTTCATAGTTATGAACAACAATTTATATGCAATATTAATTCAATAATTAATAAAAAATAGTGTAAGGCACCCTAAATCAATTTCATTTCTACTACATCTCTACATTTCATTTAGATTTTCCCATTCCATGTCCTGATTGTTCCTCAATTTATGCCTTACGGCGTTTCCTTTGCAACATTTGGTGCAAATGCTAGTATAAATTAATTAGCTTTCTGCCGTGGTCGATGTCCTTGTGGGCGACCTCTTCCGTTTTCACGTCGCAATCGAAGTAAAATATTTGTTGTTTTTAGTTTTCTCTTTTCCTCATGCAGCCACGCAAGATTTTTCTGAGTCATTCGTTCATACGATGAATGTGTCATCTTTAAGTCCTTGCTTTTAAGAATTTAAAAAATTTGTTGAAAATGCTAATGCTAATGCTAATACTTGCTGATAAGGATATTTACATTACATTATCTACCCAATTCTCACCGTTGAAAACGATTTTTTGATTACATTATCTAACCAATTCTCACGGTTGAAAAGTTATAATTTATAATGTAAAATACCCATAATAAAAATTACATGTTTCGATATGAAATATCAATACTTTTGAGCTAAGGCACCTTCCTTTCCTTTCCTTTCCTTTTAAGGTTTCTTTGAAGAGAAAAATAAACAAACGGTTCATCTTAATGTATCTTCACCATTTATAGGATATCTTAACCCATAGAGCTAAAATTTGAGTAGTTCCATCATTCCCTTACCTTGAAGTACATGTTATTCGTACTCTATATTTTATGCAGATATTGTAGAGCGTGTATACAAGTTAATATATTGTAGAGTGTGTATACATGCAAAGTAAAAGTGTCTTTTCTTTATTTAATAGTTCAACTAAAAAGTTTTTCTACTTTCTTAAAACAAAGAAATGATATCTAATTAATAATTTATACAATCACCGTTTATTTTAAAATTACATATATATACATTATCTTGAATGCCTCTAACACAAAAAGTTTAAAATTTGTATTTTTTTCTTACTTCGTTTTGACTAAATTCATCCCTGTCTCATGTTTAAGTTTTTTGTTTTTTTTTTGTGTTTTTTTTTTTTTTAACTTATACTTAGAGGTCACCTAGAGTCGAAACTTGCTATGGTACCATATGTAACAACCCCGAAATTAAAACATGCAATTAATTAGATCAATTATGCGATTTAAAATCAACACACTATTTATCAACGATTTAACATCGAATTTCAGAAATGTGAGCAGAAACAACTTACCCGTGGTGATGATATTTCTTACTTGTGATTTCGGAGTTGAACGCTATTTGAATCATGTTAACCGCAACAAATTTTTTGGGACAACTCTCCACCCAACCGTAGGCTCAGTTGCATATAATCTTTCTACAACTCGCCACCCCCGAGCCTTCAATCAACGTACTACTGTCAAAGAATCCTTTGTCTCACAACACTTTTCTCTCAAGAGAATGGATGATGGAATCATGGAATGATCTCTCATCTTCCTCACCGTCTATTAAATAGAGTAAATATTGGAAGGGGAACCTCATGCACACATTCCATGTGTCAACATACAACTTTTATTTCTTTATTTTAAGTTTAAATTAATTTAGTAATTCTCTTAATATAATTCTTTCTTATTTTATTCTTTTTTACTTTTTGATAACTTTATTTATTTTTACTATTTCTATACTTTATTTATATTTATTTAGAACTCTAATATTGTTATTTACTATTTTATTTATATATTATTATTATATTTTCTTCATTATTTATTATTTATTATTTTTATTATTATTAGGGGACATTACAATGCTTCCTAAATAATTCTTATCTTTCTTTTAATATCTAGTGTGGATATGAAATTTGTAAACCCCTTTCATGCTTAGCAAGAAATTGACATATAATATTTCAAAGATATTAATAACTAAAAAAAAATCAATGTCTATTATAAATAAAATATTTCTAGGTTCCATTATGTATTTCTAAATTCCATTTTATATATATAATTTTTTCATTAATTTTATCTATAAAATATTTCATTATTAATATTAATAAAAAAATTCACACACTATTTTAATGTTTTATATAACAATGAATTTAAAAATAAATTATTGTTATTGTTATTAAAAAATAAAAATAAACAAAAAAATTAACACGATAAACATATCTACAAAATAAGAATCATTATTAGTCTCTGTCTTTGGCATTTCAGGGACTCTAGCAATCACTAGAGTGTTTCCTTTGGCATTGCAGGGACTCTAGCGATCGCTAGAGTGTTGACTGGGCATTAATTGGCTCTTTGACCAAAAAAAAATTGGCTTAATCAAAATTTAACAAAAGTTTCAAGTGGCAATTTAGGTTCACAAAAATTTTAACCAAAGTTTTAATTTAGACCTCTTATTTCAAACTTCACATGGTTCAAAACAACATTATGCATCCAAAAATTTTCTTATCGGAAGTTTAAAAGGAACTAAAAACTTTTGATAAATCATATCCAAACTTTTTTGAATCATAACTTAAAGTAATGCTACTGTGAGTGTTAGCACTAAATCTAGAACATTAAATGTTTGAGATATGTTTCAGTTTAAAGTCTACAACATGCTCACTCTTTTTTTATTATTTACTTTCAAATAAGTGGCACTTTGACTAACTGGCATTTTGCACTAGCATTTTGACCAAGTGGCATTTTGACTAAGTGGCATTTGGTGGGCTACACAACTTCACCACCTCAAGATCTTCTTATCGTTTGGTCATCTCCATAGCATATTTAGATAACATATTCTTATCATCTGGTCATTTTCATATCTGCATAATAGACAATCTTCATCGTCCAAGTATCATATGCATTTATTTAGTTTGTGCATCTTCATCATATTAACTACAAAATAGCACAATGATTTTAATTCCAGTTAAATGTCCCTGCTACATGCCCGAACAATAAAAAATAGACTATAACATCCATTGCCATTGTCATGTGGTTTTATGGAATTGAATAAATTCTTGCATTCATTTTTCTTCTATAAAATTATACTTGCACGGGTCATATTATTTTACTTATACAGGTAATAGATGTAATAATAGAGGTAATAGAATTTCCATTGTCATGTGGTTTTATGGAATTGAACCAATTCTTGCATTTATTTTTCTCCTATAAAATTATACTTGCACAGGTCATATTATTTTACTTATATAGGTAATAGATGTAATAATAAAGGTAATAGAATCAACTATACTTACGCAATGTTTTCCCTCACGGTGTTTTCCCTCTTGTCCAAGATAAGAACTTCGAAGATTTGTTCTCTCTGAAAGAGAAAGTGAGTTAGGTTGCCCACGCCTTGATTGTATCTATAATAAAGAGGCCCCTTATCTAAGGAACTGCAGACTTAGGACAAAGAAGACAAACAAATTGCAGACTTAGGAAATGAAAGAAGACAAACAAAAAAGGTAAACTGAAAGCTTGCAAATTCACATAAAAAACTTTACTCACATACAAAGAACAATTCAAGCAGTAGTTAGATGTAAGCAATGAGCTCATTTGGTAGCAAACATATTACTAATGCCTTGAAGGAAACAATTGTTTATTCAAAAATTCCATTAAATTTATTTCAAACACAATTCAAAAAAATAGGGAAAAAGATGAATCTTGACCTTCAAGTTCATGTATGGAAATAGAAACCCTAGCACACAAAGCAAAGGAAACTGCAACACATGTTTAGATATCCTTGAATGAAACGTATGGAGAGGTAATTTCTGTAGTCGATAGTTGAAAAGGGAAGTTTGACTCCCTGATACACTAAAGCCTTCAGGGTGACCGTATGAAGGCAAGAAAAAAAGATACGCTAAAATTTACGCTAAGAATGATAATGTTAGCAGCATTGAGCATAATACCTGGAAGCACAAAGCAGATGGTCAAAGAAAACCAAATAACTCAATTCAATTAGGGAATAGGGTTTTGATTACCTTTGAAAAGTCTTGAAGAATTTCCATTGCTAGCATCCATTAATGCAAATCTCCCCTCATCCATTTCAACAAAACAATAAGGTAGCATCCATTAACGCAAATATCCCCTCATCCATTTCAAGCAACAATAGCAGCCAAACCATGTAAACCCTATAACCCACCAATACAAAGCTCCTCAAATCCACCGCAAGGATCCACCCAAATGGTTGAATCGACATCTTCCTCTACAAACCTAGCAATTATGTATATATTGTTGAGACATATAACTTATGTTCTCTCCAGAGATACCGGCTGCAACTCCCTATGGGAGATAAAATGAGAGTCTAGACATATTATAGCCTTTGTAACGCTGTCCGTAGCAACAAATTCTAAGCAAAGAGGCACGTGGGTTGCCCACATGTAACCCCAAATGTTTATTTATTTTTCATTTCTATTATTTTTTTTGTTTAAAAATAGTTCTTTATTATTTTATTGAAATAAATAATAAATACAAATATATATAAAAATATATATAAATATAAAAATTAAGTGATTAAAAAATAGAAAACACAAAACCAAGGGTTGCATGCATGAGGGTATGTGTCTACGCCAACAGCTAATAGGTTAAAGTCTATACGCCAAGAGGTAATAGGTTGAAGTCTGTATTTGTGTTCGAGATACCGTTTTGTTCATGGGGCTTTGTCATATGGCTCCTAATGATTTCTTCTTCGTTGTTACAGGCGCTGGTGGTGGAATTGATGCATGGTGGATGCTCAAATTGTTAGGATAGTTTTATGCCAGTTTAAATGCCAATAGGGTAGCTTAAGTTGCAATGCGTTTCATTACAACATTGCAAGTAAATATTTTGGGTATGAAAGTTGTACATTTAACAAAACCCAGTCCCCATGTTTGTTTCTATTCATCGTTGTGCAAATTACTAGAGAAATATTTAATTAGGGCTCATTATTACTTGACTTTGAATTTCAAGTATATGCCCTAAGTTCTCTAGCATGTGATATCTTAAGTTCTTTTTCAACGAAATTGATCTCAATAAATAGGTTGGCTTACTGGTTTAGAAATCCAATTTTGTAAATGGCCTTCTCCCTTCTCGACAGGGACTTTTTCCAATGCTACAGACCTTGCTAATATATCTTATTTATGAATTGATCAATCTTTCAGAAGGTCTAAATTCTTTAAATAAAACTGTTAAACACACATGGACAGCACACAATGTGAAAGATAAATCAGTGAGTGCATGTTTATTAACAATAGATATACATTTATAGTACACATATGTGACTCTTGGGATTCAGATCCCAAGGTCTCTTGGACTGCTTTTGTCCATTCGAATTCCACACTAACCCTTTAGGATTAGGTGTCCAACATTCCCCCCCTTAATCCGAAGGGTTATGTATGAGTCCAAGAAGAGAGTTGTAATACAAAATGTGAAAAAATGCATGGCAGCACTAGGCTGAATGTGCTCTATGAAATGTTGGTAAAAAAGGGCGGTGGTTTAAGGATGACCACCAACACTGGAACGCTTAGTGCAGTTCCCGGAACTCTTCCAAAACTGGCAAGAAACTGAAGTTTTCTGCTAGAGGAAGTGTTCTCAATCTGTGATGGTTTAAGGATGACCAACAACTCTGCTGGAACTCTTCCAAAACTGGCAAGAAGCTGGAGTCTTCTACTAGAGGAAGTCCCAGATTGCCAACTGAAGGCATGTTCAGGCATCTTGTCTTTGGCTACAACTCTGAAATTGGTGTGGCAGGTTGTGGCTCAGGCTCGCTTGATGTGACTTTGAAGCTTGTAGATGACCATCATTTCTCCCCCTGTCAGGTACAAGGTGAGAAGATGGAGAAAACTCAACTGCAAGACTGTTCAATATTCTGGAACAAGTTCTGACATGTGTTTGGAATATCTTCTTGGCTGTTGATGCCCATTGCCAAGAAGCGATCCATCCAAGATGAATCTTTGTTCTTGCAGGACGTTTGTTTCTGAAGCATCTGTGTGAAGAATGGTTGGTTTTATGATAGTGCTTACATGGATGAAGATCAAAACAGTGATCTTTCAAATGGCCAACTCGGTCACAGTGTTGGCATTTTACAATTTGTTGTTGTTGCTGCTGCGGTGGAAGAGGAGTAGAATCTGGAATAGCTGAAACTGAACTGTCATAAGGAGCAGGTGAACTGTCATAAATGAATCCAGCACTCTGAAACTGAATGGGCTTGGCATAGTCTGGAATATGAAAGGACAAGTCCTTGTCATAACCAAGACCAGTTTTGTGCTTGTTGTGGACAAGTTGTTCCCAAGGTCTGATGATGGGCTTGGGAAGTGCAGATTGAGTTTCTGCATCTGCATGTACAACTGCTGCTTTATTGGAATGAACAGTAACATTAATGACTTGCTGCTGATGGGTGGTTGTATCAATGTTCTGAACAAAAACAGGTTCAGAATGGTGTCTATTTTGATGTAGCTCTTCTTGCTGTAGCTGTGATTCAAGCTGTAAAAAATCGATCTTTTCCTGTGCATTCTGTAGACATGTCTGAATTTCTGAGAGAGATCCTTTGCTGATTTGTAATGTGTCATCAACAGTAGATAATATTAAAGTTTTAAGGAACTGTAATACTTCACTGGTTCTGGCCATTTTTTCTTCAATGTCTTATTTACACCTTAAAAATTGATCACAACTAGCAATATTCTTTATAAATATGCAGCAAATGATTAGTGTGCAACCATGTACAGTTTTCAACCATGTACAGTTTTCAACATATAACTATTGCAGAAGGACCATTTAACATTGTATTCACACCATTCACCGCAGTCACAAACCGTGGTAATGAACCAGTCATTCAACGCACTGAGCTATTAACACCAACACATGAATCAATACACAATACAAGGGTCTGACTTGAGAGAACACCAAGCTCAGGCAACAGGCACACAAAGAATGAGATAATGCAGCATACGCTCAGTCAAGTCTTCAAATCGAGGGGTTCAGTGTGCTAGAGAAATGTACAATCGTCTCCTAGCATTGCCAGGTCCAAGTCTTGACTTTTACAAACACTGTATTACATTTGAGTTACAACTTGCAGCAGTTGGTTGTGAGAAGGCTGCTCAAAATATGTGCAAACTATATGATTCTGCCTTGAAGCTTTATGATCAGAACATAGAATTATGGCTGGATTATTGCGCAGAAGAGTTAAAGGCTGGAAGATCCAATGCAGCTAGTTCAGTTTATTGGCGTGCAAGAAAGACACTCAACGATTCCTCAGCTTTTATTGAGGCATTTCAGTCACTGCAGACTTGAGTTATTAGTATTTTTGCCCCCCTTGTAATATTCAGTTGCAATGGCAACGCATTGTAGCTTAGGATACATCCTCTATCTTTAAACATGCTGTGATTCTTTCTCCCCAGCACGTCAGATAAGTGCACTGTAGATTGATATTCCCATTTCTACTATCTTTGAAGGGTTTCGGCATTTTATAGCAGACATGCCGCCCCGAGCAGTGAAAAAGTCGGCGGGAACACCAGCTCCCAAAAAGGCCGGCGTGAAAACACCAAACAAAACTCCTAAGAGTGCTAACAAGACCCCGCCACCAAAGCCCGAGCCTGAAATTGTTGAAAATGTGGAGAAGCCAGAAGAAGTGGCTCCTGTAGAGGACGTGAAGATTCTCGAGGTATTGATAAACGAGGAGAAAAGTATAGAAGCTGGAAATTTGAAAGAGCAGTCCACCAATGATGCGGCTGCTGCAGAGAAGCCAGCCCCTGTCAATGAACCTGCGTCTACAAAAGATGCCGAGGAGGAACAAAAATCTGTTCTCTCATCTGATGTCGATGAGACTAGGGTCCATTTGAGTGAAGAAATCTCTGTTTGTGCATCATTGCAAGATGCAGGGCTCTTTGATGCTTCTAAGGAGATCGATTACCAATTGTTATCAAAAGGGAGGTCGATACCAAACATTATTTTACTTTGTGAGCACTGTAAAAAACCGTTATGAACTGTCAGGTAAGCGTAGAAACAAATATGACAGGCTCATGTGCCTTTGGTAGCCAGGAATCCAGGATGGATGGGTATGTTTGGCGGCAAGAATAGGAAATGCTCAGCAAAAAAATAACTTGTTCCGCTGATGACAGCTTGCACATTACAAAACGTGTTATTCAAAGAAACAAGCCTCAAAACATCGTCAGGCACCACTTACATAAAGCCTTGTCCATTCCAATTCAGAAAACCAGTGAACCTGGCTCTTTTTAAATGCAGCGACACACACCTGCATACTAGCATAGCCGATATCAACAAACATGACGTTCAACGGATCATTTTCAGGCAGATCAGTCTTGTAAATGCCGTAAGCCAAGGCAGTGGTTGTGGTCTCGTGCATCAAGCGGAGAGGACCGGTGCTGGAGCAGCGTATTAGAATTGACTGTGGTCTCGTGCATCAAGCGGAGAGGACCGGTGCTGGAGCAGCGTATTAAAATTGTCTGTGGTCTCGTGCATCAAGCGGAGGGGACCGGTGCTGGAGCAGCGTATATATTTTCGCTTGCGTTCTCCTTGCGGTCTCTTCTGCAAGAATGGCAGTGGCTTCTCTATCAAAGCTCTGGTGTTGTTCGACGTCAAGCAGTTTATATATCTCCTTTGAGACGTGTAAATCAAGCAATCTGCTCACCACTGGTGCGCAAGACAGTGCTTTCCAAAATATAAAAACGATAGCTGAGTGCCTTGCAGATGAGCTTATCAATGGTGCAAAAGGGGTCTTCAAACAGTTATGCAATCAGAAAACAAAGAAGGAATAAGAGGCGTGAACCTAATTCTCCAGGAAGGAACCCTCATTCAGAGTGGCGAGAGAAAAAAAATTATTTGTCATAACAGTGCAAGAAACCGAAGCTCACATTCAAGAGTTTCACATTCAACAGTCACTGCACAATGTCAGATTCAACAGCGTATTCCACGCTCACTGCACAATGTCAGATTCAACAGCGTATTCCATAACCGATACATTCAGGTATGCGCAGAGAGGGGCAAACGTTTATAATGCGCAGTCTCTGGCAGTCAGAGAGCGCAGGACATTCAATAAAAATCAGAAACGTATTGCAGTCAGGGAATCGCTGCTCAGGACAGAGGGCGATAGACTCAGCAGTGGCAGCGCTATGTCAGGCATATGCGCAGAGAATATTGTGGACAGATGCGTTTATGCAGACAAAGGGCCAGGACTGCCATGCACATAACAGGCCACAGAAACACAAGTGGCTCTGATACCATGTTAAACACACATGGACAGCACACAATGTGAAAGATAAATCAGTGAGTGCATTTTTATTAACAATAGATATACATTTATAGTACACATATGTGACTCTTGGGATTCAGATCCCAAGGTCTCTTGGACTGCTTTTGTCCATTCGAATTCCACACTAACCCTTTAGGATTAGGTGTCCAACAAAAACATTGTCTTTATTTAAAATTAAAATTGATATTCATATAACGCGGACAACAATTATCTTATACTTCTTAATACATGATAAATATAAAATTGAAAATTACATTAATATGAGATTTGGAAATGTACGCTTTAAGATTTTTCCACCCAACTGAATCAAATCAAACCAAACCTGTAAACCATTATAGTACAACTATCAAAATCCACCCTAACCGGCTCGCCCGAAAATCTTAAAATGTAGAGAGAATCGAACCTTCTTAGATGATGAAACATACCTCTATTAAATTGTAAATAAGGCTCTTTTTAATTAGTTATCTAAAAGGAGAGAGTGCAAAACTAACTCCGTGGGGCACCTTGGTAAAAAAATGATTTGTATATTTAACCTAAGCACAATTCCCTTGCTGATTATCCCTTGCATCATTTTGTGGTTACTTCGGGGAAAAATAATCTCCTTTAGGTGTTTGTGTGTGTATATATATATATATTTTCCATTTTTCCGGACACGAACTAATCACATGAATACTTAATATTTTTAAACATTTGAGCTCATTTTGGTGAACGATTTCAGGGACATCATATAAAACATATGATGTTTCAACCGTTTCCAACTTGCTAAAACAGATTCTTCTCTGTCCAATACATCACAAATAATTTTATTTTTTCACTTTTCCCTCATGTTGAGAATATGTTTTTCTTTAGGTTTTCTTGATTGTTTCTATTTATTCGAAAAGTTTGCAAGTTAGTTCTTGTTTTTTCTACATTAATTTGATCTAGATCTGTAAATATGTCCAGGTTTACCACATCTAGCTAGGTATACATTCTCATCGTTTTGCTCTATGGACTCTGAGAATACTTAAACCTACATGTCTTTGGAGTATACAACTTGTTGGGGTAGAAATGGGGTAACTTTTGTAAATAAAATAAAATAATATGTATTTTTTCTCCACAGTCAAGTCTAGAATTGGATGACAACACTTTTAGCTAACTATTCTCACGTTTGAAAAAAATCATTTCCTACATACTTTCCTTAGTTCTGCGGAGGGGTCATTTGTATCCATCTTGCTTTGTCCAAAGAAAGCATCTAGGAAGCATCTTATAAGCTAGATGACTCTATTATAACCTTTGGAGGTTTACTCACATGCTTAGCAGTGTATGTCTATGCCAATTAACTCTTAATTAACTACTTTCACCTTGCTTGCTATGGACAAGTTCTTGAAGCCATTTAATTACTTTACAACCCTATTTAAACCTAGTTTCTTATCTCCGAGGAAAATGATCCAAGTCAAAACCCCTTTTATAAGAACATATTCTATTCTTGCACGCTTATCATAGACAATATCTAAAGAATCAAGCTGCATTGAAATGATGTTGGACTAGTTGGGCTTTGGCCAAATATTTACCCAAAGAATCAACATGTTTTTCAATAAGTTTCATTTAGAATTGTAGGTAATCGCAGTATCCTCCAACCATTTGGGCTGCAACAACTTCTCCAAAGGAATTTCTGTCCCTGGTAATATTTTCTAGTAATAAGAAGGATATCCATAATCAACATATTGTATAAAATATTTTGCATATACACTTTTGCACTTATGTGATACTAGCTGTTCTCATTCCACGGTCAATTTTTGGTTTTCTGCTGGCTAACTATGTGTTGTTTAATTATATTAAATGGTGATTCTTGCATGTTATGCTAAGTGTTTTGTCATATTTTTTCTTTCCTACTGATATTTTTATGTGCTTGTATTTTTTATATGGATGCCTTTCTATTCACATCAAAGTCTGTCAATGAGGGGCACCCTGAAAAGCTTTGTGATCAAGTTTCTGAAGCCATCTTGGATGCTTGCTTGGAGCAAGATCCTGAAAGAAAGGTTGCATGTGAGACCTGCACAAAGAAAAATATGGTTATGATATGTGGAGAAATCACAACTAAAGCTAATATAGACTATGAGAAGATAATGAGGGACACCTGTAGAGGAATTGAATTCGTGTCAACGGATGTTGGCTTGGATGCAGATAATTGCAAGGTCTTGTTAAAAATTGAATAACAAAGCCCTTACATTGCATAGGGTGTCCATGGCCATCTTACTAAGAATCCTAAAGAGATTGGTGCAGGATATCAGGGCCACATGTTTGGGTATGCTACTGATGAGACCCCAGAGTTGATTCCTCTCAATCATGTGCTAGCAACAAAGTTGGGAGCACGACTGACTAAAGTAAGAAATAATGGAACCCGCCCTTGGTTGAGACCACATGGAAAGACCCAAGTTATTTTTGAGTATAAAAATAAGGGAGGGCAATGGTCCCATTAAGAGTTTGTTGTTCTCGTATCTACTCAACATGATGAAACTGTTACCAATGATTAGATTGTAGATTTCTTTAGCTGCCTCTTCCATACTTTCTACGTTGAGAACTTTTACCGGTAGCATTCTCTGTAGTCTGTCGCTGTAATGTCTTGAATAGATGATCCGCTAATTTACTAAGAAATTTGTTCATTTCTGGGTCATCTTCTTCAAACAAATTCATCACTTCACATGCCTCAGAGTATGCTTTTAATGCATTTGTCTCACACCTAGGAGACAACTTAATGATTATATTGACCAATGACACCGCTGTTAGCTTCCACAACAATTTTATGGCGCATATAAAATGCTTCTCCATGTCTAATATAACGCCAGGTTGTAGTTTACACAAAAAATTCAAACCTCTTTGATATTGTGATGTTGCAGACTCTTTGATATTGTGATGTTGCAGACAATATATCCACACATTTTGAGGACTTTATATGATCTACCAGAAATCTCATTAAGTTTTTGTAAATTTTGCCGTCAACATTTCCGTCTTCCATAATATCATTTGCTTGCTGTTGAGATTTCAACAAGATGATGGAGCTTAGTGAAAAAAGTCACCTTCACTAAGTGGGCCCGCAGGCAAATTATGGCGCAAGTTCTATTTTTGGATCCCAGCAAGGATGATCACAGCAGGAGTGACCACAGCAGGGATGATCACAGCAGGAGTGACCACAATAGGAGTGATCACAGTAGGAGTGACCACAGCAGGAGTGATCACAGCAGGAGTGATCACAGCAGGAGTGATCAAAGTCTATTTTTAGACTGGCTGTCGAAAATAGAAAAGTCAAATATTATTGTCTCATAATAATATTTGGACTATAAACTTGATCTTATTCTCTTGGAGCACTTTAGTTTGAGCTACAGATGTGGCCCATGCAGCTGTCAGAAGGAAGTACACTTTTCTTATGAGTCAGTTGAGTTGTTGCATGCATGACTTCAGTTAGAACTCAATCAGTTGAGTTTGGTGGAGTTGATTGTGGAGTTTGTTATCACAAAATCACTACTGAGGGCTGCAACCAAGCGAGATTTCATGTAACTATTTCAACCAATCTTTAGACCAAAGATTAGCCTCTTTGATCAGAGAGGGCTCTCTCACAAACTCCTAATAAAATCCTTCAAACAATAGATGGCTAACTCTTTATTTAATCATGAAAGCAAAGCTGGTTGGAAACACATCAAACTGGTTCTCATTGGGCTATGGAGTCTATTATATTAAGTAAACAAGGAAAACACAGTGATCTCATGGAAATCAAGGCTCTTAGCATTACATGTCAAACATACTCCACCAAAACATAGCTTGCTGAATACACAGGAAGTCAGAGCATATAATTATGAATTCTGAGTGATTGCATTACAACAAGACTATAAAAGAACATAAAGTATAAAACAACATCACTACATTTGAACATGACAATCCTTCGAGAATCTTGAGAAGAGAATAACTCTGTTTTACTATTACTGTCAAAAAAGGTCTTACAATGGCCCAAAACAACACTGTTTTTCTATAAAGTATCCAACCTTTTTTACATAAAAGTTATTCCTATATATAGCCAATCAAAACACTACTGCATGAGACTCCTCAACAAGCATGAAGGGAGCTCGGAATTTTGTCATTAATGACCTTAACTATAACATAAACAAACTAATTGATTACAAGAGATATGGTGCTACGAAAACAGAGGACTCCATCACATTGGCACTTTAAGTCTATCTCCTCGTATACTTTGCTGCGTTCTTGGAGCTTGCCACCTGTAGCATTACAATAATAACCAAACCAAACTGAAAGCAGATTCAATGTATGAACAGCTTCGGATGCCTGATGCAAAGATGATTCATCAACCAATAAGAATATGAAGCCTATATTCACGGTTGCTGCCTCCCATCAATGTTCATGTATTAATGATCAAGTTTCAAGCCATTTAATCCTTGGATAGTCCCGTGTGACTGAAGAAAACTAATGATCTGGCCATCCCATAACTAGACAGGTGTACCACTTAACACCTCAGCAGCTCTATCATAACCCTAAAAACTCGGACATAAAGTGAAACTTTCAACAAAAGACAAAACTTCACCTTTTCTTCGAATATTTACACCTGGCATCCTTTTTTAAATATATGACTGACCTTCTATAACCTCCATGCTGGCATTAAGTCATCTCTTTAAATATTTGCTGACCTCAGCATTCAAACTCAAGTTTTCAACATAACCAGTCATCTACAGCAGTTTCGTAGCGCGCTACGAAACTGCTGTAGGTCATCAAAATTAAATACATGAACCTTAAAGCAACAATAACTCAAGTCTGTGATTTCTTCAGTCATTCTATACAGGTGTAAGGACATCAAAAAGTCTCAAAAAGCTTTAACAAGACGATGGCCAAAATATATCAAAATTTGGAAAACACATTCCTCCTTGAATCATTTAGCTAGTTTGTCTAGCTTTTCTTTCAGGCTGATGACTTCTTCCTTCAACTTCTTGTTCTCTGCTCTTAGACTTGCATTCATTTGTTTCATAATCTTTGCCTGCTTCAGAGCTGGCACTGTCCATACATAGGCATCAGATACTGAGCTAGCTTGATTGATCAAACTTGTTTTACCTTTCATTACAACTTTCTTATAGCTTGTATATCTTACTGCCTTTTCTTTAAAAACATTTTGAACCTGAGGTATTTCCTTACTTGCTCCAGCTTGTTTCTTAATGGCAATCACATCTCCACTTTGACTGATAACAACCTTATTATCCTTGTTCTTGTTTTTAGCTGCTTGGACTATTTCAGAGAAGATTTCAAGTGCCTCTGTCCTAGGCATCTCTGAAGGTGCTTTCTCTTTCTGAGCTTTTTCCACTTCTTTCATTTGCCTTCTAGTCATTGGTCTGTGTGGTTTAAAGGCATACTCTTCACTTGGTTCTTCAAACTTTAACCTTTTAGAAGCCTTTGACTTCTTAGAACTTTCAGGTGAGGATTGTGTTAGATCAATATGCATTGGTGATACCAATTGATCTTGCTCAAGTTCAAGTGGTTCAATTTGGATTGGATGATCTTGCTCTAATTCAATGGCTTCAAGTAAGTCATTTAAACTACCCTTTGAAATAGGACTTTCTTCCACAGGGGCTGACTTTCCTTTTTCTTTGCTTAGCTGGCCTCTAGTTCTCACCCTTGAAACCCTTTCAACTTCACTGGATTTAGTTTCATCTTTTCTTTTGTGAGTCTTCTGTTTTGATGACTGAGGTGTTTCCTTAGGAGATGACTTAGAGGTTTCCTTTTCAAATACTCTAGATGATTTTGAAGTTTTATCTACTGATGCTTCAGGTGTTTCTTTAACTGTTACAGACCTCTCTGATTTCTTTGTTTTAGCTTTGGGCTTCTTATGGTCTGTTATTTCTCTCCTAATTTCAGCCAAAGTAGTTTCCTCACTCCTTTCTTCTCTTTCTCTTACAGGTAATGGAGTGAGGCCCGTTTTACTTGGGAAACCGGCCATAAACACAAATGAATCCCAGTCTTTACCAATTTTATGTAGGCTATCCAACACCAGCAATTTAACCAGACCATGATGAAAAAGAGATGTTTCATAAGCATCTTTCTTTAACTGAATCTTATCACACATCTTGCTAATACTCCTGAACAAGTAAAAAGGTATGTCTATTGAACTCTTACCAGTGAAGTGTAACAGCAGCTTGAAGTGGTATGAGTAGACTTTGTTGTACCTACCCTCACATGTCAGGTACTTCTGGATACATGTCAATAGCATAGCATAATTCTCCTTTAGATAGCTCCTTGGGACAGCTTTAGTGAGATCTTCATCTACATAAGGTGCCTTCAAGAACTCCTTACACGGACCCATGTCAAACTTGAAATTCTTGAACCACTCTTGGCCACCCCTCGGGATTTCTGTGACAGTAGAAATGACGTCAGGGGACACCGGAAACTCCAACATGGCCACCTTCGAATTCAGTCCAGTGAAGTTCAATGCAAATGCCTTGGTCACTTCTACATGTCCACCCTTTAATTTTTCACAAAATCGCCAACAACCAGCACTTCGAAATGCCTTTGCTACCTCCTCATCTCTGAGAGTTACATCTAACCCCTCCGGCTCTGTTCTCACACATTTACCCGAACGGTGTTCCTTTCTTTCCATGCTTCTTTGAGTATTTTTACACAAGGGAATGACGGTGGTTTGCAGCACGAAAACAATCTTTAGCTGTAGAGAGCATGCTCACTTGCAGTAGTCCGTTTAAAACAAAGCTCAGGCTTTTCATAGAGCAAAAACATTCATATGATATGAAGAACTCATTATGGAATGACCACCCCCTATAACGTCCTCCAAACTGACACACAACTATATGACTTCGGACCTTATGGCAAAATAATGGCTAATCATGACATAGAAAGGGTGTGAAAAGACAATCATGACCGGATTTGTGACTCACTACTCTCGGATTAGACATTCAGAGAAAAACGCTGCAAAAAACCCTGAAACTCCGATTTCGTAGCGCGGGCAGTTCAAATTTAAGAGGATGCGCTACGAAATCGCTGACAAACAGAGCGCTACGAAAACACGCAAACATTATTTCGCAGCAAAACTGACCAATCACACCCGCGCTGCGAAACTGCGCAAGTACCAAAGACATCATACCCGCGCTGCGAAACTGCGCAAAGTACCAATGACATGACATGACATAACTAACAATGATGGAGGGTGTCTAATGATCTTGCCTTTACATGAATTCTCATCCACAACTCTTGAATTTCAAATTTGAAATTGACATCAACTAACAAACCTATTTACAAGACCTCAATACTTTATAAAAACTTATGGACAATCTTATATACATGAACTATAGTTCCTAGTGATAACAGAGTTGATGGAGTTGTGTTCAGTTTGACTTGGTTAAACTAGTTGTAGTTAGTCTAGCTGCAAATAGAATAATGATGAGCTGTTAAACTAATTATTAACTCATAATACAACTATAGAATACATCATTTAACTCAGTTGCATGTCAGTGCATGTTCAGTTCAGTAGGGACAGGTGTTAGAGAATCAGATTGCTATCAGTTGTGACTATAGTTGTGCATCAGATCTTGCACAATCAAGGGATTGAGTATGCAAATGAGTTTGCTCATGTATTTGCCCAGTATTATAGCCTCTTCTCACGCCTAATACAGTGTGAGTGATTCTTTGGAGGTGAAATACGAGTTTGGTAAACCATTCTCATTCATTCTTGAGCAGGTATTGAGCAGTGGAGGCAGGCAAGCAGTGGAATAGATTTGGAGATCAGATCTTAGCTGTATTGTGTGTAACAGGTGGAGCTGGTACTGGATTGCTTGTGATAAGCATTGTACTTTGTAATGTTACATGGTCTCAATCATTAACATACAGATAGTTGGGGTTTTTAGCGAGATTCTTTCCTCGGGTTACATACTGTGTTAATGTGTGAATGCTCTTGATGTTTTATTGTTATTGATGCTGCTATTTTGATGATCAACGTAGAGGAGCTTATGTATTGTGTATGTATTCCCCAATAGTACATGATCAGGATAATCTCCATTGAATATGTGTTAAATTATTCAAAATTTCTACATGGCATCGGAGCTGTTGATCATTAGATCTACTATTCAGGAAGTGTTTACATTCTATTTCTTCAGGAAGAGTCTGTAATTGGGCTAGGTAGCCTCTGGATTCATCCTTCTTTTGGAAGGTGAGATATCTGGTGAATGCCCATACAGTCAATCTCTATACGAGAAATATTGTGTTCTCACGAATCTTAGATCCGAGGCGATTGAGTTGGAGCCGGTGGAAATCAAATTTGCAGCAGTGTTGTTGAAATGTCTTTCAATGGATTGCAAATGTTATTCCAAAGCAAGAGCGACCTGGCGCTCAAGGAAAAACTTAGAAACAATAAAGGTGAGAATGGATCTTCATCAAAGGGAGCTGATGAAGAGAATTGCGCTTTGGCTGCCAAAGAAAAGAAAGGGAAGAGCAAGAAAGCTTCTCAGTCTGGTGCGAAAGGCAAGAAGCAGGATATGTCCAAGGTGAAGTGTTTTTATTGTCACCAGCATGAACACTATGCCACTAATTGTCCGCAGAAGAAGAAGAACAAGCAGGCTGCTGGATCAACAGTAGGAGAGGCTCTAGCCTCACAGTTTGAGCTTGATTTTTCATTGATCACATGCTTGGTTTCAAGTGTGATGGGATCAGTGTGGTTCTTGGACAGTGGTGCGTCTTTTCACATGATGGGAGATAGAGATTTGTTCTCTGATCTGGAGGAAAAAGATCTTGGAGTGCACATCGAGATGGGCGATGATGGTAGATACAGTGCGACCGGTATCAGTACCATTTCCTTTGAGAGGGAGTCTGGTAAACCCTTCGTATTGAAGGAAGTCATGCATGTTCCAGGATTGAAGAAGAATCTTATCTCAGTGGCGATGTTAGAAGACAAGGGGTATGATGTTGTTTTCAGTGAGGGAAAGGCTTTCCTGCACAGCAAGACAACTGGTGAGACCCGGAAGATAGGGGTTCGAGTGAGGAACCTTTATCAGTTGCATGTATATGGATGCGCAACAATGGCAGGCAAGGCAGAAGGATTGGTGAGCCGGGATGATGGCGAGTTGTGGCACAGGAGATTGGGTCACCTTCACCATGGAGCCTTGAAGATACTGCAACAAATCACTACAGGGCTTCCTAAAGGCACACTTGCGCAGTCAGATCAGTGCAAGGGGCGTACTTTGGGGAAGTTTGTGAAAGCCACCTTTCACGAGAAGGATAGTCGCGCCACGACGATCCTTGAGAGAATTCACACAGACGTGTGTGGACCTTTCTCAGTTGCTTCGACAGAAAAACACAGGTATTATGTGATTTTTGTTGATGATTTCTCTCGTAAGTGCTGGATCTTCTTCATGCAGAAGAAGAGCGAGACATATTCAAAGTTCTATGAATTCAAAGCACTGGTCGAGAAGGAGTCGGGGAAGAAGGTGAAGGGTCTTAGGAGCGATAATGGTGGTGAATACATCTCGAACAAGTTCAAGGATTTCTGCAAGGCAGAAGGGATTCGTAGAGAGCTCATAGCTCCCCATAACCCACAACAGAACGGGGTAGCTGAGCGGAAGAACAGAACGATTGTGGGTCTTGAACGGGCAATGATGCATGATCAGGGCCTACCCCTTCACTTGTGGGCGGAAGCATGCAATACAACAGTTTATGTGTAGAACCGTTGTCCTCATAGGATACTTGGCATGAGAACACCCGAGGAGGCTTATTCTGGTAAGAAGCCTGATCTTTCTCATCTGAGGATTTTTGGTGCTAACGTTTACATGCACGTGACGAAGGATGCCAGGAAGAAGTTGGAGCCGACCGCAGAGGTTGGGATATTTGTGGGGTACACTGATACGCCCCACAACTATCATGTGTATTTACCAGACAGTGGTAAAACTGTTGTGCGACGGGATATAAAATTTCAGGAGGAGAAAGTCATGAAGTGTTCGCTTGAGAGGGAGCTACACTTGCATGCAGATGAGGAGCTATTAGTTCCTAAGGATGAGCTTCAGGACGTGGATCAGCCACAGGACGAGGTTCATGGAGTGGAAGAGACCACTCATGCAGCGCCAACCATCAGAGGGCGAAAGCGCTTGACAAAAGCTAAGCGACTGGCTCAAGATGCAGAGAAAGTTGTAGGACCACCTACAGCCCAACGCAGGCAGAGATAGTCACCTGATCGGTACACTGGATACATGGCTCTTATGAGCAAGTGTGTTGTGACTGAGCCATCCTCTTTCGAGGAAGTAGTGGAGGATCCCGCATGGGTAGACGCCATGGTGTAAGAGTATGATTCTATTGTCAGAAACAGTGCATGGGAGATTGTTCCTAGACCAGAAGGGAAATCAGTGGTGGGTTCGAGATGGATCTACAAAGTTAAGTAGGCAGCTGACGGGAGTGTAGAGAAGTACAAGGCAAGATTTGTTGCCCGAGGCTTTTCACAGATAGAGGGGATCGATTATGAGGAGACCTTTGCACCTATCGCAAGGTATTCTTCCATACAGACGATTCTTGCTCTCTCAGCGCAAATGGGATGGCACATTCATCAGATGGATGTGAAGACTACGTTCCTCAACAGAGTCATTGAGGAGGAGGTGTACATTGAGCAACCCGAAGGCTTTGAGGTCTTCAGCAGTGAGTCGCATGTGTGCAGGCTCAAGAGAGTTTTGTATGGGTTGAAGCAAGCACCACGTGCTTGGTACACACGGATAGATATCTATTTCACAGGACTTGGATTCTCCAAGAGCGAGGCGGATCCTAACCTATACCAGATTGTGGTGGAGGGTAAGTGGCTTATCATTGTACTATATGTTGATGATTTGATTCTAACGGGTGGTGAGCTGTTGATACTGTCATGCAAGAAGGATCTTGCTACAAAGTTTGAGATGAAGGATTTGGGCCTCCTTCACTATTTCCTAGGATTGGAAATATGGCAGCGCAGTGGTGGACTGTTTGTTTCTCAGGGCAAGTATGCTCGGGAGATACTGGAGAAGTTCAACATGCATGGCTGCAAGCCTGTTGATACTCCTCTTCTTGGAGGTTGGAGGAAGGAGGATGCCACTTAGGGAGAAGAAGTGGATGCCACTGTTTATCGACAGTTGGTGGGGTCGCTGATGTATTTGGTCAATACACGACCCGATATATGCTATGCAGTTAACCAGCTTTCACAAGCTATGGTTAAGCCTACCAAGCTCTTCTGGAAGGCAGGCAAGCATGTATTGCGCTACTTGAGAGGCACATCGAGATATGGTTTGTGGTACAGACAGGAGGATGAGGTGAAGCTATGTGGCTTCACGGATGCAGATTGGGCAGGGAGCCCAACGGACAGAAAGAGCACATCAGGAGGGGTCTTCAGTATTGGAATGACAACAGTTTCTTGGTACAACAGGAAGCAGAGATCCGTGGCACTCAGTTCAGCGGAGGCCGAGTATATGGCAGCAAGTTTGGTTGCATGAGAGGCTATATGGATGAGGAAGATCTTGGTTGGTTTGTTCGGTTCTCATTTGGATCCTACTGTGATTTACTGTGATAACCAGAGTTGCATTAAACTCGGCTAATCCTGTATTTCATGATAGATCTATGCATATTGACATCAGTTACCATCATATCAGAGATTGTGTGCAGCGGAGGATCATGTTGCTTTCATACATTCCAACGGAGGATCAGGATGCTAATATTTTGACGAAGGCTCTCACCAGGAGCAAATTCGAGTACCATCGAGGCAGGATAGGGGTTGCTGATAATCCATATCTTGTTGAGAGGGAGTGTTGAGATTGCAACAAGATGATGGAGCTTAGTGAAAAGAGTCGCCTTCACTAAGTGGGCCCGTAGGCAAATTATGGTGCAAGTTCTATTTTTGGATCCCTGCAGGGATGATCACAGCAGGAGTGACCACAGCAGGGATGATCACAGCAGGAGTGACCACAGCAGGAGTGATCATAGTAGGAGTGACCACAGCAGGAGTGATCACAGCAGGAGTGATCAAAGTCTATTTTTAGACTGGTTGTCCAAAATAGAAAAGTCAAATATTATTGTCTCATAATAATATTTAGACTATAAACTTGATCTTATTCTCTTGGAGCACTTCAGTTTGAGCTACAGATGTGGCCCATGCAGCTGTCAGAAGGAAGTACGCTTTTCTTATGAGTCAGTTGAGTTTTTGCATGCATGACTTCAGTTAGAACTCAATCAGTTGAGTTTGGTGGAGTTGATTGTGGAGTTGATGGAGTTGTGTTCAGTTTGACTTGGTTAAACTAGTTGTAGTTAGTCTAACTGCAAATAGACTAATGATGAGTTGTTAAACTAATTATTAACTCATAATACAACTATAGAATACATCAGTTAACTCAGTTGCATGTCAGTGCATGTTCAGTTCAGTAGGGACAGGTGTTAGAGAATCAGATTGTTATCAGTTGTGACTATAGTTGTGCATCAGATCTTGCACAATCAAGGGATTGAGTATGCCAATGAGTTTGCTCATGTATTTTCCCAGTATTATAGCCTTTTCTCACGTCTAACACAGTGTGAGTGATTCTTTGGAGGTGAAATACGAGTTTGGTAAGCCATTCTCATTCATTCTTAAGCAGGTATTGAGCAGTGGAGGCAAGCAAGCAGTGGAATAGATTTGGAGATCAGATCTTAGCTGTATTGTGTGTAACAGGTGGAGTTGGTACTGGATTGCTTGTGATAAGCATTGTACTTTGTAATGTTACATGGTCTCAATCATTAATATACAGATAGTTGGGGTTTTAACGAGATGCTTTCCCCGGGTTACATACTGTGTTAATGTGTGAATGCTCTTGATGTTTTATTGTTATTGATGCTGCTATATTGATGATCAACGTAGAGGAGCTTATGTATTGTGTATGTATTCCGCAATAGTACATGATCAAGATAATCTCCATTGAATATGTGTTAAATTATTCAAAATTTCTACACTTGCTTGATTGACTTTCGATTAGATACAAACACTATCTCAGGCTTCTGCTCTAGAAGGTTCACATTGGCCAAAACTTCTATGTATTCTGAATGAACTTGAAATATTCCTCGCATTCTGCAATATTGGTGAAGTCATCCATCATTCAAGGTCACCACCGCCTTTGGGCACCAAGCTCCAAGTTCATTCCATACTCTCACACTGTAGCAGAACACACCGAATACAGAGATAGAGATAGTCATACTCTAGCTTTTGGGCACCACTCAAATGATTTTATTCAGTTCAATCAGACTATCATAGGGAAGAACTGGAACCACCCAACCGTCCTAACAAACCTGACAACATCATTGAATCGAAGGGCTATCATCATTTCTCATTTGTTCAAATTCATACTGCAAATACATAATGGTTACCAGTAAGATAATTACTATTCTCTTTAAGATTGATGTATCGATAAAGATTATTATATACATAAATTGATTTTACAAATTATCATACCAAATGGAGATTGAGTTCGTGCAATTTCTGGATTTTTCAGTCGCCCAACTAAAACGATCAATATCATAAAATACCAGAACTCCATGCTATCGATTTAAGAGTACATGATGAGAACGAGTACTTTTGCTAATATATGAACGAACTAAATAGTAAAACTAGAGAGCATAACAATAAATGATTGAATAAATAGCATCACAATAGAAGCCAAGGAAGCAGGCAAATACTAGAACGCCAACCGTGATTGGATGAACCAGGAAAGGCACCCGACATTATATATATCAGTTTCCCTACATCAACTATCACTCATGCAAGGTTGAGAGTTATGGCTTCTCCTGGGAAAACCCATCCCAGCTTCAAAATAAAGAGCCAGCTCAAGAAAAAGTGTATGACTAAAGCCACTACAGTCATCCAGGCCATGGCCATGACCTTTCTCTGCAATTGAAGGAACTTACACATTGGAAAATTTAGTGCATAGGCAAATATTAAGGAAGCATCTAGATGGAAAACAACACAAGTCGTTCACCAAAGAACACTTAACAAATTTTCAAGTGCAGGGATCGACCCTCGCAAGTAAGGCAAGGGTAACAGGAAGGGTAATTTGACAGATTTCATCATGATATAAAAAATCTTTAATTGGACAGATGTCATGTCAAGATCTATGATCATCATAATTGAATAGATGTCATGTCAAGATTTATGATCATCATAGGCAAAAAAGTGATGTCATGTCATGATATATATAAAAAAGCATATTCTAGATGTCAATCAAAAAATGAAAGTGTAGACAATTAACTGATTCAAAAGAAGGCCTATCGACCTAATAAAGAAAGTTTATTTATTATCTTAAAAGTAATGATATTATTTAATAATTTATATAATAATTATAATGTCCCCTAATAATAATAAAAAAAATAAAAAAAATATAATATAATATTAAAATATAAGAAAATAACTAATAAACAATAAAGAAAATATAATAATAGTAAATAGATAATAAATAATGAAGAAATATAATAATAACAAATAAATAAAATAATAAATAACAAAATTAGAGTTTTAAATAAGTATATATAAAAGTAAATTATAAAATAATAACACTAAGTAAAGTTAACAAAAAATAAAATAAAATAAGAAAAAATTAACTAAGAGAACTATAAAAATAGTAAAATAAATAAAGTTATCAAAAAATAAAAAGGAATAAAATAAGAAATAAATAAATTAAGAGGAAATTTAACTTAAGTAAAACTTAAAATAAAAAATAAAAGTTGCATGTTGATACATGGAATGTGTGCATGCGGTTCTCTTTTCAATGTTTGGTCTATTTGATAGACAATGAGGAATATGAGAGATCATTCCTTCCCCATTTCTCTGGGGAGAAAAGTGTGGTGAGAAAAAGGATTCCCTGGTAGTAGTATGTTGATTGAGGGTTCGGGGGTGGCCAACTTTAGAAAGATTATGTGCAGCTGAGCCTACGGTTGGGTGGAGAGTCGTCCCCAAAACTTTGTTGCGGTTAGTGGGATTCAAGTAGCGTTCAAATCCAAAATTACAAGTAAGGAATATCATCGCTATAGGTAAATTGTCTTTGCTCCTATTTCTCAAAAATTCTATGCCAATTAGTTGAATAAATGTGCTTGATTGTAAATCTCATAATTGATCTAATTAGTTGCATATTTTAATTTCGGGGTTGTTACAATAATTATTATAAAGAAAATAAAATTGTATTTATTTCTCAAATCTATTTTATTTAAATTTTTCCTTCATTATAAGCAAAAGTATTAATAAATTTTAAGTATTTTTTTTTACCTAGAGATCACATAGAGTTGAAACCTCTTTCTAATACCACCTGTAACAACCCAAAAATTAAATTAGGTAACTAATTAGATCAATCATGTGATTAATAATCAACACATAACTATTCCACTAATTAACATAGAATTTTCGAGAAAACACGGGTAGAGATGACTTACCTGTGATGATAACATTCCTTACTTGTGATTTCAGAGTTGAACACTATTTAAATCCTGCTAGCTGCAACAAAGTTTTGGGGACCACTCTCCACCCAACCGTAGGCTCAACTGCACATAATATTTCTATAGTTGGTCACCGTCGAGCCCTCAATCAATGTACTGCGGTCTGGGAATCATTTGTCTCATAACACTTTTCTCCCAAGAGAATGGATGAAGGAATGATGATTATCATTTCCCTCATCGTCTATTAAATAAACCAAACAATGGAAAATGTTCTACATGCACACATTCCATGTGTCAACTTGCAACTTTTATTTCTTTATTTTAAATTTTACTTAATTTAATATTTCTCTTAATTTAATTCTTTCTTATTTAATTCTTTTTTACTTTTTTTGTTAACTTTACTTATTTCTACTATTTTATAGTTATCTTAATTTAACTCTTTCTTATTTTATTTTACTTTTTGTTAACTTTACTTACTTTTACTATTTTTATAGTTTATTTTTATATTTATTTATTTAGAATTCCCATATTATTATTTACTATTTTATTTATTTATTATTATTATATTCTCTTCATTATTTATTATTTATTTACTATTATTATCTTTTCTTTAATTATTTATTATTTATTTATCATTATTGTCTTTTCTTTATTGTTTATCATTTACTTTCTTATATTTTAATATTATATTTATTTATTATTAAGGAACATTACAGTGATGCTTGAAAAAATAGATGCAACTGTTAGCCACCATATGTATGAAAGGAGACGCAACCACAAGTTTGTGAACCGTAAGGAGTAGTAGAGTGTTATTAGAGTTTATGGCTTGTACGTGATATGTTGCAAAATTGATGACTTGTACTACAACGACGAAGGAACAAAAAAGAAACAACAAAGTGTTATTGTGATGAAGCACAATTGAAGGAGTTATGTTGTATGCAAAGATATGATGTAAAGGTGATGCAAGGCATGATCATAGAATAATGTGAGAAACAAAGTAAAACAAAGATTATTATTGAATGCTTATGTTGCATATGTTGCTTGAAGAGTGATCTAGATGAATGATGATGTTGATGATTGATATGGCTTGAAGCATTGTAAATGGCTTTGTGAGAAATGGTTGCAAAGATTGTTGTGATCCAAGGAAAAGGCAAGGAAAATATATGATGCAAGGCAATGCAAATATATGATGAAAAATAAAGTCCAAGGCATGATCACTATTGTGATGAAAGACTAAGGAAAAGGCATGAAGACATTGTGATGCAAAGGGTGATGGAAAAGGAGAAAGAAGGCAAAGGTGCTGAAAACAAAGCATAACTATTGGTGACAAAACGAAGGAGCAGCAAAGGGTGATGAAAAAGTTCATGCATACATGATGAACACATTGATGTGTTATGTCGATATATTATGTTAAGGTTGCTGATGTATGAAGTTGTAGAAATTGCAAAGGATATCTTTTTGGTATGCTTGATATACAAAAATATTGTTGATGCTTGGTGAGTGGAGTATAAATGTTCATTTACATGGTCGTTTGTTATATCTATAAAGTTACATGGTCATGGCATTATGTTGGTGTATTTAATCATTACAAGTGGTCGAAATTATTATTGGATGGAGAATTTTTTTTAATATTCAAAATATGAAAAGGTGTGAAGCAAATTGGTGTAATGTAAAGAGACAAGATTGTTCACTTCATATTCTTGTGTGGAATACTAAAAGAAAACAAACTATCTTTGTAAAATAATGTACTTTTGAAAAGCTAAAAAAATAGAGAATGAGAGAATGTGAGATCTTATTGTAGAATTGTTCATTAATTACCTGGTACACATAGAGAACAGACGTGCAACATATTTGAGGAGAGGAAGAAGGTGAGACAAAAATGGAAGTATGCATAGTTATAGACTAGGGAAACTAACATGTTATTTTCTGTATGTATCGGGGGATTATAGTCTCCTTTCAATTTGTGCCTTGATAAATAACAAGTTGGAGCATGTTAAGGTAGGAGCCTCTTATGGGTTGTAGCTTACAAAAAAATTATGGGAGTTAGAGGTTCCTTGTATGTTGTAACTTGCAAAAAATTGAGGTAGCATCCTTCTGTAGGTTGGAGCCTATAGAAAATTAGACGTAATAAGGGAATAGGGGTTTGCCTTTGCATCACAACAATAACCAAGTCGTAGTTTTCTCCCTTTATGGGTTTCCACTTATATCTGGTGTCCATATGTGTTGTTGTTATGTGCTAATGTGATGTTTTGATTTATTTATTACTTTATGTTCATAAATTAGATCTATTGTTCATTATGTGTTAAGTTGCTCATTTAATAATTCAGTTAAACATTGAAAATTACTTAGAATTTTAATGTCCATGGATGTACTAAACTCATTCACCCCCCCTCAGTTTAGTCAAGTTTCCATCAATTGGTATAAGAGCAAGGTTCCTTCTGTGTAAGCCTAATAGTTGGAACGTATATTTGGTTGAGTCATGGGTAGTGAAAGTTTACTTGTGCTTAGTACAACAAAATTTTATCAATGGAGAGATAAGGTAAAAACAAAAATGATAGCTTATGGACCTTGTGTATGGAAGCTAGTGTGTGAAGGATATTGTAAAGACCCGTCCTCTACTCAATAAAAACAATGGAATTCTTAAGAAAAACGTGTAATGTATAAAAACTTCACAATAAGGATCTTGAGAGAGTGATAGATCTCACATCTGCAAAAGAAATTTGGGAAATGTTGCAGTTCATGCATGAAGGAGACACTAGTAGCAACACTGTCGAAAAGGAGACGAAAAGAGAAGGAAGAAAAAGTCCTATCATCGAGAAACTGTCTAGTTAAATGAAACCTGTTCTGCTGATGTGAATGTACCTGATTCTCATGAAGAAAAGATAGATGAACATCAAGCTAGGCTTGAATTAACATTATTTGAGATAGACCAACTTGCAAATGAGAACCAAAATTATAAAAACATGTTACAGATATGTGATGAAAGAGAACATGAATTCAAGCAGGAAATTGTTAGCTTAAGGGCACAAATTGAAGGCAAGGAGAATATAAGAGTTGATGATTTATCATCTAAAGGAGAAAGAGTTACAATGTGAAAGATTAGAGGCTGAGATTGTCTCAGCTAGAAGTGAGCTAGATGAAAAGGACAACATGTATAGAAGGCTACAAGAGAAGATTGTATCCATGAAGAACTCAGAAGAGAAGAGCAGTAGCTCAAAGGAAACAATCAAAGAGGACAAAACAAAAAAACTCCCATAATACATGTACAAGAAGGCAACAACAACATGATTAAAACCAAAGGCAATCAACAAAATTAAGATAAGTTGAGAAAATTTGGAAAACCTCAAAGGAAATGTTTTTCTCCCTCAGAAAATATCAAATGTTTTTCTTGCCACAAACCTCGACATGTAGCAGCAAAATGTAAGAGAAATAAGATCAAGACTAATCAACAAAATATGCAACAAACAAGAAGGTTCCCTCAAGAAAACAAACATAGAATACAATCATCTACTAGGTACACAAATCATTTCTATGGCTACTATTATTTGTGCAATGGTTTTGGTCATAAATCTATTGAATGTAAAATGCATGTAAATACGAGTAGAAATAACTCAAGAAAATACACACCATTCCCTCCATTTCTTGATCAAACAAAGTGTTATAGATGTAATAATATTTGCCACAAAGCCAAAGATTGCAAGCTTCCATTTACCCTAAACAAGTCTGAATAGAGGATGGAGGCCACTGCAAGCATATCAAACAATGAGCCAAAAGGAAATGCAAAGAATAGAAGGAAACCAACTAAAGTATGAAAGTGGAAGAAAAAGAAGCAACCTATAACTTTAATTACATATTGAAGTCAACCTAATCTTAGGGGGAGCTGCCCATGAGAGAAATGATTAATCTTGTTAAAGAAGTAGTATCTCAAGGGGAGAGCAACCCCAATAGTTTCTTGACAATATAATATATATGTTGAAGTGTCTCTATAATAAAAAATTGATAAAAAATGACTATGCTCAATTGCAATTTCAAAAGGAGAGGTGTTTGCATGACCTTGTTGAGAAGCATTTAGAGTATATTAACTATCCTATATTTTTCTTGACTTAAAAGGAACATAAGTGAATTATATCTAAGAAAGAAAAGGCTTGTCTTCAACAAAATAAGGTAATCATTATTTTTAGAGGAGAAATATTTACAGAGGTTTGAGAAGTTATGTTTATCAGTTTCGTGAAAAATATGATTTCTTATGGCTAGCGAGCAAAGATAAAATCCTATCTGAAATGGCTTTAAGAAATAAGTGGCTTTAAAAGGAGGATGATAGTTGTGAGAAAAAGCATGATCACACTGTTCATGGCACTGTAAGTATTAGAGATGTTGAGACAAAAATAAGAAAAATTTCTAGGGTTTAGCTTGAATCATCCTTCCTATCATATCAACTACAAAAATGAACACGAAGGACATGCTGCTGCCAACTCTTTTCGAGCTAGAGTTTCAAATCCACTCGACTGCAACAAATTGGACTATGGATCAGGATATTAAAATTTAGAAAAAAGCAAAAATTATTGGATGACTTGCATGGATCAATTTACTTCACCAAGTTGGATCTTCGTTCAGGATATCATCAAGTCAGAATGAAGACTGAAGACATTCCAAAAACAACATTTAGAACTCTTGAGGGTCATTATGAATTTTTGTGCATGCCTTTTGGCCTTACCAATGCACCTTCTACATTTCAAGGTTTGATGAATTCCATTTTCAAACCCTTCCTTAGAAAATTTGTGTTAGTATTTTTTGATGACATACTACTCTACAACAAGTCTTGGAAGGATCATGTTCAACATGTTGATAGGGTGCTCAAAGTATTGGAGGAGAAACAATTATATGCAAAAAGCTCCAAATGTTTCCTTGGAGTACAAGAGGTGGAATATCTGGATCATATTTTATCTCGTGAAGTTGTTAAGGTAGACCCTAGCAAAATTAAAACCATTAAGGAATGGGAAAATCCCCACATCCATAAAGCATCTACGAGGATTTCTCGTGCTGATAGGGTATTATTGCAAGTTTGTTAAGAATTATGGGAGAATAGCAACACCTCTAACAACATTATTGAAGAAAGATGCATTTTCATGGACTCCGGAAGCAACGAAGGCCTTTGAACATCTTAAAGAGGAAATGTGCCAAGCATCGGTCTTAGCTACACTGGACTTCACAAAAACCTTTATTGTGGAATGTGATGCCTCAGGAAATGGAATTGGTGTTGTTTTAATGCAAGGGGAAAGACCCATTACTTTCGAAAGTTGTCCAATCAAAGGAAAGTATTTACAAAAAGCTATTTATGAGAAGGAAACGTTGGCAATACTACATGCACTTAAGAAATGGAAACCCTACCTAATGGGAAGACACTTCAAGGTAAAAACATATCATGATAGCCTTAAATGCTTTTTAGAACAAATATTATCTTCAGAAGAGCATAAAAAATGGGTCACAAAGATGTTTGGTTATGACTTTGAAATCATCTACAAAAAAGGGAAGCAAAATGTTGTGGCAGATGCACTCTCAAGAAAGGATGAGGATGTGGAAGCATTTCTTTGTGCCATTTGTATTATCCAACCAGATTGGATAAATGAATCAAGGGATGAATGGAAGAATGAAGAAGAAGTGTGGGCCCTCATTCAAAAGGTACAACAAGATCCTAGTACATCTGATACATTTAGTTGGAAAAATGATTCGTTATGGTACAAAGATCGGTTATACCTATATAAGAATTCACAACTCAAACAAAAGATTCTTAGGGAATTGCACAACTCTCCCTTAGGAGGGCATTCTGGATTTCTAAAAACTTACCACAGGGTTAAGAAGGAAATTTTTTTGGGATGGCCCTAAATCGGATATTCAAAAGTTTGTGGCGGAATGTTTGGTTTTCCAACAAAACAAAGTTGAAAGAATTAAGACCCCAGGTCTGTTAAAACATTTATCCATTCCAAGCCAACGTTGGGAGGAGGTTTCAATGGATTTTATCATAGGTTTACCCAAGTCCAAAGGAAAGAGTGTTATCATGGTGGTAGTTGACAGACTTACCCAGTATGCACACTTTTGTGCATTATCTCATCCATTTAAAGTGAGTACAATTTCTACTGCATTTATGGAAACAATTCAAAAGCTACATGGAAACCCAAATATTATTGTAAGCGATAGAGATCCCATTTTCACTGGAATTTTTTGGACAGAATTATTTTCTTGTCTTGGTAGTCAGTTAGCTCATAGCTCACTTGATCATCCTCAATCTGATGGGCAAACTGAAATTGTAAAAAAATGTTTGGAAGGATATCTTCGTTGCTTTGTATCTGATAAATAGACACAATGGGTCAAATGGTTTCCTTTGGCTGAATGGTGGTATAACACTCCCTTCCATACTGCAACAAAAATGACCCCATTTATGGCACTTTATGGATATCATCCACCATCCATCACATCATATAAAGAAAAAATTCTAAGGTTCAAGCAGTGGAAGATCACATCGAGCATCAACAACAAGTTCTCCAACTCTTAAAGGATAACCTCACCTTGGTGCAGAATAGAATGAAACAACAAGCAGATCAATGTCACAATGAAAGAAGTTTTGATGTAGGTGATTGGGTATTCCTACAGCTACAACCATATAAACAAATGTCCCTCAAGTAAGCTAAGAAGGATAATAAATTATCACCAAATTATTATGGTCCATACAAGGTGTTGCAAAAGATAGGAACTATGGCATACAAGTTGGAGCTTCTTGCAGCTTCCCGAGTGCACCTAATTTTCCATGTGTCATGCTTAAAGAAGGTTACATGCGACAAGCTCCTAGTTCAAACAATATTGCCAGAACTTAATAATGAAAAATCATATTGGAACCTGAAGCAGTCAAAGAAACAAGAACTCGACAGCTATGAAATCAATCAATTTTAGAGTATCTCATCAAGTGGAAGAATTTACTCGTTGAAGATTCCACATGGGAGGGTGAGAATTTTATATAGAAGCATCTAGAACTACTCAAGCATTGAGGACAACAGTTTTTTGAAGGAGAGGGGCATGTTAGGTCCCTATAATACTAGTAATTCCCCCATTACTATTGTCATTTTATCCCTTATTGTTATTGTTGTGCCCCTATTATCCCCATATTGTTATTATTGTGCTCCATAGAAGCCCACTATTGTTATTTTTGTGCCCTTATATTATTATTGTTAGGTCGGCTTTGGTTATATTGTGATCCCTTAGACTCCTGTATATAGAAAGGAGGTTTTTTCATTTGTATCATCCAAGAATTGCTCATTTGTGTAATATAAAGGAGGTTACCCCCTTGAAGAGGCTGGTTTTTAAGTCGTTGATCTATATTTTCTATCTTTCTGTGTGCTAGTTTCATAAGAGACTCCCACCTCCAACAAGTCCTAAATGATCTTTTCAATTCCATTCTTCTATGAGAAAGGGAGAAAATAAGGACTCACATTGGGTGGTTGATACCTAGAATGAGGGGAATACCACATTCATGCTCCCTACATGAAGGTGGTAAACCTTATGGTGTTTCAAATGCCTATTATTGATTAGAGAGGACTAGTTGCAAATCAGGTTGAATATCTTACAGGTAGGATGTCTACTACTTGTATGGCGTTAAACAGTGCAATAATACTTTAGTGGCCTTTCTTTAATAACTTCTCCATATGATGCGAGGTGATAATTTCAAGGGAACTAAATATAATCCCCTAAAGGGTATTTTTGTTTCCTTGTTGATTGAAGCTCATGAATAAACCCTTGAAATCCATGGTGATCATTCCTAAAGAGCATAATCATTCTTCCCTAAGAACTGTATCACAACCACCCATTTTAATAGAAAACATGTGAGAAAATATGAATTGGAGGAGTTGGGGGTATTCAACATAGGGGGCTAGGACGAGTGGTGAATAAAGGTCTCTCAGTTTGTGAAAAGATCACCATGTCAACTTTTTTAGTTCTATTACAAGTTAGAAACAATGTTATTGGGCACAACATCATGATGTGTACTTGATTTTTTTCTTTCATACCATTGACGATTTTTTTTAATGAATCAAATAGGCCCTTAATATATATTTTCAATTACTCAAAGGTGGTAATATGGTCCATAACTATGCTAGTTTGGAATAAATTTTTCAAGAGTCCTAAATGGTAAGTGTTATGTTCAATATGAGCATAAAGGATTTCACAAACTAGGTTTAGGCAATGTATGCTTATAAACCTTCTTATACCATTTCCACCACTATTACAACATCCAAATATAAGATCTTGACTTCTCATTTTTGTAAGTCACAAGTAATGAAATGGAGATAGAAATAGTGTTCCATTTGGGTAACCCATGGCAAGGGATTATAACCATCAAATTTATTCATGTTGAATTTTGGAAACCAATGACATGAATTTTGATCGTGAAAATCTACGGAAGGATTATCCAAAAAAAAACATGTGTGTTCCCTACACTTCGTGGGATAAGAATTCCTTGATTGAATCAATATTTGGAATTGGCATGTCCGCATTAAAGTGGGAATATAAAACAATCCCGAGGTTCCATATTAGGATTCCATTATTATTTTTCATAATGTTGAGTGCAGACTCAATTTCATGAACTTCGTCTTTTAGAGGTTGGCCTTGAGTAGGTTGGGCGTGTTGTTAGCTCTCTAAGTTGGTTGCCTTGCGAGTTTGAACCATGGGGCCACCAAAGGTTTTATGGAAGTTTTATTCTCAATGTATCTCATTGCCATTAATGACTTGAAAGTAAATTGTCTAGACATGCCCAAAATCATTGTATTCTTAGGTCCACTTGAAAAGGGTTACGTAAGAGGCCCATCCATGTGATCAACATGGTGCAGGGAATATTTCATTTCTTGAATATTTCTCATCTAAGATTCTTACTCCTATATTATTATTAATGTGGTGACATCATCTCCAAATTCAATCTAGGTGTAAAGATATATGAACTTCACTAGTTGATCTGAGGAAGTTAGGGTTTTTGAAAACTCTAGCATTTCACCTCAAAGAGGTCATCGTGGAAGTATCGCTATAATTTTTTTCTTCAAAGGCTCGAACTATGAAATTAAAACCTACTTGATTCAAAGTCTTGGTGATGCTTAGGTCCAAATTTTAGATCTTGTCTCGCTATAGTTTCAGAGATATAAGGTGAGTAAGTTAGGATTTTTGCAGTCTCCTGAATTACATTCTAAACAGGTGACCTTGGGAAAATCATCATAACTTTCTCTCTAAGCATTAGATTGAAATTTTGTAAGAAGCTATAGAAAGAGGATGGATTGTACCTTTATGTGTATTGTTTTTAGGTCCGAAGGTCGAAACAGTAACACATACCACTTCGTATAAGTTCGTTCTACTGAACAGGTATATAAGCAAGTCATTTTGGGAGGTGGGGCATAACTCTTTCTTGGAGAATCCAATTTTGATAAGATTGGTGGCATTAGAAATAGGGCACTCAGGGATACTGCAGGTCATAATTTCAGACCTTGGAGATCTGAAATTACAGAGTTACAGTCGTTCAGTATCGAGCTCCTACAAAGTGAAAAAAGGTGTGTAGTTTGTTTTTTTAATTTTTGCATAAGTTTCGTTTGAAAAATTAGTTTGAAGGAATTCAAAGGGCATAGTGAAGCATTATTATCAGTAATTGATGCCCTGAAGAAAGAAAATGGAAACACCTAGTAAGCAACCTGAAAGATCTAGCATGACTCATGAAGAAGAGGAACAAATGCAACATGATATATCAAAATTACGAGAAAAAATGCAACAAATTTCACTCGCACAAAAAGTGACAGAAGCTAAGATGGATGGTTTAAAGAAAGAAGTAGAAGCTAAGATGTATGGTGTGCAAGCGAAGATGGATGGTTTAAAGAAATGCATAGAAGCTAAGATGAATGACGTGGAAGCTAAGATGGATGGCGTAGAATCTAAGATGAATGGTGTGGAAGCTAATATGGAAGATTTGACAAAAATTCTACAAGAAATTCTTACTAATGGAAAAAAAGTAGTAAAGGAAACTCATGATGAGAACAAATAAACGTTAATCGAGATTTCGTAGACTCTAATGTTGGATTGAAGAACCACCATGTTCCAAAGATCGATATGAGGAAGTTTGATGGCAAGGATCCCGCAACATGGATACTACGGAGTAATTTTTCGATCTCCATTATGTCTAAAACACACAAAAGGTACACATTGCAACTTTATATTTGGAACCAAATCAGTTTGTATGGTATCGATGGCTTTTGTCTCGTAAACAAATTGTCACTTGTGTTATTTATACAGATGAAATGATAGCACATTATGAGGATACAAAAAGAAACACTTTTTTTAGCCAACTGATAAATCTCAAACAAAAGGGTTCAATGATGGAGCACATTGAGGACTTCCAAAAATTGAATATAAGGGTAAAATATATTCCGGAGGAGCATAGGATTGATATGCTCATAGGGACTGTAAAGGATAACATCCAACATGAGGTTTGCCTTTGGGAACCTGATTCATTGGAGAAGGCGTTTAGGTTGGCAAGAAAAATGGAAAGCAAAATTATGGCAACAAGGAAGCCTACCACTCACAATCATAAATATGGAAGTGTTGTTGCCCCTAGCCATCCACAACCTACAAGTTTGACACCACAACAATTGGAAGAAAAAGGAGCAAAAGGGATTTGTTACAGTTGTGATAGCAAATACACTAAAGGTCATAAGTGTGCTGAGAAGAAATTATTTTACATAGATTGTGAAGAGGAGGAAGAAAAGGAATAAGAAACGTCAAAAGAAGAGGATATACACCAAGAAAAAACCCTAGAGAAAGAAGAAATGAATCTGACCATATCTTTTAATGCATTGGTTGGAATTACCACTCCTCAAACTATCAAGATAGAAGGGCATATCAAGAAGAAAAAGGTAATAGTGTTGATTGATTTGGGCAGTACCCATAATTTTATTCACTGTAAGATAGCCAAGGAATTGAATTGCTTCCTATATCCAACACAAGAGTGTCAAGTGATGGTTGCAAGTGGAGGAACCATAAATTTCTCCGGAAAGTGTCATAATATCAAGCTATCTATGGGAGAATATGTATTGAATAGCCCAATGCTTTCCATTCCAATGGGTGGTTCTGATGTTGTACTAGGAGTACAATGGCTACAATCCTTGGGTACAATAGCTTTTAATTTTTAAGAACATTTCATGAAATTTTCTTCAAAAGGAAAGGAAGTTGAATTAAGGGGTATCGCAAGGAAACTGGGAAGGATAATCAGCTCTAACAGAATGACAAAGCTTCTAAAGAAAGAACAACAGGGCATAATTACACAATTATGTTCACTACAAGTTCCCACATCGAAATCATCTATTTCTCCAGATCTCCAAAAAGTCTTTAACAATCATTCCAAGGTATTTGAGACTCCCAAAGGCCTCCCACCTATTCGTGATCATGATCATGCTATTCATTTGATTCCAGGAAGTGTTCCTTCAAACATCAGGCCTTACAGATATCCCTATACCCAAAAGAGTGAAATTGAATGTATGGTTGTAGAAATGCTAGACGCTGGTATAATTCAACCTAGTCAAAGTTTTTTCTCTACTCTAGTATTATGGGTTCACAAGAAGGATGGATCATGGTGCATGTGTCTAGATTATAGGGAACTCAACAAGCTCACTATTAAAGATACATTTCCCATTCTTGTCATTGATTAATTATTGGATGAATTGCATGGATCAATTTACTTCACCAAGTTGGATCTTTGTTCAGGATATCATCAAATTAGAATGAAGACTGAAGACATTCCAAAAACAACATTTAGAACTCATGAGGGTCATTATGAATTTTTGGATATGCCTTTTGGCCTTACCAATGCACCTTCTACATTTCAAGGTTTGATGAATTCCATTTTCAAACCCTTCCTTAGAAAAGTTGTGTTAGTATTTTTTGATGACATACTACTCTACAACAAGTCTTGGAAGGATCATGTTCAACATGTTGGCAGGGTGCTCAAACTATTGGAGGAGAAACAATTATATGCAAAAAGCTCCGAATGTTTCCTTGGAGTACAAGAGGTGGAATATCTAGATCATATTGTATCTCATGAAGTTGTTAAGGTAGACCCTATCAAAATTAAAACCATTAAGGAATGGAAAATCCCCACATCCATAAAGCATCTACGAGGATTTCTCGGGTTGATAGGGTATTGTTGCAAGTTTGTTAAGAATTATGGGAGAATAGCAACACCTCTAACAACATTATTGAAGAAAGATGCATTTTCATGGACTCCGGAAGCAACGAAGGCCTTTGAACATATTAAAGAGGCAATGTGCCAAGCATCGGTCTTAGCTACACCGGACTTCACAAAAACCTTTATTGTGGAATGTGATGCCTCAGGAAATGGAATTGGTGTTGTTTTAATGCAAGAAGAAAGACCCATTACTTTCGAAAGTCGTCCAATCAAAGGAAAGTATTTACACAAAGCTATTTATGAGAAGGAAATGTTAGCAATACTACACTTAAGAAATGGAAACCCTACCTAATGGGAAGACACTTCAAGGTAAAAACAGATCATGATAGCCTTAAATACTTTTTAGAACAAATATTATCTTCAGAAGAGCATAAAAAATGGGTCACAAAGATGTTGGGTTATGACTTTGAAATCATCTACAAAAAAGGGAAGCAAAATGTTGTGGCAGATGCACTCTTAAGAGAGGATGAGGATGTGGAAGCATTTCTTTGCGCCATTTCTATTATCCAACCAGATTGGATAAACGAATCAAGGGATGAATGGAAGAATGAAGAAGAAGTGTGGGCCCTCATTCAAAAGGTACAACAAGATCCCAGTACATCTGATACATTTAGCTGGAAAAATGATTTGTTATGGTACAAAGATCGGTTATACCTATATAAGAATTCCCAACTAAAACAAAAGATTCTTAGGGAATTGCACAACTCTCCCTTAGGAGGGCATTCTGGATTTCTAAAAACTTACCACAGGGTTAAGAAGGAATTTTTTTTGGGATGGCCTTAAAATGGATATTCAAAAGTTTGTGGTGGAATGTTTGGTTTTCCAACAAAATAAAGTTGAAAGAATTAAGACCCCAGGTCTATTACAACATTTATCCATTCCAAGCCAACATTAGGAGGAGGTTTCAATGGATTTTATCATAGGTTTACCCAAGTCCAAAGGAAAGAGTGTTATCATGGTGGTAGTTGACAGACGTACCAAGTATGCAAACTTTTGTGTATTATCTCGTCCATTTAAAGCGAGTGCCATTTCTACTGCATTTGTGGAAACAATTCAAAAGCTACATGGAAACCCAAAGATTATTGTAAGCAACAGAGATCCCATTTTCACTGGAATTTTTTGGACAGAATTATTTTCTTGTCTTGGTACTTAGTTAGCTCATAGCTCACCTAATCATCCTCAATCTGATGGGAAAACTAAGATTGTAAACAAATGTTTGGAAGGATATATTCGTTGCTTTGTATCTGATAAATAGACACAATGGGTCAAATGGTTGCCTTTGGCTGAATGGTGGTATAATGCTTCCTTCCATACTGCAACAAAAATGACCCCATTTATGGCACTTTATGGATATCATCCACCATCCATCACACCATATTTAAGAGAAAATTCTAAGGTTCAATAGAAGATCACATCGAGCATCAAAAACAAGTTCTCCAACCCTTAAAGGATAACCTCACTTTGGCACAGAATAGAATGAAACAACAAGCAGATCAATGTCACAACGAAAGAAGTTTTGATGTAGGTGATTGGGTATTCCTACAGCTACAACCATATAAACAATTTCCCTCAAGCAAGCTAAGAAGGATAATAAATTATCAACAAATTATTATGGTTCGTACAAGGTGTTGCAAAAGATAGGTACTATGGCATACAAATTGGAGCTTCCTACAGCTTCCCAAGTGCACCCAATTTTCCATGTGTCATGCTTAAAGAAGGTTACAGGTGACAAGCTCCTAGTTCAAACAATATTGCCAGAACTTAATGAGGAAGGAAAAATCATATTGGAACCTGAAGCAGTCAAAGAAACAAGAACTTGACAACTATGAAATCAATCAATTTCAGAGTATCTCATCAAGTGGAAGAACTTACCCGTTGAATATTCCACATGGGAGGGTGATAATTTTATATAGAAGCATTCAGAACTACTCAAGCGTTGAGGACAATAGTTTTTTGAAGGAGAGGGACATGTTAGGTCCCTATAATACTAGTAATTCCCCCATTACTATTGTCATTGTATCCCTTATTGTTATTGTTGTGCCCCTATTATCCCCATATTATTATTATTGTGCCCCATAGAAGCCCACTATTGTTATTTTTGTGCCCTTATATTATTATTGTTAGGTCGGCTTTGGTTATAGTGTGACCCCTTAGACTCCTATATATAGAAAGGAGGTTTTTTCATTTGTATCATCCAAGAATTGTTCATTTCTGTAATGTAAAGGAGGTTGCCCCCTTGAAGAGGCTCGTTTCTAAGTCGTTGATCTATCTTTTCTATCTTTCTGTGAGCTAGTTTCATAACAGACTCCCACCTCCAACAAGTCCTAAATGATCTTTTCAATTCCATTCTTCTATGAGAAAGGGAGACAATAAGGACTCACATCGGGTGGTTGATACTTGAAATAAGGGGAATACCACATTCATGCTCCCTACATGAAGGTGGTAAACCTTATGGTGTTTCAAATACCTATTATTGATTAGAGAGGACTAGTTGCAAATCGGGTTGAATATCTTACAGGTAGGATGTCTACTACTTGTATGGCATTAAACAGTGCAATAATACTTTAGTGGCCTTTATTTAATAACTTCTCCATATGATGCGAGGTGATAATTTCAAGGGAACTAAATATAATCCCCTAAAGGGTATTTTTGTTTCCTTGTTGATTGAAGCTCATGAATAAACCCTTGAAATCCATGGTGATCATTCCTAAAGATCATAATCATTCTTCCTTAAGAACTATATCACAACCACCCATTTCAATAGAAAACATGTGAGAAAATATGAATTGGAGGAGTTGGGGGTATTCAACATAGGGGGCCAGGACGAGTGGTGAATAAAGGTCTCTCAGTTTGTGAAAAGATCACCATGTCAACTTTTTTAGGTCTATTACAAGTTAGAAACAATGTTATTGGGCACGACATCATGATGTGTACTTGATTTTTTTCTTTCATACCATTGACGATTTTTTTTAATGAATCAAATGGGCCCTTAATATATATTTTCAATTACTCAAAGGTGGTAATATAGTCCATAACTATGCTGGTTTGGAATAAATTTTTCAAGAGTCCTAAATGGTAAGTGTTATGTTCAAGATGAGCATAAAGGATTTCACAAACTAGGTTTAGGCAATGTATGCTTATAAACCTTCTTATACCATTTCCACCACTATTACGACATCCAAATATAAGATCTTGACTTTTTGTTTTTGTAAGCCACAAGTAATGAAATGGAGATAGAAATAGTGTTCCGTTTGGGTAACCCATGGCAAGGGATTATAACCATCAAATTTATTCATGTTGAATTTTGGAAACCAATGACATGAATTTTGATCGTGAAAATCTACGAAAGGGTTATCCAAAAAAACATGTGTGTTCCCTACACTTCGTGGGATAAGAATTCCTTGATTGAATCAATATTTGGAATTGGCATGTCAGCATTAAAGTGGGAATATAAAACAATCTCGAGGTTCCATATTAGGATTCCATTATTATTTTTCATAATGTTGAGTGCAGACTCAATTTCATGAACTTCGTCTTGTAGAGGTCGGCCTTGAGTAGGTTGGGCGTGTTTTTAGCTCTCTAAGTTGGTTGCCTTGCGAGTTTGAACCATGGGGCAACCCAAGGTTTTATGGAAGTTTTATTCTCAATGTATCTCATTGCCATTAATGACTTGAAAGTAAATTGTCTAGACATGCCCAAAATCATTATATGCTTAGGTCCACTTGAAAAGGGTTACGTAAGAGGCCCATCCTTGTGATCAACATGGTGTAGGGAATGTTTCATTTCTTGAATATTTCTCATCTAGGATTCTTACTCCTATATTATTATTAATGTGGCGACATCATCTCAAAATTCAATCTAGGTGTAAAGATATATGAACTTCACTAGTTGATTACAAAATTAACTAGGTCTTGTAGGGTCCTATAGATAGAGGAATGTTAGGCACTATAAATCTATAATATAATAGTGGGGTCTAATAATAGTACTCTATCAAATATCCTATGGAACTAACTCAAGAGGTTTGATCATACCCTTAGTTACATAACCAGTTACTCATGTAATTGAGAGTGATCTCCCTGATTATTGTTCTTGGTATACTATAGCAACAAAATGATCGATAGATTGACCTAGATTTGGTTTCAGGCATACCTATGGTATTTCCAATATACCCAAAAGTACGTGGAAGTGAGACTTTGTATACAGGCGATGTGATACTACTTGAAGGGGTACCAATATGGGCTACATGGGTTTCCAACAAAGTGATTCTGTGTGTATTTCCTACATGTATTATTCCCCAACCAATATTGCACTCATTGAATGATAGTATATTATGTTATTTAAATATGTTGAATTACATCTCTAGTAAAAAAAAATTCAAGTCATGTTGACTTGGGAAAGAGCTCCAATACCACTTGTAGTTTTTCTTAACCTTTCATCTTGTAACACAACCAAGTATATAAATAATATAATTTCAATAGTGAAATACAAGAGGCAATAATATGAAATGTGTAAAATATACCATTTTATTAATATAATTTGAAGACGGAAATAATGTTCGCTTGCCTCTTTAGGTGGGGCAATATTTCATTATGAAGAGCTCCAAACACAACAATGCAAGGCAAACATATCCTCCTATCTCTTTAAATAGTCTTTCAATCGTGAAAGCCACAACTACTTGTGGTCTTATCACTAATGGGTACCAATTACCTAGTAGGAATTTTAAAGTGGAACCTTTTGCATTAACTAATTATCCACCACTATCCAATGAGTTTTATTTAAAGAGGATGGCCATATTAACTAACTTCCAAGTAGACTAAAGTAAGGACAAGGTGGGGCCTTGGTAGATGCCTAGAGTGGAACTAAGTCTCCCTGCAAGCTAGGAGCACAACCAATTTCGTGAGTCCACGAAACCTTTTGGATTCCTACCCCTCTATGTCCGAGACTCCAAGATCAACAGTACATGATATGATTCTTAAGAATATTGTAACAAGAAAATAATTCTTTGAATACTTCTCCAATTTATCAATAAGCTCCAACCTCGAAGCCCCCTCAACACTCCTTTCTTCTCTCTATTTATCGAAACTCCATATAAATCCCTTAAGTCTTCTTAACCATCCTCATTAATAGGCCATCAATGCCCCTTCAAGTTTTCAAGAATATTTGAATTAAAATAAAATAATACAAATATAATGCAAAGGCTTCCTTAACTCATTAATGGAAATTGACATTTTTCCCAAAAAAAAAATATGGCCAATTCCATACCCATTTAATTCATCATATTAACCAATAATGAAAGATGGAGTATATATTTTTATGTGTATGCAATAAAATTCCCATGATTAATAGATTATTAATTAAGTAGTAAATAACCTAGTTTCATAATTAATATATCAAGTAATTGCATTAGTGTATGCATGTGGAATATGTATTTGTAACTAACATAGACATATCTCATGCATATACTAATAATAATAAAATCACTAATGCTAATGCATCGTTCCTATTTCCTATATGTTAACATTTAAGCATGCATTATGGTAAATCAACCAAATGCATAATCCATTTTTCTTTACTAAAAAATCAAAATAATTCAATAATCATGATCATCGCACCATGTTTATTAGAATGAATTAGGCAAGTGTATTTAAGAAAGACAAGAAAAATTCAATAATCATGATCATCCCACCATGTTTATTAGAATGAATTAGGCAAGTGTATTTAAGAAAGACAAGAAAATCTACTCATGGTGGCTTATAAAAAAGTATTTGGCCACCAAACAACTATCAGGATCCCAATTAGGGTCACAACCAACTTTGAACACCTAGTCACCACTACATCCATCATCCACCTTCCATCTCTTCCTCTTTTTCAATATGTTGTAGCATTAATTATATTGGCTTAATTCCTTATACAAAATATCTTATGCTATATATGTAATTGAATATTGGGGAAGCTATTTCATTAGGTGGGTAAGTCCATATCCTTCAAGTTGAGGATCCCTTATCTAACCACTCGCTCATATGAAAATGGTACAATGTGTGGGAAGAGACAAAATAATGACCAAAAGAATATTGGTGGTATGGTTCCCACCTATAATCACCAAAATGAATCATCGTCTTCTATATAGTTGGTGAAAAATAAACTAATCAAGGTTTCATTATCTTCTATCTCTCAAGTGTCGTTTTATTGTCACTCTCTTACATTTTGATTTTCAAAAATTAAAATTTTGTTATGGTTTATTTTAATATTTTATTTGGTTAATAAATATTAAAATTAACTACATTGATGAATATTATCATTATGTGGACATTTAGACCTACTTATGTGTGGATTGTATACACACACAAATGTGTTTGTGTTTAGTTGACCTATCAACCTATAGATCAACTCACCACCTTGGTTGACCTATGGGTGATGGGTCAACACAACACCAACACTGACACATGTGTTTGTACAATCAACACACAAGTAAGCTTAAATGTCCAAATATCAATACTCTTCATTAATATAGCTTACTACAATAAATATTAAGCAAATGATGTTGGAGATACTCGAAGGGGGTGAATCATTATTTCTTATCAATTAGTAAATTTATTAATTTTCAAAGCATTAGAAACAAGTAAACATCAACACATTAAGAGAACAATGCACAAAATTTTTTTAGGTGGAAACCCTTCCGGGAGAAAAACCAATGAATGCTTTTCTAATAATTTTTACGAGTACAAAATATGCTTTAACTCCAACTGAAAAGGGAAATCCCAACTCCCTAGTAATCTAGAAAAGTGTTCAATTTAGTAGCTCCAACTAGAATGACGCTCCAACGCCCTGCAAGTTCTAACTTGCCCTAACACAACCCTGCCACCCTGAAGTGTTTTCAGGCTACAACATGAAGGGGACTTCACTCTCCTGCCTCGCACCACCCAACCACCTTGAAAATGATAATTAAGAATGAGATGTGAGCCCTTGTACCAAGGACAATGACCCACCTACAATGATCTTCAATAAAACCCTTAGTGTTGCTATACACTTCAGATGAATAATAAACCCAAACTTCTTCAAACATTGTTGCTAGATGATGTGACCATGAAATAGATCAATATATACCTCATATCCTTAAACCTTCTACAAGATGATGTAATTTTGTAAACAACTCAAATACCTGAACCAATGCTTCCTTTAACTTGTTGTAGAAAAACCTGGAGATGATTGATGCCTTTGACTTTATTCATTGAAGATGAATTTGATGTTTCTATCTCAAGTATCCAGGATTAACAGATGTTATATGAACCATCCTCAAGCACAGTGAATATTCATCACAGTTTTCTTGTCTTCAAATAGGAAACCTCATTAAGCCTATTCACGAACAACCTTTGATTCAAGATCCAAATAAGGTACTATAGAAGTGATTAAACCTTTAAACCATGAGCAGAACTAATTTCACAATGTGATGTCCTGAACAGTGACACTTCAACACATTTGTAGCATGTTCTCGGGTTATAACTTCACAAATTGTCTCAAAAAATACAATGTAAGATACTTCAAATATGGGTGCCTTTTGTTGTCAATAGGAGCCACAAAAATTCTTAGGAGTTCGCTCCAAAATCCTCTATGAATTGAGGAAAAATAATGTGAGCCAACATCTTAGATCAAGGCCTTGGTTGCAATCTTTTACTAGGTCTAGATCGAGCCCTATGTAGAGGTCTGAAAGGTTCAGAGAAGGGTGAGTGTGTGCAATAGATGAATGATCCTTAAATACAAAATCCAAATGATTATTAGACCCCAAATAAAGTCCTAACTTTGGCCTGTAGTCTTTGATTAGTGTGTTGGGTCTCTGGTTAGGGTTTAAGAATATTTGTTTGAGTTTCAAATTATCCCAAAAGTAAGCCTTAAATTGGTCACAAAGTCCTTCAATTAATCACAGAACATCTTAGAGAAAGTCACAAGAAGAAGTAGCACATATAACCTCCAGATCTATCTTAAATTTTGCTTGAACACCTAGCTTCAAGACATGGCATAACAATCACTGTGAGAGACCAATCCATCTGCAAATTTGTCTAGATAAACCTCTTTCAAGACCTTAGTTTGTGCCATTGTTTTACCCTATGATATATGAGAACCTATAGAGAAGGCATGATGAATCATCATGACCAAATTGTGTTGAAGATAATGGAGAATATCCTAGAATAGGTAGAGTTGGTTCACGTAACCTCAGGATAGGAATTAGTTTCTATTTCTTAGGATGTTGTTCTAACTTCCCTAAAACCATGTTTTCTATTTAATGTGTAATGTGCATGAACAATGTAGAGTGTTCTGTAGAGCCAAACACTCCTGGTTCAGACTCTCTTTCGTAGAGCTGGCCAGTGGGTTTTATTTTTCATTTAATACAAACATTGCCATTTTTTATCATGGTATCAGAGCGTCAGGGCTGAGGAACCTATACACTAGCTGGTGGGTGGTTCTTTGAACCGAGATCTTCACAGTTATGAGGAGGATAACTGTGACGATTCTGAGATCGTCGCTGGTTCTGAGTGTACCTCTGCAACAAGGGCACTGTAGCTCCTTCATGCATATTTTTAACTTTTTTGTCGCAAGAAAGATGTGTATAGCTACGACGATGTCACAGAAAAGACAAGCATATTTGCGACGATCATGTAAGCCATGAACAAGGTTGTAGTTGCATGGGGCCAAGAAAAAGGCTGTAGCTGACAACAGAAGGTTGTCTGGAGGTTGAGAAGAAAGCCACGGTGATCTGTGGGTGTGCTGCGAGATCAAACAACATTGAAGAACAATGATCTATCTCTGTCACAGATCTAGGGTAAATTTAACATCTTTTACCTGTTGATTTTTTTTTTCTAAATCGCCAAGATGAATAACAATATATTTTAAGCATGCATGAACGAGCATAACAAGCTTGATGGTTCCGATTATGCAAATTGGAAGTTCAATATGCAGACTCTGCTAGAAGTGAAGAGTGCTTAGATGATTGTGAATGGGGATGAGCCGAAGCTCGTGGCTGGATCAACATCGATCCCAGATTGGGAGAAACGAGAAAGTAGAGCAAGGACAATGTTAAAGATGTCAGTGAAAGACTACATAATACCGCACATCAGAGAAGGTAAGTCAGCTAACAAGATTAGGAATTCAAATTGCCTTTTGTTCCTCAAGAGTAAGATCCTATCCCTCAAGATGGAGGAGAATGAAACAATTGCTTCGTTCGTAGCAAGGATCAAGGATCTGAAGAACAAACTAGCAGAAATTGGTCATACAGTTGACGATACAGATCTTGTAACCATTACAATGAATGGTGTCATTGATGATTATCAAATGTTCATCACTGGGATAAATGCCAGAGAGAAGATCCTGCATTTTGAAGAGCTGACAGGTATACTGATGCAGGAAGAAGAGAGGAGATCGACTCTGAAGCCCCAGAGTGCCGATCTTGCATTGATGGTGAAGAAAAACTTCTACAAAGGGAAAGGAGGTCCACAACAGAAAAATGGAGCAAGTTCACAGAAACGGCCAAATCAGACTCAAGGTATGCATCCCAATAAAAACTACTCTGAAACTAAATGTTTTTATTGTGGAAAATTGGGTCATATTGCCAGGGAGTGTAGGAAAAAGAAATATCATGAAGAACAACAGAAGCAAAAAAGACATGCAAGTCATCTCGCAAATGGTGATCAGGTGCATAATTTCAGATTGTTCATGGCAGATCATGATGAAAATGTTGATGCAAACATCTGGTATGTAGATTCAAGAGCGTCAACACACATGACAGGGAATAAGCACTGGCTCGAGGATTTTAAAGAAATCAACGAAGGCACACATATTTACCTAGGTGATGACAGAAGTCATCAAATCAAAGGGTGTGGGAAAGTTTCTGTCATTCTACTTAATGGTAATATCAAACAAATTTATAATGTGATGTATGTGCCTGGTATAACTAATAACTTGATTTTTGTGTCTATGATTACAGATCAAGATTTGAAAGTTGAATTTTTAAAATCTAACTGTTATATTAAAGATCTACTAGATGGCATGAAGACAATTGCTATAGGGATCCGAACAGGAGGTCTATATAAGTTGGATGTGAGACCTGCACCGGTTCGAGCATTGACAGCAGCGAGCCTGACTACATAAGAACTTTGGCATCAGATATTTGGCCACATCAACTACAATGATTTGTTGTTACTACAAAAGAAGGAAATGGTAAGAGATCTTCCTATGCTAAAGCAAGTACATAATGATTGTGATGCATGTACATTAGGAAAGATGCATAGAGAAGAATTCCCTGTTCGAGTAGAAAAGAAACATAGGGATATACTTGAATTAGTGCACACAGACCTTTGTGGACCCATGCAGACAAAATAATTAGGAGGTGCACTGTATTTTCTAGTGTTTATTGATGACTGTGCGAAGTTTTCTTTGGTGTATTTCTTAAGTAAGAAGAACCATACATTTGAATACTTTAAGCAATTTAAAAATATGATTGAAAGACAAATATGGAAACAAATAAAAAAATTTCGTCCTGATCAAGGGGTAGAATACAGGAAGGATGAGCTTATCAGGTATTGTAAAGATCATGGAATTTTGTAATAGTTCATAGTACCCCATACTCCACAGCAGAATGGAGTAACGAAAAGAAAGAATAGAACACTAGTGTAATGTGCTAGAATTATGCTGAAAGGTAAGAATCTTTCGAATGGTTTTTGGGATGAAGCAGTGAATACTGCAGTTTATTTGAAAAATAGGAGTCCTACAAAAAGTCTTGAGTCTAAAACTCCTTTTGAAGCATTATATGGATATAAGCCTGCAGTAAAACACTTAAGAATATTTGGATCTAAAGCATTTGCCCACATTCCAAAGGAAGATAGAAGAAAATTAGATTCAAAAGCCAATAGATGTACTTTTATAGGATATTGTTCATCATATAAAGCATACAGATTATTTAATCCCTCTACTCACAATATATTCGTTAGTAGAGATGTTAAATTCCATGAGCAGGATCATGAAGAACCTGATGAGCACTATGAGGAATGGGACATTCCATACTTTGTGGAAGAAGAAGCAAAAAACAATCAGGGTCAACAACAGACAAAGGCAGAGGATGAACAGTAGCAGCAATAGCAGCAACAACAAAAACAACAACAGTAGGAAGAAATAAATGATGATCAAATAAGGTTTGAAACCACCACCCCACCACTCAAGAGATCAGGTAGGAAAGCTCAAATGCCTGCAAGATATAGGGAAAATGATTTTATAACTAGTATGATGAATGTGGTTGAACCATCTAGTTATAAAGAAGCAAATGAATGTAGTGAATGGAAAACAACCATGGAACAAGAATATGATTCAATAATCAGAAATAACACTTGGGAATTGGTTGAACTTCCTAGAGGAAAACAGACCATAGGTTGTAAATGGTTATATAAACCGAAGATTAATGCAGATGGAACCATAGAAAAACTAAAAGCTAGGTTGGTAGCAAAGGGGTACTCACAAAAAGAAGGGATAGACTATGAAGAAACCTTCGCCCCTATAGCTAAATTGAACACTATCAGAATGTTAATCACTTTAGCTACTAAGAAACATTGGATGATGCACCAACTAGATGTAAAGTTTGCATTTTTGAATGGATAACTAAAAGAAGAGGTTTATCTAGAGCAACCGAAAGGGTTTGTCCAGAAAGGAAAATAACATTTAGTCTGTAGGTTGAAGAAAGCACTTTATGGACTAAAACAAGCTCCTAGGTTGTGGTATGAGAAGATTGATTCATTTTTTCTGCAAGCTGGCTACAATAGAAGTAAGAATGACCCTAATCTTTACACCATGAAAGATGAACAAGGGTGCATAGTGTTGATTTCATTATATTTAGATGATTTGATAATTACAGGTGATGCTACACATCTAATTGATGAAATCAAGCAACAGATGTCACAGGTGTTTGAAATGAAGCACCTCGGTGAACTCAGACACTGTTTAGGTCTTGAGATCTGGAGAGATTCAGGTCAAACATTTCTGTCCCAAGAAAAGTATGTTAAAAGCCTGTTAGAAAAGTTTAGAATGGATCAGTGTAAGCCTGCAGCGGTACCACTACAGCAGAACATCAAATTGCAGTGTGAGGATGGCTCAAAAGCGGCGGATGCAACACTTTACAAACAACTGGTTGGGAGTTTAATCTACCTAACCACCACTAGACCTGATTTGGCTTATGCAGTCAGTGTGCTAAGCCAATTTATGTCTAAGCCACTGGAATGCAACGAAGAGTGTTTTGAGGTATCTACAAGGTACTGTAGATTACAGTATTATTTACTCTAACTCTTCTGATGTTAGATTGGCAGGATATGAAGATTCAGATTGGGTTGGAAATGTAGATGATCACAGATCTATAATAGTTTATGCATTTAGTCTTGGATCCGGGGTGATCACATGGAGCAGCAAGAGCAGAACACAGTCTCCTTGTCCTCAGTAGAAGCAGAGTATCAAGCCATGTGTGCAGCAACATGTGAGGTAGTTTAGTTGCAGAGACTTCTGCAGGATGTTGGGGAAGAACAGATAGATGCAACAATAATCAGATGCGACAATCAAAGTTCAATCAAACTTTTCAATAATCTGGTGTTTCATAGAAACACTAAACATATTTATACACAATTCCACTTTGTCAGGGAGAAAGTGCAATCCAAAGAAATCCATTTGGAATATTATAATACATGTGATAATTTTGCAGACATTTTCACTAAGCCTCTTGGAAAAGTTAAGTTTCAAATGTTTAGGGAGATGTTAGGAATATTTGTGAACCCATTCTCCATTAAGGGGGAGTGTTGAAGATAATGGAGAATATCCTAGAATAGGTAGAGTTGGTTCACGTAGCCTCAGGATAGGAATTAGTTTATATTTCTTAGGATGTTGTTCTAACTTCCCTAAAACCATGTTTTCTATTTAATGTGTAATGTGCATGAACAATGTAGAGCGTTCTGCAGAGCTAGACTCTCCTGGTTCAGACTCTCTTTCGTAGAGCTGACCAGTGGGTTTTATTTCTCATTTAATACAAACATTGCCATTTTTATCAAAATGAGCCTCACATCTGAAAAGAACAAGATGTGTTGGATGCCTCAGACGTTCACAAAAAGGAGTTTGAACTAGCCTTTATCTTCTTCCTAAGGACATGTTATAGATATGCATCAGAGGAGGTCGAAGATACATAGAAATTTCTCTTGATTACCACCCAAACTTCATCAGAAACACCTGCAAGAATGGACTCAATGCCCAACAAAACTGACAGCTAAAGATATATCAATTTAAACCCCAACAAATCTTCAAACTTCGACTTCTACTCAGATATCCTTGAATGTATCAAGCTGAAATATCAGATAACGATTTCAAACAATATACATTTTATTCTTGCAATTTGGAGGGATCGATAACTATTTATAGTAGATAGAATGGCTGACTAGACCTTATTTGAATGAAGGTGACTTGCCAAAAGGAGGGAAAATTAATTTCAAAATTAATTTCCATTGGAGCTAAAAGCCACCCTTGAATTAGACTCATTTGTATTTAAATTTAAATTTGAGCCAAATTCTCCCTCTAATGTGAGAGCCTTTTTGAATTTGAAAATATTAATAAAATTTTCTTTTGACTTCAATTAAATTTTTGTCTTCAAGGACATCCTTCTTATCCTTATGAGATATGCCATGGACTAGCTAATAATATGCCGCCACATCATCTATTTGTTGGGTCTTTTGGTATTAACTTTAATTTGGCATATCTCTCAAACGACGTCTCGTGACGTGCCACATACCGTCAGAATTGACATGGTGAGGAGAATTTGATGAAGGTGACCTAAACTCCAAAAACCTTAATTTTCCTTGTCAATGGTGCCATCAAGGCACTTTTGATGCTGCTTGGATTGACATCAATAACAACCACATTTCAATAACTGAAATATTTTTTTTTGTAAGCTGGGGTGGTTCTCTTTCTATTACTCATATCAAATCAGAGCAGTACATATTATCAAAAAATAATAACTCGCCCTCTTGGGGAAACCGAGTATTTAGCCATCTCAAGTTTTTTATGGCAGACCAAAAGTAAAAAATCCAAAGTCTAAAAATCTCAGCAAGATAAACTAAACAATCCTGAGAGTTCCTGATTCTACTAATTTGCATATAACATTTTTCTTCATCTAAAGCATTCAAAAATCTGCAATTAACTAAACTATGTAGACTCATTCTCAGGATTATACATAACTTTCCTCATTCGTCTTCAGCTCCAGGTTGCTGGTTAGCTTCTCCATCTGCGCCTCGTTGTTCTCCCTTCAGCATCTGATGTAATTCATCCAGCTTCTTTTCCTACTTCTCTAATGAGATGTGGATGAAACTCAATTCCTTTCTCAAATCCGGGCCTCCCTGAGCTATTTCCACCATTTCAGTCGCAACTTGTTCAAGAGCCTTCGCTAAAAGCCCTTTCATAACCCAGTAAATATGGAGAGATTGTTTAAACAGAGACATCCTTCCTCTGGTATTTCTAGGATCATGCAGCAGGAATTCCCAATCCTCCATTTCATAGTCGGATTGGCCCTGCAGAGCTTCCTCCTCCAAGTTCTGTATAATGCGTCTTACATTTGGGTTATTGTTTTGCTGATAGGCTCTCTCAGCCTGACGGATGCTTTTCTCTACCGACCTTCTGGCTTTTTTTGCTGGCCTCGCTTCCTGCTCTGTCTTTCCTGCTCTGCCCCTTTCGCTTCTGTTCTGACCCCGGCCTCTCTTGCCGCCCGCAACCTTCCTGTCACCCGTTCCCCTGCCACCCCGTCCTCCGCTGCTCGTTCCTCTGTTACCCATTCCCCTGCCATACCGCCTGACCCGTTCAACTGGTATTGTTGGCTGATCCCCCGCCATCTGAGCGTCAACCGAGCCTCCTGTGCCTTTGCCTTTTACTGTGTAATCTCTGGTCCTTTCCTGCCGAGGGACTTCATCTTCCGAGTCGTCGGCAATCTCAAAGATCTCTACCGGCCCTTCCTCCTTTGCAATCATCTTACCCTTTCTGTCTCTGATTCCTTCATCAGCTCGCATCTGCTCTTCTGTCGCCCTGGATTTCATTCTAGTTTCCATGTCGGCTCTAATTCTGCCACGGGGAATATACCACAGCAATATAGTAGCTCTCCTGTATTTCAAACTCTGCGATGTTCTGATCTCGTTTCGCTGGGTTTCAAACCGGCTGAATTGTTGTCTTGCCTTAACACTCTGAATACTTATTCTCGTTCCGATTTCGGGGTGAGTTTCTATATTGGCGTTGTACCATCGCCATTTATTATCCCTGCTGTTACCTTTCCTATCCATCATACTTGGATTTTTAATTCTGCTCTGGGGCTCTGACAAGCCGTTCGACCACCCTCTCCAATCGCGCTGCTTAATTATTATGCGGTAGTGCTGATCCGGTAATACCGTTCGCACGGGCCACCGGGGTGAAGTCCTCTGCATTTTCATCATTCCAATCCTCTTACTATACTTACCTGCATTTATTATCTGGGATCTCCCATCCCAGTCATCACTCCAATTGATTGCCCCTAGAATTTTCTTTCGTGGTTTGATCATGGTCATCATTTATTATGTTTGCCAAGTCCGCCCAATCTCTTTTGTTTTGCACCGCTGTCCATTGGCTGTCCACCAAGCTACCCTGACCATTGCAGCCCCAGTTCGCCAGGTAATCGGCCGCGCGATTCCCATTTCTTCTGACGTGGTAGAGTATTTTGTAATCCAATCGTTTTAGCAGTTCCGCTATCTCCTGGACAATTCCGGCAGTTCTCCAACTGCTGGTAGTTTGTTCCCAGTTTTTGCCATTATTTAGTTTTTTCATAATCTCAATCGCCATCTGCGAATCACCTACAATTTCCACGTTTGTGTAGCCATTTCTGATTGCGATCCTTAACCCCTGATGAATCACCCAGAGTTCAGCTTCGTTATTCGTCATCTCCCCGCCCCATTCAGCATAAATCCATCTGACCTGCTTCTTGTAATCACGGAAAATTCCTCCGAATCCGACGTTGCCCGGATTCCCCTTTGATGCACCATCGAAGTTCAATTTGATAAAATTTTCCCTGGGATAACTGAATTTTTCTGAACTCTGAGTTCGCTCTCCATGCCTTTTTTCCTGCTTTTGATAAACCATTTCATAATTTAAACTTAAATTGTTTAAGATTACTCCCTCTGTTGGATCAGACTTCCAATCTTCCGCCTCCCATTTCTCCGAAAGGATTGTTTCTCTCATGAGATTAATTGCTCTTCTCCATACAATTTCCGGCTTCTTCATTTTGTCCTGGAATATCCGCCGGTTTCTTTCCTTCCATATCATCCATAACACAAATCCCGCAATAAGGTCCCAAGCTCTGGGAACCACTCTACACTAGTATTTTTCCTTCTGCCATTGAAAGATTATTGCATTAATGTCCCCGGGAATTAGCTCGGTTTTACAGAATATCTTGCCTGTGTCCCGCCATAATTTTCTGGTAAACATGCAATTAATAAGGAGGTGATCACGCGTTTCCTCATCCTTTTTACAAAGACAACATCTTGAAGGACCGCTAAAACCTTTTTTTTGAATTCTGTCCCATGTCAGGATCTTATTTTTGGCTGCAAGCCATAAGAACAGGGATACTTTCGGCCACCAGTTGTTTTTCCAGATTGTCATCCATTCTTGATTCTCCTCATTTATAACTTGGAAGTCAGTTAAGTAGTATGCTTCTTTTACTGTGAAGGATCCTTTCGCCGAGTTTCCCCATCTCAGAATGTCTTTTCCTGTTCTAGCTTTTATCTTCCTGGAGTTCACCTCTTTCATGAAAGCTTCTTGCTGTTCTTGATTTAGCTCATTGTCCCATTCTTTTGGATCTATCCATTTCCTCCAGATTCCATCTAATTCATCTGCCTTCCAATAGTCTTTAACACATTTTCTATTTCTCCCTATTTTATCCTGTAACTGTTGGACATTCTGTATTCTGTTCATCCTTTCCTTTTGCTGCCATCTCTCCTCCCAGAAGTTGGCTACCTCACCTCCTCGAATTTCCCAGAACACATGTCTTTCAACTATATCTCTGTTCTGCCGAGCTAAATCCCAAATTGTTGATCCTTTTGGAGTTTCTTTCAATCTCAGAATGTCCTCAGTTGTATTCGGCATGTTGTATTTGTGCGTCCATATAGCTTTCCATAAGTCGTTGCCTCCTCTTAACCAACGCCACCAGAGATTTGCACCTAACACTCTGTTCAGCTTTTCTGGGTCCCTCAGGCCCAGACCTCCTTTTTCCTTTCTTTCTGTTAGGTGGTTCCAAGAAACTAAGGCCCATTTTTTACGTTGGGCTGTCCCTCCCCAAATAAATTTTCTCATGATTTCTCTAATCTTTGCACAAACTCCCGAAGGGGCTGCCATTATTGACAGTGGATAGATGGGAATGGCTTGTAAAACCGATTTTGCCAGTACTACCCTTCCTGCTATGTTCAAAGTTCTGAAGGCCCAATTCATCATTTTGTTTTTTAATTTATCCAACATCCCTTGCCAATTTTTCAACTTTTTGGAAGTAAAGTCCAGTAAATTCCCCAGATATTTCGTAGGTAGCTCTCCTTTTTTGAAGCCCAACAATCTGGTAAGATGGATTCTGATTTGTTCCATAGTATTAAATATAAAAACACAGGACTTCTCTTTGTTAATTTCCAGACCCGAGGCTTCTGCAAATAAGTCTAAAATCCTCTTCAACTGTATTATTTCTTTTACCGTTGGCTCCCCAAATAGCATGATATCATCAACGAATTGTTGATGAGTTATTGGAAAATTATTACCCCAAGGTCTCAATCCCTTAATGTTATTCGCCGCTCTTTCCTTCTTAATGTATCTACCCAGGCCTTCTGCGGCCAATATGAAAAGAAATGGGGATATCGGGTCACCTTGTCTAATGCCTCTAGAAGCATTGAAGGTTTTTGAAGGGGAGCCATTAACAAGGATCGAAAAATTCGGAGTTGAAATTAGACTGTGAATCCAGTTGATCCATCTCTTACAAAAACCAAAACTCTCTAGGACCTCTTCCAAGTATTTCCAGCTCAATCTATCATATGCCTTCGACAAATCTAATTTAATCATCATACCCTTCTGCTTTTTCATTTTTAGAGAATGGATAACCTCCTGTGTCACTACCAGCTCGTCAAGGATTTGTCTTCCTTCAACGAAACCAGTTTGTTCAGTGGAGATTAATTTATCCAGCATAGGCTTCAATATTTTGGCTATTAAAGTAGTTATTATCTTGTAAATTACATTGCATAATGCAATGGGTCTGAAACCCTTAGCATCCTCCAAATTTTCATTCTTAGGAATCAAAGCATAGAAGGTAGAGTTAATTGCAGGCCATACCTTTTGGTTCATCCGAGATTCTTCTATCAGGTCCAGAATTTCTTCTCTTAGGAAATTACATCCCCCTTGGTAGAATTCAATCGTAAAACCATCAGGCCTTGGTGTTGTACCCTTTTTCATGGATTTTACAATTTCATCTAACTCTTCCATGTTGACTGCACACATCAATGCATTATTTTGATCCTCTGTAACTAGTCGTGGAATGGCTGAGCATATTTCTTTTATTGCTTCTGTTCTATCCACTAAGGGTTCTGCTACGATGTCTTTATGGTATTCTACCAGCACTTGCTCTATTCCTTCCTCGTCCACTATTCTTTCACCATTCTGGTTTTTAATGGACAATATCCTATTTTTTTGTCTGTGTTGAACCATAGCCTGATGGAAAAATTTCGTGTTTCTTTCACCTTCCCTTAGCCACTTTATTCTTGATTTCTGTCTCCAGAGGATTTCTTCTTGCTTCCTCCTTTCCTCCAATCTCCCAAGAATTATCCCTTCTTCTTTAATGCTCTCCGTTGTCCTTCCTTCCTCTATAATTTTTTGTTGAAGAGCCTCCATCTCTCCTTCAAGTTTTTGTTTTTCCTCCATAATATTACCAAATTCTTCCTTGTTCCATTTTCTGATTTTTCCTTTTAGCTCTTTAAGTTTCAATTGGAAGGTATGCATTTTTCCTTTACCCTTCACTGTGCTTTGCTTCCACCATTCTTCCATTTTCTTTATAAATTCCGGATTCCTTAACCAAAAGGATTCAAACCTAAAAGGTCTCCTTCCGAGATTCCGTTTAATATCCACCTCCAATCTGATGGGCCAGTGGTCCGAACCTAGAGAAGGCATGATCTTTGCTTCAACAAAAACATCCTTATTCATAATGCTTTCAGAAACCAGGAAGCGGTCAAGTCTCGATGCTATTTGATTCTTGTAGGAATTTACAGGGTAAGTTCCTCAGAAAGAACACCAAAAGGACACCGCTCACAACCAGATCACATATCAATACACCAGTATTTTTGACGTGGTTAAAACCCTCAAAGAGGGAAACAGTCCACGGCCTGCGCCAACGTGGCTACTACAGGCAATTTATTAATCAAAGAATGAAAATTTACATAAGCTTCTCTCATGCACGGATTACCCGAACAATGACCCTCCATGCGCTTTAAATAGAACTCATGGACCAATCAGGTGTCAAGCCACGGATCAAGTGTCGGTAATACCGAGGAGAGAGTGAACCGTCGGATCACTACATATCGTGACCGTCGGATTGTAAGTTACAAAATGTACAACAGTAAAGAAACACACTTTACCTAACTCTATACCTAACTCTACACTAGACCAAGTTGTACTTAACTATTTCCTATGTGTCGGAATATCCTAACATCCCCCCTTAAGAACAACTTGGGATAGGATTGAAGGATTTACAAATATGACACAACAGGAGAAGGAAGGAGGCACTAGAGCCTATCCCCCCTTAGTGACAACTTCCTGAACTCCAACCATAAATCGAAGTTTAGTGAAATTCGCCTCTGTGAGAGCCTTTGTAAAGATGTCTGCAACTTGATCATCTGTTGAACAATATTGCACTTCAAGAACATGGTCATGGATGAGCTTTCTGATGAAGTGCATGTGCAATTCAATGTGTTTGCTGCGCTGATGTTGGATTGGATCTTTGCATAGCTGAATGGCACTTTGATTATCACACCAAAGTGTAGTCGGATGCTGCTGCTGAAAGCCAAACTTTGACAGGATCTGACGAAGCCACAAGGCTTCCTTACTAGCTTCTACGGCACCACGATATTCTGCTTCTACTGAAGAAAGAGAAATGGCACCTTGTTTCTTGCAAGCCCATGTAATAGGTCCTGAACCAAGAGTGAACACATAACCTGCAGTAGACTTCCAATCATCAGGGTCACCAGCCCAATCGGAATCAGTGAAACCAACCAATAGAGGAGCTGCTTCGGCACTGTAATGAATCCCAAACTGAACTGTACCTCGAACATAACGAAGTATTCTTTTAGCTGCTTTCGAATGACTTTCATGTGGGTTTTGCATAAACCGAGCAACAAGGCCAACGGCAAAGGAAAGGTCAGGACGAGTATGGGTTAGATACAAAAGTTTTCCTACAAGTTGATGGTATAAGGTAGCATCAACTTCAGGGGAAGTACAAGTGACTGAAAGTTTGACTCCAGACTGAAAGGGAGAAGGGGGGATGATGCTTTGGGTTGCGTGCTTGCTTTGAGAAAGCTCTTTTTCCCTACAAAACAAAAAACACAAAACCCAACACGAACATACAAAAAAACGAACCTTGCGGCTCGAAGTTAGCTTTAGCCGGAAACTAAATATTTTCCTCAATGTTTCTGATTTTCCGAGATCACACTAAGGCGCAGCGGAAAAGAGCATACGCATGAGAAAAATCCTTCCTTTCTGTTTCTGATTTGCCCAGATCGCACAGAGTCGCAGGGCAAAGAGCATACGTAGAAATGAAAGGTATAGATCCGATAATAAAAAAAAGCTAAATAAACCGAAACCGAAATAAATAGAGAGAAAATGACTGTAAACTGCAAATAAACACTGTATACCTCCAGATCTTAAAAATGACACAGCTAGGGCTACCGGAAACCTTTTCGTGTGAAACAAAAGGGGTTCCTCACTGGAACAGATGCTCCCAACACAACAGAGCAGTCCTCTCGGCCCGAAAGCAGTCAGAAACAATAGATCTAGGAAATGGTTGTCGGATGCAGTTCTACTGGCTTCAGATTTGGATCACCAACGGACGCGGCACTCAAATAGCTCTGATACCATGTAGGAATTTACAGGGTAAGTTCCTCAGAAAGAAAACCAAAAGGACACCGCTCACAACTAGATCACAGATCAATACACCAGTATTTTTGACGTGGTTAAAACCCTCAAAGAGGGAAACAGTCCATGGCCTGCGCCAACGTGGCTACTACAGGCAATTTATTAATCAAAGAATGAAAATTTACATAAGCTTCTCTCATGCACGGATTACCCGAACAATGACCCTCCATGCGCTTTAAATAGAACTCATGGACCAATCGGGTGTCAAGCCACGGATCAAGTGTCGGTAATACCGAGGAGAGAGTGAACCGTCGGATCACTACATATCGTGACCGTCGGATTGTAAGTTACAAAATGTACAACGGTAAAGAAACACACTTTACCTAACTCTATACCTAACTCTACACTAGACCAAGTTGTACTTAACTATTTCCTTCCTCTATAATTTTTTGTTGAAGAGCCTCCATCTCTCCTTCAAGTTTTTGTTTTTCCTCCATAATATTATCAAATTCTTCCTTGTTCCATTTTCTGATTTTTCCTTTTAGCTCTTTAAGTTTCAATTGGAAGGTATGCATTTTTCCTTTACCCTTCACTGTGCTTTGCTTCCACCATTCTTCCATTTTCTTTATAAATTCTGGATTCCTTAACCAAAAGGATTCAAACCTAAAAGGTCTCCTTCCGAGATTCCGTTTAATATCCACCTCCAATCTGATGGGCCAGTGGTCCGAACCTAGAGAAGGCATGATCTTTGCTTCAACAAAAACATCCTTATTCATAATGCTTTCAGAAACTAGGAAGCGGTCAAGTCTCGATGCTATCTGATTCTTGCCCCCTCTTCTGTTATTCCAGGTGTAGATTCCATTGATAGTATGTATATCTACAAGTCTTAACTCGTCTATTGCATCATTGAAACTGTCCATGCATTGATCTGACTTTCTTATCCCTCCCTTTTTCTCCCCTGGGGATCGGATTAGGTTGAAATCACCTCCTATTATCCAAGCAGACTCTGAATAAATTCTGCGAATGGCTTTCATATTTTTTATAAAGTTTTCTTTTTCTCCTGGGGTATGTGGGCCGTAAACCCCTGAGATGACTACCTTCTATTCTGTTCCTACTATTCTACCAATGCCTGTAAGGATTCTGGTCATACTGGTCCAACCTTCTAGTATTATGTCATTTGGGTTCCACAAAATTGCGATTCCTCCCGCAGATCCAATAGCATCTTGCCCCATAACTTCGTATTGAAGCTTATTCTTATTGATTATCTTTTCTAGCTGATTCACTGCAATTTTCGTTTCCTGGAGAATCATAATGCTTGGCTTATCCTTTTTCAATTTCTCTTTCATATATCTCTGCTTCCCCTTACTATTCAAACCCCTAATATTCCAGCTGATAATAATCATTTAAAACTTATGATAAGAGGGGAAGAATACCTTTGACAGAGGTATCATTTTACCTGAGTTTATCAACGTTTCTCCCACAGTCTGTATGGCTTCACTCAACGTTTTCCGTCCTCGTTTCCTGTTGTTTTTGCCAGATCCGTCCATTCCCATCTGATCATTCTCCTGTCCGCTTGCTGTGGTTATCTGTTTATCCATGTTCTCCCCTTTTTTTTCCTTGTACTTTTGAAATGCTTCTTTGTATAGTTGTTTCTGTTTCTCTGGTATGAATCTGCTATCCAGGTTTTTCCATTCCTGAATCAACTGTTTCATGATTTTTTCCTCCTCCACCTCATTTTCTGACTGGCCTTCCACCTCCATCTGGGTTTGGTTTGTTACTATTTCTGACTCTTTTACAGTCCTCTCTTCAGCTTTCTCCCTTATATCTGTTTCTTTTCCTTTTATATCTTTAACTATTTCTATTGGCGTATTACCGGGATCTTCATCATCCTCCAGGTTCACTTCATATTCCTCGTTTTCACTGTGGAGAATTTGGAATTTGTTTTGACTCGCTGTGTTAAGGTGTTTTTCCTGTGTCTGAGTTTTAGAGCCATCTTTGCCTTGTTTCTTTCGGCTTGTAACCTGTTGAAAGCCCCTATCTTCCTCTTCCATTTTCCCTGATTCCCTTTGATATTCTTCTTGATTTCTATTTAACCCTTCCTCCTTATTCAATGGACATTGTCTGTATAAATGGCCGTATTCATGGCATTTTCGGCACCTGAATGGAATATGTTCATAGTCTATTGGCTGTTGCCAGATTTCATCATGATATTCCAGCTCAATAGATTCTGGAAGGGGCTCTGCTATGTTCATGTATACACAGAGCCTTGCATATGATGTATATTTGCCTCGCTTTGTTGCTTCTGCTATTTTGACAAAGCCCCCGATTGTTTTCCCAATCCCCTCAAGTATTTCAGGATCCCAAAATTCCACTGGCAATCCAAACAATCTAATCCAAATTGGAGCGGCTAGCATTTTTTCTTTCTCAGGGTTATAATGTTCCTCCCAGTATTTCATAAACAGGCCCACATTGTTCATAAAATACGGTCCTTCCTCAAAAACCCTATCCTTGTCCTCCAGATTCGCAAAGATGGCTGTAAAAAACCCTTTTGCTCCCAGCTTCAGATCTATATGTCCTTTTGGTCTCCACCTTTGATAGATCCACCTATACAGTTCTTTCTCAGATGGCCAATACCCTACAAACTTGCAGATCAGCGCATGGTCCTTCATGTAGCAGTTATATTCCTCAAGTTTGTTGTTGGGAATGACATATCTGGGTTGTTTTTGTGCCCTTGGAAGGCATTTCCCACCCATCCTTTTTTGCCATAGGTTACCCATCACTGGAGCATAGTTTTCCTTCTGATTACGCTGCATTCCGCTTGCACTGGTTTCCCCCGCTACAACATTTTTGTAGGAGGGGATCTCTCCCCTCCCCAGTCGATTTTCCATTTCCTGCTCAGCTCTAAAATTTTTAAGGTTTAACCTTGTTTTTCTTATTCGGAAACTTGTCCCTTAACTTGTCTTATGCTACGAGCTTACCTAGCTCGATCCGCCTGCCGTGCCTTTCTTCAACTTCTGCTCCTTGATCCTCGTCTGCAGCTCTGCAACACTGCATCGTCGGCTTACCCTAGCATGTAAACCCTAGTGCTCCCCCTTCAATAAATGAAATATTAAAATAAGCAATAATATATTTTTAATTTGTTAAAAATAAAGTAAAGAAATTCAATAAAACAACACTAAATATCAAAATATAGATTTGTTATCTAATTAAAAACTACTATTTAAACCTTCCACATTAAAAACTCAATTTTATTTCACTCTTAATCACAACAAACAGATTAATTTTGCCCAAGGCTTCTTATTTCAACTTAAGGTGGATGGAGATTTTTATTTTATTTTTTTAATTGATGACCTAGATTGATTCTCAAGGGAATACACTTAGCATATGTTTAGTCTTAATGTTTATCGAGCATTGTAGTGTGTTACAAAGTTTGTTAGGTTGCATTGACTTTTAATATATTTAAAAATTTAGATTTGTGCCAAGTGGCTCCCTACCCACCAATTTCCTAGGGATATGAGATTATTCCAATGCTAATAAGTTCCTCCATGATAAGTTCCTCATTATTATTTATAACATTCATTTATATATAAACGAATTTCATTTAGCAAAATGGTCCATTACTTTTAATAAATTTTAAAAATTAAATTCATGCCAAGTGGTTCCCTATCCACCAATTTCCTAGGGATTTGAGATTATTCCAATTCTAATAAGTTCCTCCATGATCCTCATTATTATTTATAACATTCATTTATATATAAGCAAATTTTATTTAGCAAAATAGTCCATTTGACAATAAAATGTGTAATTCATATTTTTTTTTTAAATTTAAATTGGTCCATAATCTTTTTATACATGATTAATCAAAAAAATATATATTAATAAGACATTCTTCATATTACCATACTTTTTATTACAATAAAAAATACTAACCGATAAAAAATATTTGAATAATAGACTTACCGCTAAATAAAAAATACTTAAATAATATAGACTTACCACCGAATCATAGAGGATTCTTTCAATATTAGATCACATTTATAGCCTAAAATATTTAATACTTCTTAAAAACAATATGATTCTTTCATATTTATAACATAAGATATTTAATACTTTTTAAAAACAATATTCAATAAACAAACTAAGATGTCCCACCACGTTCGACATTGAATACTGTCATTGAAGCAAAATTTGTAAATTGTTTGTGATTTGCTCTATAGGATATTAATACTATTTTTACGGGTTGAATTCTTTTGACATTTTTGGGTTAGGATTAGTTCTATGGTTAATCTAACCGCAAGTGATCCCTTTAAAACAATTTATCTGATACAATATTATTTATGAACCATATTAGAAAAACAAAATTTAATACTTATATGAGCCATGGTCCCTGGTTACTCCACCTCGGTAACTTGAACCAAGGAAATGTCTGTTTGGCCTCCTTGATACAGAAACTGTACAACAAGATAGTCGGGATAGTGACTGCTTTCGTGTACTTTGATGGACATATTTTTACCTGGATAATCGCATGGGATGCTGTAATCATATTCAAGTCATAAACAATTAAACACATATCCATCATGTCACTGTCGGAATTGAACAAAGATTCAAACTATAGAGAAACAAATAAAGATTCAAGTTGTAGACAAACTTATGGTTGTTTCAATTATAATGTTCCTCGTACTAGCTTCACTAGGAATTTTTTTTTGGATTCTTGAATTGGTGCTCACCGTTTATGCTCCACGCCCAGGCCATCCCCCATGTTGAGAAGTTGGTCGATTTTACCGGGGCGTGCCAAGCTTGCGAAGGTGTGAAAGTATAGAAGAAAATCTGTCCTATTGTCGTCTGTAAAGTCCCTAACCACAACTTTCACCCCTGATTTGGTGCAAACGGCCGAATCTGTGCATCTTATCTGCTTTTATTCAAATAATAATTCAGACAAAAAATTAAAATACAATTAGAGAAAAATTATACTACAATCAAACAAAGAGCTACGCCACAGAGGAGAGAACAAAAAGATTATACTACAATTAAAAAAGAAGATTGTACTGTAATCAACTAAGAATTACACTAGAAATGTCCCGAGGACGATGTTAGAGGAATTCAATATATTGTAATGGATTAAATTTAATTACGCTAAGGCGTTTCTCTTTGAAATTGTCTGCGGTCCATTCTCTATGTTACATGATAGAAATATATTCTTCCTTCGGATTGATATCTCTTAAAGAATTTGCAAAACTGCCGAGTACCTCAATCAGCCAGAAAAACTGCAAGACCGCCAGGTGCCTCCATCAAGTGCCAAATCCAGGCAGTTACTAACTCCCAGTCGCTGTAACGGTAAGGAATGGCACTCAACAACAGTTGAAGTTGTATTAATAGAAAGTTGAAATGCTATAATCCCCAACCTTTGTAATGCCCAAACCTCTTCTTTCATTAATCTGTGTGGGTACAACAGGCGTTATTGATTTTGTTGGGCCGGCGGACCAGCGGACCCTTCTTCCAGATTCTTTAGAACAAACCATTAATTCTTGTTGAACGTTTCTTGCTGTGGCGAGTGAATGCAGGGGCCTGTGAATGAATAGGGTGCCTTGTTAGCGTAAATTGAAGGGATTGTGCTCTTTTGCTCTATCCTGTGGGCCTGTGAATGAATAGGGTGTCTTGTTAGCGTAAATTGAATGGATCGTGCTCTGCTGCTCTATCATGTGTCAATACCACGAATTTGTATATCCGGGCTCATGCAGGAAAGACTGGGTTTCGCGAGTGAATTCTAGTCTTATAGTTAGCTTCTAACATGAATTCTTTTTGTTAGCTTTCTTTCGATAATCCGGATGTCTCAGAATTTCAAATATAGCCACCATCATAAGGTGGATCAGCCATGTGTGTTGATGGCATATCCAACATTTTAATTCTAGATTCCTTGTTTTTTTTAACGAGGGAATCAACCTATATAGATCATGAACTCCCATTGTCCGGCGTATTAAAAGAGCCATTTAAGCTTGTTAGTGGACCTCCTACTGTCGATGCTGGAAGTCCAAGTTATCATTTTTCTAATTTTCTATATTTGTGTTGCTAAGATTTTCTGGATTGTAAATTGTTTTGAACGATATGTTATTATCCTTTTTCTGCATTTTAGATTGTTGTGAACGAAATTGCTGTTAAATCCTTGAAGCACTTATTGTCCATATAGAACTTCTAAAATAGCAAAACACTAACAAGAACTTGAACAATACAAAGACTAGTGGTCTTAAGAAAAAGGGGAAGGATTATCGATTAATACTTCGTCATTGACTTCAGAGATCTCGATCATACCAACCTTCAGGTGCACTCCACCTTTGGATAAGGAATCTGCGTGGGAGTTGGGCTCCTGGAAAATATGAGTAAAGGAGATGGAATTTAATCTGGTCTTCATTTCTACAATGTGATCCATAACAGATTGAATTCTTCGCAAAGAAGATTTTCCATTAAGCATGTTCACAGTAATATTTGAGTTTTCATAAACGTGGAGTCTTCCAACTTAGTTTTCAATTGCTATGCGAAGGAGGTTGATAGTTCTTCCTAAACAATCAGGATCCGACAAGAGTAATAGAATGCAATGATTTTAAGAAGATGCATTCCCCTATGCCGCATCTTCCAGAGTTACCTTCAAAGGCACCCATACCTCTTTTGTGTACACATGTTCTTGACACAATTGCTTTGTTCTAAGTCTTATGGGCAGTGATGAACGAACTTACTAGATGAGCCCAATCATATATTATATGGAACCAAAATGTTTCTAGCTGTAGCATACAAGGAAATACATTGCACCAAACAGAAATGCATCTTCCCCTGTGTGAGTGCCTTCTGATATTGTATTGGTTGATTGTACCTAATTATTTTCCCCATCTTTTCCCAACCACATACAAGTCAAGACAATCTTCAAGGTAATTATCCATGCGAAAAGACTACAAAATCCTCACTTTCATTAACATGGACCATTCCATGGAGTGACTTTATGATCGTGACCTTGTCATTTGCTTTAAACTAAGTAGCACAGTGGGTGAATACACTTTACTTTTGACTTTGTTTGGAAAAATCATGTCACGGCTCAAAGTTAACATTTATCTAGGAATATGTGTGCAATTAGGAGAGAGATCTAGATAATTGTGTTCAATAGTCTCCAAACCAAACTTTTAGGAAATTTAATCCTTATGTGATATCATATGAATATTTGAGTATAAAGATTTATTTCAAGTGGAAAAGATTTAATTTTACATTAATTTTATATTTAATTTTTTTAATTATTAACAAATATATTTTTTTATTATTTTTATGGAATATTAAAAAAACATATTATATCTATAAACATTAAATTTATTAATGTATTTTTAAAAATATAATTTTTATTATTTTCATGGAATATAAAAAAACATATTATATTGAAGATTAAATGGGATTAATCTACAAAACCACAATTGCATGGACATAAATGGCATGAAAAAATGGGATAGGCTACGATGTTAAAAATTTGGAAGTGTCTGGTGTCGACCTCCCAAGCTAAGGTGGGAATGAGATACAATTGGACCTCGAAGCTTTGCCAACACAAAATAAAAATCATAATAAGATCTACAAATGAACATTCTCATTCATGAAAAATGAATAGAACCACCCAACTGTAATAAGGTTATGCAGGATCTTCAAGCGGCCAAGATGCCATCTTTAGGATTACAATGATCACTAGCTACTACCACAAACCCATCTCACTCAAGGTGTGATATGTTACATAAATCTATTACTAAGGAACCATCATTAAAACACAAATTAGAATGACATCATATTCAACAAAAACTACCATTAAACTTTTACATATATCTATTACCAAGAAACCATCATTAAAACACAAATTAGAATGACACCTAAATAAAGCCATAATTTTCTTACAAATAGTTATAAGAAAAGTCATCAAGATGTCTAGACATCTACATCAAATTAGGGATTACAAACTAGCAAGAAATACCATATAGGAAACCCTTGAGTGTGATTAGACTCAGACTAATATTCAAAAGTAATTGCAGATGTTCCTCTAGCAAGCAATAGTCAATGGAATCAGTCATTGTCTCTACAAGGAATAAATTTGCAATGATGTGAGATAATGCTTTCTTCTAGCAAGCAATAGTCAATGGAATCAATCATTGTCTCTACAAGGAATAAATTTGCAATGATGTGAGATAGTGCTTCTATGAGAGGTGTGTCTAGAGTAAATTGAGGAGATCAAATTTGGAATGACTCAACTTAGCTAAATTGCATTGAAGGTTGCATGGGATTAATCTACAAAACCACAATTGCATGGACATAAATGGCATGAAAAAATGGGATAGACTACGACGTTAAAAATTTGGAAGTGAGTGGTGTCGACCTCCCAAGCTAAGGTGGGAATGAGATACAATTGGACCTCGAAGCTTTGCCAACACAAAATAAAAATCATAATAAGATCTACAAACGAACATTCTCATTCATGAAAAATGAATGGAACCACCCAACTGTAATAAGGTTATGCAGGATCTTCAAAATCAACCCCACATGATGAGCACTAATCTGGTGATTGGATTTCTACACAGTCCTTATTAGCCTACAAGGATATCTACTACAAACAAAAATAAATTGGCTTCTAATCATGTGAATAATCCCACTCCCTATGACCTACCATGGTAGAAATGTTTCATTTGGCTATTAGAAATATCATGAAATGGGTTGAAGTTCCACACGCTCCTTTCTACCTAGAATTTCTTTCAGGCATGGCTTTGGTTGATGTTATAGCTGGTATGATATTGTACTGACATAATAGTAATGCATTGTAAGAATCTCTTTTCCAAGAAAGGATAAGACATGTTACTTTTTTATACATATTAACTCACTCTAGAAGGAGATCTTATTAGAAAAGTAATATGAATACTAAGTTCAAAATATTTAAGTGAGGCTTCCTTTTATAACAAAAGGAACCAATATAATAAGGAAAAATGTGACGAGATCCAATTATGCATCTGCAACATTTCTCAATTCATATCTAAAAGGTATCCTCCTTATACATAGGGTTTTAGGTCCACTCCACCTTTGGATAAGGAATCTGCCTGGGAGTTGGGCTCATGGAAAATATGAGTAAAGGAGATGGAATGTAATCTGATCTTCATTTCTAGAATGTGATCCATAACAGATTGAATTCTTCACAAAGCAGATTTTCCATTAAGCATGTTCACAGTAATATTTGAGTTTTCATAAACGTGGAGTCTTCCAACTTCATTTTCAATTGCTATGCGAAGGAGGTTGATAGTTCTTCCTAAACAGTTAGGACCCAACAAGAGTAATAGAATGCAATGATTTTAAGAAGATGCATTCCCCTATGCCGCATCTTCCAGAGTTACCTTCAGAGGTGCCCATACCTCTTTTGTGTACACATGTTATTGACAAAATTGCTTTGTTCTAAGTCTTCTAGGCAGTCATGAATGAACTTACTAGATGAGCTCAATCGTATATTATATGGAACGGTGGGTGAGTACACTTTACTTTTGACCTTGTTTGGAAAAATGATGTCACGACTTAAAGTTAACATTTATCCAGGAATATGTGTGCAATTAGGAGGGAGATCTAGATAATTGTGTTCAATAGTCTCCAAACCAAACTTTAGATAATTGTGTTCAATAGTATCCAAACCAACCTTTTAGAAAATTTAATCCTTATGTGATATCATATGAATATTTGAGTATAAAGATTTATTTCAAGTGGAAAAGATTTAATTTTACATTAATTTTATAAGAAATAAAACTTGTGTACTACTCAAATTTGCAAATTTAACAAATCTAGGGAACACAATACCCAATAGTTGCAATAAATGAGTCCCAAGAAATGTAGAGTAGTCATCATTGTGAGCATTGAGTTTCATCCCCCCAAAAAAGTGTACACTAGTAGTAACTAGTACAAGCAATCAATCACAAAAAAATAGGAAATGTAACATGGATCACGCATTTCAGTTAGTCCAAACAAAGGTGGGAAAATATCAATATCAGTACTTTTGCAAAAACTCGGTGTTCCTTGATATTTGTGGCTATTTCTCAATGATTCCTTTCTTTATAACATAAATATCAACAAGGATAAATGTAAACATTGGCTTTTTCTAGATTCATTCACTTAGGTGAAAAGGAAACTACCATGATGTTGTCACCTACCGACCCTACCTTATTTTTATTTCTAGAATCCAATTGTAGACTTAATTAGCATATTTTCCACTCTTGAACAGAGAAAAACTTGCAAATTTTTCCTAAAGGATCCTTCTATTAGTATAGTTTTGTGCAAGCTAATGTATACATCGGTAATCTTTATTGTATTTTCAGTAATGTTGGTTTGTGGGCTTCCTACTGAAATGATATTATGCAATCATAAAATGAGTAAATTTGTTGATGATTGATGTAGAAAAATTGTTGGTTATGCGTTTATTGTCATGGATACTTTAAATTAATATGGTATCTTTTGATGAAATGAAACCAAATACTGTGACAATTGTTCTTGAAAGCAGAGGTAGCATTGGGTTTGTTCAAGTCAACGGAAAGAATTTTAGAGTTTTAGTTACCACAAAGGGAGGTTATCTAATTGATTGAAATGGCTTGGCATGTTCCCACTTTCATATCCTCGATCGGAGTCAAGTACCTACATATTTTTAAGAGGCACTCGAAGAGTAACCATGATGGAATCAACCCCACATGATGAGCACTAATTTGGTGATTGGATTTCTACACAGTCCTTATTAGCCTACAAGGATATCTACTACAAATAAAAATGAATTGGCTTCTAATCATGTGAATAATCCCACTCCCTATGACCTACCATGACCTACCATGGTAGAAATGTTTCATTTGGCTATTATAAATATCATGAAATGGGTTGAAGTTCCACATGCTCCTTTCTACCCAGAATTTCTTTCAGGCATGGTTTTGGTTGATGTTATAGCTGGTATGATATTGTACTGACATAATAGTAATGCATTGTAAGAATCTCTTTTCCAAGAAAGGATAATCATGTTGCTTTTTTATACATATTAACTCACTCTAGAAGGATATCTTATTAGAAAAGTAATATGGATATTACGTTCAAAATATTTCAGTGAAGCTTCCTTTTGTAACAAAAGGAACCAATATAATAAGGAAAAATGTGACAAGATCCAATTATGAATCTGCAACATTTCTCAATTCATATGTAAAAGGTCTCCTCCTTATACATAGGGTTTTAAACCATAATTTTAGGCCATGATGTATATCAAAATTTGGTTCATTTTAAGCAAGATTGGATGCGAAGATCATTGGCCCTAAGCATACGACAAGTTAATAAAAATTCTCCCCAAAGGCAATTTTAATTGTTGTTATCTTTTGAAGTGTGGGCAATGCCCTCGACATTTTCAAATTCTCGTTTATCCTTTCAAATATGCAGCTACAAATATGTAAGATATTTATTTTATCATTTTAAATATGCAACTACAAAGATGTAACATATTTATTTATTTAGCACGTTTCAAGTTCTTTTCCATGTTTATTTCAAAATGATTTAATGTATCTAACATCATCTACAATATAATCTGAAAGATAACCCATCGATCATAACAAACCATATCAGCTAGATTTTTTTAATGTCTTAAAAAAACCAATGGATGCAACTTTGCTAGAGAAAAATGGCATTGCCATAGTAATATAAATAGTAGCAGAGATCTTCATTCATATATATATATATATATATATATATATATATATATATATAACGAGTATGTAATATGGAGATTTATTTATCTCAATAATAACTTGAGATTCTTCCAATTATGACAAAATAGTAAAATATTTAAAATAGAGCATGGACTATAGAAATTTATCTGAATGATAACTTGAGATTCTTAACCCTGCATACGATTTCAATGTATGTAAATGAAAAATTAGTAGATCATTTTAATCTTAATTTTGACGGATTTGATTACCTATTCTTCCCCACTCTATGCTATTCTTCCCCATTCTATGCCTTACGGCGTTTCCTTTGCAACATAAAGTACAAATGCTAGTTAATACTTTTTAAAAACAATATTCAATAAACAAACTAAGATGTCCCACCACGTTCAAGCCGTAAAGGTCAACATTTACTTGATACTCAACATATTTACCCACACATACTAAGTAATATATAACAAATCAAAATCACACATCACTATCAAAGCGCATAGAAGACCATTTAATTTATAAGATGCGGACCTGGAGACGGTTCACGCATCAAAGCATCAAACACGATGTATACGAGTGGTTCCCACAGCGAACTTTGGTATACGAGTCGTTGGACCCAAATTGTGACGCCCTAGCGTCTTGGGCAGGGCGTGCACGATGGTTGACACGGAGGTGGAAAGGCGCGCGGGTGAACCGGGCGGGTAATCGTGCACGGTGACCGGGCGGATGGACAAACATAACACAGTCGGGTGGCGAGCCGGGCAGAGGCGCGCCCACCCTTCGGGCGGACGCACACGGGAGTCGGGTGACGGGCGAGCTGGGCAGGAGCGCGCCCACCCGCCGGGCGAACGCACACGGGTTAAGAGGCGAGCTGGGCAGAAGCGCGCCGTGATGGTTGGGCGACGAGCCGGGCAGAGGCGCGCCCACCGGGTGAACGAAACGCACAGAGGTTGGGCGGCGAGCCGGGCAGAGGCGCGCCCACCGGGTGAACGAAACGCACAGAGGTTGGGCGGCGAGCCGGGCAGAGGCGCGCCCACCGGGTGAACGAAACGCACGGAGGTTGGGCGGCGAGCCGGGCGAAGGCGCGCCCGCCCGCCGGGCAAACACAAACGGAAGTAAGATGGCGAGTTGGGGAAGGGAGCGCCCACCCGCCGGGCGAACTAACACGGGCACAACGACGTGCGAAAGGAATGACGAGCCGGTTGGTGAATCGGCGGGTCGACCCGAGGGCGCCCCGCACCAAACGGGCGGGTGACCCAAGGGCGAACCCGGCCAAGGCGCAAGTGACGAAGATGACCGCGGGCGGACAGTTGCGAATGGGCAGCGAGCTGGGCGGAGGTCAGCACAAGAGCGCGGGCAGCAAGACGAAAGCACAGAAGTTAAGAAACGAATGGACCGAAGTTTTATAAGGCGTGGTCGGCCTTGCCTTAAAGCAAGGGCCGACCCGCCCATCAAGGAAATTCGGGGTTTCGTAAAACACAAGGATGGGCGTCGGCCAGATTTATGGAAGCCCCTAGAGGAGTGAGGGGAAACTATAAAGGCGAGCTCATTGTGACGATGGAAGGACAACGAAGAGTCTGAGCGTTCTCTCTATACGCAGAAGACAGAAAAGGATGCGCACTCTCTTGTAGTGCGAGATCTAAAGGGGAACGCAGGTTGGGTTGTCAAAGGAGACCGAGCAGTATTGAAACGTGAGGACTGTCTTAGCCACCAGCAGCAAGCGTCCGAGCTGAGTAAACAGGGAGGTCGAGTTTGATAGCAGCTTCTTGGTTCGGGTGACAGTCGACGTGCGCAGATCGGGTAAGAGGCGGGACTCGGGCGAGTCGCCTTAGGCGGGTTCGGCGTGCAGAGGCGGGCACCATATAACAGTCGGGCGGCGAGTTGTGAGCTCGGGCGAGCTAACTCGGCCGCAGGCCAAACATAACAGGCGGCGACCTGTTATACTTCGGAACAGCGAAACGGTGTTTCGGGTAGAGGTCTGCCGTGGGCAGAACAGGCGGAACCGGGCGGAGTCCGGGTAGAGGTAACAACGAGTTGGGCGGCGGAGCCAACTCGGGCGCAGTTGCGGGTAGAGCCAAACGGACCGGCGAGTTGTGGTTGGGTGAACCAACTCGGCCGTGTCGTGCAGCAGTAACCGGCAAGGCGGCAGTGAACGATCGGCGGTGGGCTGGTCGTGTGGCAGTAACCGGTCGGGCAGTGATAGTGCGGGCGGTGAATGATCGTGCAGCGGCAAACGACCGTGCAGCGGTGAACGATAGTGCAGCAGCAAACGGGCGGTTGCCCGAGTTGTATATTTGAGAAACGACGGTCGGGTGTTTGCCCGACGTCTATTGTATTTTGTCAAAGGGTGCGGCCGAGACTTTAGACCGGCGCACGGATTGTATTTTGTGGATTGGTTATAATATAAAATGGTTGGGCAGACTCTTGGGGAGTTGCCCCTCCCACAAATCAGTTGTGCAGCTTTTATTATTGTGGCATTGTTATTGTTGAATGTTATGTTAATGTTTAACGAAGTTTAAATGCATGATAATAAGTTAAGTATAAGTGTGAGGCGTAGTCCATAGGCGCGCACTTGGGAAAAGTGAGCGCCCGTTGGTGCCGCGCGCTGCCCAATTAACAAAAAAAATATTGGGGGCGTGACAGGTGGTATCAGAGCCCGAACGGACCCGGGCGTTGTAGCAGTGAGCAGTTGGCAAGCGAAGATACGGTTATGGAGAACAACCAAAATTTTGTAATCTTGAACGTCTGTGGCAGAGATGTTCCAGCATTGGCAAAAACAGGTGGGTCATATAACTTCATATCTTTGCGATTGATTGAGGAAGTGGGGCTGATATCTACCGTGGAGAACTGGGAATGGGGCTTGGCCGTAGTTCAAGACGTGCCTGTGCAGTTCGAAGGATATAGAGGACAGCTGACTTTCGTGGTGGTCAATACCGATGGTATTGATGTAATACTTGGGCAAGAGGGACTTCTTCAGATTGATCAGGCAATCGAACCGGATGGAGTTGCAGATCAAGAGAAGGAGGTCACGGGAACCAAGGATGCGGGAGACATGACTATGATAGAGGATTGGCTTGAGGATAATCGGGCTAAGGCCGAATCGTGCAGTTTGGAGACATGGGTGGACCTTTATGATGATGAGCCGATGAAGGATGGATTTGAAGCTGTTCAAATCAACCCAGGATCGTGTACATGGATGGAGGAACCTCATATTGGTGAAGTAAGTGTGGGTGCTTGCTTTTCATTTGATCATTTGACAGATGGATTATGTGTAAGAGATGGCAGGACCAGCTTGCCTGAGCATGGGAGCATCTTGCTATGGACGAACATGGTGGAGCCTTGCATGGAAAAGCAAGGGTCGTTGGCTGATGAAGGACTTGTTGGAGATCCTTGCTACCTTGAGAGGGGAAGGGCAAGACCTCCAGACAAGGGTGGAACTTAGTGATCATTGCAGATGATGGAGTCATACTTTAGCCACATGGCTAAGTGCCCGGTATGGCTCATGGACAGGTTGAAGGGCACACCTTGGGGTAGACTTTTTATAGCCACTCGATGGAGGAGCTATGATGAAAGGAACCCGTGATGATGACTTCTCATGGCCGAGATCCAGAGATAGTCATGATGGACACCTTGGTAGAGTGTCATGAAGAAAGGATCATTGTGACTTTGCGACGTCATATGTGGTGACTTGGAGGTTTGTTGCATTGAGGAGCTGAGGTCAGATGGCTTTGATGCAGTATGGGATGCATACTTCCGAAGTCCGTGCACAGGACATGGCTCGGAAGAGTGACTCGATGTGGGGACCGATGAGATACCTTGAGGTGATGGGGTCACGATGATGATACAGTCTTGGTAGAAAGCTACTGAGATGACATGTTGTCGAGGTCGACAACGACTTCGGGTGGAGGAGAATGTGACGCCCTAGCGTCTTGGGCAGGGCGTGCACGATGGTTGACACGGAGGTGGAAAGGCGCGCGGGTGAACCGGGCGGGTAATCGTGCACGGTGACCGGGCGGATGGACATAACACAGTCGGGTGGCGAGCCGGGCAGAGGCGCGCCCACCCTTCGGGCGGACGCACACGGGAGTCGGGTGACGGGCGAGCTGGGCAGGAGCGCGCCCACCCGCCGGGCGAACGCACACGGGTTAAGAGGCGAGCTGGACAGAAGCGCGCCGTGACGGTTGGGCGACGAGCCGGGCAGAGGCGCGTCCACCGGGTGAACGAAACGCACAGAGGTTGGGCGACGAGCCGGGTAGAGGCGCGCCCACCGGGTGAACGAAACGCACAGAGGTTGGGCGGCGAGCCGGGCAGAGGCGCGCCCACCGGGTGAACGAAACGCACGGAGGTCGGGCGGCGAGCCGGGCGAAGGCGCGCCCGCCCGCCGGGCAAACACAAACGGAAGTAAGATGGCGAGTTGGGCAAGGGAGCGCCCACCCGCCGGGCGAACTGACACGGGCACGAGATGAGAACGACGTGCGAAGGGAATGACGAGCCGGTTGGGGAATCGGCGGGTCGACCCGAGGGCGCCCCGCACCAAACGGGCGGGCGACCCAAGGGCGAACCCGGCCAAGGCGCAAGTGACGAAGATGACCGCGGGCGGACAGTTGCGAGTTGGCAGCGAGCTGGGCGGAGGTCGGCACAAGGGCGCGGGCAGCAAGACGAAGGCACAGAAGTTAAGAAGTGAATGGACCGAAGTTTTATAAGGCGTGGTCGGCCTTGCCTTAAAGCAAGGGCCGACCCGCCCATCAAGGAAATTCGGGGTTTCGTAAAACACAAGGATGGGCGTCGACCAGATTTATGGAAGCCCCTTGAGGAGCGAGGGGAAACTATAAAGGCGAGCTCATTGTGACGATCGAAGGACAACGAAGGGTCTGAGCGTTCTCTCTATACGCAGAAGACAGAAAAGGGATGCGCACTCTCTTGGAGTGCGAGATCTAAAGGGGAACGCAGGTTGGGTTGTCAAAGGAGACCGAGCAGTATTGAAACGTGAGGACTATCTTAGCCACCAGCAGCAAGCGTCCGAGCTGAGTAAACAGGGAGGTCGAGTTTGATAGCAGCTTCTTGGTTCGGGTGACAGTCGACGTGCGCAGATCGGGTAAGAGGCGAGACTCGGGCGAGTCGCCTTAGGCGGGTTCGGCGTGCAGAGACAGGCATCATATAACAGTCGGGCGGCGAGTTGTGAGCTCGGGCGAGCTAACTCGGCCGCAGACCAAACAAGACAGGCGCCGACCTGTTATACTTCGGGTAACAGCGAAACGGTGTTTCGGGTAGAGGTCTGCTGTGGGCAGAACAGGCGGAATCGGGCGGAGTCCGGGTAGAGATAACGACGAGTTGGGCGGTGGAGCCAACTCGGGCGCAGTTGCGGGTAGAGCCAAATGGACCGGCGAGTTGTGGTTGGGTGAACCAACTCGGCCGTGTCGTGCAGCAGTAACTAGCAAAGCGGCAGTGAACGACCGACGGTGGGTTGGTCGTGTGGCAGTAACCGGTCGGGCAGTGATAGTGCGGGCGGTGAATGATCGTGCAGCGGCAAACGACCGTGCAGCGGTGAACGACAGTGCAGCAGCAAACGGGCGGTTGCCCGTATTGTATATTTGAGAAATGACGATCGGGTGTTTGCCCGTCGTCTATTGTATTTTGACAAAGGGTGCGGCCGAGACTTAGACCGGCGCACGGATTGTATTTTGTGGATTGGTTTTAATATAAAACGGTTGGGCAGACTCTTGGGGAGTTGCCCCTCCCACAAATCAGTTGTGCAGCTTTTATTATTGTGGCATTGTTATTGTTGAATGTTATGTTAATGTTTAACGAAGTTTAAATGCATGATAATAAGTTAAGTAAAAGTGTGAGGCGTAGTCCATAGGCGTGCACTTGGGAAAAGTGAGCGCCCGTTGGTGCCGCGCGCTGCCCAATTAACAAAAAAAATATTGGGGGCGTGACACAAATCATAATCATAATCATTAGGAGGAGACTTAAATCTAAATGCTTACAATTTGTAACACAATGCAACGTTTGGGCTTGTAATGAATCAAACATATAATAACTATATGAAGATATTGTTTTCAGATATTTTAAAGGGTGGACTCGAAAAGTTATGCGTACATATTTTATTTTATGAATATATAATTTATAAATAAATAGGTGGGGAAATATTACAAATAATTTATAAATAAACATGATCTATATATATTAATTATAGTTTCTTGTTTTGATGATGAGTGGAATATCTACTTAAAAATTCCTATTATTTAAAGAGAAAAGTTATAAAAATATATGAATTCATTATCATTTTAAAAGTTAATATTATTAAAAATATTTTTATAGATAAATAAATAATTAAAAATAATATTAATATTGGTGAATTATATAATAGTTTTTTTTTTTTTTTAATAAGTATTGAAAAATAAATATAATCTTTATATATATATATAAACCAATCTAGATCCATCTTAATTTGAGATTTGGATCTCCTAAGAAGAATCAAATCTTTTTTCACTTTAAAAGAGGTTTGCATCTCAAGAGATTTGATTCCTCTCGACACTTGATAGATGGATCTATGTTGGTTTTATTATAGTTATAATAATAAAATAAAAATATTAATTTATATTTTAATTTAAGTTATACTTTCTTCTTTCTTTCTTCTTCTTCTTCTTCTTCTTCTTCTTCTTCTTTTTTGTTTTTTTCAGTGCTGAACAATCACAATACATCATATATCGCCGAAGCGAGCAGATTTCATCATACAATATCATCGAAGCGAGCAGAATACGTCAACATCAGAACATATACGAATACGTCAACATTAGAACATATACGTCATCATAGAATCTAATGCAGCAGCAGCACGTGGCATCGGCAGTCGATCCTGGCTGGGGGGTGCGAAAGCCTACCGCCCCCACCAGCGCGTCATGCACTCACACGGCATCGGCAGTCGATCCTGGCTGGGGGGTGCGAAAGCCTACCACCCCCACCAGCGCGTCATGCACTCACATACTTTGAGCAAGTCAAAATGTTTTATTGGTAATTATTATTATTATTGTTATTTACCAAGTCAAAATGTTTACGGGACATTACAACATTCACACCAACCTAGATGCATCTTAACTCTGGATCTACTAAGCCACACTAGGGATCAAATTAACATTCACACCAACTTAGATCCATCTTAACTCTGCATCCATTAGGCCAAGCTAGGGATCAAATTTATTTTCACTCTAAAAGAAGTTTGTACTTCAAAAGATTTGATCCCTCTCATTGCTTGGTAGATCCTGAGTTAAGATGGATCTAGGTTCGTTTAATTATTAATTTCAATTAAATATAATTATAATTATTAATTAATTATAATTATAATTATTTTTTAATTATTTTGTTTTTATTTTTATGTAATTTGATGGTGTGAAATGTTTTAATTAATAATTATAAATTTTATTTTTCGTGTAATTTGACCAAGTTAAAATATTTACATAATATAATAAGACTTGACAACATCTCTTCCATACTAGGCTGGAGAGGGCCTCTCAGCACAATAAGTTGGAGACATGTAAATGTTTACAAACATTTACATTCAACATCCCCCCTGCCTTTTTGCTTTTAGATTTAATTTTTAAAATGTTATAAAATAAAATTAAAATAACATATTTATAAAATATATTGATTTTGAAATGAGTTATGGTTTTTAGGCATGTGGTATCAATAAGCCATGGGATTGGCCCGTGATATTGTAACAAAGCCTATTTACAAGTTAATAATATCCATGGTAAAATGGGGGTGGATATGATTACGAATCTTGTTAAATTGTAAGTATTAAGTTTTTATATGCTTATTAATTAAATTTAAATATGTTACTGAATCATTATTTTAATTTATATGGTAAAATGGATCTTTATTTACAATTACTATTTATATGGCATATATTTTAATGTGATATGTATATTATGAATTTATTTTTTCTAAAAAAATGTTAGTAATTTTATTAATAAAAATAAAATTACAATATAACCAAATGAATTTTATTATTTATATTATTTTTAATTGTTTATTATTATTTGGCTTAGCCTAACTTATAGAAGAAATAGTTTTTTTTCAAGACCATTTTTCTAATTAATTTTAATCAAAATCCAACAGAATTTTTTAAAAACTTGAGTTTAAGTTGTTTAATTTGTAGAATTTGAGTGCCCAGGGATTTTCAGGGCATTGAATCCATTTATGCATTCAAAAATGTATTTTAAACAACAAAAAATCACAATCTTGCTTGAGATTCATTTCAAAGCCTATGATATTATAACAAAGCATATTTGTTAATAATATCTATGGTAAAGTGGGGGTGAACACTCATGATTAAGAATCTTGTTACGTTGTAAGTGTATTGTAAGTATAAAATCTTTATTGTAAATATTAAATCTTGAGATACAAATATATTTTGAGATGCAAATATCTTTTGAGATGCAAATATCTTTTGAGATGAAAACCTCTTTTAATTTATATGGTAAGTCGATCTTAATTTATAATTACTATTTATATGTTATATATATTTTAAAGTGATATGTGTATTATGATTTTCTTTTGTTTAAAAATATGTTCCTAATTTTATTGTGTTGAGAGGTGCTCTACAACACAGTATAGGGTAGATGTGTGGGTGTTAGATGTGAGATGTGTATAGGGTAGTTGTGTAAATGTGAGATGTTAGAGGTGAGATATGAGATGTTAGATATTTTTTAAATTCATTTTTTTATTGTAAGTTTATTAAATTTTATTAATAAAATTACGAACAATTTTTTAGATAAAAGAAAATATAATATACATATAAATAGTAGTTATAAATTAACATCCATTTTACCACATAAATTAAAATAATGATTTCATACCCATCTTTAAATTTAATTAATAAGCACATAAAAAATTAATATTTACAATATAACAAGATTTTTAATCATAAACATTTACCATGGATATTATTAACTTCTAAATAGGCCTTTTCACAATACCATGGGCCAATACCCAGAAGAGAAAGATAGGGAGGGACAGGAGGGAAGAAAATCATAATCCCATGGGCTAATACCATGGTTTATCAATACCATGGGTCATCTAGGCTTTTGATTATTATGTTATGGATCAACACTTATAATTATTCTGTTACAAAACCAAGGGCCAATACCATGGATTATCAATACCACATGCCCAAAAACCATAACTTATTTCAAAACTAAAATATTCTACAAATACTTTATTTTAATTTAATTTTATAACATTTTTCAATTAAATCTAAAAGCAAAAATGTTATAATTACTTTTGAGATATATCTAAACCCTCCATCCTCAAGGCTACTAAAAATATTCCCATAGTGATTAAATCGAGGTTTTAATAAATTAAAAATGAGAATACCTCTATATATACATATGTGAAATTTATATAATACAAATAATATTATAAAGAACCACCATATATGCATCTTAACCAAGGATCCAAGTGAAGAGAGAAAGAAAAGTGACTAACAATGATAGAGGAAAGAGAGGAAAGATAATGCATGATCCTTTTAAGTTTTTTATTATTTCATTTTCTAAATGGTTGATCCAAATATAGGTTTAATTTTACAACCAAATATGTTTTTTTAGATACTTTCTTAAATATAATACAATGGGATCATATTTAAGAGAGATAGTGAGATAGAGGGGGAATAGAGTGGGGGAGAGAGATGTGGAGGTGGGAGAGACACGAAGAGGGAGGAGGAGGAGAGAGAGGAAGGGGGAGAGAGGAGGAGAGAGGGAGGGGGGAGAGAGATGGATTTGGAGGGAGAAAGAGGGAGGGAAGAACAAAGACATTGAGAGATAGAGGTGGAGAGAGATGGATTTGGAGGGGGAAAGAGAGGGAGGGAAGAACAAAGACATTGAGAGATAGAGGTGGAGAGAGAGAGAGGGAGTGACGAGAGAGAGATGAAGATGGAATGAGGGAGAGAAGAGATGAGGGAAGAGAGAGAAGGAGAGGAACTTAAAAACTTCATAGCTATTCTAGAATTCAGTCATACCCATATCATAACATTTATAGAATAAAACATGCGTCAGTATTCAGATCTAGACTATCCATGATCAAACCACATAATGATAATTCATTTCAAGCCTTATGATCCTAATCCATTTCCATCATCAACCACATAGGTGCATCCTTATTTCGGATCAAGCAAAGCATTAGAAGCCCATAACCTGCATATTTGATCAAACACTTCATAAGATATTCAATACTTGCACACCTTGGCCTAATGACCTTCTCCTCCTTATATAGTTTTATGCCTTTCTCAATACCTTGGACCAAAACCACTTAGGACCAATACCTTGGACCAAATACCTAGGGTCAATACCTCGGACCAAATACCTTGGACCCAAAATACCTTGAACCAAATACCTTGAACCAAATTCCTCGAACCAAAACCTTGGTTTTCCAACATGTACGCTCTTTTCCTCCTGTGGGAGTGCGTGTATACGTATAAGCTCTTTTTGTTCTGTGTGCCCGCATGCATATGAAATTTTGACAAAGTGAACCAACGTATACCTCTCTTTCTTCAATCTCCAGATTCTGATCTATAATCCTTTGTTGTTAACCTCTTGCACTATGAACTGTCGTCTGTGTGATTTGCCATCAAGGACAACACCTGTATCATAATGCCAACAATCTCCCCTTTGGACTTGATGGCAACAACCCAAGACACTCTCCCCCTTTGACATCAAGGTCAAAGGGCGGACCAAGATATTCTCCCTCTTTGATATTCATTATGCTATCCATGCTCCCCCCTGAGTACATGTTGCATTCTCTGTTTAAGCTCCCCCCTTTGTACATGATGAGATGCACTAAACCGTCCATGCTCCCCCTGAGCACATGCAAAGTCTGCAAAAATATTTTCAAAAGAATAACATGACTCTATAACTCAACTAAGTGAGTATGACCTTCCTATCACCAATGACTCATACATACATCAATCTCCCAACTAAGTGGGGATACACCAATTTTGACTTATCCACCCAACCAAGTGGGGATATACCAAATGTTTATAAATGACTGAAATATAAATTATTACATCCTTCCAATGCATAGTGGGGTTACAAATTAGGTCTTATCATGACCTTTACATCAAATGATATACATGACATTTACAACAAGGACCAATAATCTAAACAAGACCATGATAGTCATCAGCAACTATCGTACACCATATATGATCTACACCATCAGCATCTGTCAGCATCATCAAGATCAACAACATGTATATATCCATCATCAAAAGAGTCACCTGAATCAAACAACTATGTGGATCGAGCAATATAAGCATCTTCATGTACCAAGATCTTCTAACATAATGCCAATAATGCATTATTAGATGCATATGCTCCCCCTAAACTTGTGCCAACTGTTTATTGTCAAATCTGATCATTGCAAATTATAGTAAGAATCATCAAGGCATCATCATCAATCAGATATACATCAACTTTTTAACAACTTATGAGGACCAACAAATTTCCACATATCATCAGCAGATTGTAACCATCATCAAACAAAGTAGATAATTGACTGAACCATATTAGACCCGCTTTTCCTGAGTCTGTCCCACTGATTTTTCCTCAAACCAACATATATGTGACTGTGAAGCTTATAACTTGCATATATACATGACTTGTCTTCATGAAAATTGTGTATGAGATTTGGAACACTAAAGTCTCACACTTTCACCTCCCCCTCAGTCTGTTATGTCTATACACTGTGCTATGCCACATATTTCTGACTGTGCTTCCTTATTCTTCCATATCTTCGAGTGTGATGATGTTTTCTCCTTTTGGTATGGTGCGCAAAATTTTCTCCTGCATTCCTTTGCTATATGTCCAAACTTGTTACATTCATAACATCTTACATGTTTCATATTCCTTCTATAGAAATCAATGGCTTTGTGACCAAACAAATTGCAAGAAAAACAATATCCCTTAAAGTACCTGGAAGCTGATGATCTTTCTGTGTGACGGTCTTGAACCATTCTACTTCTGCATCTTGTTGCAACATGTCCAAAATTATGACATATAAAACACTCAACATTATTCATCAGAGGAAATAACCGACTATCACTTCCACAGTTAGGAGTAAAAGAATTTCTTTGAAGAATTTCTTTCCTTAGTTGTTGATGGGGTTGACCTCTCATCTCCTTGTTGAGAATTTCAGATTTTGCATTAAAGTTCCTTGCCTCATCTTGTGAGCCAGATTCACCTTCAACAGATTCACGAAAAACAAGACCATTTTTGATAGTAGGAGGCCTTAACTACTAAGAATATTATCCAAAATCTTAGTACTGTCTTGAAATCGTAACAATTTATCCTTTTCTTCTAACTTACCTTTTAAGACATTTACCTCAACCTGATATTGCTCTTGCTTTTCCAGATATCACTTCTTCAAGATTTCTTCAACCTTTCTTCATTCTTCCACTTGTTGCCTTAATTTGAGAATCTCGTTTTCTTGTTCTTCATCTACTTGAGGTAGTTCTTCATTCTGCTTATTTTCAAGATCTTCTTTTAGAGAGAGGATCTTAGCTTCAAGACTTTCATAGTAACTGGATCTATCTTTAAGTATCTTGATTTTTGTTCTCTTTTCATTTACCTAATTTCTTAATAATGTCACTTCATCCTGCAGCTTTTGACATTGATCTTCCTTTTCCTTGTACTACTTCCTTACTTTGTTTCCTTCCTCCAGCTGAGCTTTTAATCTGGTAACTTCTTCTTTGAAGGCACACTCCCTTTTGGTAAATAGATCTTTTTGATCTCTTATTTTATCTCCGAGTCTTTTAAATTCTACCTCTATGTTTCTTTCACCACTTCCAATATCTTCAATATTGCATGAACAAAGAAAAGTATCACTAGAAGACCAAAAATTTGTACTTGATACTTCATTTGCTTATTCATCTTCAATATGAGGTGATTCTGAATCTGAATACTTGCTTCCACCTAATGGCCAATTGTCTCTCCTATTGTCATTGTTCCTTTGAGATGTCTTCTTTTTCTGAGGCGCTTTCTTCTTTAGCTTATTTCCCATTGTTTCTACGGATCTCCTTCAAGTGATCAAGCTTCTGCCAAAGGACTTGCTCCGATACCAATTGTTGGAAATGATACTAAGAGGGGTGGTGAATCAGTATTATCAAATCAATAACTTTTTCATTTCATACTCAGATTTATATACGCTACTTCAATAAAGGTAACTCGCGTGTACACGCAACTATATTTAAGGTAGCCAGCGTATATCCAACAAACTTATGATTCAGTTAATTCATCATACGTTGATATTTACTCAGTCCATCAGTACTTCATTAACCATATAAAAAGTAACCATGTGCAGTAATAACATAACAAACCATCACACATAAATACGACACATGAACACCAAGATGTAAGGTGGAAACCCAATGTGGGACAAAACCCACCTGTTGTTGTCTTCTTTTAATATAAGAAAAAACTGTTTAAAATCTTGTACTGGTGCAGACTCATACCACTACGTAGGTACCCACCTGCAAAAGGCTACAACCTTCTCTCATTTTCCAGCTTCTACTAGAAGGGAGCTACAACCCCCTAGCTCTTATACTAGTCGATCCGTTTACTAGTACGTAGGTGTCGGCCTACATAAGGCTCCAACCTTCACTCGTTTTGCAAATTCTACTAGAAGGAATCTCCAACCCCCTAGCTCTTGTACTCGTTGATATGTTTACCAGTATGTAGGCACTGGCCTACAGAAGGCTACGACCTTCTTTCTTCCTCTGGGGACCACGTTTCATTAATTTTCAGACTGGATACTCCCGGAACACAACACCATAATTTGAAGGCCTTGTTTCATCAAATTTTCATATTGGACCCATCAACAACATTGAAGCGCAGAATCAATCACCACTACAATACAACCATCAAATACATCTGCATCAACCAATCGCTGAAACTCAATCATCAATCTCTGTGTTGGATCCCTATAATACTAGTAACTACCCCATTACTATTATAGTTATACCCCTTATTAATATTGTTGTGCCCCTATTGCCCCCATATTGTTATTACTGTGCCCCATAGAATCCCTCTATTGTTATTTAATAATATTAAAATATATTATTTATATAAATATAAATTAATTTACATTAACCTTATCTTATATTAATTATATTAATCTTATTAATTTATATTAATTATATTATATTAAAAATCTTAAAAATTCTTATAAGCTATATTAAAGATATCAATTAATGTTAAATTAAAGTAATTATATTAATTAGAATTATTATATTAAAATATTTACATTAGATATATTAGTTATATATATTAATTACAATAATATAATTAATAAAAATCTGGTTTCATCAATTAATATAGATGAATTATAGTATAGTTTATATCAATCCATCAAACTAAAATTAAATATAATTTAGTCATATTGAATATATTTATATATAAATATATATATATTTTAATATAATTAGATATAATTTAGTTTCATAATATAAATAAAATAAATTAATTTAGCTATATATTGATTAATATAAATAAATTATAATTATTCATAAAAATAAAAATAAATAATGAAATCCTGTTCTAATTAAAGGAAAAAGAATAAAAACAATTAAAACAAAAATTTATATTATTATATTAATTATATAAATTAATATAAAATTAATTTATATTGATTATTATAATCATATTAATTATATAAATCATATTATTAAATTATATTAACTAGTTTAAATTATATGTCGGCCTTTTCTATGAATTTAGGGTTCTTGTATTTATTTCCAGGTCGCATTCTCTTCTCTCTCAATATTCTCTCATTCCTATTCTTTCTATTTGTCCTGATGATGGACCCCCTTTGGGGTTTGAAACGTTGGCAAAATGAACTAAGAACTGTGGTTAATCTGGATCATGAATCAAAAAACGCCCACAGAAGTCTAAAATCTAACTTTATATTATTATTGTTAGGTCGGCTGGATTATATTGTGACTCCTTAGACTCCTATATAGAAAGGAGGTTTTGTCATTTGAATCATCCAAGAATTGTTCATTTATGTAATGTAAAGGAGGTTGCCCCCTCAAAGAGGCTGAATTCTAAGGCGTGGATTTATCTTTTCTATCTTTTCTTGAGCTGGTTTCATAACATTTGGTATCAGAGCTTTGGATTCTAGGGTTTCACTGCTCCAAACAGGTCATCATGGAATTTTCACTATAACTTTTTTTCTGCGACGTTTTAGAAGTTGCAAAAAAAACCCCATTTGAGAAGAAATCGCGCTGAACCTCGGGTCCAAATTTCAGAGCTTTTTGCGCTATATTTGCAGAGATATGATCTGAGGAAGTTGGTATTTTTGTAGATTCCTGAATTACATTCCAAATAGGTGACCTGGGGAAAATCATCATAACTTTCTCTCTGGGGATCAGATTGAAATTTCGTAAGAAGGTACAAAAAGAGGATGGGCTCTATTTTCTTGTATGCATTTTTTAGATCCAAAGGTCAAAACAGTGATTCGTGCCACATCATACAAGCTCGCTCTACTAAACTAGTCTATAATCAAGTCACTGTGGGAGATTTCGCATAACTCTTCCGTGGAGAATCCAATTTGGGTCAGACTTGTGGCATTGGAAAGAGAACACAGAGGGCTATTGCAAATCACAAATTCAGAACTAGATGATTGAAAAGTACAGAGATACATCAGAGGAAATATTGAGCTCCTACATAGTGAAAAAAGGTGTGTAGATTTTCTTAAATTTTTGCTTAAGATCGGTTTGAAAATTATTTTGAAGGAATTATTATTGGTAACTGATGCCCCGAGGAAAGAAAATGCAAACACCTAGTAAGGAACCTGAAAGATCTAGCATGACTCATGAAGAAGAGGAAGAAATGCTACATGATATATCAAAATTACAAGAACAAGTGCAACAAATGTCATGTTCACAAAAGCTAACAGAAGCTAAGATAAATGGCATGGAATCTAAGATAAAGGGTGTGGAAGATAAGATGGATGATTGGAAGACAGATTTGAAGACATACATGGAAGAATTGAAGATAGATTTGAACACAAACTTGAAGACAGGCATGACAGATATGAAGACAGATTTGACAAATTTTCTACAAGAAATACTTACTAATGGTGAAAAAGTAGTAAAGGAAACTCGTTATGCGAAAAAAAGAAATGTTAATCATGATATAATAGACTCTAATGTTGGATCGAAGACCCACCATATTCCAAAAATCAATATGAGGAAGTTTGATGGCAAGGATCCCACAACATGGATACTATAGATGGAGCAATTTTTCGATCTCAATAATGTGCAAAACACAGAAAAGGTACGTATGGCAGCTTTATATTTGGAACCAAATTAGTTTGTATGGTATCAATGGCTTTACTCTCGTAAAAAATTTATCACTTGGGCAATTTTTACGAAAGAATTGATAGCACATTATGAGGATACAAAAAGCAACACTTTTTTTAGCCAATTGATAAGTCTCAAACAAAAGGGTTCAATAATAGAGCACATTGAGGAGTTACAAAAATTGAACATAAGGGTAAAAGATATTCCAGAGGAGCATAGGATTGATGTGTTCATAGGGTCTTTAAAGGATAATATCTAACATGATGTTCACCTTTGGGAACCTGATTCATTAGAGAAGGCATTCAGGTCAGCAAGAAAAATGGAAATCAAAATTATGGCAACCAGGAAGCATACCACTCACAACTATAAAGACGGAAGTGTTGTTGCCCCTAGTCTTCCACAACCTATAAGGTTAACACCACAACAATTGGAAGAAAAAAGAGCAAAAGGGCTTTGTTACAGTTGTGATAGCAAATACACTAAAGGTCATAAGTGTGTTGAGATGAAATTATTCTACATAGATTGTGAAGAGGAAGAAGAAAAGGAGCAAGAAAGGTCAAAGGAAGAGGATATACTCTAGGAACAAAGCCTAGATGAAGAACAAATAAATCCGACCATATCTTGTAATGCATTGGCGGGAATTACCACTCCTCAAACCATCAAGATAGAAGGACAAATCAAGAAGAAAAAGGTAGTAGTGTTGATTGATTCAGGAAGCACCCACAATTTTATTCATTGTAGGGTAGCAAAAGAATTGAATTGCTTCCTATATCCAGCACCAGAGTGTCAAGTGATGATTGCAAATGGAGGAGCAATAAATTTCTCTGGAAAGTGCCATAATATCAAGCTATCCATGGGAGAATATATGCTTTCCATTCCAATGGGAGGTGTTGATGTTGTACTAGGAGTCCAATGGCTACAATCCTTGGGTACAATAGCTTTTAATTTTCAAGAAATTTTCATAAATTTTTCCATGGAAGGAAAGGAAGTTGAATTAAGGGGTATTACAGGGAGACCAGGAAAGATAATCAGCTCTAATGGTATGATAAAGCTTCTAAAAAAGGAGCAAAGAGGTGTAATTGCACAATTATGTTCACTAGATGTTTCCACATCTGAATCATCTATTTCTCCAGATCTCCAAAAAGTCCTGGACAATCATTCCAAGGTATTTGAGACTCCCAAAGGTCTCCCACCTATGCGTGGTCATGATCATGTTATTCATCTGATTCCAGGAAGTGTTCCTCCAAACATCAGGCCATATAGATACCCCTATGTCCAAAAGAGTGAAATTGAACGTATGGTTGTAGAAATGCTAGAGGCTGGTATAATTCAACCGAGCCAAAGTTCTTTCTCTGCTCCAGTAGTATTGGTGCACAAATGGATCATGGTGCATTTGTCCGGATTATAGGGAGATCAACAAGCTCACTATTAAAGATAAGTTCCCCATTCCTGTCATTGATGAATTACTGGATGAATTGCATGGAACAATTTACTTCACCAAGTTGGATCTTCATTCAGGATATCATCAAATCAGAATGAAGATTGAAGACATTCCGAAAAAAGCATTTAGAACTCATGAGGGTCATTATGAATTTTTGGTCATGCCTTTTGGCCTTACCAATGCACCTTCAACATTTCAAGGTTTGATGAATTCAATTTTCAAACCATTCCTTAGAAAATTTGTGTTAGTATTTTTTGATGATATACTAATCTACAGCAAGTCTTGGAAGGATCATGTTGAACATGTTGACAGGGTGCTACAACTATTGGAGGAGAAACAATTATATGCAAAAATATCCAAATGTTTCTTTGGAGTCCAGGAGGTGGAATATTTGGGTCATATTGTATCTCATGAAGGAGTTAAGGTAGACCGTAGCAAAATTAAAGCCATTAAGGAATGGAAAATCCCCACGTCCATAAAGCATCTGCGAGGATTTCTTGGGTTGACAGGGTATTATCGCAAGTTTGTTAAGAATTATGGGAGAATAGCAACACCTCTAACAACATTATTGAAGAAAGATGCATTTTCATGGACTCTGGAAGCAACAAAGGCCTTTGAACATCTTAAAGAGGCAATGTGCCAAGCACCGGTCTTAGCTACACCAGACTTCACAAAAACCTTTATTGTGGAATGTGATGCTTCAGGAAATGGAATTGGTGCTATTCTAATGCAAGATGAAAGACCCATTGCTTTTGAAAGTCGTCCAATCAAGGTTTTAAGCAAAGCTATTTATGAGAAGGAAATGTTGGCAATACTCCATGCACTTAAGAAATGGCGACCCTACCTAATGGGAAGACACTTCAAGGTAAAAATGGATCATGATAGCCTTAAATACTTTTTAGAACAAAGATTATCCTCTGAAGAGCAGCAAAAGTGGGTCACAAAGATGTTGGGTTATGACTTTGAAATCATCTACAAAAAAGGAAAGCAAAATGTGGTGGCAGATGCACTCTCAAGAAAGGATGAGGATGTGGAAGCTTTGTTGTGCACCATTTCTATTATCCAACCAGATTGGATAAACGAAGCAAGGGAGGAATGGAAGAATGAAAAAGAAGTGTGGGAACTTATTCGAAAGCTACAACAAGATTCCAGTACATCTGATACATTTAGCTGGCAAAATGATTCGTTATGGTACAAAGATCGCTTATACCTCTGTAAGAATTCCCAGCTAAAACAAAAGATTCTTATGGAATTGCACACTTCTCCCTTAGGAGGGCACTCAGGATTTCTAAAAACTTACCACAGGGTTAAGAAGGAATTTTTTTGGGATGGCCTTAAATCAGATATTCAAAAGTTTGTGGCAGAATGTTTGGTTTGCCAACAAAATAAAGTGGAAACAATTAAGACACCAGGTCTATTACAACCTTTATCCATTCCAAGCCAACGTTGGGAGGAGTTTTTAATGGATTTTATCACAGGTTTACCCAAGTCTGAGGGAAAAAGTGTCATCATGGTGGTAGTTGACAGACTTACCAAGTATGCACACTTTTGTGCATTATCACATCCATTTAAAGCCAGTACAGTTTCTACTGCATTTATGGAAACAATTCAAAAGCTACATGGAAACCCAAAGATTATTGTAAGTGACAGAGATCCCATTTTCACTGGAAATTTTTGGACAGAAATATTTTCTTGTCTTGGTACTTAGTTAGCTCATAGCTCATCATATCATGAGCTGGTTTCATAACACTCTGAATCAACCACAACTGAATCAATCAATCAATGACAACCCATCATCACTGAAGAAAATCACAATCAATCAATGTGGACATTCAAAACGATGTCACCAGAACACAAAGCATAACCTAGAAATCTGCATCAACAACTAGAACCAATTGCAACTTCAAACATCATATTTCATAATGTATACGCTACTTCAATGTGTCGAACCTACGTGTGTACGTGCCTTTACCAAAGTGAACCAGTGTACAAATCTGCAAATACTAACTTAAAAACTTCATAGCTATTCCAGACTTCAGCCATACCTAGATCATAACATTTACAAAATAAAACATGCGTCAATATTCAGATCTAGACCATCCATGATCAAGCCACATAATGATAATTCATTTCAAGCCTTATGATCCCAATCCATTATCCATTATCAACCACATAGGTGCATGATCCAAATGGATCCAAGAACACTCTCTAAGTCTTCAAAAGACTCGGAAAATCATACCAAAGACTAAAGAAGATCACATGAGAAAACCTTTTAGAATGGGTAAAAACACTATCGGGAGGAAAAAACCCGTGAAATCAGTGAAAAGATAGAGTATCGGAGGTGGAACAAAGTAATGCACAGTAGCCATCAGATCTGGCCGATCAACGGTCCAGATCTGAGAGATAGATCACAATCGGTGGTGGCCTTCGGTGGATATCGGCGGAATCCACATAATACTTGCGATGGCAATCGATGGAGACCTCATAGGAGATGTGATGGCGAATGGCGGGGTCAACGAGGACTATTGATCAAGTCCGTAGATCGATGGCCCACATTGCATCGCCAAATCGCAATCGGCAAATACAAAGGAGCGGGGGTTTATGTACATGCATATATGCGATCCGATGGACCAGACCCGATAACATTATAAGCCATAATATATGGATCTTGAGATCCGTCAAACACCATTTTCAATGTATTTTCACAGTTTCGTTTGTTAAACGAAATGCGAAGGATAAACTGCCAATGCGATAAGCCGGACTTGAAAGGGTACCTTAAGGCTATTACATATAGTTTCAAGTCCGGAGGAAAGCCATTTCTAATGCATTGTCATGGTTTTTAATGTATTTCCAAAATACAAAGGGATGGACCATTTCGATATGCGATGGCGACTTATAGGCAGACCCGATAGGAAAATAAGGTGGATTTAAGGACTTTTGAGGTCCGATACATAGAGAGTTGGAGGATTTTCTCAGTTCCAAATACATTTCACTGTGTTAAACAGAGAGTGGTTGTTTTAGGAGTTCCAGAGGCCCGAGGCACTCTTACGTTACAGAATAGGTGGCAACCTCCCCTTTAGGCATTATGCAATGATTGTATAACACTGGAAGAGGGATTCGAAGCGAACAAAGGCCAGGGAGACTGAGAGCCGAGAACCTGAAACGAACAGGCAGCGTAGTTTTGGCTTTAAAGGCCATAAAAAGAACAAACAGAGGAGGTAGTATTGCAAGAAAATGCCGAGACAGAGTTAGGACAAAGACAAAGAGCATTGGGGGAGTCTGTGTACTCAGGAAAAGCTTGAGAGGTTCAAGTAAAGCTCTTGTTTTTGCATCTAGTGTGTGTGAGGCTCAAATTGAGCTCACCCTTGTAAAAACTCTGCTTGAAGACATAATAGAGAGGCCACCACTGAAGGCTGGACCAGGAGATGTAGCCCAGGAGTATTGGGTGAGCTCCTCATTAAATTTGTTGTGTTATGTGTTGTCTATTATGTTTTTTGTTTACTACTTCATTGTCTGTGCATTTTGCAATCTTATCGATCCATTGTTTAAAATTTCATAGGCACATCCAAGCAAATAAGTCTTTAATACCTTATTAATTGTCTTAGATCTCATTATTAGATCAAGTGGTATCAGAGCTTTAGGTTTACTAAGGTTAGACAAGCTTGTGCTGGATTGGTGAATGATAACTATGTCAAAGCTCAAATTAGGAGAAGGAGAACTGGTTGAAGCTAACCCCGAAATAGGTAGAGTCTATCCTAGGAGGAAAATGGCAGAAGAAAATCCCTTGGAATCATACTCTCAGTTCCTGGATAGTTTCATGACCATGAGAGCCATGGTGGAAGAGATGTACCGAGAATTTAAGAAAGGTACAAGTGAATATTCTTCAACCTCCAAACAAGACAAAGGAACAAAAGAATCTCTTCTAGATGGCCATTCTGAAGGAAAAGGGAAAGGAAAAGAGGCTCCTCTATCCACACCTCTTGATAGCCATGAAAATAAAAATAAGAAAACATATTTGATTAAATTAGATGTAAAATTTGATTTGCCAATATATCATGGAGAATTAAATGCAGAGAAGTAAGATAACTGGATTAGACAGATTGATGTGTATTGCAGGGTGCAAAATATTGATTTAGGCAGGAGTAAAATTCAGCTTGCTAGCCTACGCCTTGGAGGAACTGCCTTGGTATGGTGGTGTTGATGCCTCTAAAATTGCAGCATCAACATTGAGGAAAACCACCTGGTCTGGACCTTAGTGCAGCTCCTTTTCCGTTTGGTGTGGTGGCTCCGACTGGATGTTGGGACCAGTTTCCCAGTGATATATGATTTGATGGGTGATTGGTTTGTAATGTATAATGAGAGTGATAAGTGCTTTATTCTAAAGTGCAAAAAATTTACAAAGATAACTAATCTATCCCAAGTATTCTTCTAACAATGCAATTCTTGATTGTTTCTATTAACAAATAAACATAAAGATGACTTATTCATAAAATAGAAATATGCATTCATATGATGATTACTTTGTTTAATCAATTAAACAAAGTAATAATTAAAACATTATCGCATTGATCATAATATATCACTAACATATATATTTAAAAGATGAAAATTCTGAAACGTTCAAAAGTGACAAGTTAAAAAATTGCTTTAAAAACATACATACATATCAATAATAGCAAAGTTGATAAATGTTAATTCACATAGAGAAATAAAACGAAAACATAGATAATAGTACCGTATGCATTTGGATCTCCTCTGATGTAAATCACATTCAAATTCTGTTTTCTAATTTGGGAATGCCTTCACAGGATGCAATAATGCAAATCTCATAAAAGCCTCTTTTTCAAAATTTAGAATTTTGGTCCAGTCTTTTATAAAAAATATATATCGGAAGTACAGTAGTGCAACCTCCGATTTAAGTATTATTACGACCTTTTCTAAAAACATGAAAGGGTCTTTAAATACTACAAATAACAACAAACTATGAAAGAAAGTCGCTATGCGCTGCTATAACTAAAAACACATAAATCTGGGATTTTTCCTGAAAATAGCAGTGTTATGGCAGTGAAATGGATTCACTATATCGGCTCATCTTCTTGTGATTGCAGTTGAAAAATGGAAGGCATTGGCTGGATTTTTGGTGGCTGACTCATCTGGGAGTGTAACTGAGCTGTATAGGTGGCATCGACAAGTTTGGGGATCATGCAGTTGATCGCATCCATGAGACACTTCATTGCCATTTGCTGACTGTGTGGTTTAACAAGGAAAAACTAGAACGTTTCCCATGTTAGGCTTTGAATGCCTCCGATCAATTTTTCCCTTTGCGTCAGCTCTTGTTTCCACTTTTGTTCTAACAATTTTACTTTTGGGAGTTTGCCTGGAGAGCAGCCTGAAATTAGATTAGATAAATGCATACTATTGTTGATTAATTCAATCAGATTATTTTTTGTTGTTCTGCATATGGATGTAGCTCTCTCAGCTTTTATTAATTGAGACTCCCATTCGGAAAAAATAAATAAATAAATAAATAATAAAATAAAATAAAATATTTCCTTATGTGACTCCTATATTCTTGGCAGATTGGCAACTTTTCCCTCTTTTGAATCTTGCCATGATAGAAAATTAGTTAATCTTTCATCTGCCCTATCTAATTCAAGCCTTGCATCCACTGATTTTTCAATCATAGATGCAAAAATATCACATAAGGGGACAGTCAATGATATATTATGACATAGAATATCCAATTGTCGAGACAAAGCCTTGGTTATTTACAGGGCTTTAGTTCTAAATTCATTTACCTGGGGATATCCTCTGAATCGCTCTATCTGATCTTTCATTTGCGTGATTTTCTCTTCTTTTGATTTCTTCTCCTGCTGACTCAATAGCTGTAGTTTCCTCAATGCTTGAGACAACTCATGCTGTTTATGGATGGCTTGTTCATCAATCCTCTGCTTTTCATGTTTTAACTGCTCATTTAATTGTTCATTAAGTTGCCTCTGTTTCATCAACTATTGTTCAAGCTACTCTATTTTTTGTTGTCATTCTGTTGATTGTGCCTCTAGCTGAATGATTGCCTGGTCTTTTTCCTTTAACAGATGGCTAACCTCTAAAGCCTTATCCATTGTTGCTGTTGTATAAGCTATGGCATACTAAGACAGTTTTGTTAAATCTTCTAAGGGATCGACCTCTGCTTTCCATACCACGTTCATCATTTCTGCCTAGGGAGTTAAAAGAGGACTTTGATCAATTTTCCTCTTCTTCCTCTGTCTTTTAACTATAGCCCTATGCTTTGGACCGTAGAAGACATCAAGTGGTGGTATTTCTTCAATTTTCAGTACAATCCCATCAGTGGGATTTTTAGGAATAATCTCTATATCATGCTGACACTTGGGTGGGCCGCTTGTTCCTACAATCAGAACTGTATTGACTTCTGATTTTTGGATTGTAGCCACTTCTGGTGTAGTAAAACCTTGGGATTTATCAGGATTACTGATAATTGAATCAAACTGTTCCCACTCCTTGATTAACTTTGGATCAATGTTAATGTCCATATCAAGGGGTTTACTACTGCTTACCTGTTTCTGCTCCCTTTCTGGTGTCTTCTCTTTCTCAGGAATCTTTTCAATTTCAGGAGTTTGCTCAGTAATTTCCTTTTCACTATGGCCTTGTGGTCATACCATAGAGGTTATATTTAATAAGTCTAGAGGAAGTGTTTCCAATCTCTACGCCCTGAGCCTATAGAATTCCTCTAGTCCTTCTGCTCCCAATTTGATCTTGGCCATATGTTTGACCTGAGAAAATATTTCTGCTGAAACAAACAAGTCATCGTAGCTATCCTCCTCATGATCAAATCTGGCGATTTTGGCCTGAGCAATAACATTGTAGGCAACCGATCTAGGATCGTACTGCCTTTTTGGGATAGTTGCGAGCTTTAATAGCTTTATTTTCTCGGCTTCCTTCTCTGCATGTTTGAAATCATGCAGAGTAAAAGCACCGCATCGAAGAGGAAATGTTGGCCACATGTGCTTCTTGGAATCCCTAAGAGTCCTTGACATCCCTTCAACTGTTATCTGATGTGCTAATTCTCTGGCCAGTAGTTTATCAGGGATATACAGGGGAAGAACATGTGGGTTGGCAAGGCTACCAAAAAGTCTTATGTAAGTGAATCTTTCTTCTCCAAACCAACTACCAATTGCAGTTAGGTCGACTGATGCTTCCTCGGATAACCTAGGAGCAGGCTTATTGAATATGGCATAATACACGAGAAGTATAAAACCATGACAAATTCTATACAAGTGATTTTTATAATGGGCTTTCCATAACTCCTTATGATAGATGTGAATGGGGTTGGGATCCTGGGGAGTCCATTTCCATCCGAGAATGGGGTATTCGGAATTAAAACAGATAGTGTCCATAATATAGGCACTCATGTAAAAGGGAGGTATCACCCGAGTAGACACAAACCTATTTTTTCTATATTCAAGTATCTTGGTGGCCATTTTATCAGACAGAATGTTTTCCCAGTCCATGATATAGCCATTAATTGCAACCTCCATTAATGGGACCATATCTATAGAGAATTTAGCAGAATCATGGACTCCGAAGAGTCTGCACATCATTACACCAGCATAACAATAAGGAGAGGCCAATGAATCTACAAAGTACATACCTGATGTTTCGTCCTTGTGTTTGGTTGTAAAATGCCTCCATTGTCTGATAGGGCTAGATTCAATGTCGTTCTCATTGGCGAAAGCCTCTAAAAATGCTTTGTTATACTACTTCTCTGGCTGAGGTAAATGGTACATTTGTCTAAGATCCTCTACTCTAAATGACCCAAACACTTTTCCATCAGTTGTAGAGAATGTCCTGTCTGTGGTCGTAATGCTTTCAACAATCCACCTGACCACATCATTATAGGGTAAAACCTTGGTGCGAGCTACAATTCTATGAAGATATGAGTAGGCCAATTCCTTAAGAGTATTCTCTGATTTTCTCGTAGAATCTGTTGTTGCTTCTTCCTCGAGTTCTTCAGGCTCCTCTGCTTCCAGCAAATTATTGATACTCTCCCAAGATGCTTTGCCTAAGCCGAGGCAGGTAGATCAGATATTAATCCTTTCTTATTTGGTTCTTCTTTGGCTATGATAGGGGGCTTGGATTTCTTCATCTTCTTCATCATTTTCTCTGGATTCATCAACTCAGAGTTGCTCAACACAAACAATGAAAAACGTAATAGAGAAATACACCCGCTCAAAGCCAATACAAAATGAAAATGAGTTATGGTAATTTATGCATGGTAAACAAAATGTAATTGAGTATTACCACGGATGAAACCCTCAAAGAACTCAACGTTAACTGCTAAATTAATGACCTTCATAACCACCAATCGTGGTTAATAAATGTAATAATTATACGTCGCATCACACATATGCTTGATGGTCCTTTAAAATGTATCTTTTGATTTTCCCGATCAGCGATCAGCGATAAATCGCATATCGCAATCGGGAGGTTCATCGGTCAGGCTTAACATTTTGGAATGATAGCCCCAATTGCAATAAAGGTAAGGAATACAATAAGGTGGAGGGATAATCAGTGGATCGTTTGATTTATTTCCTTTTCGTTTATTATTGCTTTTAAGGTTTACGCTCGCTAATAATACCTTTTGACGGTCTTTTCTTGAAAAGCACACCTTTCTTTATGATATCGCATCGGGAAATTTGAAAGGGTTTTCGCTATGCATCACATAATATGTGCGAATGCCGATTTCGATTATGTTATCGGATTGGAGGCTTAGTATAGACCTTTTGGGATGCATCCTTGTTTAACTTTGCGATATGCAATCTCCGATTGCATTATGGCATCGGAGATTTGTTTATGAGGGCTACTCTAAAAGGATATGACATATTATATCACATTTTAACAAAAGGTTTCGGATATTAGTTCTATCGGATCAGACCTTTTGATAAGGATTTTCATGTGTTATATAATTAAATCCAAGCATGCAATTATTATTGAATCATTGAATTTAATTAAGTCTTTAAAAAGGGACCCATTTCTATTTAAAGTTTTTTGATAGAAATTTAGAAATGGGGAGGTTGCTATACAGCACAACAGGTAGGAAGGCAGGACACAAGATGACTTGAAGAAGCATGGTAAAATTCTTTCTGTCTGGAGTGAATTTGTTTCTGCAATTAAAAAACAATTCTATCCACTAGCTTATATGCAGCAAGCTATGATGAGTTGGCAAACTCTTCGCCAATTAAAGGGGCAAAGTGTACAAAGCTACACCCAAGAATTTAGAAAAAGAGCTTTGATTCTAGGCCTTTCTTTAGACTCACTTGAAAGTTTGCTGAAGTATATAGGTGGTCTACACAGCTATTTGAGGCATACCATTCTCATGTTTAACCCTACTAGCATAGATGAGGTATCTGTTCAAGCTACCCATCTAGAGGCTAGAGGCAAGAATGTGAACCCTAAGATTGGGGCATCATCAAAACCCACTGCAAGCAAGAACAAGGAAAAGAGGAAGCAGAAATGGAAAGAGAGGAAGGAAAATGCTGTACAAAAGGCCAAACCTTCATGCACTCACTGCAAGAAGGATGGAAATGACGATGAACATTGTTGGTCTTTGCATCCGGAGCTGAAACCCAAGAAGTTCGATGGCAAGAAGAAGAATATTGCTGCTGCTATACAGAAAGATTAGGGGTCAGACTCAGGTGATGAAACAAAAATCGCAGCCACAGGTATAAAAGGTAAAAATTCTGAAACATATACTAGTAATTCTGCCCAAACTTTTGATATTGAAGAAAATGAGAGGAAAATACATGAGCTTTTTCATATTAGAGTTATTTCCAAGCATCAAAAGGTTGATACTTTGTTTGATAGTGGCTCAGAAGTAAACTTAATTTCTGAAGCAATTGTAAAGAAATTGGGACTACTAACCACACCTTACAAGAAGCCATATCCATTAGGTTGGGTATGTGATAAAGCAAAGCTACAAGTGACTAGACAATGTAAACTTAGGCTTTCTTTTGGATCAGCATTTGTAGATGAGGTTGAGTTAGATATCATTCCCTTGGATATATGTGGAATTGTTTTAGAAAGTCCTTACTTGTATGATAGAAAAACCATTTTCTATAGAGCTGAAAACAAGTATCAACTCGTTAAATATGGAATCGAATATATTGTAAGAGCTTATAAACTCCAGAATAATTATACTCTCATAAACTTAGGGCAGATGAAAATGATTTTAAATTCATGCAAGCAATTTTTACTGATGGTTGTAAAGGAAAAGAAACCTGATAAAACCAATGCATTTGAAGGCTGTGATGCCAAACAGCAAGCTGATTTAGAAAAAGTTGTTTCAGAATATGATATCTTATTTCAATAACCTAAAGGTCTGCCACCCAAAAGGGAAATTGTACATGATATTAATTTGCAGCAAGATGCTCCATTGCCTAACATCAAAAAGTACAGGTTATCCGCTTTAGAGAATGCAGAGATCAAGAAGCAGGTATAGGAGCTGCTCAAGAAAGGGTTCATAAGACCAAGCACATCACCATGTGGATCTCCAATCGTGTTGGTGAGAAAGAAAGATGGTTCGTGGAGGATGTGCATTGATTATCGAGCACTGAACAAAATACCGATCAAGAATCATTATCCTCTTCCTCGCATTGATGATCTATTGGATCAGTTGAAGGAAGTTGTTTCTTTTCCAAGTTGGACTTGCGTAGTGGTTACCATCAGGTCAGAGTAGCAAAGTAAGATGTAGGGAAGACTGCTTTCAAAACAAAGCAAGGGCTGTATGAATGGCTAGTTATGCCTTTTGGCTTAGCTAATGCTCCTGCCACTTTCACGTGAGTTATGGATGATGTACTCAGGGCTTTTATTGATGGTTTTGTAATTGTATATCTAGATGACATTCTTGTATTCAGTAAAACATGGGAAGAACATTTAAAGCATGTAAAGCAGACTCTAAATGTTTTAAAGCAAGAAAATATCTATGTTAAATTATCAAAATGTGAATTTGGTAAAACATCTTTGAATTATTTGGGTCATATTGTAGGGGGTGGTGAATTGAAGATAGATCCCTCTAAGGTTGCAGTCACTATAAACTGGCCTAAGCCCAAATCTGCTACAGAAGTTAGAAGCTTCTTAGGAGCAGCACAATATTGGAGAAAGTTTATTGCTAACTTTTCCTTAATTACAGCTCCCTTACATGCTTTAACAGGATTGAACAAGGTGTTTCAGTGGGGAGGCAAACAGCAGAAAGCCTTCGACACCTTGAAAGAAAAAATTAGTACAGCACCAGTACTAGCATTGCCAAATCTTCAACAACAATTTGAAATCGAAACTGATTCCAATGACTATGCCATGGGAGCAGTGTTGATGCAACATGGTAAACCCATATGCTACCATTCTGAGACTTTTAATTCTGTAGTAGTTAATTATCCTACATATGATAAAGAATTGTATGCATTAGTATAGAGTGTAAAAAAGTGGAAACATTACTTAATGTGAAAAGAAACAGTTATACATACTGATCATTGGCCACTTCAGTATTTGCACTCACAAACTAAATTGCAGCACTCAAGACAATATAGGTGGATGGGTTTCCTACAACAATTTCATTTAGTCATCAGATATAAAAAGGGCATACACAATAAAGTTGCAGATATGTTGTCCAGACCAGTCATAAATGCATCTTCTATACTTAAGCATAACTCAGTAATGCATGAAAGCTACATTGAACAATATGCTCAAGATATAGACTTTAAAGATGTATATGCAGCTTTAAGAAATGGAAAAAAGGTAGAAGAATTAGATTACTATGTTATAGACCAACTCTTGTATCACTTGGGAAAGCTATGCATTCCACAAACTGAAAGAGTCAACATAATTAGGGAAGCACACACTTCTCTAATATCAGGTCATTTTGGTGTAAGTAAAACAGTTGCACAACTGCAAAGATACTGCTATTGGCCAAAAATGCATGAAACAGTTTCTAGATATGTAAGAGGGTGTACCATGTGTGCTAAAAGCAAGCCTAGCAATAGAAAACTAGGCTTGTACACTCCACTTCCAATTCCTTCCCGTCATTGGGAAAGTGTTTCCATGGACTTTGTTGGGGGATTGCCAAAATCTAGAAAGGGACATGACTATTTATATGTTATTATGGACAGGTTCAGCAAAATGTGTATTTTAATACCCTGTAATAAGAAAATTACAGCTAAACAAACAACGAATTTGTTCTTTCAGCATGTCTGGGTGCATTTTGGGTTACCCACTTCCATATTATCTGATCAAAACTCCCGATTTGTTGGGAAGTTTTGGTAAAGTCTGTGGGAATTGATGGACACCAGACTGAAGAAAAGCATAGCCTTTTATCCACAAACAAATGGAAAAACAGAGGTAGTCAACAGGAAAGTGATCCAGTTGCTCATGGGTTATTACAGCAAGCATCCCAAGCTTTGGGATGAACATTTATGTTATGTGCAAAATGCTTATAACCATGCTAAACATTCTTCTACACAGAGATCTCCTTTTGAGACCTGTTTTGGTTTTATACCAAGGTCTCCCTTGGATTTTGTCTTTGAAAAAGACATAGCAGTTGCTAGACACAGTGATGTGGACAAAGCAACTAGATTCATTGAACAGATCCAAGAAATACACTAGGCATTGTAGGAACAGTTGGAAAAGAGCCAATCCAAACATAAGGCAAGGCATGATAAACATCGGGTGGAGCACAACTTCCAAGTTGGTGATCAAGTCTAGCTGTATATCTGCAAGGACAGAATGCAAGGTGAAGGAAAGAAGCTAAAGCCAATAAGGTATGGGCCTTTTAAGGTACTTGAGAAAATTGGTGAGAATGCTTTCTGCCTTGATCTGCCAACATACATGCATATTTATTCAGTCGTAAATGTAGAAAACTTAAGACTGTTTGAACCTTCATTAATTGAAGATCCCGAAAAGCAATGTCAATTGCCTTCCATTGATGATCTGTTGCCTTAATACCTCAATGAGCTACAGGAAGATACAGTTATAGATAGGAAGGTGAGGACTACATGCAAAGGGGACGTGGAGTACCTTAGGATCGGGCTCAAAGGTTCAAAACCCAACAATGCCAAATGGATAGAGATTGGGCTAGTGAGGCAGCGGTATCCTCACTTAAGCGATGCTTGAAAATCAACTTTTGGTGGTCCAAAAGCCTTTTTCAGTGGGAAGGCGTGATCCAAATGGATCCAAGAACACTCTCTAAGTTTTCAAAAGACTCGAAAAATTATGCCAAAGACCAAAGAAGATCGCATGAGAAAACCTTTCAGAATGGGGAAAAACACTATTGGGAGGATAAAACCCGTGAAATCAGTGAAAAGACAGAGTATTGGAGGTAGAACAAAGCAATTGTAATATTCCTAATTAAGCCATGGCTAATTGGAATATTTGATTTTGTTCGATTTTTGCCTTCTATAGTTATTTGTAAATAAAAAAGTGAGGAAGGGGGACATAACTCACTTTTAGAATAAAAAGTCACATCCTAGTAGCACAACGTTGTGACTTATAGGGAAGCCAAGGGGGCCAAAAGGGGACGCAGAAATGGAGCCCACACAGGCACATGGAGGAACTACGCAAGAGGAAAGGAACACGTGGCAAGAGGGAAATCACACAAGAGGAGGTGAGCCTTGGGATTAAGAGAGGCAAATGCTATAAAAGAGAAAGGAGCCCCCTCATTTTGATCATTCCAGTTATGAGCATTTGTGATAGTCATTTCGACTTAGAGCACGTTGGTTGTTTAGCTAGTCTACAACACTATTTAGTGCATTGAGTGTCTCCATTCGGAGATCTCACCCTTAGCCCCGGGGGACTTCAAGTGCCTGCTTGGGAAAGGTATTTCCATTGGCATTCCACCAGTAGATTCATCAGCATTTCAGTAGCAGTTTCATCAGCATTTCAGCAGCAGTTTCATCAGCGTCTTTGAGGAACTGCGTAGAACCCAAGGGGGTGATTTTCGGGGGTCGGCAATTTCAAAAAATATTTCTAGGTTTTTTGAGTAGAGTCTGATTCCAGAGTTTCAGCCTTTTCTGAGGAGGGGCGCAATCCCAAATCCTCATTCGATTTCCAGTAGCAGCAACAACACGGTAGTTTCCCAGCAGCTGGGACGCATATCAGTGTGAGGCCATTCCAAGAAAGCTTTCTGGGTTTTTCTAGGTTTCTTGAGTAGAGCCTGAATCCAGAGTTTCAACTTTTTCCAAGGAGGGGAGAAGCCCCAAATCAACATTTGTTTTCTAGCAGCAGCAGTCGCACAACAACAACATCCACACAGAGAGGCCATTCTTGTCATTTTGAGAGTATTTCTTCACTTGCCTTGTGCAAGTCGAGGTGCCATCTATCTAATCACCTCTTGTACTCATTTATTGCTTAGTATAATAAAATGGCTTAGCATTTCTCACTACATTTCTTGTGTATTTGTTTATGGTTTATTTGATATATATAGTATCATTGTTACTTGTATCTCTATGAGAATTCTTGGCTATTATACCAATTGTGTGTTTCTATTATACTCTTACATAGAGTCTAGAAAGGGCTAGGTAGCCTCCGGATCTCGTCCTCTTTTTAGAGGTGACATATCTAGTAAATGCCCTCCCAGTCCATCTCTGGTTGGAGTTTGCTTGTGTCTGGGGTATATTCCTGATATGGGATATTACAGTAATGCACAATAGCCATTAGATCTGGCTGATCAACGGTCTAGATCTGAGCGACGGATCGCAATCGGCGGTGGCCTTTGACGGATATCGGCGGAATCCCCATAAGACTTGCAACGGCGATCGGCAGAGACCTCATAGGAGGTGCAATGGCGACTGGCAGGGTCAACGAGGACCATCGATCAAGCATGCAGATTGACGGCCCACGTTGCATCGCCCAATCGCAATCAAAAAATACAAAGGAGTGGGGGTTTATGTACATGCATATATGCGATCTGATGGACCAAACCCGATAACATTATAAGCCATAATATATGGATCTTGAGATCTGTCAACACCATTTTTAATGTATTTTTGCATTTTTCGTTTGTTAAACGAAATGTGAAGGAGAAAGCGTCGATGCGATAAGCTGGACCCGAAAGGGTACCTTAAGGCTATTACATATAGTTTCAAGTCTGGAGGAAAGCCATTTCTAATGCATTTTCGTAGTTTTTAATGTATTTCCAAAATACAAAGGGACGGGCCATTTCGATATACGATGGTGACTTACAGGCGGACCCAATAGGAGAATAAGATGGATTTAAGGACTTTTGAAGTTCGATACATATAGATTTGGCGGATTTTCTCAGTTTCAAATACATTTCACTGTGTTAAACAGAGAGTAGTTGTTTCAGGATTTCCAGAGGCCCAAGGCACTCTTACGTTACAGAATAGGTGGCCACCTCCCCTTTAGGTGTTATACAATGATTGTATAACACTGGAAGAGGGATTCGAAGTGGATAGAGGCCAGGGAAATTGAGAGCCGTGAACCTGAAAGGAACAAGTAGCGCAGTTTTGGCTTTATAGGCAACAGACAGAGAACAAACAGAGGAGGCAGTATTGCAGGCAAATGTCAAGACAGAGATAGAAGGCGTTGGGGGAGTCTATTTACTCAGGAAAAGATTGAGAGGTTCAAGTAAAGCTCTTGTTGTTGCATCTGTTGTGTGTGATGCTCAAATTGAGCTCACTGTTGTAAAAAATCTACTTGAAGACATAATAGAGAGGCCACCACTGAAGGCTGGACCAGGAGATGTAGCACATGAGTATTGGGTGAACTCCTCATTAAATTTGTTGTGTCATGTGTTGTCTATTATGTTTTTTGTTTACTGCTTCATTGTCTATGCATTTCGCAATCTTATCGATCCATTGCTTAAAATGTCATAGGCACATCCAAGCACATAAGTCTGTAATATCTTATTAATTGTCTTAGATCTCATTATTAGATCAATGCATCCTTAGTTCAAATCAAGAAAAGCATCAGAAGCCGTTAACCTTCATATTTGATCTAACACTTCATAAGATATTCAATACTTACACACCTTGGCCTAATGATCTTCTCCTCCTTATATAGTTTTAGGCCTTTCTCAATTCCTTGGACCAAAACTACTTAGGACCAATACCTTGGACCAAATACCTAGGGTCAATACCTCGGACCCAAAATACCTCAGACCAAAACCTTGGTTTTCTTACATGTACGCTATTTTCCTCCTATGGGAGTGCGTGTATATGTATACACTCTTTTTGTTCTTTGTGCTCGCATGTATACACAATTTTGACAAAGTGAACCAGTGTATACCTCTCTTTCTTCAATATCTTGAGTCTGACCTATAATCCTTTGATGTTAACCTCTTTCACTATGAACTATCATCTTTGTGAGTTGCCATCAAGGACAACACCTGTATCATAATGCCAACAAAGAGGTTACCCCACCTTAAGAGGTAAGTGAACATTGTGTTCCCTCTTTTGACAATCATTAATACAAGGTGTACTTCAGATATTTAATCTTATTTGTCTCTTGTATTTTCTTTTTTGCATTTATATTCTTTGAATACATGTTCGTGATTCAAGTATAAGGGTTAAAGATCATTATAAGTGGTATTAGATATCTTTCCTAAGATAGCACACATATAGATTCTAGTAAATCCTTTTTAGATTATCGATCCATTATGAAATATTTAAATAACATAGAAATATGTTGTTCATACTGGTAAAACTATGATTGGAGGATAATACATGCAAAAATTACAAGTCATGCCACCTAGTTGGACACCCTTGTAACCTATGTAAGTACCCATAACATCCCTTTTTCCAATCCTCATTGATATTGTAATTGTAGTTAATTATGTTAATGATCCTTATAAAGATATGTAAATATAAATGGGTCAAAGATGCGGAACAATTGTATTGTAAATTTATTAATATATATATCAAGATAAATAAGAGGTGGCAAGTAACACAAATCTCAATGCCTGGTAGGGAAGCTTTCTCAAGGGGAAATTTGCAAGGGGGGATTAGGAAGTTTCTTATTTTCCTAAATTAATGTCCTAATTTTCCAGATTTGGTGATTGAACTATCCAAACTTACTTAGTTATGATAAATGGGGGAAGTGGTACCAAACTACCCTGAGGGTATGGGTTACATAGCCACTTTCCAAATAATTTTTATGCCCACGTACCCTAAGGAAGGTATCTAAATTCTAGGAAGTGGATAGTGCATGGGAGGAAAAGAGAGTTCTAAATGAAAGCGTATGGAGAGAGAGAGAGAGCACAAGGCAGAGAGGAGAACAAAATTGAGAGTCCCAAGCTTAGTGATACTCAATAGTAGGAAACTAGAGACAACAAAACCTGTGAGAAGATAGTAAACCATGTGAAGTGAAAGTGAAATTGATTGGGACATCAGTGTGCAAACCTTCATGTATGGTGAGGGGACATGAAAATTTCCTAGATATTGTGCTTCATGGAGCACATATAATGCAAAAGGGAAGTGTTAACGAACTGCATATTCAGTAAAGGGATCCCTTTATGCAATACTAGCCTGGATTGGCTATACCCTAAATATTGACAAGCCTAGAAAGGCCTTACCTTAAGTGTTAAATGGCCCCATATTATATATCAAAAGGTCAAGCATTGATTTTTCTGTGTATGAAGGAGAGTGGCCTTCATGTCCTCCATCCTATTTGGACCTCATGAAGCTTCCCTTAAGGAATCAAATCTAGCATGGGGGTGGTCAGATACAAGAAATGATGTAGTGTAGCTGAGCCTATGTTGGGGTGGAACGTGGCTCACCCCTCTTTAGTTTCTACCAAGATTAATTGAACGAGATAACCATAATATATCCTTTTGTAAATGAAATTTTGATTACTTTTTATTATTGAGCTTAGTGTGTTGGATATATGTGTGAAAATGTAATGACAAGCTTAAATCCATTTATATTTCATTATGGAATATGCATGAGCAATGAGTTGTGTAGTTAGCCTAGCTTGCTTGTAGGTTGGTTAGCATTCCCTTTTATGAATAGGTTGTTGTATGCGAGGGAAACCTTATTAGTGAAAATATGTGATCATGATGTTTTATTTATGCATGAACAAAGATGTTAATGGTGGCCATAGGGACTGACTTTTCATATGCATACTTGTAATTATTTATGAGCCTTTATGATGTGTGGTGCACTGTGTATGTACGTTATGGCAGGCTAAAAGTTTTTATAATGTTATGTTGAATGAAAATGAATAGAGAAATAAGAAATAACATAGATTTATGGGATATTGTTTTACATTTATGTTAGAGATATGAATGTTATATACTTTAGAAGCCTTCTCTTATGTTATTTGTGACCTCTATGTGTTGCATAGTCATAAATGGAAAGGTTGGCTTAGATTATAAGTAATTATGTACACACACACACTCACATGTATATATATATATATATATATATATATATATATATATATATATATATATATATATATATATATATATATATATATATATATATATATATATATATATATATTACCCATTTAATGAAAGTTGTTAGGTTGGTTCACTGTGTATACTATAATGGTGGAGTGAAACTTGTGAGATGATGGGAGCATAAGGATAAATTTGTCCATGGAGATGAGTTAGCCTATAGGCCTCCTTGTAGTATAAGAAATTTAATACGGAAGATTAAATTTGTCTAGTTAAAGTCAGTGAATTACTGGTTTAGAAGCAACTAAATAGTTATGATCAAACAAAGGTAATTGTGTAGAAGTTTTGGATTTCATGGAAATTTGGATTTTTGGGAAGCCTTGGAACTAGCCCCTGGTCATATGGCCTAGTGATCTAGGTAGATATTTGTGGCCACTTTCCTATTCCACTTGGACCCCAACACTGTTTCTTTTCAGTTTCCTATTTTCCAGCACAGTTTCCTATTTCAACAATTTTCTATTTTTGGTTGTTTTTCAGTTCCTTAACTTTTGAAGTCGTTTTGAGGCCCTAAATCATGTTTTTGGGGAAACTGGCATTTTAGCCCTTTTGTTTGTAGCCAAAATTTGTTGTCCTCAGATGAATATTTCAATGAGATATCATGCGTAATGAATGGAGATTGTGTGCCAAAGTTATGATCCTGGGAAGTTGACATTCTAACTAACCCTAGCAGGGCCCACAATATTTTGGCGCTTCATCTACTATGGTTAGGTTTTTTGGATTTTTAAGGTTTTCCATTATTTCTTGATGATAAAAAGTCCTTTGAGCCTCCTTGTAACATAGTTCAGAAGGCATGTAGCTATCACATCTTTTCTTAGAGATAAGCTACCATCGCCTAAGCTAGTCTGTTTCCATCCTGCATGTAAACAATTTTCAACATTTCTTATTAATTAATTGAAGTTAAATTTTTGTTGTGTCTATGTGTTTTTGCGTAAATTTATATTTCATTGCATTCCTTCATAAATATGGATCAGTGGTATCAAAGCGATCTGCTCTTTCTCTATTTGTTTATGCATGTCCCCAACAAGGGTGGGGTATAAGGAGTTGGGACTTGAACTGGTTGAGCCCTTGCAAGACCGACCTCGCCGGCCCCAAGAGCCTCCCATGGTGGAAGAGACGAAATATGAGGGATAGGAGATCCTTTCAAATAGTTGGTCAAATAATCCCACAAGTGGAAACGGAACAAGATTCACTCCTCAAACACTACAACAAATCCCTGTGATTAGCTCTGTTTTTTGCTTCCAAGGACTGTTTTAGTGTGTTTTTCTTCAATTTTTTGAAAAATTCGACGTTACTTAATGCGATGCCATTTTTTTCATCGCCGAAAACATTTAGGTGCTAAATTAGGCATTAATAGTGCTGAAAATTGTGTTAGAAATCACGCCATAAATTGCGCCATAAATTTATGCCAAAAATAGCATCATAATTAAGCCTGGAATTGCGCCATAAATTGTGTTGGATTTAGCTCCTCATGTAGTGCCTAAATTCCTACCTTGGTTGCTCCCTTTTTAGTGCCAAATGTGCCAAAATTGTTAATTAATTGAGGTCTTATGGGTTAAATGGATAAGGGCGTTGATGATTATGGGATTTAGGGATTTAGGGTACAAGGATTAAGGGTTAAGGAATTGGGAGTTAGGGTTTAAAGGATTAAGTGTCAAGAGCTAAGGGATTTGGAACTTATGGGTTAGGTAGTTTAATGGTTAATGACTTAGGGATTATGGGTTAAGGGATTAATTTTTAAGTGCTTAGGGCATAGGGGTTTATGGATTAAGGGATTAGGGATTAGGGCTTAAGTGTTTAAGGGTTTATGGCTTAGGGGTTAGGGTATTTAGGGCTTTTGCATTAAGGGATTAGTGATTAACTAGGGTTGAGGGATTAAGGGTACTTAATTTAGGGATTAGTGCTTAAGGATTTAAAGGCCAATGTAAGCTTAAGGGTAAGGGGATTTAGGGATTTATTGGAACTCCCTTGAAAAGTCATGGAAATTATTGAAACATGCCCATCACCATTGACATCCACCGATGTCGCACGGTGAGAAATGAATGGGGACAACATTGAAATTTCTTAAACATATTATTGTATGTGTCGAAATTTGGCATGGTTAGAGACTAGACGCATACCTTGACAGTATGGAAGGGTTTCAAGACTCAAGGATGCTTGATGTCCCTGCATAATATTTGAGATCATCCATGTTTGCATCAACGTTCATTATGTAGTCTCATTGTAATCATTCATCATTCCCATCTATGGAATCTTTGTCAAAGCTCTCTTGAAATGTCATGGAACATCTTCCAACATGCCCATCACCAATGTCATTCATAGATGTCGCACGGTGAGTAGTGAATGGGCCAATGTTGAAATTTCTTAAAATTGTTCTTGTATGCATCAAAATTTGGCATGGTTAGAGTAGACCCATGCATTTAAGTTATGCGAGGGTTTCAAGACTCAAGGATGCATGACGTCCTCACATAATCTTTGAGATAGTCCATGTTTGCATCAATGTTTATCATGTAGTCTCATTGTCATCATTTTTCATTCCCATCTAAGGAATATTTGTAAAATTCTATTGAAATTTTAAGGAATTTCTTCCAACACACCCATCACCTATAACAACCCTTGTGAAAATTTCATGTAATAAAAGTTAATAAAGGCAAAATAATACCACAGTAAAGGGACACTTATTCCAAGCAAAATGTTGGGAAAAGATATCCTAGTGGGCATCACTGGATGTTTATTTTGGCTAAGGAAAATTGGCAAAGGCTAAGACAAAGGCATTAAAATGAAAAAAGGAATTTTGGCACATTTTTTTATGAAAATTAAGGTGAAAGGTCACAGATTGCATGTGAGGAGAAAATTGAAGGAAAATAAAGGAAAACGAAGAAACTAGAGGTCGCATGCATAAAAAGGCTTCTGAGGATCAGTTCATGGATTTTTCCAGTTCAAGTTTGGAGCTCTCTGATTTCTCTCTCTCTCTCTCTCCCTCTCTCTCTCTCTCTCTTGGCCACTTGGACTTTCCTTGGAGCACTCTAGTTTGGAGCAAGTAAAGGAAAGGAAAAGAAAGCAAGGATCAAGGAAGGAAATTAGGATCAAGTAGCTTTAGCAGGAACACTTGCAGGTAACCTTTTGCATGTGTGATTTCCTAGCTGGTTTGGACATGCATGGCTTTGCATGTTGGTGTATGGTTCTCTTGATGTCAGTGGCATGGTTTTGCCGAGTTATGATAGTGTTTTTCATATTAGCATTTCCTTTTTATGGATGCCATGTTATGTTGAGATGTTTATTTTAGTTTTTGAGCTTTGGTTTGTCGAATGGATTTTAGAATCTGGGGCAGAGGTGGTCTCAAGTTCCATTCTAAAAGGCCTAGGAACACCTTGACCAGTTTTGGCAGGATACACGATAAAGCCTAAGGTATATGTCTTTCTTTAGGGCCTAGTGATTCGGGTTTGGATTTCGGTAAATCCTGAGAGACAAGGAGACGAATGGCATTTTGAGTTTTGTTCGGTTGTGATCAGAGCACCGGTTTTCATGTGATAACAGTTTGATGAGGGTGGAGGCAGTTAACCTCTGGACTCCCTTGGTTGTTCTTGGATTAGTTGTTCTATGAGATCCCACATTCATTCTTGGAATATGGCATGGGGGTGACTAGTTGAAAGAAAGATTTGGTTCAGCTATGTCTATGGTTGGGTGGTACATGGAAGTCTCGAACCTGGTCGGATTTTCCTATGATTAATAAAATCTAATTTCTCTTACTTTTCCACTGATTTATATGTGGATTTAATGGTTGTATTATCTCTAATATTTACATGGTTTTATGTTGGTTATAAGCATGGTTAAATTATTGGTTCATGTCATGGTTATTTCATGTATTTACTTGTAACTGTTAAATGGATGGATGCAAGACCTAATTGATGATGTAATAGTTCAATGGAGAAGGAGGTGATCCTTTTGGTTATGTTTCATAAGTTGTTTCAATGATTTGTGCTCTGTCTTGTATCCTAGGTCTGTAGGTTGCATTGATTCCAAGTGTTTGAAAACACGTCAATCCTGGTTAGGGATACTTAGGCCTAGTCCTGAGGTTGATTTTGATTGATCAGTGTTGTTAGCATGTATTTAATGAATTCTTAAGGTTGTAGCAAGTTTTGGGCAGAGGTCGGGTTTCTGGGCTAGAAAAGGGCTTAAATCCTAGGGTCGTTGGCACTAGATTAGCAATTTTGGTCCATAGTCACTAGCAGGCAGGCTTGTGAGAGCGATTTTAGGTTGCTAGTCGTTCCCTTGCCCATAGAATGAGAGTGACTATGGCCTAAGAGATCTAGAATAGCAGTGGGACCCACGGATAGGTTGTCTGAGTGGCTGACTTGTCTTTTGAGGGTTCTATTGATGATGTTGGATGACTATGTGGGATGTTTCATCGATTCCACTTCCTTAAGGTCACATAGGAGGTCGAATTTGATTATAGTAACCTCTTGTCTCATGTTTACCCTAGTTGGCATGGTTACTTTGGTTATGCCTAGGATGGGGTGTTATGGATTGGTATCAGAGCATGGTTCACCACTTGGACTGGATGGGTGTTGTGTGTTGGTCATGCATGCATGTCTCTTACACTTGTGTTCCATGTGCTTGTTGTACTGCATCATGTTGATCATGGTAGAAGTAAGGATATCATGAGGAGCTTGATGTGATTTTGTGGGATGCATCTTCCAAAGTTTATGACTGGTTGTATATGGTTATATCTCGCTTACATGTTGATTATATGTCGCTTGACTACATCCTTGTATGTCAGGTGCATTCTCAAATGTTTTAATTACATGCATTAGTCTTGTAGGTTGATTACAAGAATTGATCAATTATGCTTGCCTACATGTGTTCATACATTTTGGTAGTTGATTAGGCATTTCTTATGCAAGTTGATAGCTGCATGTGGCAATGTGTGCAATGGAGTAATGGTATTTTTCATGCATGAGGTCACAGCATGCATTATTGATATGGCATTGCATTGATGACTAGACCCTACCTAGAAGGATGTTTATGTGTTGATACATTTATTCGATACATGTCTCTATGCTATTATGATTATGTTATATATGTATCATGTTGATTTGATGATATTGTAGACAAGGTATCCTCCCTGAATTGTGCTAAGTTACATTGGTTTATTGTAATTGGTTTAGCTAACTGCGATGAAACCAGCTTACAAAAACATAGAAAAGATATATCAACGACTTCAAAATCAGCCTCTTCGAGGGGGAAACCTCCTTTACATTACACAAATGAACAAGTCTTGGATGATACAAATGACAAGACCTCCTTTCTATATATAGGAGTCTAAGGGGTCCCAATACAATCAGAGCCTACATAATAATAATATTGTAGGGGCACAACCATAACAATAGTGGGCTTCTATGGGGCATAATAATAACAACATGACGACTATATGGGCAATACAATAAGGGGGTTGCACTAATAACAATAAGGGGTTAAAATAGTAGTATATGGACCTAACATGCCCCTCTCCTTCAAAAAGTGTTGTCCTCAATGCTTGAGTAGTTCTGGATGCTTCTGTATAAAATTCCCATCCTCCCATGTGGAATCTTCAGCATGTAAGTTCTTCCACTTGATGAGATACTCTAAAATTGATCGATTCCATAGCTATCGATTTCTTGTTTTTGTGACTTCTTCCAGTTCCAATATGATTTTTCTTTCCTCGTCAAGTTCTGGAAATATTGTTTGAACTGGGATCTTCTCACCTATAACCTTCTTTAAGAATGAAACATGGAAAACTGGGTGCACTCGAGAAGATGCAGGAATCTCCAATTTGTATGCCAGAGTACCAATATTTTGTAACACCTTGTACGAACCATAATACTTTGGTGATAATTTATTATCCTTCTTAACTTACTTGAGGGACATTTTTTTGTATGGTTGTAGTCGTAAAAATACCCAGTCACCTACATCAAAACTTATTTCGCTGTGATGTTGATATTCCTATTGTTTCATTCTATTATGTGCCAAAGTGTGGTTATCATTTAAGAGTTTGAGAACTTGTTGTTGATGCTTGATGTGATCTTCCACTTCTTGATCCTTAGAATTTTCTTTTAAATATTATGTGATGGATGGTGGATAATATCCACAAAGTGCCATAAATGGGGTCATTTTTGCTGCAATATGGAAGGAAGTGTTATACCACCATTTAGCTAGAGGAAACCACTTGACCCATTGTGTCTGTTTATTAGATACGAAGCAACGAAGATATCCTTCCAAACATTTGTTCACTATCTCAGTTTTCCCATCATATTGAGGATGATAATATGAGCTATGAGCTAACTGAGTACCCAAATATTCCACCTCTTGTACTCCAAAGAAACATTTGGAGCTTTTTGCATATAATTGTTTCTCCGCCAATAGTTTGAGCACCCTGTCAACATGTTGAACATAATCCTTCTAAGACTTGTTGTAGATTAGTATATCATCAAAAAATACTAACATAAATTTTCTAAGGAAGGGTTTGAAAATAGAATTCATCAAATCTTGAAATGTAGAAGGTGCATTGGTAAGGCCAAAAGGCATGACCCAAAATTCATAATGACCCTCATGAGTTCTAAATGTTGTTTTTGGAATTTCTTCAGTCTTCATTCTGATTTGATGATATCCTGAATGAAGATCCAACTTGGTGAAGTAAATTGCTCCATGTAATTCATCCAATAATTCAACAATGACAAGAATGGGAAATTTATCTTTAATAGTAAGCTTGTTGAGCTCTGGAAACATGTGGCATGATCCATCCTTCTTGTGTACCAATACCACTGGAGGAGAAATAACTTTGACTAGGTTTAATTATACCAACCTCTATCATTTTTGCACCCATGCGTTCAATTTCACTCTTTTGGGCATATGGATATCTGTAAGGCCTGATGTTTGGGGGAACACTTCTTGGAATCAAATGAATAGCATGATCATGATCACGAATAGATGGGAGGCCTTTGGAAGTCTCAAATACCTTGGAATGATTTTCCAAAACGTTTTGAAGATCTGGAGAAATAGATGATTTCGATGTGGGAACCTCTAGTGAACATAGTTGCGCAATTATTCCCCATTGTTATTTCTTTAGAAGATTTGTCATACTATTAGAGTTGATTATCTTTCTCAGTTTCCCTATGATACCCTTAATTCAACTTCCTTTCCTTCCCAAAAAAAAAATCAAGAAAATTTCTTGAAAATTAAAAGCTATCGTACCCAAAGATTGTAGCCATTGGACTCCTAGTACAACATCTGCACCACCCATTGGAATGGAAATCATTAGACTATTCAATACATATTGTCCAATGGATAGCTTGATATTAAGGAACTTTCCAGAGAAATTTATGTTTCCTCCATTTGCAACCATTACTTGACACTTTGGTGTTGGATATAGGAAGCAATTCAATTCCTTGGCTATCTTACAATGAATAAAATAATGGGTATTACCCGCATCAATCAACATTGTTACATTTTTCTTCTTGATATTCCCTTCTATCTTGAGAGTTTGAGGAGTGGTAATTCCTGTCAGTGCATTACAATATATGGTCAGATTCATCTCTTCTTTCTCCGGGATTGGTTCCTGGTGTATATCCTCTTCTTTTGACGTTTCTTGTTCATTTTCTTGCTCCTCTTCCCCATCCATGTAAATTAATTTCTTCTCAGCTCACTTATGAATTTTAGTGTATTTTATATCACAATTGTAACAAAGCCCTTTTGATCTTTTTTCTTCCAATTTTTGTGGTGTCAACCTTGTAGGTGGTGAAAGGCTAGGAGCAACAACACTTCCATGTTTATAGTTATGAGTGGCAAGCTTCCTTGTTGCCATAATTTTTCTTTCAATTTTTCTTGCCAACCTGTATGCCTTCTCCAATGAATTAGGTTCCCAAAGGCAAACCTCATGTTGGATGTTATCATTTAAATTCCGTATGAAGAGCTCAATCCTATGCTTCTCTGGAATACCATTTACCCTTATACTCAATTTTTGGAAGTCCTCAATGTGCTTTGCCATTGAACCCTTTTGTTTGATATTTATCAATTGGCTAAAGAAGGTGTTTCTCTTTGTATCCTTATAATGTGATATCATTTCCTCCATGAAAATTGACCAAATGAAAAGTTTTTTACGAGAAAAAATCCCTTTATACCATACAAATCGATTCGGTTCTAAATATAAAGATGAAATACATACTTTTTGTGGTGGTTGTACATCATGTAGATCAAAATATTGCTTCATCTATAGTATCCAAGTTACTAGATCCTTTCCATCAAATTTCCTCATATCTTTATTTGGAATATGGTGGGTCTTCAATCCAATGTTAGAGTCCATGAAATCATGATTAACATTTCTTTTGTTCTCATCATGAGTTTCCTATACTACCTTTTCAGCCTTAGGAAGCCTTTCTTGTAGTGACTCTGTCCCACCTTCCTTCAAACCTTTTATGTCTTTCTTTAAATATTACATGTTTCCATTCAATTTTTCTTCTATACCATTTATTTTATTGATCATATCTTTGATCACATTCTTCAAATGAACCCTCCAATTTTGCTTTACTAGGTGTTTCTATTTTCTTGATTCGAGTCATTATTTTTCCTACTTTTAGGAGCTCGATCTTGAATTTGTTGTATCTATGAAATTTTAGATCTCCAAGGTCTAAAATTGTGAACTACGGTATCCCTCTACGTCCTCTTTCCAATGCCACTAATTTTATCAAAATTGGATTCTCCAAGAAAGCGTTATGCCCAATCTCCCAAGATGACTTGATCATATACATTTTCAGTATAGTGAACTTGTACGAAGTGCCACATGTCACTTTTTCGACCTTCAGACCTAAAAACAATACACAGAAAAGAAAATTCTGTCCTCTTTCTATAATTGCTTACAAAATTTCAATATGATGCTCAGAGAGAAAGTTATGATTATTTTCCCAAGGTCACTTGTTTGGGATGTAATTTGGGAGCCTACAAAAACCCTAAATGTCTTGGACCATATCTCCAAAAATATAGTGACACGAGATCTAAACTTTGGACCCAAGCTTCATAAAGATTTCGTATCAAATGGGTTTTAATTTCATAGTCTGAACCTTCGTAGAAACAAAACTATAGCGAAAATTCCACTATGACCTATTTGAGATGGAATTCTGGAGCTTGCAAAACCCTCTAATTTCCTGAGATCATATCTCCGAAAATATAGCAAGACAAGATCTGAAATTTGGACCCGAGGTTCAGAATGATTTAGGTTCAAATGGGGTTTTTTTTAGCTTTTGAAACTTCATAGAGAAAAATTTATAGCGAAAATTCCACGATCACGTGTTTGGAGTAGCGAAACCCTAGAATCCAAAGCTCTAATACCAAATGTTATGAAACCAGCTCACAAAAAGATAGAAAAGATAGATCAACGACTTCAAAATCAGCCTCTTCAAGGGGGGAATCTCATTTACATTAAATAAATGAACAATTCTTTGATGATACAAATGACAAGGCCTCCTTTCTATATATAGGAGTCTAAGGGGTCCCAATACAATCATAGCCTACATAACAATAATATTGTAGGGGCACAACAATAACAATAGTGGGATTTATGGGGAATAATAATAACATGGGGACTATATGGGCACAATAATACAAAAAGGGGGTTGCATTAATAATAATAAGGAGTTACACTAGTAGTATATGGACCTAACACTGACATAGTATGCCTTGCAGGAAAGAGATCAAATGGCTAGTAAGGTGGTAGACTACATAGAATCTCCCTATGCATCAGATGAGCAGCGTGGTGTGGGGAATTATTCTGATTTGGTAGACACATTGAGAATCTTGTGGGGAGAAATAAGGAGATGCAAAGTAGACAATTATAAAATCATGCAGACACACAAGTAATAAGCAGAGGTGAATCCAATACTACTTCAAAGTTTGTTAGAATTTCAGCAACAAGGGCCACTTCAGAACAACCATGGACAAGAGGAAAGAACTAATGGGGCATATAGTAGTAGATCTCCTAGTAGACATAGGTCTTATGGTGGTCACAAGTCAGATAGATCTGACACGATCAAGGATGGCAAGTTGTTGGACACTCTGGATAAGAGAGGTGTTGGACACAAGTACTATTCTAGTTTTGGTTCTAATAGATATCATGATCGTCATCGCTATCATCCTTATAGGAGGAGTGATAGGGGATATTTTTCGGATGAGTTCAATAAAATGAAGACACCTACCTTTGATGGAGAGATGAATAAATAACAAGATGCAGAGGCATGGTTGCTTGGTATGAGGAAATTCTTTAGATTGCATGATTATTCAGAAAACATGAAAGTGAGGATAACCCTTTTCAGTCTCAAAGGTAAATCAGATATTTGGTGGGAAGATGTGAAGAATGTTAAAGATATTGATGAAGATGATTTGACTTCGCATGCATTTGAAAGGATCTTCAAGAACAAGTACTTGTCAAAGAGGTACTATGATGGCAGAGCTAAGGATTTTTATGAGTTGTGGATGGGTTCTATGACAAACGAGGAGTATACTAGCAGGTTTTTGGAGTTGTTGAGATATGTGGCTTACCTGAAGGAGGATAAGGCAAAGGTTCAAAGATTCATCAGTCGACTGCCAATAGCACAAAGAGACCATATTGTGTTCGATGAGCCTATATTGTTGGAGGATGCCATACGACATTTGAAGCATTGTTATAAGAGGTTGAAGCGCAAAGTTGAGTCGAAGCGTGACTTGAAAGGAAATGAGAAAGCTAAAGGAAAATGGCCACCAAAGCGAGGAAGACCTCAAGGTGCAGGTGAGAAAAAAATGTAGTTCCTTACAAGAGATTCAATACAACTGAGAAACGACATGGAGAGTATCAGGCTAGAGAAGGCGATAGAGAACCATTGCAATGTTGGATATTTATTGGATCATCGTAAGAAGGATTTTCCACATTATCGGAGTGGTTGTAGAACCCATATCTACAGTGCTTATGAGGCGCATACAGTGGGTGATGTTGGTCATAGCATTCCTTAGATCTATGCATCTATGGAAAACAGGAAAGCGCACTATCAGGCATCGAATTGAGATGGATGGTAAGCTTTGTGATCAAGTTGTTTCTATTTTGATTGATCATGGCTCTAACTATAGTTATATTAATCCTGGCCTAGTGGATAAATGTGGTTTGAGAAAAGAAGTACATGCAAAATCTTGGTTGGTATAGTTGGATATAGGTACAAAGAATCGAGTTCACCATTGAGTAAGAGCTTGTGAATTTGAGTTAAATGGTATGCCTACAGCAACACACTTGAATGTGTTGCCATTGGGATCGTATAGCATGCTTTTGGGTATGGATTGGCTATACCTTCACAAAACCAAAGTGGATTGCTTCGACAAGGCCATTGAGTGTGTGGATGATAGTGGGGGAAAGAGGACTTTGCAGGGAAAGAAGAAGCCTACATCAATGAGGATGGTTACCGCTATGCAGGCTAAGCGCAGTTGCAGAAAAGGTTGTCTGATGTTTGCAATGCACATTTCCAATGACAACTTTAAGGAAGTTGAGGATGCAAATGTGTTGAGCATGTACCCAGTTTTGTAGTAGTTTCAGGATGTATTCCCTAAGGACATTTCCATGTTTCCACCTCATAGTGAGGTAGATTTCTCTATTGAGTTAGTGCTAGGGGCGTCTCCAGCATAAAAAGTACCTTATAGGATGAGCACACATGAGTTGGTAGAGTTGAAGTTGCAGTTAAAGGAGATGCTTAACAAAGGATACATTAGGCCAAGTATGTCGCCTTGGGGCACACCATTGTTTTTCGTAAAGAATAAATATGGTACTCTTAGATTGGCATTGATTACAGGCAGCTAAACAAAGTAGCGATCAAGAACAGATACTATTTTCTGAGGATTAATGATTTGTTTGATCAGTTGAAGGGAGCAACAATGTTCTCTAAGATTGACCTGAGATCGGGATACCATCAAGTACACCTCAAGAAAGAGGGTATCTTCAAGACTACATTTAGGACTAGGTATGCACATTATGAGTTTGTTGTTGTTCCATTCGGTTTGACTAATGATCCAAATGCATTTATGTGTTTGATGAATAGTGCCTTGTGTCCTTATCTGGACAAGTTTGTTATTGTATTCATTGATGACATATTGGTATATTCTGAGAATGAGGAAGAACATGCCGAGCATTTAACAACAACATTGAGATTGCTAAGAGAGCATTAGCTGTATGCTAAAATTAGCAAGTGCAACTTCTTTTAGACAAAGGTACATTATTTGGGGCATGTTGTCTCCAAGGATGCCATCGCAGTAGATCTAGAATAGATAGGGGCTATTATGGAGTGGGCAGCTCCTAATAATGTGGATGAGGTGAGATAAGTTATGGTATTGGCAAGCTACTACAAGAGGTTCATCAGGAACCTCTCATGCATTGCATATCCTATCACATCATTTCAGTGAAAAGGTAAGAAGTTCGAATGGACAGAGGAGTGTGAGGCTAGTTTTGAGCAGCTTAAGAAATTGTTGACACATGCACTAGTGCTAAAGATTGTGGATGCAGACAAGGAGTTTGTAGTGTGTATAGATGCTTGCAAGAGAGGACTTGGTGGATTTCTCATGCAAGAAGGACAAGTAATGTGCTATGAGTCACAGAAACTAAATGAGCACGAGAAGAACTACCCAACACATGATCTTGAGTTGGCAGCGATCATACATGCATTGAAGATGTGGAGACACTATCTTCTGGGCAGATGGTTTGTGTTGATGAGCAATCATAGTGGGTTGAGGTATTTGTTTGACCAGCTGAATTTGAATACCAGGCAAGCTAGATTGTTGGCTACCCTTAGTGAGTTCAAATTCGAGATCAGATACATCAAAGGGAAGGAGAACCAAGTTGCAGATGCTCTTAGCAGGAAGGTATAGGTAAATCATATAGCAACTATGAGCTCTTATGGGAAAGAGTTAGAGGATAGGATCTTGCAAGCAAGATAGTGAAATGAAAAATACATGGAGATCATGCATAGGTTATAGCAGAGTACAGGTATACATGATCAGCATGTAGACTATCATCTCACGACAAATGGTTTGGTGAGATTCAAGGATAAGATCTATGTGTCGAATTGCAGTGATCTCAAGAAGCTTATCTTGAGGGATTTTCACATCAAGCCATACTCGGGTCATCCAGGATATCAGAAGACGTTGACGATGATAAAGAAGTTTTAATATTGGTCGAATCTGAAGAAGGAAGTGGCAGAGTTCGTAGCTAGATGTTTAGATTGTCAATAGGTAAAGACAGAATGCAAGCATCTAGGTGGTTTACTACAACCTATTTCGATTCCAGAATGGAAATGGGAGTTCATTTCCATGGATTTTATTACAGGTCTTCCAAGGACAGTGAAGTAGCATGATTTTATTATGGTCATGGTTAAGAGGTTGAGAGGTTGAGAGGTTGAGCAAGGTATCTCACTTCATTCCAGTGAAGACTACATATTTAGTGAGTGAGTTAGCATATGTTTTCATCAGAGAGATAGTGAGACCCCATGGTGTTCCAAAGAAAATTGTGTCGGATAAGGATGCAAAGTTCACTTCCAAGTTTTGGAAGGAGTTATTTGTATGCTTGGGTATAGAGTTGGCCTTAAGTACATCTTATCATCCGCAGACAGATGGATAGAAAGAGAGGTTCAATAGGATTTTGGAGAATATGTTGAGGATGTACATGATGCACCGGTAGAATAAATGGGAGGAGTATCTTCCTTTGGTTGAGTTCGCATACAATAATGGCTATCAGGAGTCATTGAGGATGAGTCTTTTTGAGGCATTGTATGGGTAGAGTTGTAATACTCATATCAGATGGAGTGATCCAGTGAACATGGTACTTATTGGACCGGATATGCTGGAAGACATGGAGTAGGAAATGCAGGTTATAAAGAGGAATCTAAAGGTAGCGTAGGATAGGTAGAAGAGCTATGCAGATACTAACAAGTTGTTCAATGATTTTTAGTTTGGGGAGCATGTGTATTTGTGCATCAAGCCCAATAAAATATCTTTGAGGATTGGTTCATGTGCCAAGTTGGCACCGCTGTATTGCGAGCCTTTTGAGATCCTTGAGAGGATTGGACCAGTGCCATATCAACTTACATTGCCTCCAACAGTGAAATTCCATGATGTTTTCAGTATTTCATTACTTAAGAAGTATATAAATGATGTTGATCATGTTATTGATTGGTCTGTATTGCAAGTGGAGAAAGAAGGAGAGTTCCAGCCAAAGCCTCAGTGCATATTGCAATAGAAACATCTCATGCTCAAGAACATAGCCATAAGGAAAGTTAAACCACACCATGATCTCACCAAAATCATTGAAAATAAACCATACTACCCATGGAGCTTTATAACTTAACTCATTGCAGTATTTACAATGAAAGACTTGCTCAAAAGAAAAACATCATGACAACATGACAATATAACAACTATAATAATATGACACCCATACCTCTTATTGGAGTTTTATAACTTAGCTCGTGGTGGTATTTACATCCATATAAATATACATACATATACCAGAACATCAACAAGACATATACCAAACATCAAACCAAAAATGCTTTGCCTCAACCGACAAACAATGAAGGACAAAATAAGACCACAGTTAAGGGACACGTATTTGAAGTTGAACATTGGGCAAAGATATCTTAGTGGTAATCCCTAGATGTGTGTTTTGGCTAAGGAAAATTGGAAAATGTTGAGGCAAAAGCATTAAAAGGAAAAAAGGCATTTCGACATGTTTATTTATGAAAATAAAGGAAATTAGGAGAAAAGTAAGGTCAAAGGTCACAAGTTGCATGTGAGGAGGAAATTGAATGGAAAATGAATAAATTAGAGGCCTCGTGCATAAAAAGGCTTCTGAGGACTAGTTCATAGCTTTTCCTAGTTCAATTTTGGAGCTCTCTCATTTCTCTCTCTCTCTCTCTCTCACTCTTGGTCACTAAGAGTTTTCTTGGAGCACTCTAGTTTGGAGCAAGGAAAGGAAAAGCAAGCAAGGATCAAGGAAGGAAAGTAGGATCAAGTAGCTTCAACAAGAATACTTGCAAGTAATCTTTTACATGTGTGATTTCTTAGCTGGTTTGGACATGCATGGCTCTCCATGTTGATGTATCGTTCTGTTGCTGTCGGTGGCATGGTTTTGTCGAGTTATTATAGTTATTTTTCTGCCTAGCCTTTCCTTTTTCTAGATGCCATGGTATGTTGGAATTTTTATTTCAGTTTTTGAGCTTTAGTTTGTTGATGGATTTCAAAATCCAGGGCAGAGGTGGTCTCAAGTTCCATTCCCAAAGGCCTAGAAATACCTTGACTGGTTTTGGCTGGATACACGGTAAATCCTAAGGGAGATGTCTTGATTTAGGGCCTAGTGATCTGGGTTTGGATTGCGGTAAAGCCTGAGAGACAAGGAGAAAAAAAATTCCTCAAGGATAGAGATAGATTCCAGGTGGCATTCCAAGTTCTATTCGGTTGTGATCGGAGCACTAGTTTTGGTGTGATCGCGATTTGATGAGGGTGGAGGTGTTTTAACCTCTGGACTCCCTTGGTTGTTCTTGAATTGGTTGTTCTATGAGATACCACATTCATGCCTGGAATATGGCAAGGGGGTGACTAGCTGAAAGAGATATTTGGTTCATCCATGTCTATGGTCGGGTGGTACATGGAAGTCCCGAACTTGGTCAGATTTTCCTATGATTAATAAAAGCTAAGTTCTCTTACTTTTTCACTGATTTATATGTGGATTTAATGGTTGCATTATCTATGATATTTACATGGTTTTATGTTGGTTATAAGCATGGTTAAATGATTGGTTCATGTCATGGTTATTTCATGTATTTACTTGTAACTGTTAAATGGATGGATGAAAGACCTAATTGATGATGTAATAGTTTAATGGAGAAGGAGGTGATCCTTTTGGTTATGTTTCATAAGTTTTTTCATTCATTTATGCTTTGTCTTGTATCCTAGGATTGTAGGTTGCATTGATGCCAAGTGTTTAACAGAATGTTAGTCCCGATTGGGGATGCTCAGACCTAGTCCTAAGGTTTGTTTTGATTGATCAACATTGTTATCATGTCTTTAATGAATTCTGAAGGTTGTAGCAATTTTTGGGTAGAGGTCGGGATTATGGGCTAGAAAAGTGGCTTAAATCCCATGGTCTCTAGCACAGAATTGGCAATTTTGGTCCACAGTCACTGGCAGGCAGGCTTGTGAGAGTGACTTTAGGTTGTTGGTCTCTCCCTTACCCATAGCATGAGAGCTACTATGGCCTAAGAGATCCAGAATAGCACTAGGATCCATGGACAAGTTGTGTGAGTGGCTGACTTGTCTCCTGAGGGTTCTATTGATGATGTTAGATGATTGTGTGTGATGTTCCGTCGATTCCACTTTCTTAAGGTCACATAGGAGGTTGAAACTGATCATAGTAGCCTCTCACCTCATGTTTACCCTTGTTGGCATGGTTACTTCAGGTATACCTAGGAGGGGGTGTTACATCACCAATGTCATCCACCAACTTTGCATGATGAGCAATGAATCAGGCCAACATTGAAATTTCTTCAAACTGTTCATTTATGTGTCGAAATTTGAGATGGTTAGACTAGGCACATGCCTTGATGGTATGCGAGGGTTTCAAGATTGGAGCATGCCTGACATCCCCACATAATCTTTGAGATCATCAACTTTTGCATCAACCCTCATAATGCAGTCTCATTGCCATCATTCCATTAGGGAAATTTTAAGGTCTAAAATGGGCCTCCTAAGGAACTTATAAAATGATAGTGGAAATAATAAAATAAGATTAGATTACATGATCAATTTTTTGTAGGAAAAAAGAAAAAACTATTTTTTCAATTCATATTTTCAACTTATCTCCCTATGGGTTTACTCAAATTTCGGGTGGAAACACTCGTTGGATGCAGAATTGATTCCTCATCCAAGGAGTACCCATGTTGCATACTTTCAATGGACCCTGCTACATGAAAAGTGAGAAATACATGAAAAATGTGATTGCAATCATGTGTTTTCATGTATTTTTCATTTTTCGTGTAGTAGGGTCCATCGAACGTATGCAACATGGGTACTCCTTGGATGAGGAATTAAATTTTGCATCCAATGAGTGCTCCCACTCAAAATTTGAGTAAAACCTTAGAGATATAAGTTGAAAATATGAGTTGAAAATGTAGTTTTATTATTTTATTATTTTTTAATATTTTATTTTTTTACTCCAAAAATGGTGAATCATCCCCCATGGTTGACATCATCATCTTGAATCCTATTGGTTCTTATAAAGTTTATTTTTGTTGTACATTTTTCTTAGGAGGCCAATTTTAGACCTCAAAATTCCCCTAATGTTCATTCCCATCTAGGGCATATAGGATTTAGAGAATATGTTTTTCTATGGGATTAGGTTATGGATCATATATGTTACTAGTTAACAAGTATAATTGTTATGACTCAGATATTATCAATGATAATGGTTACATTTCAAGAGTTAAGGGTTATAGGGTTATGTTTTTTGGGATATAGTGGTTATGGTTACAAGCTATATTAGATAATAGACGTTAGGGATCAAAATTAGTAGGTGTTAAGGGTTATAGGGGCTTGGGATTATAGTTGTTATGTGTTATATAATTTAGGGGTGATAAGGCTTGGACATCATGGGGTTAGTAATTATAATGGTTATGGATTTAGGATTAGGAATTAGGAGTGATAATAGTTATAGGGAATTCCCACGGGGTGTAGGGTATTTAATGATTTTGTGTTAATGGATTAGGGATTAAGGGTTTATGGCTTAAGGGTTAATGGATTAGGGCTTAAGGGTTTAAGGGTTTGTTATCACATATTAAAAATTTTATAATTTTTTGCAAAAACATTATAATTGGGATCCAAATTTTTCAAGTCTATTGTTATACATTGGGTTCATATACATGGTTATGATTATTTTTATAAAAAATATTGGGTTACTAAACTCAATCCCCAAGTAAGAACAATTTTACTCCAACACATATGAAGCATCACATGTCGAATGTGAATAGCAACCAACACAAGGCGCCCAACATTGGAGTGTATATATATATGCACTACACACCAAGATAGCACCTAGGAGATGGGATATTTAAACAACAACAAGTATTTTACTCTATTGCATGTGGAATAGTTCTAAGTGCCAAAGGCCAAAGCACCATATTGTATTACATGGTTCAAAGATCCAGATCGCAGGAAGTTGGAGATCAACGATGAAAATGTGTTACAATTTTGAATTGGCCCAAAGTATAAAACACCATTCAAATCCCGCACTCACCAAAAAGTAACACGTGTCCCTTAACAAGTTCAGTGTGAGATTCTGTTATAGTATTCAAGATCGTTCATTTCTCATCTCAACACACAATTACCATTGTTGATCTAGCAATTAGATTGAATCAATGGATACAAGAATTTGGTATCTGCTAACTTTTTATTAAGCACTTTATTTATAAATATATATTTTTCCTAGGTAAAAACACATTGTTTTGCATTTGTTTATGGGTGAAAAGGGCTTTATTATGGGTGATAGTGAAGATTGTTAAAACATCTAAGTTAGAAAGAATTCATCTTTCAATGTTGGTTTATTGTTTTGTCTCAGTGTTTTAACAGTCAAATGAATTGAATCCTTTAATAAAATTGTCTCCATCCACAAAAAATTTAACCCAAACCAAAATAACTCGGTGGACCTATTGTAACTTATTTTTACCCTATTAATATTTTCTAGTTTTTCCCTATATGTTCAAAAAAAATAGAGAAAAGGAAGAATTGAAAAAAATAGAAAAAGAAAAAATAAAAGAGAATAAAAATGAAAAGTAAAAAAAAAGGATAAGAAAATAATAAAATAAAAATAAAAATCCAAAAAAAGGTGTGCACGTTGAAATGTTACCCTTCATAGTTTAAATGTATTTTATATGTTTTATATAATAAAACTATTTGATGTGATTGTCACATGTTAACAATTCAGAAAAGGCGCAACAATAAACAACGGAGATGGAGCCCACCCGAATCAACGGCCCCCGACTTATAATGGAACTCCCCGCATCCTCGAACGTTAACAGGGGCGCAAATTGGATTTTTGAATCTCACTTTTTCTACATGGCGCTCCCGTAACAAGTGCAGCCCCTCTCCAATTAAAACCATTTACCATGCCAGCGCCCCCCTCCCCCCCACAAACCACTCTTCCACCATCCATTTCTCCCACCATCCAAAATCTCGTTATTTTCGCCACCTGCCAACATATTGATACATTTAGTTGCTACTATCCCTCCCACTAAATTAGAAAATGACCGTTGTTCATTTATAACTCCCCCAAACATTTATTTTCATTTAATTCCTCGCGCCATTAACATTTAAACTAAACAAAGAAAATGTTATTGGCTCCTGATAAACACAGTTATCCTTTTCGAACTGCTAATTCTGCCTGTCATTGCAATTTTCCAGAATGCCACTGTAAGCATAATCGCAGCAGACAAAAACCCCTTATCACCACCATATATTTGGGTAACTCTATCTTGATTTTCTCAATAATTTTTTTTCCTAATGGCTTCCCATAAATGAAAAGTGAAAGTCCATGTAGATAATCCTTTGTTGCCCCTGTCATTAATCTATATGAACTCCCATTGGTTGACACTCAGTTTAAGATTCTAGAGAAAAATTTTCAGTTCGATTTATACGAACTTCACAAGTGGTCATATCAAAAGTTTGAAGACGCCAGTGATGAGTTTTGTTTTTTGGAATCCCTACTACCCCAATTCTGCTTCCCTTAAACCCATCATTTCCCAGAATTCATAGCCTAGTGTGGAATCTGGTATCTTCCTAGCCAAAGAGATGTAATTGCCCAGAAAAATGAGACTCTTTTATATATCATAGCTGAGTCAATTTTCACGGCCCTTCAACTAAATCCACAAGACCCCTTACACCCTTTTTATTTTGATGTTCTAATGGAAATCTACCATAAATTCACTTTCCCACAGAGAGCTCACATATTTAAGTCATTTTTACCAGAAAACTCAGAATCACAAAGAACTAACCCTCCTTATCCCTCTGTAATGTCTCCTGAGATTTCTAGGAAGGTTATTTCCTCAGTGTCTTGTATGTTAGGATATCCAAGTGATTAATGGGTTGATGAATTCATATTAGGTTTTCTATCAGTGTTTTCTTCTGGTAAAAAAACTTCAATTATGTTCAGCTATAGTCAGGTTTTGTCCAATATTATTCATGATCAGTAAAATTTTAGAATTGAAGCATCATTTAAACATTAGTCAATCTTCATTTACTTTTTATTATATTATCAATCTGAAATATTCAACTTTCCTTTACAAAAATTGGATGTTGAAGGTAAACCTCTGTCAGTGATCCATTAAACATCTTTAGTGAGGAAAACTTTTGAAGAGTTTTATTTCAATGATTTGTTAATCAATTCTTGTATATAGCTACTTGTTTGTTAAACATTGATGCAGTCCCTAGGATTTCAATAGAGATCAAGAGAAATTTTCATCTAAGTGAACAGGCAAAGTTTGGAGACTGGTATTTATACTAGAATTTCACTAAACCCAGAATTTATGGATGCGAGCTTCAACCATAAAAATTTCCGGCGTTTCTCCCCATGATAATTTTTGCACTTGAGTACATTAGACAATTGCTAAACTTGGATGAAGCTCATTTTGTTTCCAGGAAACAAAAAGCTCAGTTTAAATTAAAAGTGCAGGTTGGTCCATTCATAGTCAACACCAGAGTTGCAAGCAAAGAGGTCAACGACCTATTGAACGAGATGAAGTTTAAGTTAAGTTTTAGTTGGTCATATGATCCATTAGGAGTAATCTCATCAATGAGAATTGCTCAAAATTCTGCACCATATATGCATGTGGCAAAACCTGAAATTGATCATTTTTTCTAACAGGGAAGAATGAATAGAGAATACATTGCAGGAGATTGAGGAGCCAGTTTCTAGTCAAAAAACACTGGAAACTCCAAGGATGATAGAGAAAAAGCTAAAGAGACCAAGAGAAAGTGTATCACCAACAAGGTCAAAGTTACAGAGATCAACATTCAAAGTATTCAAAAGGAGAAAAATTGTAAATGTTGAAGAAGAATCTTCAGAAGTTCAAACTTCTGAAGAACTTACTATAGTTGTAATATCAGCACAGTCTCCTTTTTCATTACAGCAGATTCCTGAAGACACATTAGATTCTCCTTCTTCTCCTTCTTCTTTAAAACAACAAAATATTTTTTCAAAGTTTTTATAAATGAAGAAGAAAAATGAGGCCTCAAAGACTTCCACATATGCAGAGTTCTAGAAGAAGTCTTCCTCAACTCAGACCATATTACTTTCAGACCTTGATAATGAAAAATTCTAGTTGCAATTAGCATTCTTGGAACCAAAGGTCTCTATACCTAAAAGCATTGAAGATTATAAAACTTTTGTGTTTTCATTTGACACAAATAAAATTCATCCTATTGACCAAATTTATCTCCATAAATGAGCGGGGAAAATGATATATTCATCCTTGGCAAGTTCTCCCATCGCAGCTTCCAAGTTATAGGCTTCTCTCAATAACATTCATTCCCAATTAAAATTGGAAAATATGTTTTCTTTAGCAAAGGACACTAAAATCAAAGGGATTGAAAATTTAGTTATAAAATAAGGATTAGATCCTAAGGATATAAAGGCAGCTGAGGAAATAATCAAGAGCAGGAAATGTTGATATTTAGGCATTGAGGAAACAATTGAAGTTGCCAACAACTGAACATTCATAGGGTCAAGAAATTAGTCAGTTAGAGAAGAAGAAGGAGAACATGCCTTGGATTATCGTTAAATAGAACATACAGATACAAAAGATGGAAGAAAAAATGGAAAAACTAGTTAAAGAAAAAGATCTACAACTCAGTATTGGAGTAGCAGCTTCCACAGTAGTGACTTCAACACCAGCAATTTCTACAGCAGTAGTGTCTATGACAAAAACAAATCCCACTGACCAAAATCCAACAGAGCAGTTGTTAAAAGCTATGGGAGACTTGTCACTAAAAGATATTGAAATTCAAAAACTCAAAACTCTAATAAATAAAATTTAAAATGACAAGATAAGGGTTGACAATGCATATCTGGTTCAAGTTCAGAAAAATTTCAGATTAACGAGACAGATAGAAAAAATATGAAAATGATTCATTGACTGCACAAACATTGGTAGAGGCAAAAGAGAAAATATGGATTGATATAAATTCTAACATGACTAAACTCTGGACTTCTATTCAGATTATTTTTGAACTGGAGGAATTAGTGGAAAGATCAAAGGAAGTCATCATAGGAATCAAAGAAGATTTGGAGCATATGCCTGGAGAAGCAAATAAAATAATTAAAGTACACAATTCTAAAACTAAAGAAGAAATAGAAGAATTTAGAATTGAGGATAGAATTGATACTATCCTAGAGGTAAGGAGAGTTTTGACAAAGAAAAATTTGATGTTACAGTTGGAGAACAAGTGTCAAAACTTGGAAGCCCATATTAGAAATTTTCACAGAAAATTTAATACTCTGCAGCAAAAGGGACTTCGAGCTCTATGACATTCTACTAGCCAATTGATTCCACTAGAAGACTATTAGTACAAATTGCACCAGATAACAATAGATAAAACCAAATTTTCTAAGGTCAAAGGGACAATCAGTGGGAGAGCATTCCTAGAAGGCCTAAGAGTATTCTCTTTTCATTCAGCATGAAGTTAGCCATTTGTTCATCACCAGTATGACTTTTGAAAAATACATAGAAGTCGATGAGGCATATAGGAAAGTAACAAAATTTTCTATCCCAAATGAAAAATATGGGATAAGTTACTTGAACTCATCGAGTAAAAAGAATGCAGGGAATTCAATGACCAATCACAAGAAAAGGAGCAGCAACAAGTTGAGAAAGAGGATTAGAAAGTAGAAAATTCAGTTAAAGGCAATAGTCATCAAACAACACCCTCAAATTGTGTACTAATTATTCAAATCAGTATAAAATAACTATTCTCCAGTTTTGTTTTGTAAATAAAAAATAGTTTCAGATATTATCTCATTTTGTAATATATTTCTACTTAGATCTAAGATATTTTTTGAATTTCAGTCTATAAGTATTTGGTAGTTTGAAGAAGCCAGGGTTGAACCCCTGTAATGAACCAGTGACATGCTTGTAATGTTCAAAGCTATTTTTGAAGCTAATTGAAGGATTCTTGATTCATTCTGAACAACTTGTGTATTTATGTGAGTTTGTCTTGTTATCAATTATGTTTTTCATATCTATTTATGCACATGTTCAAGGTAACATAGAAGTTTGAGCAAGGCTTGATTGAATATCAATCTCTCTGAAAGCCCCTACAAAGTTATAATCATTAAAAGAGATTAATTAACTAAACAGTTTGTCTTAGTTAATTCCTCTAAATCTTTTAATTTTTTCCTTCTAGCATTTCTTGAATGTGTTTTGTTTGGCTATAGAAAATTGTATATGAATAATCAAATGTTCAATATGAATGTTTAATAAGCTATATACTTTCTTTATTTCTACTTTTCAAACCAATTCGAAGATACATTATGTTAAGAATGAAAATAAACCCTTCAATTTTCTCATAAACTTTTAGAAATTACATTTGTTTAAAGGTTTAATGCACTGGTTATCCATTTAAATCAAAACCTTACTTTAGATGCTTTGGCACAGTTCCCAAGCCTAGAAATGTCTACAAAGATACAACATCAGATTGGCATCATTGTCGAGGAAAAAAGATTGAGTTTGTTTCCCTGGGACAATTATCATACTTGCCTCTTAACAGTGAATAAGAGGTCAGTAGACTAAAATCCTTCACCTGACGACTCTACATAATAAATATGGCTTCACGTAGGCATACCATATCTCAATTAGGTCCAGAGCTTTTCTCTCCTTTATTAGATCCATAGAGATTAGTAAGAATTGCATCTATTAGGCATATGTTATAAGCTTGTCTTACTTCTTTTGCCTCTATTTTATCTGAAGTACCCTCACAATCTGACCCTTCATAGTCAACTCCAATACCTGTTGAACTATTAGATCTTCCTCCAAAATTTTTAGAACTCCTTTCTAGAGGAGTAGATCTTCAAACTGCATTATTAGTTCATCGGCTTGTAGCCTTTCAAATTCCTTATTCCCATCTGGAACCTTCTGACAGTGAACAAGATCCTAAACTTTCTCCCTCTGAATTTAAACTAGTTGATTTTAAATATTCTTTTGTACATACTTATCCATCCATTTCTACTAAACTTGAAGAGGAGCTTAGTATTTATACTAATCTAGATTTTTAGGATCCTGAAAAGGTTTTATCTGAAGTTCAGAAATTGGTTATTAATCCTCAATTCTTCCAGAAACCCAAACCTTCATCACAACCTTCTTCCAGTATAGTTGTTTCTCCAAAAAATATAACTCCATCACAACATCAAACGGCTGGTTTTCAACCAATTGTAGAATCATGCTATGCTACATTAGTTCTTCCACCACCAGCCCAACTTCATGCTTTTCCTGATGGTTATTTGAAGCATTTGCCTAGATTTAATGGAGAAACTAGACCATATGTTGAATATCACTTGGCTGCATTTTTGGATTTTGCAGACAACATGAATATTGAGCATGAATATGTTTACTCAAGAATTTTTGTTCAATCATTAGAAGGAAATGTTAGAATATGTTTCAGACAACTACAAGTTAATTTTATTAATTCATGGGTTGAACTAATCAATATTTTCAAAAATTAGTGGGGAATAAAAAAGGATCATGTTTACTATTTAACATAATTCAAATATTTGAGAAGGAATCCTGGTGAACTTGTTGCTAATTTCATTAAGAGATTCAATAAAATTTATAACAAGATGCCCCCAGATTGTAAACCTCCAGCCACCGTTGTTAAAGTTAGGTTTTCCAAAGAATTTTAGGATGACTTTGATGTAATTCTTAGGGAGAGAAAATCTGAAACTTTAGCAGACATGCAAACTAATTCAATTAAAGTCGAGGCAGATAGGTTAGAATCTAGTAAATTGAAAGAAAAGGCAGAAAAGGATGAAAATAAAATGAAAGATAGAGAGGAATCACATCATCATCAAAAACTAAAGATGAAGAACATAAAATTGATTAAATAACCTCTCTACTTAGAAATATGTCTAACAAAATCTCAAGAATGGAAAATCAACCTAGAGAAACCCAAAAAGTTGCAAATAGACCAAAAGTTCAATGTAAAAGACCTTTTCAACCTCAAATTTTGCAAAGACCAAACATAGATCAAAAAATTCAACCTCCCCTAATGATTGATGATCAAGACCCTAAAGAAACTATTCCTATTAATACAAATGATATCAATTATTTTAAAGATCCATCATCTCACAATGCTATTGTTCCAATTAGTCAGGCCAGTCTCTGATTCAAAATCAACAAAATTCCCAAATTTCCAAGTATGAAGCTTTTTCTTAATTCCTCATTGTTGAATTAAATAAAAGGTATGACATAATACCAAGACTAGGACCTAGTAGACCATTCAAAAAGGGTGCCTTTCATGAACCTCAAGTAAAAGTAGCTGAAACACAAACATCATCAATGCAACCACAGAATCACTTAGAAGAACATAACACTCTTGAAAAATATGTTCCAACTATTTTCTAATGTTTAAAAAGAGTTAGAAAGAGTTACAATTCCCATTCCATTATATGAACTCTCCAAAAATCTAGGTTAAAAACATCAAGTCTCTAAATGGATTCAATCTTTAAGTGTTGATCCATTGGGGGATTTCATTAGTTTACAAGATGAAAAACCTTCAGTTGTTTTTTGCCCTAGTTCAGGTATGATTGATGAGAGTGTACCTCCTTTTTATGTCACTTTGAAAGTTCTTGATTACCTTTTATACAATTGTATGTTAGATTTTGGTGCTTCCCATAATCTAATCCTAAAGTGATCATGGATCAACTTCAATTACAAATCACTAGACCATATCATGATTTGTACACTTTTGATTCCACGAATGTACCTTGATTGGGATTAATTAAGGATTTAGTGTTGAAATGTGGCAACAAGAATATTCCAATTTAATTTGTCCTTGAACTAAATTGTGAATTAAAATCGAATTTAGTCTTAACATCTACTTGGAAATAATTAATTAAGTTATTTTGACTTAATTAGTTGGAGAAATTCAAGTTATAAGCCTTTCTTAAGTCATGCAAGAGTTATCCCTTGAATTAAGGAGATAAGATTGAGTTATATTTTAGTTGTAATTAGTTAAATCAGTTTACTGAGTTAAGTCTAGTTAAATTAGTTCCAAACTGTTTGAGGAACTAATAGAGAGTTAACAGACAGTTGATGCATGCATGCACTGAACTAGTGTACTCCAGTTAACTGAAGATTCCCTCATCCTAAACTCATGCATGTCTATTCTAAGAAAGACAAAGTTGAGATTAAAGACAAGGATAGTGTACTATTAGTTGCATGTGTTTTCTAAGGAAACTCATGCATGCAGTCAAGGAATCATTCCTTGAGGATTGTGCAGTTCTAATAGTGTGTGAGATCAGGTGATCATCCACTTGGTAGATGAGCTTTCCACTTGGTTGAAGGAGAATCATCCCAGAGGAATAGCACAAGGAAATAGGAGCTTGGAGGGCAGAGAGGAAGGATTGCCTGTGAGCATCTGTGAGGATTGTACTGAGAGCTGGCTAGCTGTGAGAGCTAAGGCTTTGTATAGTTCCTATGTATTTCCACCTTGTATGATAATACAGATAGTGGGGTTTTTAGTTGAGGCTCTCCCCAAAGTATTTTCATGTGTATTGTGCATTGATTCTTCTTTTGGTTATATTGTTCAGCTCGATCTTTAAGCTTCCGCAAATTTATAGTAGAAGTAGGTTATAGTATTCTGCTTTGATTTATATTGCATTATTGGGTTAACCTACACAATAGTTTTTCTACATTTAGTTGCAACACTTGCTCAAATCCTTGTCAAGAGTATAATCTTGGACATTGTTGTTACATATATTCCCCCAAATTTTTCAATGTTATTGTCAAGATATTGTTGTGCTAAGTTAGGGGGAAGTCTCCAAATGGACATCTCTTATGCTCCAATCTCAATCTATGGAGGTGAACATTTAAGATTATACAGAGAAGTAAGATTCATCAATACATTTTATAAAGCAAACCAAGCAATTAATCATCCCATTTATGCAATTGATCAAGACTTTTGATGTTTTACTCTGGCTGCTAAGGATTTTCCAAATCCTCAGATTAGCATGGAATAAACTATCAATACCCCTCACCCTTTAAACACTGACATTTGGAAAATGTATTTTGATGGGGAATTTTCTAAATATGAGTCTAGGGTTGGAATTGTACTTATCTCTCCTGATAAGAAAAATATAACCCAATATTTTAAATTAGATTTTGAAGTCACAAACAATGTGGCAGAATATGAAGCCCTAATTTTATGATTGGAGTTAGCTAAGAGTCTGAAAGTTCAAAACTTTTCAATATATGGTGATTCAGAGTTGATTGTAAAACAAATCAGAATTCTTTGTCAAACTAAGCATCCTAGGCTTAGAGCTTATAGAAATGAAGTTTGGGATTGTGTAGAAAATTATTTTCAAGCATTCAGTATCACATCAATCCCAAGAGAAGAAAAATTCATGTTGATGCTCTGGAAATTTCTATTGGTTCTTTCAAAATACCTGATCCTCTACAATTACATTATCAAATTGAAGTAAAGTATAGACCTTCCATTCCTGATAATTTGAAACACTAGCAAGTTTTTTAAGATGATGAGCAGTTAAAAAACAAATTACAAGCAACAGATGAATTTTCTGCTTTATGTGTCAAAGAAGAAAATATTGATGAAATAAAATCAAATGAGGATGATTCATATTCTGTGTTCACATTAAAAAAAAAAAAATGTTCATCATGATATCATTAAATTATCAAATAATTACATCCAAAAGGGGTTAGTTCCCCTTGAAAAACTTTTTGATCATAATGATGTCTCAAAAAATTCATTGTTATATTCACAACAAGAAGATGTTCAAGATTTTAATATTGGTACTTCTAAAGAAATCAGAAATGTTAAAATTTCAACATCATTCCTCAAGAAATCAAAGACAAATATATAAATCTTTTCAAAAACTACAAAGATGTATTTGCATGGTCCTACAAATAATTGAAAACCTATGACACAACCATTATTGAGCATAAAATTCCTCTCAAACCCGAAGCTAAACCATTTCAGCAAAAATTAAGAGGAATAAATCTAGTCTTGCTTCCAATCATTCAGAAAGAAATAAAGAAGCTATTGGATGCAAAAATAATTGTTCCCTTAAGATATTCTGATAGAAAGCTAACCTAGTGCATGTTACGAAGAAAAATGGAGAAATAATATTATGTGTTGACTTTAGGAATCTGAACAAATTGTCTTTAAAGGATAGTTATCCATTACCAAAGATGGACCAATTACTTCAGAGAGTATCAGGTTCAAACAAGATTTCAATGTTATATGGTTTTTCTAGATATAACCAGATTCTAGATGTCAAGAAGACAGAGAAAATATAGCATTTATAACTCCACGGGGTACATTTATGTATGCCAAGATTCCATTTGGTTTAATCAATGTTGGAGCAAAGTTTCAAACAATAATGGATTTAGCATTTTTTGGTAATATAAATAAAATTATTGTCATTTATCTTAATGATTTAACTGTATTTTCTGATTCTGACAATAAACACATGAAACACTTGAGGAAGGTTTTTGAAAGATGCAGGAAATATGGGATTTCTCTTAATCCTAAAAAGTCGCTTTTTGCAATGAAAGAAGGAAAGTTATTGGGACATATAATTTCAAAGGAAGGAGTTGTGATTGATCCAAAAATACTTTCATCAATTCATATAATCAGTTTTCCTAGAAACAAAAGGGAAATTTAGTCATTTTTAGGAAAAATATTTTTTTTGAGAAGATTTATACCTAATTATGCTTATATTGTGAAAGATATTATTGATATGCTTAAAAAGGACCATGAAGTCAAATGGACAGTATAGGATAGATATTACTTTTCACAAATCAAGAAGAAAATATCAAAAGCCTCAGTACTAGCTAATCCAAATTACACAAAACTTTTTAGTATCTTCTCCTTTGCCTCAGATACTACCATAGCAGTTGGTTTACTACAAAGAAATGATGATCAATATGAGAAACCAATTGCCTTTTTCGGTAAGGTGAAGAGAGATGTTGAACTAATATATGACATGATAGAGAAACAAGCTTATGCTTTGGTGCAAGCTTTGAAAGCATTTAGGATTTATGTCTTGCATTCTCCTATAATTGCTTATGTTCCCAACAATGCAATAAAATAGTTTTAAATCAACTTGATACAGATGGAAAGAGGGGAAGATGGATTGATAAGATAATTGAGTTTGATATAGAAATCATACCTACCAATTTTGTGAAAAGGTAGGTTTTAGCCAAATTACTAACTAAATCAAATTGTAAAATACTTGGTATCAACACTATCTTGCAGATTGGGTGAGAAAAAGCCACAATAACCTTCTCAAATTTCAAGTGAGAATAAGCCATAAGAACCTTCCTGGATTTTAGGTAAGAAGAATCCATAAGGACCTTCTGAAATTTCAAGTGAGAAGAATCCACAAGAACCTCCTTCCCAGGGAAAATTTTAAGAACCACCCTAAATTTATATGTATAATAAATGGGTTAATCCCCATGATACATAGGAAAAATGGGAGGTGATTTTATCAATAATATAATATGTATATATAACTTTTTTGGTGAATCTATCACCAAATTATATTATCTTGTAAATTCATGGCGAATATTTCACTGAATTATAAAATCTTGTAAGATCTTGGCAAATCTTTCACTGAATAATAAAACATTGTGAAGTCTTGGCGAATGTTTTGTTAAAGTATGAAACCATATATGATACTAGGAAAACATATTCATTAAACTTTAATATACTAACATACATGTTTGGAAAAAAGAAATATAATTTTCTCTTCCTACAAACAATGTTGCAAGTTTTGGTCGTGTTTTTCAAGGTTCTTATTGTACACTCTTTCATATCCTTCTATTAGTTTTGATAATATTCCACAAAAAAGTTCTTGTAGGTGTTTATCTTGACCACCAATTCTTTTAAGGTAGGAGAAATTAATCTTTTCTCTACCACTTTTTTCAAGCTACCACTTTTGTCGAGCTATCAAATTTTTTTCTTATTCCATAGACTCCAACTGCAAGATCAAAAAAACACACCAAGTTTGTTTACCCCAACATGCCAACAAGTAGCAAGCCCCAACTATATAATATAAGAAATTAGTAGGTATCCCAAAGGACTGAAGGTGATCTAATGGAAAGAAGTGACCGTTGTCAGAAGCCTTCCAATCAATATATAAATATATAAATGTAGATTTATTATTATTTTAATTTGAAATCTTCAATTAAATAATAAAAGTTAAATATGTCTCTCCCAATCTAAATTGCTTATTAGCATAATTCACTACCTTCATATGTCTTACATTTTTTAACAGCGTTGTAACATTTGGATTAATTTCCTTTTTGGTGCACAATCTCTACCTTTTAGGACAATAAGGTGCAGTGGCCAAACCCCTACAGATTATTACGATAAACTAAGAATAATGGAGAAGATGAATGGTTTACAAACCAGCATATTTTTCAAACAACTAATCCAACATCAGTACCTTAACTTTTTCATGAAGATATCATATTGAGAACATTTAAAAAATGGTGGGAAATCTGGGCAGCGACTATCTCTCTTCTGCGAGGTGATGTGGAAAGAGATAAGATTTCACCATTTTGAATTTTTTTTTTTTAAATCAAAAAAACCAATATTAATGGAGATATTGGTATTTTTTTACTAAATTTTGTGAAGTGACTAAATGTAGCTTTAACCATTCACCTTAAGATGTTTTTTACAATATGATTTCCTAAGTCTATTTAATAGCTTCATTATCATAAAAACCAACCTATATCCATCTTAACTCCACATCTACCACTCTTAGAGGGATGAAATCTATTTATCCCTCTGAGCACTTGGTAGACCTGGAATTAAGATGGACCTAAGCTTATAGAATTTCCCCTTTAAATAGTTTATGCTCACATGAATACCATGGGTCAATACCATGGGTTATCATAAACCTGGAGCTTAAAAACTACTATTAGTAATTTATAAAAATTGGTAAAATTAAGAATTGATTTTTATTTATTTTTAACCAAGTTAAAATGTTTAAGTGACATTAAATTACAAGATCCATTTTTTCTCTTGATCTACCAAGCCTCCAGAGGGATCAAATATTTTTTCACTCTACGATAGTTTTCATATCACAATATTTGATCCCTCTTGGGGCTTAATAGATCGAGAGTAAAGATGGATCTATGTTGGTTTAATTCCCCCCTTTAAATAGGCTACATTCCACATGAATATCATGGGTCAATACCATGTGCCATCTTTAGCTTCACCTAAATATAACGCATTTTTTGAGTGTTCGTAAATATAAGGTGACTTATGGAGTAAATATGAAAAAATGTTTTATTTATTTACCATACCTCTCCTTTATTTATATTTTTATTAATTTACCATACCTCTTTTATAAATATGGTATTTGGCCCATAGGATTCACTTAAATAAAACCTCTTTTTTGAGCCTTCCAAAATAGAAAGAGGGTTATGGACTAAATGTAAAAAGAGGTTTTCTTTATTTACCATACCTCTAGTTTATGTATATTTTTATTTATTTACCATATCTTTGGAGTAAGTATAAAAAGAGGTTTTATTTATTTACCATACCTCCACTTTATTTATATTTTTATTTAGTTACACCCTTGCATGTTAGTAAATATAAGGTGACTTATGGAGTAAATATAAAAATGGTTTTATTTATTAACCATACCTCTCGTTTATTTATATTTTTATTAATTTACCATACCTCTTTTATAAATATGGTATTTGGCTCATAGGATTCACTTAAATAAAACCTCTTTTTTGAGCCTTCTTAAATAGAAAGAGGGTTATGGACTAAATATAAAAAGAGGTTTTATTTATTTACCATACCTCTAGTTTATTTATATTTTTATTTATTTACCATACTTTTGGAGTAAGTATAAAAAGAGGTTTTATTTATTTACCATACCTCCACTTTATTTATATTTTTATTTATTGGGACCAAATACAACCTCCCAAACCACCTCCCAAACCAGAAAATGGGCGATTGCAAACGAATTTAACATTGCAAAGCAGAAAATCAAGCGATTGTAATGGAATATAACCTCCCAAACCAAGTGAATCGAGTCAAATGAGTCTTGTCATAGTTTATCCACCCTTTTTTTGGGGCTAAAATGAAAAAAATAATTATTTTTTAAAGAAAAGTTGGACTAAATATATGAAATGGGTGTTTTATAAAAATTTCACCCCTCTAAAATGAAAAACCCCTTAAATTTCACCCTTAGGCTAAAATTTGCCCCTAAAATTTACCATGCTTCTTCCACTACATATCCTATTCCTCTTCCTTTACGTATTCATGAGAAATTTTTACTTTTAGATTGGTATGAAGACATAGTGCATTTTCTTTGTGATTTTGAATGTCCTCTTGAATTCACAAAGAAAATTTTTACTTTTAGATTGGTATGAAGACATAGTGCATTTTCTTTGTGATTTTGAATGTCCTCTTGAATTCACAAAGAATCAATGTAGATCGCTTAGACTCAAGGCCATGAAGTGTTGTATAATAAATTCAAATTTGTATTGGAAGGATCATTTGAATATCCTCTTATTATGTTTGACTGGGAGTGAAACTGAAGGAGTAATTGAACAATTTCATGAAGGCATTTGTGGAGGACATTGTTATACAAGATTTATGATTGTAGACAAAAGTATCTCCCCTAAGTCGATGGCTAACCTAGAACAATATAAAGAGAAGGAAAAAAATGCTTTTCCTTCAAGTAAATAGATGATGGAGTGAGACCTACCTGGAATCCTTTGCACACTTCACTCCTTATTTAGCTTGGAAGCTCCAATTCCAACTCTGAATGCCAAAATTAGAACCTTCACAAGCAAATAACACAATGCAAGAAACTATGAGATCTATGCAGTATCATCTAAATACTTCATTCAGTAGATCAACATGGTATTTAAATATATGAAATAACAACATCACACATAGGAAAACAATGAATTCTTTGCATTAATATAAATGGAAGGAGATTACAACCATAAGTAGCAGTTGATATTATATAAGATCTCATCCAAGTTATTGACTTGTCCTTTCCTTGTCACAATATGCACCTCCAAGCACCCTACATGCATGATATGATGACCACTCACAACAGTAGCATAAGGGCATAATCACTTCCCAAAAGCCAACCCCCAACCACATAGACGGCTGGGAATATATAGAAAATTAGGGAAAGTTGGGAGTTCTTATCCAATTACCAATCTAGGGTTTGAGGTCCACCTTTGATGGAGGGATATGATCAAAGGATAAGTGGTCAAAACTCCACAATAGGGTGTGATAGGATCTGAATGTTTTATCCAAGGTAAGTAGTTGAAACAACTTCTGGAAAATCCTAGAAGGGGAAGCTTCTGGAATCCCATTCATTCTGCTGGATTTGTAGAACCAACGCAGATGAAAAGGGGAGCAACCTGATGTTGACCAATACATGTCACATTGGAGCAAACTATAGGTGATCGCACCCCAGTAGGCATACAGGGAGCATTGGTCCTCAAATTGGCTCAGATGAAGCAGTTTAGGGCTAAAACTTTGGGGGATGAAGGGAACATGCTTAAGGCTTTGTGCAAGATGGTGAAAAGGGGTAATAGGATGTTGATTGATGCCATTAGGAGTCTCACTAATCGGATGTGACAAGATGGCCTATAACAGAATTCCCCCAAAAGCACAAAGTCATAGATGGTGACTGATGACTGAAGTGCTTTACCTTTTGACAAGTCAGGATCAAGGAAAATCGGCGAGCTTCATCTGTTAAAATACATTTAAAACATGATATCTTTGTTCGTTGAGGGAGGCATACCCATACATAGTTCATAAGCAAACATAACATGTACAGTGATTAAAAGATGCGTCCACATATGCAAATAGTGGACCCATGATTGGATGATTGTCTATATGATCATGACCATTATACATTTTGATCTTTATATAACTCCTAAAATCACAGTCCGAATGGATGAAAATAGATCTGGGGTCTTTTATCTCATTCACATGAACAACTAATATACTAGTCTAACCATGTGAATCAATGAGCTAGAGTTGAACATGGTAGATGCCATTTGATTACTGGCCAATGATGTAAGTCATTAACTGACCCGAGAGAAACCATTGATGATGTTAATGACTCTCAAGGTACTATAGTACAATCTGTATGGTGTGAATAGATGAGTTGATGTCAAACACCACACCGAATTTTTTGGTCGAAGGCCATTGATGTAAATGGTCGTCAAGAGCAAGGAAACTTTTTATTGATGTATGTAAGCATCAAGGTACCAAAGGTGTGTTTCTAAGTCAATTTATTGGATGATGTTTTGATGTCAACAAGAAGTGAGCCATCGTAGGAGGGCCTTAATGTATCCCCCATCAACGACACGAAGCGGGTATCATGATTGAGACATAATGATCATAATGATGTTGACATGCAACTAGATCAGGAAAGGAAGACATGAAATGAAGGCTTAAGAGTATTGTAGCAAAGATCAACTGAATGAATTCTCTTGAACACACTGGTGACACTGAATGGATTTGGTAGAATTGACCCAAAACTAAAATGAAGGCTCTGAAAACGGTATGATAACCAAAAGACGAGAAGATTACCCAACCCAACAACCACAGAGATTAAGTGGAAGAGTGTCATATCAAGAGAAACTTTTTGCCATTGACAATATGGAATCCCTTGTTTTACCAATTTCTCCAACCATATTGTTCAGTACCTCTTTATTTTTTAACAGGCTTGAGGAGGATAACATATGATTGATATGTAAGTTTGTTGGGAGTGGGATCCCCCAAGGGCAGTTTTGGGGCTAAAAGCCCATGTTTTAGACACGTTTTTGTAATATTATTGTAAAGACTCTGCATTTTTTGGTCGCGGAGCATGAAGGTATTATGTGTCACAAAGGGTAGTTCACCCTTAGTTTTGTAAAGTAAAGTCAGCTGTAGGAGATCTACCCATGGTCTGCAGACCATGGGATTGTATAAAAGGAGATAAGCTCTAAGTAGTTAGTAGGATAACACAAGGAAGAGAGTCATAGCTTTAGAGCAAGAAGTCTAAGTCTTATATTGTAGCGTAGATAGAGGCTCTGTAGCTGAGTGCATAGAGATCTAGGGTAGAAGCCCGCAGCTGAGTACGCGGACCCCTGCAGCTGTGTGCATAGGGTGAACAGAGTTTATAATACTTGGAAGATATTAATAAAAGGAGTTATTTTGAAATTTTTGTGTATTTGTTCTGTTAATGGGTTTGGATATGTTGTGTATGAATTTCCTTTATTATGCTTATATGATGCGCGAATGAATGTAATTACATTGAATAATTGAACACACTCACAAATTTCTGCTTACGCGGTGATAACTCTAAGTATTTGACAAGATAAGAAAATCACTTATGATAATTGAGGAATCTGCACGGCACACTTCTATAGCATTGTGAAATTACTTGAGCTACAAGTTAGAGTTGCGCGAAGGACAATCGTGTACTTTAATGAAGGTATTGAAAGTCGGAATAGAAGGTTTGTCTCACAAGACCTAGAGCGAGATCACCTACGCGAAGGCAGGGATAGAAGAGATCAAACGACATTAAAACCATCTCAAGGGTGAGAAAATTTGGTTCCAACATCCCCCCATACTGCTTCGAGTGAGACTTCGGTCCGCGCTCCGTGGGTTGATGCCGAAAGGGCCAGTAGTGTAGGGATTTGTTTGGCTAAATAATGTTGAACCTGGATCAGGCCCCCTCAAGCCAACAAATGGTTCTGTTGCCGGGACCGGAGTCTACATAAGAGATGTGTGATGTCGTATCATTAGAATCCAACTAAGAAGGAGATTGGAGACTGGTTGGATAGAAATATTCATGAATTCGTGGCACAGGAGAATAGAAACCCGTGATTGTCAAAAGAACAGTGGTTGGAGTGATACCTGTATACAGAGATCCATGAAATATTTTTCTTCTCTTTCCCTATTGAGCTATACGAGTGGATCGCGAAGCTAGCAGATAGCCAAGGAAGGTGGAAACTTGACGATCCTATTGTGTGGACCTCAGAGCTAGTGCAAAGGTTGGAAGCATCAAAGGATAAGATCATCCGCACTGTTGATCATTGGCCCGATCGCGTCATAGGAGGATTTGTGACTAAATTCGTGATCGACACCTCAGTCGACTATAGCAAGGCGGAGTGATGCTTTTTCAAAGGACTGCGAGGTAAGTACGTAAAATATTTGAATACTTGGATTAAAATGTTGTTGTGTGAAAAACGGGATATGCAGCTACCTTGATGTTTGGGACTACGCAAAATGGAAAAACTTAGAGGAATGAAGGAAATAAGGGTCCGAAGTATAGCCCCTTGATTTCACCTCTACGAAGAGACAAAGAAGGGATAGCGAAGGTTTCTCCGTGAAGTGCTATCCAGTTAATATGACAAGAATTCCTGTGAATACCACCTCCACCCCCACCACCTCTGACTTCACCACCATCACCTTTGACTTCGCCCTTACCACCTCCACCTCCACCGCGGTTCAGTATGGCAAACACAGTGAAGTTTCCTTTGTTCAAAGGCTTAGGAAATGAGGACCCGGACCAATTCTGGTTCATTGTGAGGGCTGTATGGGAAGCTCAGGGTGTTGCAGATGATCATATAAAGAAGGCGACACTGGTTAGTGCTCTGCAAGATCATGAACTAACCTGGTATATTCAGTACTCTAACGATAACCCGAATGCTGGAGTAGGGGACATCCAGGCAGCACTAAATAGGGAATTTAGTAGGCGTAAATTTAAGGCGCAGTCGATTGTGGGATTCAAAGAGATCATGATGCAACCAGGTGAGATGCCTTGGGAACTAGATCCGAGGCTGAAATGTACAATCTGCGAAGCCAACATGAATTTGACAGGCAGACAGCATCACGAGTGATTTGTGGCTTCACTACTACCACACTTAAGGAGTGAGTTGTCATAGCAGAAGATAACAACTCAGGCAGAGGCCTTGGAGATTGCGATGAGACTACATGAGACTCTGATGCAAGATCCTAATCTAGGAGTTCAGTATATCCATGCACAGCTGAAGAACCTGTGCATTGAGATGCAAAGTTTGAAGCAGGACAGGACAGTTCGGCCAGAGGTATGCGAGGAGGTATGGTGCTTGAAATGCAAGAGTCAAGGTCATGACAAAGACCATTGCCTGGTCTTTGCAAATTACCTTACAGGAGGAGAATCAATGCCTTTAAGGCCAGAAGCTCAAGCAGGACCTAGCACAGGGCCTGCCTTATGGTGTGCTATCTGTCAGGTAATCGGAAAACACGCCAAGGATAACTGTCACTTGCTACAAAAGTATGTGCAAGCACCGCAACAGCTATTTTGCAACTTTTGTAGGTCGGTAGGACATGATGAGCATACTTGCAAGAGATATGAATTAATGATGGATAGAACTCCCACCTATAGTGTTTAAGCCGAAATGTGGCCCCTTGACTAGAATGCAGGGATGGCGTAGACAGAATTTTAGGGGTGCAGACGAGGCTGAGGTGGAGGAGGACCTGGTAGAGGTTGAGGACAGTTGATTTGCTACAATTGTAGAGGACCAGGACACTATGCCCGTGATTTCACTAATCCAACGTGCTCATCATGCAAGTATTTCACGATGTTTGATCATGAAACGGAATATTGTCCTACGCTAATAGCTAGGATACGTGACAAAGGGGTGCTACCACCTCCACCAACTCAGAACCTGTAGATGATGAGATCTGAGTCATGCGAGGAAGATCCAAACGTAAATATAGTACTCAGAAGTGGAATTGCGACGAGAGATGACAAAGGGAAACAACCAGAAAACAGTACATGGGTTCGCAAAGCCTCGACGAAAGAGGCTGACTTCGATTTGGAGCACGCTCGTGAAACCTTCATGGGAGTTAAGAAGAGCTTTGTCGAGGCCTCCAACTCAAGAAGCCAGGATAAACCTAAACCCAAGATGGACCCCTCTATGCTCACAACTTTCCTAGAAACCTGTATGAAGCTACTGCGCGACAGTAAGGCTATGAAAGGGTTACAATAACTCATCAATAGATGTGCTGGAACCGCACCAAGTGAGCCGTGCATAGTACGAAAGATTGGAAAGCATAAAAAAAGGATGAGACGAGAGATGAGACTAACCACACAAATAGGAGAGTATGAAATGGATCAGGTCATTTTGGACCTGGGCTCAGATGCGAATGTCCTACCAAAATAGACTTGGGAGCGAATGGGGAGACCTGTGTTGCAATGGTCTTCGATTTAGCTAAGGATGTAAAACTAGCAGAAAATCATCCCCATGGGGTGGCTACAGGGGGTGACCATGGATATTGAGGGAGCGAGTGCACTGGCCGATTTTGAAGTAATAGCGATAGTGGATGACAACAATCCCTACCCTGCACTCCTGGGAATTGACTGGGCTACTGATATGAATGGGGTAATCAATTTGAAGAAGCAAAAGATGATCTCTGAGAAGAAAACACTACGCGTAATAAAACCCACCTATCCTGTCGAAGGATTGCTCTATACTGAGCCTGTCCATGATTATGAGAGTGATGATGACCTAGACTTTATCTATAAGATAACAGAGTGAGACCAATATTGGGTGAATCCCACCACAAATGGATGGATCACGTGGGATCACGAGAGTTCCTGCACTTAGGACTCCGACAGAGAAATAGAACGCTGGTAGAATCGGTTACATGAAGTAACTACACTGAATTGCAACATGATGACCCAGTCGCTGCATTGTGTGTCATCAGAGGAAAGAAAATTGCCTACTTATGATGGTTTAAATGAGGTAGATATATTTTTGGATGCATTTGAAAGGGAGGTACCAGAAAAGAAGCTCTTCCAGGCCTTGGACTGGGTACTGCGTGCTACGCCCGCAAGATGGTAGGGTACACACAAGGGAAGCTTTGATGATTGGTGCGAATGTAGGAAGATGATGAGAACACGATTTGGGAAGCCTAAGATGTGACTGAAAAACAAGTATGATGGGTAGAATGGTCTGCGCGCGCATCTGGCCAAATGGACACAGGCTTATGGAGAAATGCCATGTTAGAGTCGGTCTGGTCAGCCCTCCGTCAGAGATCAAAACTCTTTATGCATTTCATTTTTAAGAGTCCCGCTCCATTCATTCAGCTGCACTCCACTAGGGGCATGCCATGATCTGACGGAGAAAGTCATGCTAGTCATTTCCCCTCATGTCTGGCTTCTGTTGGCTTATGTCTTTGTGTCAAATAATCAAAAAGTCCATAACAGTCAAGGTCTGTTCCTTTAATGGACAAAAGTCATTTTTGGTCATTAGGTCTAGGGATTGATCAGTTTGGTCTTTAAATATGTCCAGTAAAGCCATGTAGGCCAGAGTGATGCTCTTGAAAAGTAATGATCCGCAAATTTCCATCATCTTATTGATAAAATTTGACGGTTCTTCAAAACTCTGTTTTGAAGAAAAGTCAAACAGTGCTATTGGTGACAAAATTTTCAAAAAAGGGTCGAAAATTGATTTCTTCAGGTGCAGTGATGGTTTCCACAGCCAAATGCTCTGTCATGCTATCCCTGCAAAGAGTGCCAAAAATTTCATCGTTTGAGCTAAAATTTCAAAGGGAAAGTGAAAATCAGTGTGTTCTAAAGTCAGTGAAAAAGTGTCAAAACATAACATTAGAAAAATGGGTTTTCAAGGGAGCAAAAATTTAACCCATCACTTCCAAGTCTATATATACAAGTTTTCATCAAAATCAAAGGAATTGTGCTAATCCAAGCCTTGGAGAAATGTTGCAAAAGGTGTGAGTGTGCATCGTGAGTGTTTGAGGGAGGTGGAGGCAATTTGAAGGAGCGCGGCGCATATACTCAGGGGCACGGCGCACACAGAGGGCGCGACGCACACAGAGCCTGCCCGCAGTTCAAATTTTCCACAGGCATGGCACATACCCAGGGCGCGGTGCACTGGGTTTTGCACGCGACGCACACAGACCAAGGGCCGAAACAAGGCCAAATCACCTCCAAATTTTTGTGAAGCCCATCAAATTAAAAGGTAGGCTCTTTGACATCATTGGTTCATCAAGTTTTATAAATGATATGGTGGTTTATAGCGATGTTTGAATGCAACCAAATTCAATAAAATCAACCATAAGAAATCACCAAAAAACCATGATGGCTAGGGTTGCTAAAGTGGGTTGTTAGTGCCAAGGTTCCATTCCACCCATCATTTTCCCCTCACCTACCATTTTTCCTATCCTCCCTTTCTCATTTTTCCTAATATCCCTGCCCTAAATTACTACCAAACCCTCTCACCTATCCCTCCACTATTTGGTCAACATAACATCCCAAACCCTACCTTGTTAAAACCCCAAACCCTACCCTATCGAAATACCCAAACTCCTCCCATATCCCTAAACAAATTTCTCCCTATAACCCCTATTCCCATTACATTACTCCCCTCCTAATACTCCCTTGTTCCATTGTTCCCCTTGGTGGCAGATATCAAAGCAACACCCAACTTCACCATCATCAAAGGGGTAGCCTAAATACAGTTTATAAATAGCAGTCATGGCATTCGAGGTTTCATCAGAGTATGAGGTGGAGACCCACAGTGATACAGCTTCAGGAGAATAGGCCCCTAGGAGACATCACAGGAGTGGAAAACATGTTAGGGATGAGCCAAACACCCTCATTGAGTTGCAGGCATGCCCTCTTGCAATGTCATGTTTCCAGCACTTAGCATGTTTTGAATTTTGTCAAAAGGTGGCAAATGCCAGAGTTCACCATGAGTTGGCCTGTCTTTTTGCACTTCACCTACATGGAGGTTAGTCTATCTTGGTTGAGGATTCCTTGGCCCATCATAACACCCCATAGAGAACCTCCAGCCCAAATTTCAAGAAAATTGGGGAATTTTTGGTCACACGACAAATTTTTGGGCAAAACACAGGGTTTTTCTCCCTGTGGCGCGGCTAAACATCTAGAGCTCCAAATGAGGAATCGTTTGAATTTTTGGATTTAGCATGGAAAATCACGACTACTGGTGCCTGGAAAAGAAATTTGGGCAAGATCTGAGTCTCTAGGAGGTCAAAAACACCCAAAAAATGGCCTCTCTGCCCCTTTTTTGACACACAGGAAGCAGTCTTGGGAGAATGAAGATTTGGAGGGGAAAATGAGCACCAAATTCAAAACTTCTAGTTGGGTTAGAAAGTAGACAGGACAGGCTTTCCAACAAGCCCACTTGGGCATATTTTCGACACCTGAAAGTGCCCCAAAACAGGCCCCAAAGCAGCACGGCGCACAGAGAAAATGGCATGGCACACAGAGGAAAAATTGCCAAATTTGCTTCTGTTTCGCGAAATTTCGATTCGCGACTTCTCCAAGTGGGCCCGCTCATCTACACTTTGGTTTTTTGGCACCAAAGGTGGAATTTAAAGCATTTTATCTCCATATGGGCTTATATCCAAGTGGCAAAGGAAGGAAAACGGTCACCCAAGCCAAATGTCATGTTTGTAGCGCTACACCTGTAGCTGATGGTTGGCTCTTCATCTCCATTTTGTAATGATTTGAGTAACTCCCCAACCCTTGGGAGTTCTATCTCTTCATGGCACATTCTATATATTGTATGTAAGCTATTTGCAAAGGGTTGGTTGGCTTGTAACTTCTGGGAGACTGTGGGGAAGAAACTCTGTTCCTTCACTGTATATTTTTGACAGAGAATTAATGAAAGGCAGTGACTCTGTTTCATGAGATTCTTGTGGTTGTGAGTGTAGAAAATGTGTCTCTTATTTTTTCATATGTATTTTATTATGTTTCATAATTCAATTCATGTTCATTTCCAGTGAAATTTTCTGAGTGAGATTAGGTAGAATTCAATTTTATTGCTCTGCCTGTGGGAAAATTTCATGTTCAGTGTTTTTCTTCTGTTGAAAAGGATTCATGTAACTATGCCCTTTTCACTCTCTTCAGCAATCTATTCATTCTGTGTAACTTCAAACTAAATTGCTACATTTTCCACCTGCCTTGCCTCACGGAATAATCTGTGCCTTTGTATTAAATTCTCTGTTCCTTGCTGACCGTTGGTCCCATACCATCCCAGAAGCTCGGTCATTCATAAAAATTGTTTATTATATCCCTATTCACTTACTAGCCTAAGATCAATATTTCACTGTAAGTCATCTCAGACCGTTTTTTCTTATATATTCACTGAGCGTGACTTAGAGAGAGCCCTCTCCTGTTCTGGTAGGGCTAGCTACCGGACTGAGCGTGGTTTGTGGTTACCCTAATTTTTACCTTCCTTCAACCTAAGGCAGATTTAGGTGCTAACATAGTGGCGAATCCACTGGGGAACTAAACTAAAATCAAATCCCCATACTTCATAATAATTCTAAGCCTCCGGATGATGAGCTTAGGATTGAATAGGCTGAGTAAGTTGGTTGTGTCCTGTGATTTTTCTCAATAGCATGCTGGCTTCGAGATGATATACCAGAGCCAATCCCGACCCAGATCCTCCTCATATTTACGAAAACCCCAATTTGATTCCAAGACTCCTTTGTCAAGAAAGCACCATAACTCCCGTGTTCAAATCCCATTCATGTCTCGACATTTTTGAGTATCTTGAAGAGCTTGAGTTTGACGAACGTTTTGAGATATCATTGTTTGAGTCTAAATCCGAAAGGGCTGTTGATTATACTATCCCCAATCCGCAATTTCTTGTAGACTTAGAAATAGAAAGAGCTAACCAATTGATCGATAATTATACTACTGCACAGCCCCAAACTCCAATTGCTAGCCCCTTGCAAACTGTGCACACCCCTCCAACACCTTCGAGGCCAAATCCACCGAGAGTGATGGTTGCCCGTTTTGCACTCCTTGTTCTGCCCCAAGTTCTAGATGATATGCTCGCAGATTATCAAAGTAAAATCCCGTTTTTTGATGGCACTCCTAACAACATTACTGCCCAGCAACATGTGGACAAAATGGCAGACTTCTATGAACTTCATGAGATCGACGCGGAGAATGTGGCAATGAGACTCTTTGTACAGACATTTGTAGGTGAAGTGAGGAAGTGGTTCAGAGGTTTGCCGGCCGCACGTATCGCTACCTTGGCTGAACTACAAAGACAATTTTAAACCGATGGGAAGTGAAAAAGAATCCCCTTCAAATTCTGGCTGAATATGAGCAAATCAAACAAAACGTTGGTGAGTCGGTCCAAGACTATTGTGTCAGATTCAATACAGTTTATAACGAATTTCCAAATCATCTAAAGCCACCTGTGGGACTAGCTATGATGAAATTTCTGGATGGTTTTGATGCTGACATGGCCTACCAATTAAGAGAGAGAGAACTGGATACAATGGAAGACATGCAGAAAATTGCGGTCAGCGTTGAAGAAAATATGCTATCCAAAAGAGCTAGAGCGAAAGCAGAAAAGAAAATCACTGTGACAAAAGAGTCTTCTTCAATGGATCAACTACTCAAAAAGTTAGAGCAGATGCTTGAAAGGGTGAAACTCGACAAGCCTGAGCCACAAGTTAGAAATCCTAACTTCCGTGGCCAGCAGCAACCACAATATAGAATAAGACAAAGAGATCAGCGAACCCAAGAGCAGGCAGCACAACAGCCAGTACAGACACCTTTGCAGCAAATTTTTTTGCATGGACCGGAGTCAGATGAGGACGGGAATATAACAGGTGAAGAGAACCACCTCTTGACTCCAGATGAGCTACCTACTTACATTACCGAAGAAGAAGAGTGTGCGGTGAGTTCAGTTGCACACAAAGATACGGATTTCATTCTGGCTAGTGACACTGTTTTAGAAGAAGAATCAGATGAATATCAAAGGGGGTATATGAATGCTCTGTCCACACAGCAGCAATGATATTCACTTAGAAACAGAGATGTGCCGACCAAACCAATTCAAAAAAGGAAGGAGGTTGAAACAGCAAAGAATGATTCATCAGCTACAAAAAGAAAAGGAAAGGAGGCGGTTGGTCTGGAGAGCAGTAAATCAACATCAGCAGAACAATCACATCAGCAAGCCGAATCAAAAGAAAAGGAAAAGAAGGAAATCCCAGTCAAAGAAGTAGAAAAGATTCCCACTTTCAACTTAGAGAATGAGATTTCTAAGTTAAAAGTATCCATCCCCTTGACTAAAATAATGAAGAACAGTAGTTATAGAGGAAAAATATCTAAGATATTGAATTTGGACCCAATGTCCGACATGGTGAATGTTGAGGACGATCAGCCTAAGATGATTTTTGGACCAGCATCGAATGGTGAGTCTCCTGATAGTGATGTGCCACCCTTTTACACCAGTTTAAGATTGCATGATTTTGTGTTACATAATTCCATGTTCGATTCCGGAGCCTCTCACAATCTCATGCCCAAGGCTATCATGGATAAGCTTGGCCTGGACATCACCCGGCAATACCATGATCTCTATTCATTGATTCCAGCAGAGTGAGATGTATAGGACTCATCAAAGACTTGGTTGTGAGTTTGGATCAGCTTCCCATGAAAAATGTTTTTATGGATGTGGTGGTAGCAGATATTCCTCCAAGGTTTGGCATGCTTCTTTCCAGGTCTTGGGTAGCGAAATTGAAAGGGACACTACAGCTAGATTTCTCCTATGCAACAATTCTGGTGTTTGGACAAATGAGGAAATTATATCGGGAACAAAAAATGAAATATATGATCACAAGCAAGGAGAAACTCATAAATCATCCAATTAACTATGTACATACAAGTTTAGAATCTTTTGTTTTGTATTCAGATAGTTTAAATGATATAGATAGTCAGGTAGTAGAAGCAGATTATATTCTGGAAATAACAAAAAAATTCAAAGAAATTTTAAGGAAAGAAGGACAAGGACAACAGAACAATGTTGGGCAATCAGCTGAAAGCAATGGACAACAAGCAAACAAGGCACAGCAAACAGATTTCCAGCACTTACAAGAGGAGGAAGAAGGTTTGTGGACCATGGATTTTGATGGAGCAGTGAGAAACGATGGCACTAGAATTGGAATTTGGGTACGCAGTTTTTTCTCCGCCCCAAACAAAGTGCCTAGCAGCGTGAGGGTTTGCTCTTACAAGCTGGCCTTTGAGTGTTCAAACAATGAAGCTGAGTATGAAGCTCTGATTGCTGGCCTGAAGATTCTAAGAAAGCTGAATGCTAAGAGGATTTCGGTATATGACGACTCCAAATTGGTAATAAAGTAGGTTAGAGGCGAGTATTGTTGGAAATAATACTGAGAGGGGGGGTGAATCAGTATTATCTAGCAATTTAATAAATCTTCCTTATTTGATCTTTAAATTATTTTTGCATGTCAGTACCATAAAATAATGAGCATGAACAAGGAAAACAGATAGTCACACCAAAGAACACAAGATGTAAGGTGGAAACCCAATGTGGGTGAAAACCACCTGCTGCAATATGTCTCTATCTTCTTTCAAATTAGAAACTCCTTTTACAATGATTTTGTACTGGTGCAGTCCTTTACCAGTACGCAGGCAGCAACCTGCAGAGAGCTACAACTCTCTCTCGTTTTCCAGTCTTCTCCTGGAGGGGAGCTACAACCCCCTACTTCTTTTCATAAAGCATCAAATGATCATTAAGTACATAACAGTTACAGTCCACTACAGTTATCAGATCAGTAATAACAGAACTAACCCAGAACACCTTATCAACAGAGAAATTCAATCAACAGAACATCTTAAGACAGAGACGCAGTTTTCCCTTCTGTGGCCTGCGACCAGACGCAGTTAACCTTCTGCTCCCCTGCGTCCACACGCAGAGATCCTTCTGCTGCGCCGCGTTCCCACGCACTGTTCCTTCAACTGAACTGCGTCCTGTTGCTGCAGGGACGCACCCAGAAACACTGTCGCGCCGCGTTCTTTTGCTGCAGGGACGCACCCAGAAATACTATCGCGCCGCGTCTTTTTGCTCCGAGACGCACCTGATCCTTATTATGCTCCGCGTCCCCACGCAGTGCGCCTGTTACTGTACTGCGTCCCAGACGCACCTGAATCTTGCTTTGCCCTGCGTCCCCACGCAGGTCTCTTCTTACTGCACTGCGTCCCGGCGCACTTGCCTTTCACTGGACCTGCGTACCTTCGGGTATGAATGATTTCAAGACTTTAAGAGTAACCCAAACAGTCAGATCTACAGATCTGATCATGCGCCAAAGAGATCTCAGTCTTTCAGAAGATTCACCTTTTTAGATCTAGACCAGATCTAGCCTCATAAGATATTCAACCAAAGACTTGCTCAAACCAAATGATCTCCTTTGCTTTATATAGGCAAGCTCCTCCTCAAATCATGGAACAATACCACGAGCCGACACCATAATAACACAATACCGTCGGCTAGATACCAAGAGTAAAGCACAAGAAACCCCCACGTGACCTTGAAATGTGTGCACTGGGTGGACGCACCTCCTGAACGGCTGGCCTGCGTCTCTGGACGCGGCTTCTGCATGGTGTACCTGCGGGTACGCATCTTCTGAACTGATTTCCTGCGTCCTTCTTTATTTTTAATAAACAGAGAGCCTTGCCAGGGGAGTTGCCATCAAGTACAACATCTGTAACATATATAGCCATTCCTAAAACATAATGCCAACAAGTATCAAGCAAAGCATCCTAGGATGGGGGCCTACCGTTATGCAGTTCTAGACATCCTAAAATTGTTTTCAGAATACACCTTGACATGTGTGCCTCCTATACAAAATAGTATTGCTGAAGCTCTTGCCAAGGCAGAAAGTAGTTTGAAGATCCCAATGAACTCCAGCAATAAATTTTAAATCCATGTCAAGCATCGTTCAACCATTCCAGACAATCAAAGATATTGGCAAGTGTTTCAAGATGATGAGGAGATTAAGGATTTTCTGCAAAACAAAGGCAAGTTCAAAGAAACCTCAATTGATATAGAAAATGACGATGGCAAAGGGAATGGTATAGATGAAGTGTAGATCAATGAAATGGACATGTTGCAGCTGAAGAATAACATTATTCCTAAAGGATTAATACCTCTAGAAGAACTTTTGATCAAGATGATGTAGCCCGCAAGCCAGCATTGCAGCCAACAGAGAAGGGTGTAGAAGAGGTCAACATCGGAATAGCTTCCAATCCTAAGTTGGTAAAATTTTCTAAAGCATTACCACCAAAGATCAAGGACAAATACATCAGTTTAATGGCTTCATTTGCATATGTGTTTGCTTGGGATTACTCTGACTTAAATACCTATGATACCAATATAATTCAGCACACTATACCCATCAAGCCCAATCAAAAACCATTCAGACAGAAGCTGAGAAGGATAAATCCAAAGTTGCTGCCATCTATTGAAAAGGAGGTAAACAGGTTGTACAAGTCACGTATCATTGTGCCCATCAGATTTTCAGATTGGATCTCTAACTTGGTGCCCATACGAAAGAAGACAGGTAAGATCCGCTTATGCATTGATTTCAGAAATCTCAATAAAGTTTCATTGAAGGACAACTATCCACTGCCCAAAATGGACCATATACTTCAGTGAGTACTGGCATCATCTCGTATGTCACTACTTGATGGTTATTTTGGATATAACCAAATTTCTATCCATGAGGATGACCGAGACAAGACAACATTCACCACTCCATGGGGAACCTTTCATTACGCCAAAATTCCTTTCGGTTTAAAGAATGCCGGTGACACCTTTCAGCGTGCAATGGACTTTGATTTTGCGAATGAGAAGGATGTGTGTTTGGTGGTGTACCTGGATGATTTGACAGTGTTTTCCAAATCTGATGAAGAACACATGCACCATCTAAAAACTGTCTTTCAAAAGTGCAGAAAATATGGTTTATCGTTGAATCCTAAGAAGAGCTTGTTCGCCATGGAGGAAGGAAAATTACTCGGGCATATTATCTTTAAGGATGGCATTCGTATTGACTCCGCATGTGTGCAAGCAATTCAGCAAATCGATCTGCCCCGGAATAAAAAAGAGATACAATCGTTCAATGGTAAGATGAATTTTCTGCGTCGCTTTGTGCCTAACCTTGATGAACACTTAAGAGAGATGACCAACATGCTCAAGAAGGACAGGCAAGCGAAATGGATAGAGGAGGCTGTAAAATCTTTCAACTTGGTCAAATTGGCCCTATTTTCAGCTCCAGTTTTAGTCAGCCCGGACTACACTCAGGATTTCATATTGTTTTCATTTGCTTCGGAGCACACTATGGCAGTAGTATTATTGCATAAAAGAGATGATCACGAAAGACCCATATCATTCTTCAGCAGGGCTATAAGAGATGCAGCTTTAAAGTACAACATCATTGAGAAGCAAGCCCTGGAACTAGTGAAGGCATTGAAGGATTTCCGGGTATATATTCTACATTCTCACATTTTGGCCTATGTTCCTAATGCTGCTGTAAAATATGTTTTAGTGCAGACCGATCCAAAAGGAAGAAGAGGCAAATGGATTGCAGCCTTGCTGGAATATGATGTGGAAATAAAGCCCACAAAGCTGGTCAAAGGATAGGGATTGGCGAAGTTAATGGCCGAATCAAACTTGCATTCCTTGGACATAAATCTGATCGCTACTATGTCTAATGAGAACGAGGAAATATCATCCATTCAGGTATCTGAAATGTTTACTCTGTCCCCATGGTATTCAGATATAATATATGTGCTAAAAAATCTATCACCACTGCCCGGCATGACTAGAAATAAAGCGAGAACACTCAAGTTGAAGGCTGCCAAGTTTTGCATTCTAAATTCTGCACTGTGTTGGAAAGATCTCGGTGGCATTTTGTTGAATTGTTTGGTGGAAGAGGAGGCAAAGAAAGTCATGGAGGATTTCCACAGAGGAGAGGGTGGTGGTCACCTTTTTTGGAAGTCAACAGCGAATAAAATTTTGAGAGCAGGGTACTATTGGCCTACACTGTTTGCTGATGTGTACAAGATGGTCAAACGCTATCATAAATGTCAGATTTTCAAAGGAAAATAGAAACTACAGCCTTTGCCACTTAAGCCTATTGAGGTGAGCGCTCCTTTCCAGCAGTGGGGGTTGGATTTCATTGGTGAAATTCATCCCGCTTCTTCCGGTCAGCATAGATGGATCCTCACAGCGATAGATTATTTCACAAAATGGATTGAGGCAACTCCCACCAGACAAGCTACAGATACGGTAATCATTTCATTTCTCGAAAATAAGATCTTGTCTCGCTTTGGTTGTCTGAATAAGTTAATCACCGATAATGCAGCAGCTTTCAAATCAAAGAGGATGGTAGAATTTTGTGATAAATATCACATCATTTTGGGTCACTCAACTACCTATCATCTGCAAGGCAATGGATTGGCGGAATCTTCGAATAAATCATTGGTCAACATCATCAAGAAGCTGCTGGAAATAAATAAAAAGAGCTGGAATAAGAGGTTGGTCCATGCGCTTTGGGTAGATCGGATCAGTCAGAAAAAATCCATTGGTATGTTACCGTTTGAGCTCGTTTATGGAGTTGACACAGTATTTCCCACCTCTCTTGCTGCCCAAGTAGTCAAACTTCTTCAGGAGGCAGGCAGTGAAGAAGATCCCATGCAGAGAAGGTTGAATCAAATGGTCCACTTGCAGCAGACAAAAGAATATGTTTTCAAGAACACATCCAAATTGCAGGAGAAAATAAAGAAAATATATGACAGAAAAGCAAAGGTCAATAGATTTCAGTTGGATGATGTGGTGCTAAAGTGGGATGCAAGGAATGAAGAGAAAGGTAAGTACAGAAAGTTCGAGAATCTTTGGAAAGGTCATTTCAAGATTGCAGCATATAGGGGTCAGAATGCCTTTCTTCTGAAGGAAATGAATGGGGAAGATTGTCCAGGAGGGACGATCAATGGTCGACTGCTCAAGCGATACCACTACTGAGCTATTAATGCTGCTTCCACTGTCATTGTAAATACCATTTTTATTTCAATTTGGTTTCAATCTGTCAAGTTAGTTTTCGAGTCATTTCAATGTCAAGTTCGAGTCAATTTCTTGGTCACTTCAGTTTCATAAATAAGTCAGAGTCCTATGTTGTAGTCGAAATGATGACTCCATAGCCCAATGAACAAAAGGCACTATCTAGCTCCTCCAGAAATCTGTTATTCTTGGCACCTCCAAGGAGCTACCATCCCCCATTGGAGCCAATGTTAGAGTCGGTCTGGTTAGCCCTCTATCAAAGATCAAAACTCTTATGCATTTCATTTTTAGGTGTCCCGCTCCATTCATTCAGCTGCACTCTGCTAGGGGCATGCCATGAACTGATGGAGAAATTCATGCTAGTCATTTCCCCTCATACTGGCTCCTACTGGCTTATGTCTTTGTGTCAAATAATCAAAAAGTCCATAACAGTCAAGGTCTGGTCCTTTAATGGACAAAAGTCATTTTTGGTCATTAGGTCTAGGGATTGATCAGTTTGGTCTTTAAATATGTCCAGTAAAGCCATGCAGGCCAGAGTGATGCTCTTGCAAAGTAATGATCCGTAGATTTCCATCATCTTATTGATAAAATTCGACGGTTCTTCAAAACTCTGTTTTGAAGAAAAGTCAAACAGTGCTATTGGTGACAAAATTTTCAAAAAAGGGTCGACAATTGATTTCTTTAGGTGCAATCATGGTTTCCACGGCCAAATGCTCTGTCATGCTATCCCTGCAAAGAGTGCCAAAAATTTCATCGTTTGAGCTAAAATTTCAAAGGGAAAGTGAAAATCAGTGTGTTCTAAAGTCAGTGAAAAAGTGTCAAAACATAACATTAGAAAAATGGGTTTTCAAGGAAGCAAAAATTTAACCCATCACTTCCAAGGCTATATATACAAGTTTTCATCAAAATCAAAGGCATTGTGCTAATCCAAGCCTTGGAGAAACGTTGCAAAAGGTGTGAGTGTGCATCGTGAGTGTTTGAGGGAGTTGGAGGCAGTTTGAAGGAGCGCGGCGCATATACTCAGGGGCGCGGCGCACACAGAGCCTGCCCACAGTTCAAATTTTCCACAGGCGTGGCACATACCCAGGGCGCGGCGCACTAGGTTTTTCATGCGACGCACACAAACCAAGGGCCGAAACAAGGCCAAATCACCTCCAAATTTTTGTGAAACCCATCAAATTAAAAGATAGGCTCTTTGACATCATTGGTTCATCAAGTTTTATAAATGATATGGTGGTTTATAGCAATGTTTGAATGCAACCAAATTCAATAAAATCAACCATAAGAAATCACCAAAAAACCATGATGGCTAGGGTTGCTAAAGTGGGTTGTTAGTGCCAAGGTTCCATTCCACCCATCATTTTTCCCTCACCTACCATTTTTCCTATCCTCCCTTTCTCATTTTTCCTAATATCCCTGCCCTAAATTACTACCAAACCCTCTCACCTATCCCTCCACTATTTGGTCAACATAACATCCCAAACCCTACCTTGTTAAAACCCCAAACCCTACCCTATCGAAATACCAAAACTCCTCCCATATCCCTAAACATATTTCTCCCTATAACCCCTATTCCCATTACATTACTCCCCTCCTAATACTCCCTTGTTTCATTGTTCCCCTTGGTGGCAGATATCAAAGCAACACCCAGCTTCACCATCATCAAAGGGGTAGCCTAAATACAGTTTATAAACACTAGTCATGGCATCCGAGGTTTCATCAGAGTATGAGGTGGAGACCCACAGTGTTACAGGTTCAGGAGAACAGGCCCCTAGGAGACATCACAGGAGTGGAAAACATGTTAGGGATGAGCCAAACACCCTCACTGAGTTGCAGGCATGCCCTCTTACAATGTCATGCTTCCAGCACTTAGCATGTTTTGAATTTTGTCAAAAGGTGACAAATGTCAGAGTTCATCATGAGTTGGCCCGTCTTTTTGCACTTCACCTACATGGAGGTTAGTCTATCTTGGCTGAGGCTTCCTTGGCCCATCATAACACCCCATAGAGAACCTCTAGCCCAAATTTCAAGAAAATTGGGGATTTTTGGTCACAAGACAAATTTTTGGGCAAAACACAGGGTTTTTCTCCCTGTGGCGCGGCTAAAAATCTAGAGCTCCAAATGAGGAATGGTTTGCATTTTTATATTCAGCATGGAAAATCACAACTACTAGTGCCCGGACAAGAAATTTGGGCAAGATCTGAGTCTCTAGGAGGTCAAAAACACCCAAAAAATGGCCTCTCTACCCCTTTTTTGACACACAGGAAGCAGCCTTGGGAGAATGAAGATTTGGAGGGGCAAATGAGCACCAAATTCAAAAATTCTAGTTGGGTTAGAAAGTAGACAGGATAGGCTTTCCAACAAGCCTACTTGGGCACATTTTGGACACCTGAAAGTTCCCCTAAAACAGGCCCCAAAGTAGTGTGGCGCACAGAGGAAAAATTGCCAAATTTGCTTCCGTTTCGCGAAATTTCGATTCACGACTTCTCCAAGTGGGCCCGCTCATCTACACTTTAGTTTTTTGGCACCAAAGGTGGAATTTAAAGCATTTTATCTCTAGATGGGCTTCTATCTAAGTGGCAAAGGAAGGAAAACGGTCACCCAAGCCAAATATCATGTTTGTAGCGCTGCACCTGTAGGTGATGGTTGGCTCTTCATCTTCATTTTGTAATGATTCGAGTAACTCCCCAACCCTTGGGCGTTCTATCTCTTCATGGCACATTCTATATATTGTATGTAAGCTATTTGCAAAGGGTTGGTTGGCTTGTAAATTCTGGGAGACTTTGGGGAAGAAACTTTGTTCCTTCATTGTATATTTTTTACAGAGAATTAATGAAAGGCAGCAGCTCTGTTTCATGAGATTCTTGAGGTTGTGAGTGTAGCAAATGTGTCTCTTATGTTTTCATATGTATTTCATTATGTTTCATAATTCAATTCATGTTCATTTCCAGTGAAATTTTTTGAGTGAGATTAGGTAGAATTCAATTTTATCACTCTGCCAATGGGAAAATTTCATGTTCAGTGTTTTTCTTCTGTTGAAAAGGATTCATGTAACTATGCCCTTTTCACTCTCTTCAGCAATCTATTCATTCTACGTAACTTCAAACTAAATTGCTACATTTTCCGCCTACCTTGCCTCATGGAATAATCTGTGCCTTTGTATTAAATTCTCTGTTCCTTGCTGACCGTTGGTCCCATACCATCCCAGAAGCTCGGTCATTCATAAAAATTGTTTCTTGTATCCCTATTCACTTACTAGCCTAAGATCAATATTTCACTGTAAATCATCCCAGACCGTTTTTGCTTATATATCCACTGAGTGTGACTCGGAGAGAGCCCTCTCCTGTTCTGGTAGGGCTAGCTACTAGACTGAACGTGGTTTGTGGTTACCCTAATTCTTGCCTTCCTTCAGCCTAAGGTAGATTTAGGTGCTAACATGCCCCAACCTGAGTGGGTGCACCTGTTCTGTCATACCCTAGATGTTATCCCAATGAATTGGTATATAGAAACAGAGCTCCATCATGGGACATGCGAATGGGATATCCTGCACGAAGGATTCATGATGACATTCAGTTTTGAGGATGGATTTGATAGTATTGATGAAGCGCTACAAGAGGTGAAAGCAGCCATCTTTAGGATACTGAGGGATTCTTTAGACCTGATTCAACCTGAATGGGCTACTTCGCTGAGTCACGCACTCAAATGTTATAATATAACTGCTGAAGTAGAGGATGAGGATCCGCGAAAGATTAACATTTTAGAAACAAAATGACACAACGAGGTTCAAGGATTGAAATTGAGAATCCTGCTATAACCACGCGAGTGAAAACAAAACAAGTGAACATCGGTACAGAGGTAGAGCCCAAATTCGCAAAGATTGGAGACTATTGGGATGACGCGATGGTGGATAAGGTCACTGAATTGCTCCACGAATACCAAGACTTATTCCTTACCAATTTTATGGATCTGAAAGGAATAATCAGAGACCTAGGAGTGATGAAGATCACGTTAAATCCTTATGCGAAGGAAATTAAGTAGAGGCCTTACCGTCTCAATCTGAAATACAAGGAGAAGGTCTGCTTAGAGCTAGACAAAATACTAGCGGTAGGCATCATTGAGCCTATGGAAGAATCTGATTGGGTAAGCCCAATGGTAGTGCAAGAGAAGAAGTAGAAGGATGAGATAACCATATGCGTGGATCTCATAAAATTGAATGACGTTTGTGTGCATGATCCTTTCCCGACTCTGTTCATGGATGAAGTGTTGGACACTGTAGGTGGCCATGAACCATATTCCTTCACTGATGGGTTATCTGGGTACCACCAAATCAAAATCACGCCAGAGGATAGGAGCAAGACAACCTTCGCGACTGAGTGGGGTTGTTTTCAATACACTGTAATGCCATTTGGATTGAATAATGTGCCTACAATCTTTTCACGCGTGGTTGTTACGGCATTCAAGGAATGTATTCATAAGTTCCTGGAGGTATATTTTGATGACTAGACTATACTTGGGTTGGTTAAGCACCACGTAGTGAGCTTGCGCTTGATGCTGGATACTTGTCGAAGATACCAGATTGCGCTCCATCTCAAGAAGTGTCTATTCTGCATTCCTTTTGGGAACCTATTGGGGCATGTGGTTTGCAGACAAGGATTGATGGTAGACCCCACAAAGATCATGTCGATACTGAACTTGGAAGCGTCGAGGAGTGTGAAACAGTTGTGTGCTACTCTAGGACATACAAGATATTACAGAAAGTTAATCAAAAGCTATGACCAGACCATCGTGCCGATGGAAAAATTGTTGAAGAAGGATGTCACGTTCTACTGGAATGATGACTGTAAGAAAAGCTTGGATATATTGAAAGAAAATATGGTTACCGTGCCGATTCTAGTCTTCCCAGACTAGAAGAAATAGTTTCATGTACATGTCAACGTGTCATGTATAGTGTTGGGGGCAATACTAACACAGTATGGCAGAGAAGTCTTGTACCATCCTATCATGTTCGCAAGCCGCAAAGTATCCAAAGCAGAGAAGAACTATTCTACCACTGAACACGAGGGGCTAGCTATGGTGTATGCGCTCCAGAAGTACTGGCACTACTTGCTAGGAGGCCATTTTAAGATGTATATGGATCACTCTGCGCTGAAGTACCTGGTCAATAAGCCTATGTTGGGGGGGTGAATCTGCAGATGGCTCTTATTGTTCCAAGAGTACGATTTTGAAGTTGTTGTAAAGCCTGGATGATTGAACGCAGGACCAGACCATCTGTTGCGCATCGAAACATGGGAGGAACCTACTAACTTGGAAGAAGGATTGCCTGACGCGTAGCTATTTGCAGTGCGTGTCCCAGATGGTCATTTCGAGGATATAATATACTTCCTAATAATAGGAACTGCAACAGAAGGATACTATGTCCAACAAAAGAAGGAATTAGTGGTGTGCGTGGCAGATTTCTTTGTCATTGTTGGGCATCTATACAAGATGGGGACTGATGAGATATTTCGATGGTATGTACCTGATTTTGAATGAAGCAGCATCCTCACAAATGCTCATAGGGGCACCGCGGGAGGACACTATGCAGGGAGAGAAACCTCGCAGAAGATTCTACGCGTAGGGTTGTGGTGGCCAACCCTTCATCAGGATTCAAAAGCATATTGCAAGGCGTGTGATGTATGTCAAAGAATAGGTAAGCCATTGCGAAGGGATGATATTCCTTTGAATCCACAAATGACGTTGCAACCCTTTGAGAAGTGGGCAAAAGATTTTTTAGGACCCATTTAGCCACAAGGGAAGACAAGAGCAAGGTACATTATCACTGCAACAAAGTATTTGACTCGTTGGGTAGAAGTGCAGCTGGTGAGGGATTGCACGGGCATGATGGCTATGAAGTTCTTATTTGAGCATGTACTAATGTGATTTGGATGTCCAAGGATCTTGATGAGTGATCATGGTACGCACTTCCTAAATGAGACGATTAGTGCACTAATGAAAGAATTTCAAGTATATCACCAGAAGAGCACACCTTATCACCCGTAGGCTAATAGGATAGTGGAAGCATTCAACAAAGTGCTTCAAAATGCGTTGACCAAGGTTTTCAATGCTCAGTGATGTGATTGGGACCTACAAATACCTACAGTATTGTGGGCTTATCGAACGACATGCAAGAAGTTGATGAGAAAAACCCATTTTAGGCTTGTCTATGGTGTGGAAGCCATAATTCCTATGGAATAAATTGTGTCTAGTTTGCGCATAGCAGTGCTCACAAGTATGACGGATCGTGGAGCCCTAAAAGAGAGGCTCACACAACTAGATGAGCTTGAAGAAGAAATATTTTTGGCTGGATTTCACCAGCAAGTCCAAAAGAAGCATGAAAAGTCATAGGATGGTCGACACATCAAGCTACGCACATTTAAGGTAAATGATCTGGCTTTTTTTGTATGATAGTAAGTTTGATAAATTCCCTAGAAAATTTAGGATTCCCTGGTTAGGGCCTTATGTTATTAAGGAGATTACCAACGAAGGAGCGGTATAGTTGGTCAAGTTAAATGGAGAACCCTTCCCAGGAAAGGTGAATGGAAGTCGCTTGAATCCATACACTCGCGGTCTGGCCAGGTGACTGAATGAAAGTAGCACAGTCTTAGCGCTCTAGGCAGCTGAAAGGAGGCGTGGGACTATAAACTACACTGCCCAAGTTGGGGAGCTATGTGATTGGAAGATGGTGCGAAGCAAGGATGTGTCATTAGGTCTATGACAACATGAAGGGAGTTGCGCTACCTAGTGAGAAATCACGCAAGTTAACTAGAAAGTGACCGTTAATGTCACTGTTCATGAAAAGACGACAGAAGTGACGCCAAATGGAGGGGCAACCGGCATTTAAGATGAAATTTATGGCTTAGATCCTTGAAAATCTGCCACCAATCTGGCATTAATGAACTGATTTCGAGGGGAACGGTCGGATTTGAATTCAACTTGCCCTATAAATTACAAGTGGTTGTCCAACAAGAAACACTTAGCATTTTTAGTATTCAGTTGTTGAGCTCTCAGACACTTATGGACCAGAGTTTTTCACAGCTCTCAAATAGACCCCTACATTTGCGAACTTTCCTGAGATGTCGTGAGTACTGATAGAGAGTGTTATGTCATCACTCCCAGAAGTTATCAATACATAGCAAGTAGTAGAAGAGTCGGCACAAGATATGGAGAAGCAGGTTGAAGAAGTTACCCTAGAAGTAGCCAAAGTACTGGCGGAGGTCCCTAAATCCCTGAGAACGTTGAGACCGAAGCCAACCCTAACCAAGGAGACCATGAAAGATAAGAATGGCAAGCAGCCTGCCATCCCTGTGCACACATCACCGAGACAAAACCTAACAAATCCCACTGCCAAGGAGAAAGGCAAGGCTATAAACCTCAAGGAAGAAGAGGAGGATACCGAAGACATCCCCATGGACGATGAGGATGTGGGAGTGGAAATAGAGGAGGTTGAAGCCCAAGGTGTGGACCCTATTACACGGTTGTCGAAGTATGTCCCTCCACACAAGCCTAAGTCCAAGGTCCCCAAGGACATTGATGAAAGTAAGACTCCCCTGCAAACCCCATTGCTACCAGATGAGATCACTTTTGACAGTCCGCGTTTGGCATGGGTGCCGATTTTGAAGCTCGAAGACTGGGACTTGGTGGACCATGAGAAGTTCCTGCACCTAGCGACCGAACAGTTGATGCACCACATCATAGACACAAAAATGGGGATGACTTCACTAGAGTCGAGAAAGTGGCTCAGAGGAGTAGTGAAGGCAGGATTACTCAACCTGCTCTGCGTGCCGCACTATAACCGCACCCCTATGACAATTTTAGTCATCAAGCAACGGTTGTGCTTGGTGAATGATGGGTGTTTGTGGTTGGAGGAGCCGATACCCATCACCGATATGTTGACTCACCACATCACACGCTTTCCGTATACAGGCGAAAATCTAGCGATGATTTTTGGTGGCAAGGGTGGCGAGTTGGTGCTCGCAAAATCGATGAAAGATAAGTTTAAATTGGTGAAGAAGTTGTGCGGGTACGCAATATCCAACATCTGTGACCCTGCTATGAAGGTGGCAACGCAGATCCTTGTAGGGAAGGTGATGCGGAAGTGCCATGCCGACAAGGTGCCAGCGTCTATCATTGCGCTCGCATAGTAGTGCGCGGAAGGAGTCCAATTTAACTGGTCGAACTACCTTCGTGGTGAGTTCCTGGCCAACTACCGCTAAGTGCAGGATTAGAGCAAGATGTTCCACTATGTGTGGCTCTTGCTCTCAATTGCACTTGTAGTGTGGGAGCTACTGGAAGAAAGCCAATTCCCCTCGGTCACACCGAACCTCCCTGAAGCAGCGAAGTATGCTTCACTATGGGAAACCAAGGACGTGGATCGTGTTCAAGAGAGAAAAATCTTTTGAATCCTGATGGAAATGAATCTTACGATGGCTATCAATCCCGGCCCATGGTATATGCTAACCTGAAAAGCTATTCCGAATTCAAAGTGGATTTCCATCGTATCTCAATTAGGGCATGGAAGGAACTTACACAGAAGTGGTATGACTTTCCGTACCTAGCCACAAATGATGCCATTGATGTGGTGTTGGATAAATGGCCGGCGGAGTGGCACACCTCCACAGACTTAGAAGTGGGTGGAAGCAAGTCCACTACACAAAAGAAGAAGGACAAGGCCAAGCTAAAGATGGTGCAGTTGTTCGAGAAGAGGAAGAAGGAGGCCGCTGAGAAGGCCAAGGCAGAGCAGATAGGAAAGGAGGCAGGAAAAAAACCCGGAGGCACACTGCAGGGCTCTAACAAAGGCACGCGGTCACCTTCACCTACAACTGAAGAAGAGGACATAGAGCAGCACGGTACAGACCCTCAGTAGACGTCCGGACGTATTAAGCGCCCGAGAGAGCCAGAAAAGGGAGGGTCCGGAAAGAAGTCCAAGGCGACCAAGACCTCACTGGACCCCATCACACTAACGGAGGGAGACTCATACAACATCAGTGACACAGTCAGAGATTCCACCACAGAGGCCCTGTAGCAATTTGAAAATCAGCATCAGATCATCCTAGGGGGCATCCAGGCTGGACTGCAAGAGTTGCAAGCTCGCGATTTGCAAGTTGGTACAATGTCTACTAGCTTGGCTATCGACACATCAAAGGTTGCCAATATGCTGCGCACAAAGGCTTCCAGTAATCTAGTGCTGCCAGATGGAGCACTGACAATAGAAAATGAGGCTGATAGGCCCACTATCAGTGCCTTGAAGGGAGTAGAATTGAACCTGGCAGCGCTCCCGTGCGAAGCACTCCACTCCTTGTAGGATGGAGTAATTGTCAAGCTAAGGCCCATGAGCATCGCGCTTTCCAAGTGATAAGCGAGCAGAGAATAAACAATGATCAGATGGCCTTACAGAGGAATGTTGTCATCGCTACCGAGGCCGAGGTGACCAACTAGAGTAGGAAGATCATACAGGTTGTAGCGGAGGCCTGCAGAATGGTCCTAGAATTGGCCATTCCAGAGGAGGAGCCAGTCAAGGTCCGCATCCAAATTGGCCATAAGGGTGCGCGACACTCAGATGGAGATGGCACAGGTATAGTTAGAGCTAAACTTACAGATTACAGAGCTCCAGTTGAGGGCTCAACCTTCAACACCACATGAGGTCAAGGAATAGCGGGTGATCGTTGTCACAGAAGCAGTCGCCACAGTGGAGAGTGTAGTAACAGACTGCACACAGTTTTTTGAACAGTTGTTTGAGGTCCTAACTGGCTTACAGGAGGACCCAAACATCCAGAGGTTCGAGACGAAAGTGCGTGAACTCCAACAACGCTATGAAAAAGTTAAGGGCACAACGTGAACCGTCACTGACACAGAGGTTAGCCAAGTAGCTAAAGGAACAGGTGGACGTAGCATTGCACAAGGAAGCAGTGATGAAGGCGTGACTCAAGCCCTCACTGGAGGAAGCTTATGTGGTTACAGGAAACATTGAAGGCAAGCTTGCAACTTTGCAACCGACGCAACAACATCTTCGAGCTGACAGTGCAGGGGCAGTAACTGAGAAGACAGTGGAAGATGCGAAGCAGGCAGCAACTTAGTGCACAGCCGAAGTTGCGGTCATTAGGGTCGAGCTATACAAGCTTCTCGCAAAGATCTTCGCACCTGCCGAGTGACTCGAGGGTGAGTCACGATGTTTGTGTTGGGGGCCTATTAGGAGCGGGATCCCCCAAGGGCAGTTTTGGGGCTAAAATCCCATGTTTTAGTCAAGTTTTGGTAATATTATTGTAAAGACTCCACATTTTTTTGTCACAGAGCACGAAGCTATTATGTGTCACAAAGGGTAGTCTGCCCTTAGTTTTGTAAAGTAAAGTCGGCTGTAAGAGATCTAACCATCGTCCATGGCCCATGGGATTGTATAAAAAGAGCTAAGCTCTAAGTAGTTAGTAGGATAACACAAGGAAGAGAGTCATAGCTTTAGAGCAAGTAGTCTAAGTCTTGGGTTATAGCATAGGTAGAGGCTCTATAGCTGAGTGCACAGAGGCCTAGGGTAGAAGTTCACAGCTAAGTGCGTGAATAGAGTCTGTAATACTTGGAAGATATTAATAAAAGGAGTTATTCTACAATTTCTATGTATTTGTTCTATTAATGGGTTTGGATATGTTTTATATGAATTTACTTTATTATTCTTATATGATGCGTGAATGAACGCAATTACATTGAATAATTGAATGCAATCACGAATATTTGCTTATGCGATGATAACTTTAAGTATTTGAAAAGATAAGCAAATCACTTAGGATAATTGAGGAATCTGCATGGCATGTTGCTATAGCAACGTGAAAGTACCTAAGCTACAAGTTAGAGCTTCGTGAAGGTCGATCGTGTACTTTCACGAAGGTATTGAAAACAGGAACATAGGGTTTGTCTCACGAGACCTAGAGTGATATCACCTACGCGAAGGCAGGGATAGAAGAGATCAAACGACATTACAACCATCTCAAGGGTGCGGAAACTTGGTTCCAGCATCCCCCCATACTGCATCGGGTGAGACTTCGGTCAACGCTCCACGGGATAATGCCAAAAGGGCCAGTAGTGTAGAGATTTGTTTGGCTAAATAACGTTGAACCTGGTTCAGGCCCCCTCAAGTCAACAAAGTTCATCCTTCAGATGAATCCCTCCAAGTATATTTAACAAACATTAAAAAGTAGCAGTTCGACCCCATCATGATCGACGAGTCCAATGAAGGTAAAAATTGACATATTTTTCATGTTTAGAGATTTTGAATAAGAGGCGAAAAAAAACTACAAATGTCCCTTTTCGTAATTAGTCCCTTAGGTCCAAAAAGGTAGAAAACAATACCCAAGAGAAACTCTTAGCCATGTTCAACGAAGGTATTCTTTTTTCGCAAATAGTCTATCTTAGTTTGGAAAAGGGTTAAAGTTATATTGAGGAGACATATTTTCATTTAATTTTATGAGTTCGAAAAGACAAGTGCTCGACAATCTTTTCATATTTTGGGAGTCTTAAAAGAGCTGAAAAGGGACTTCTCCTGGAGGAATGAGTTGTATAAAGGGTATCAACTGGTTCCGATCATGATGGAACCCCTCAAAACATGCAAATGTCAAGAGGTTGGCTAATAATACCACCCAATGTAGTAGTTCCTCAAGAAAGCATAAACAACCAAGTGAAAGTGTATGATCAGCCAAGTAGATGGTGACAATGGAATGAAAAAACAAGGATCATCTAGAAAAAATAGACTGATAAAAATTGCAATCACGAGGGATAAAATGGGAATGGTTTCAATTTTACGGAAGCTTGAAACATGGGAAACTATGCTTGAAATTGGTTTCATTTTTATGCAAGCTTCAAACATGATAAAAATTATGCTTAAGAGTGGTTTCATTTTTACACAAGCTTGAAACAAATAAAAAATATGATTGAAATAAGTTTTCATGCCCCCAACGTAATGACTCAATTCGAGGTACATGCCCCCCAAACTTAATTTCATGCACCTAAGTAAACTAATGGGTAATAAAAGGTGGATGGAATGAAGGTTCATTCACAATATCAAGTGAAAGACTCGACTGGGAATTTACGAGATATAATCAAATACTTTAATTTAAAGGGGATTTGTTTCATTTTTTAATGAGCTTGACATAGGAAAAGAACTATGCTCATAGGAACCTACTTCATTTTTTAATGAGGGTGACATAGTAAAAGAACTATCCTCATAAGATCTTGTTTCATTTTTTAACGAGTTTGACACAAGAAAAGGAACTCTGCTTCAGATCTTGTTTCATTTTTTAAGGAGCTTGACACAAGAAAAGGAACTCTACTCCAACATCTTGTTTCATTTTTTAAGCATCTTGACACAAAAAAGGAACTTTCTTTAGGGAGCTTGATTGTGACCTCCAAGAGGCCATGGCTTCCAAGAGGTTCTCATCAGATGGGAGAACAATGCTCTAGAAGGGATACATATCAAGGGATCCAATGGAAATATCATACTCCAATTCCCCCAGTAAATGATGCACTACAATCTACATCATCTAATAGATGATCAGTAGTCGCAGGCATGGAACAGGTTGCCACATAATTAAATTGTGGTGGGGGGGATACCACTTCCATATAAGGACCATTTAGGGATGATGGTTGATTGAGATTCAAATTAGGACCAATGAACGAAAGTTGGTCAATAGTCACGATTCTTCTTTCATGTAAGAAACACATCACACGAAAGACTGAAGATACAAGAGCTCCCATGACATAAACATCGCCATGCCCAAGGAGTAAATTAAAATCCAAAGGACCTTGGACTACCATTACATTGATATAGAGAGTCTTTGCTCCCAAAGTAATAGGAAACTTAGGAAGGATCCGTAATGGTTGATTGGTTCCTTTGTTAAAAGCCAACAGATTCTGGGTAATAGGCACAAACTACGAAGAACCTAAATCTTTCCAAGTAGTTGAGGATAGAATACTAACATATGTGCCTTCATCTATGATCGTGCTAGGAACGACCACATTATAAGCATGTATTATAATCTAAAACAACATGTAAGACGAAAGACGGTATCTTTCCAGCCGACTCCAATCAAAGGAGGTGACCATGCTACTTTGAGGGGGTGTCGTGGGAACGGGATAACTGCCCCCCTTGTGCTATGGGAACAAGAGGATTTCCCTCATGTTCCATTGGAGCATGAGGAATGCTCCCCAATTCTTTGGAATCTGAAGAAATAAGAAGAACCTGAGCGGTATGAACTTCACTCTCTATGGGAAAGGTACGATCAACTGAAGGTGTAATTGAGTCAACCATTTTCTCAACCAATGGTTGTCAGGAACAAATTCATGGGATTCACATTCATAGAGAGTGACATTAACTGGATATGTATTCTAATCAATCTCTTCATCAACTAGTGGAGGATTGGGAGAAAGCTTCAAGTAACTAGCTAGAAGTCTATGCAGAGAAGATGTAAGGTTTTCCAACACTTTTCAGGCTTCATCCATATAATGACAAAGGTGAATAGGATTATTTCCTTCATATAACTTACATAGAAATATGACTTTACCCTTTTTCCCATGGACCTTACTATCGATAGTTGAAGGTTTGTCACTAGCATGATCTCCAGAAGGTTACTACAAAGGCTGATGTGAGCTTGTGGACCGCACTTCTAATACCTCGGGAATACCAGGACAATCTCTAAGAAAGTGATCACCCTTACAAAGCATGCAATCGAATTTAACTTTATGGGGCTGATTGGAAGGTTTCTCCATACTAGTTTCATCTGTAGCAATGGTTTTTTGGTCGCCCCCTTGCTTATTTTCCTTTTTCTTCATCCTTTTCTTCTTCTTCTTAGCTTCTTGGTTACTAGAATCAACAATTTCACCAAGCGAAGAGGAAGAAAGGGATGAAGAAACAATAGGTGAAGAAGTCAAAGGGTCAACTTTAGGATCAACATGAGGTTGATTATGTTTAGTTGGAGGAGAAGTTGGTTGAGAAGAAGTTTGGACATTCAAAACCATAGGGGTCGAAAATAACCAAACTTGCAAACCAATGGTAAATATAGGAAGGGACAATGTCTCCATATAAGAAGAACCAATATTTACAAAAGAAGGAAAAGGATGATGATCCACGTCATAGGGGTTTCCTTGATTGGTAGACTCTAGAACTGTTGCCATTAGTCTCAACCTAAGATCCACTAAGGAGTTGTTGCATGGTGAGGATGTTGTTCCGCGATCAATTAATTGATTTTAGAAATTAAAGACACAAACAAAACAAAGGGGTAACTAGGCATAAAGGTTTACCATGCAACCGTGGACTGCAATATACACCTTGGCGAGCTAAGGACTTAACGTATGTGCAGGAAATATCCTTGAATGTTATGTTCGGTGTATCATGATATACAAGTTGGTTGACTCAATTACCTCTGGATGGATAACAACCTATAGGGGACGCCCAAAATATACTCGACGGTACATGGGAGTGAAATTCGTAGTAATGTTGTCTAATGTGTAATCATTTGATGAGATCGTTCCCATATACTTATCATGTGTGGAGCACCATTGGATATACCTGAAGGTACATGGAGAACAATCCAATACACTTACATACGTGGAACGAGATTTCATTCCCAGGATACAATGCTGGAAAACAATGACATCTCCTACATTTAACAACATTGAAACATGTCTTTAACCTAGACCTCTATGTGTGTCGTTAAGTTTCAAATGATCCTTAGGTTAATTGAGATGAATTTTAAAGTTGATCTTGAATTATGTTTCAGTTTCAAGGCTTAAAAATCAATTTCACCTTAACACACCTATGATGCAACTAATATGACATAAAGAACTCTTTTCAATTTTGATGAAATCTATCTAGTGTAGGGAAGAGGTGTAAACAATGATGCAACATTCAAATATGTAGCCAACAAGAGCTTCCTACCTAGATATTTCATTTTCACTATTCCAATTCAATTCAAAGGATTAAAATATGCCAAACCATGCAATGTAATCTATGCACGATTACCCTAAAAACTATGCAAATGTAATCTATAAACAATTTACTTTCCTGCTGTGAAAATGAGAATTCTAACTATGCAAATGTGATCTGTGCAAGAGAATTATTCAAAACACGGGACTCAAATTGAAATTGGGTGAAAATTCCAAAAATCAAAAGATATGAAGCTCAAAGGCGATTAACACTCATACACAATTCAGCGCCCCCCCCCCCCCCCGGCGATTGAGGGGGGGAATTTTTTTGCAAAAATGAAACCAAAAACATGCAATTTCATAGACAAAACTAGATGCAAATGAAAAAATTTCTTTTCACCACAATTAATTTTCGAAATGAAACTAAGATGCAAATTTTCAATTACTGATTCAATGACAATTTTCATAATGAGTACTAAAACAACAATTCATCAATTCGATCAAAAATAAAACGAAATCAGTTTGCAAGCGACCAAATGATCAGAACAAAGAAAAATAAAAACCAGTTCTTACCAAATCCAAACCATATGGAGGCTTTAGAGAGACCAAAATGCACTCAAGACTCTAGGAAGTTCAGCTGGAAGTAGGCTCACCAAAGAGAGGCTCAAGAACCAAGGAAACATTTATGCAAAAAAAGGGGCCAACGTTGGCACAGAAGAGGCACCAGTGCATTGCAACATTGGTACAGAGTGGTCAAGGGTGAGTTGTAATGCTCTTTCAAAGGAACATGGGGTGTGGTGGGCCTGGGAAAGAGGATTCTTGCAAAAAATTTGAAAAAAGCGCTCATTGAAATCACTTCCTAGGTCTGTTCTTGGTTGGATGATACAAAAAATTTCTGTCGAGGAGGTAATCAAACAAAATGGATAAGAAAACCACCAAGGGAATACTTTGTTCCCCTGTATGGTTGCCAATTTTTTATACGAGATTTACGATTGCGGACAAAATTATCTCCCCTGGGTTGATGACTAACCTAGGACAACAGAGAGACAAGTAACACATGCTTTTCCTTAAAATAAATAGATGTCAGAGTGAGACCTACCTGGAATCATTCACACACTTCGCTCCTTCTTTAGCTTGGAAGCTCCAATTCCAGCTCTGAATGCCAAAATTAGAACCTGCATAGTCAGATAACACAAGCCAAGAAACTATGAGACATATGCAGTACCATCTAAATACTTCATTTAATAGATCAACATGGTATTGAAATATATGAAATAACAACATCACATATAGGAAAACAATGAATTCTTTGCATTAATATAAATGGAAGGAGATTACAACCATAAGTAGCAGTTGATCTTGTAGAATAAATCCTCTAAGTTGTTGACTTGTCCTTTCCTTGTCACAATATGCACCTCTAATCACCCTAAATGCATGATATGATGACCACTCATTACAACATCATAAGGGTAGAATCACTCTCCAAATGCCAACCCCAACCACATAGAAGGTTGGGAATATATAAAAAAGTAGGGTAAGTTGGGAGTTCTTATCCAATTATCAATCTAGGGTTTGAGATCCACCTTTGATGGAGGGATAGGATCAAAGGATAAGTGGTGAAAACTCCAAAGTAGGGTAGGATAGGATCTGAATGTTTTATCCAAGGTAAGTAGTTGAAACAACTTTTGGAAACTCATAGAAGTGGAAGCTTCTAGAATCCCGATCATTTTCATGAATTTCTAGAACCAACACATGTGCAAAGGAGAGAAACGTGTTGGTGACCAATTCAAGCCACGATGGAGAAACCTGTAAGTGATCACACCCCAGTAGGCATACAGGGAGCATTGTTCCTCAAACTGGCTCAAATGAAGCAATTTAGGGTTGAAATTATGGGGGATGAAGGGAACATGCTTAGTTCTTTATGCAAGATGGTGACAAGGGGTAATTGGATGTTGATTGATCCCATTAGGAGGCTCACTGATTGAATGTGAAAAAATGGCCTATAACAAACATTATGCATGGAAAGTAACTGCATATAAAATTTTGAGAGCGCATTTCTATTGGCACAAATTGTCTGTACAAGTTGGAACAAAATTGAGGAGTTGTATCCCATGTCATATATTTGTTAGAAAATGGAGGCCAATTTCACTTCCCCTTGTTCCAGTTTCAATTGAAGATCCTTTCTTACAATGGGGATTAGATTTCATAGGAGAAATAGTTCCATCTTCCAACAATAAACATGGATATTAACAACCACTTATTATTTCACAAAGTGGGTAGAAGAAATTCCTGTTAAAAATGCAACTGATACAGTGGTGATAAAAGTCATTGAAGAAAAAAATTTGTCCATATTTGGTTGCCCATGACAAATTGTTACAGATAATGCTCAAGCTTTTAGTAGCATCAAAATGATAGAATTTTGTCAAAAATATCATATTACATTACATCATTCTACACCTTATTATCCACAAGGTAATGGGTTGGCATAATCATCCAATAAAAGTTTGATTAACGTTATCAAGAAAGTATTGGAAAATCACAAAAGGAGTTGGGATGGTCACCTCAAATATGCAGTATGGGCACATAGAGTTTCACCTAAAAGATCTACCAGCAAATCTCCTTTCCATCTTGTGTATGGAATTAAAGAAATTTTCCCTACACAATTAGAATTTCCAGCTATGAATTTTTTACATGAGTCATATGAAGAAGCATATGATTTTTCAAGGAGAATCAATCAGATCATTGAGCTGAATTAGGACAAAGATGAATTTTAGCATAAACTTCGACAGTATCAAGATAAAATTAAGATTTTTTTTTATAGGAAGGAAAGAGAAAGAGATTTCAGACAAGAAGACCTAGTGCTAAGATGGGATGCCAAAAGAGAGGGAAAAGGCAAGCATGGAAAGATTGATAATTTATGGTTGGTACCTTTCAGCAATGCAAAAGTGAAGGGAAATAATACATTCATTTTATGGAATCTGGAGCGACAATATTCCTTATTTTTAGTCAACGGGAAATACCTCAAGCATTATATTCAGTATTAAATGTTTGCAATCATCATCATTGTACATTTCCAATTTTCTTTAAATTTTAGCAGCAAGTGTGATTTTCACAACAAAGATTCCATAGCCCGAAGAGAAGGCACATGGATCTATAAGTTCTCTACATCCCATAGGGGGAGGCAATCCCCAGATGGAGCCAATGTTGTAACTTATTTTTACCCTATTAATATTTTCTAGTTTTTCCCTTTATATTCAAAATAAAATAAAATAAAAAATAGACAAAAAGAAGAATTGAAAAAAAATAGAAAAAAAAGAGAGAATAAAAATGAAAAGTCAAAAAAGAGGATAAGAAAAGAATAAAATAAAAACAAAAATCCCAAAAAAGGCGTGTAAGTTGAAATTCTGCCCTTCATAGTAGTTGACAGTGTTGGATCCGCCAACATGTCAGGGGATCTCCCCGGTAAGAAGTCCCAGCTAGACCTCAGACCATTAGATGTAGGAGTCCCACCATTAGGTAGTATGGTATCGCCTTAATTGTGGTTGTGCACAGAGGTGAGTAAGTTTTCCTTGTTGGAAGCAAGGGTGTGACCTTGCAGCAAGTCAAGGAAGGCACATGAAAGGCTCTAACACACAGAAAGGGGAGTGAGTGTGCCCCTTAGAAACCAATGATAGCACATAGATTGAAAGGGAACACATGAGAAGAAAGACATCACGAGATGGAAAGCAAGATAGCCGACGATCCAAAGTGATGGATTATACCAACAAAATGCTTCGATAAGATTGATACAAACACATATGGAATAGTCCATACATACATGCATAAATTACAGCTACATACATCATTAGAGTAACCAAGATAGTCGAACTACAATAACAATATATGCATGAAACCTATTGGCTCTGTTATATTAAAAGAGTGAAAGATCTAATCATACATACAACCATGACAACTGCTATCCCCGATAGTGGAACATTACAGTCACTTCCACCTACTCCTCCAAAGAGATGTACTAGCTCTACATTATGGAGAAGTCGAGGCTCATTACAATACACTCCAAGCTTTCTCTAAGTTATACCTATAGGAATCTTTGCTCCCCAAAAGCTCGTACAATGAGTTATGAGGTTATATAAATAGCAAAGGGTGGGGTGACCCTTGACATTCCCCATTTGTGACTCTTCAACTACCCTCATGACTCTTCAACTTACACATGACTATTAGATTCTACTATTGACACTTGGTATTTCACTTTTACAACATGTTTACAATACAAACTACACATGTACCCATGTGAGACAAAAAATGGGCTTTATTAAGCCATGCAATACATCACTAAGACTCGAACAGTTATGAAGAGACTAACTCTTTGACATCCTCATGATGATCGACATTGAAGAACTGATGCCAAGCTTGGTAGTTTGTTATGGTGTCCACATACTCTATGGTGACATCCTTCTAAAAGTGAACTCTTGCCTCCATTGCATATGGGTACACTGATTTGGCACCTCTATCCAACTCGTTGAATAACATGTGCATCATGGTCTTGAGTGCAGCCGAACCAGCAACATATTGGTGCATAGTGTCTGCGCTCACTGCAAGTTTGTGTTGGTGGCTATGCACATCAACTAATCAAAGTACACATCCAGCTCTAGTCATACTTGGTTCTTTTTCTTCACCTCAATGAGTGTGTCAATATATGGGACCGCATGCGTGCACACAATGACATCCATGCTCCTAGACACTCGTGCATATGAAGCTTGTAAGCTGTTGATGAGCTGCAGGAGTTCCTCATAGCTCCATATCTGACTGCGGATGAGTGCCCTCAACTCCACTGCCTTTGGCTTATCATCTTTGGAAAGTGCAATGGGGCTCCCTTGTATCTTATTGTCCATATCTGCATGTGATCGAAAACAGTGTGTATGTATGTCAAGATGTTTGCTCTCCTAGCACAGCGCTGCTACCAACCATTAAGATGGACAACTAACTTATGCATGGTGATGAACCTGGAGTACAGCTTTTGCATGATTGTCTCGAGAGATGATACTTCATAAAGCATCACTTTCTTCAACTCTACTCTGGTGGATGCTGTAACTTTCTCTTCTCTTTACTTGGTCGCTTGTAACTCCTTAGCCATGAGCTCATTCTCAGTTATCAAGAATCTAACACTCGAGTTGGTGGCTTTGTCATATGCCTTGGTAGCATCGACCAATACATTTGGATGTCTGTGCACATCGGACACGATCACTCGTTCTCCAAACTTCGCAGCATTGTACAGGAGATACACAGAGATTCGAAGTGGGCACTCTTCGCAACTGCACAACTCTGTGTTATGACTCATCAAAGGATATGTTGTGCACATCCACTTCCAGCTTGGCCTCAAGGATTTCAGTGTCTCCTTGATCGCTTGGGACTTGCTCTGCTCCTTGATATGGTGAAGTTGGTGGAGTGACCTCTTAATTCTGAGGCATGAGTTCAACGTCTCGATCTAACTCTGGCTAAACCAAATCCGTGTCCATATGCTCTAGCATATGTTCAATCTCCTAATAAAAGTCCTACTCCTACAACTTCTCACCATGGCTGCTATGTGCCAAATGTTCAAATGACTCAATAACCTGTATAGGTGCACTTTCATCAATACATGCATGTTTCACCTCATATTGTTCTTGTTCCTACTACACTTCCTTCTCTCTTCTGCGCAGCTCTTGTTCTTCCCTTAGTTGTTGCTTCAACTCTTGCAACTCATTTTTTGCTTCCTCCAGTGTCTTCTTCTCCCTTTGACTTTGCACGATCCTTCTATCGCATTGTCACCTCTTTGCCTAAATCTCCAAATTTTCTCTTAACACAAGTTGGTATGCTTTGAACTTGTTGCTTTGCTCCGCCTCTGCGCTATTGGAAACCTTCCTCTTGCCTTTGTCAAGTGCATGTTTGTTGCCCTTTGTTGCTGCTGATGATGTTTCTCTTTGAGATGATGTTTCCTTCTACACTGCTAACCACTCTAGAGCCATTCTGACCGGTTCCTTGAGCCGTAAGAATTTATAGTAGTATCTCTATGGGTCTTCCTCAGGCCAATGACACGCCTCGTGGATCCAAGGATGATACACTCTCACACAGTGTTCCTTCACTAAGAAATGCAGGTCATATGGATTGAAACTCCTGGTGTCGAAGGTGAATCTCTTTAATTCCTCCATCTCGACCTCAACATGCTTGAGATTCTGGGTCTCATACAACCTGACCCACAAAGGAAGAGCGGGCCAATGTGCATTTTTCTTCATGTGCAGTCTCGTTGACAACATCGAGATGTGATATGCAACTTCTTGCATGACCATCTTATCCATGGAAAAATTTGGCAAAACATGCGGAGCCTTCTCCGTGTTGTACATCTAGATGAAGGTGCCAATGGGTGAGGCATACCAATATGCTATGTCAATCAATGCCTCCATTATTGCCTGCGACATGCAAAGTGGGTCTTGCTCAAAGATCATCTTGTACACCAGGGTGACGAAATGGTCTAATAGTTGTATTATAACTCCACGGAAGCTGCACTTGGAGAACAATCTGCAATAAGTGTGCACAGAGGTTTCTGAAGGTGTCCATGCCCAACCCAAGCCTAAGAATTGTTGACAGGCACAGATTGCTTCTGTCACATGTTCCTTCAACCAAAGAGCCAACATGTCGACTAGTTGAAAGGTCTTCCTTCGTTCGCTAGTTGATCCAACATAATCACCCAACTCTGTGGGAATGTTTATGTGCTCTCTTAGCTATATAAGAGACATGTGAAGATGACCAAGAGCTGATAATATTTCTGCAGTATCCTTGTCTTGTACAATTGGTTAGGTGTTGTCCTGAACTTAGATGGCTCTTTCACCCAGCTCTTCAAGATGTATGTTTATTTTGCACTGTTGTTGGGTCTAGTGAAGGGTGCATCCACTATGACCATCGTCTGTGGCAAGTGATACATCTCCTGAAATTCCTTTGCCCTAAAGGTAGCAAGTTATGTAATGTGCCTCATGATTGGGTAATTATATGGGCCTTAATTCACCTCCTAGCTTAGTCAAACCAACTTTTCTCACAACTTATTACATGTTTTTTATTATATTTTGTTTATGATATGGGTTAGAGTTGGATATTATGCCTAGTGGACTAATATGCATTGAATGCAGGATTGAAGGAGAAAATCGAGGAATTTTTTAAAATACTAAGGTTAAAACTCAAATGGGACAAGGGAGAGGGATTGTAGGAGGTAAATCTCATCATTTACTTATCCCCCATTCGAATATTCCTCCATCCATTACACCAACTTGAAGTGCAAGCAGCCAAGCCATGAGGATTAGAAGGCATTCGAGCAAGTGAGAGACAAAGAGCTATTTTATCTCGAGTTTGGGAGCTGAGCCTCCCTGATTTTAAGGAAGTCATTGGGGACTTCAATTGTATAATTATAGAGGCCTAGAGCCTCATTAGGATTCGGATTTTGGTTTTAAAACTCTAAGCTATTTTCGAGCTCCAGACTTGTGAAAGTTTTATTGATGTAACTTTATGTTTTGGTAATAAGAATGAGTTTTATTTTGAGCCAACACTGAGTTAAATCAGAGGGCTAAAGCTCTTGGGTTAGAGCCCAACCCTAGCAGCGAAGGCTCCTCTTTCTTGTATATGTATGTTTAGTGTAGTTTCATAGCTTCATTGTTAATTTGCTTTTAGATGCATTTCCATTGCAAGTAGTGTAGATTAGATTAGTTGTTTATTAGTTTGCTTCCATTTGTGTCTTACTTTAGTAGTAGGTTAGAAGGGATAAAAGGAGCACCATAAGGTTTCAGCATGTGTCTCAACCTCACTTCCTCCCTCTGGGATCATGACTTGAGGAAGGGACCCTTAAGCAGCCCCAAAAACACAGATTTCTATTTCTTTTATGAGCTTTGGAGTTTGTTGTATTTAAATTAGTATTTGGTCAGTTTTGCAAGGTAAGAATCCATTGTCATATTTTTCATCTTCATTTTTGCAGTAGAACTCATCCATGCTTTCATTCCTTTCAGCAACTTTCCTCATGCATAATGTAGGCAGTTAGTTCATTAATTTTGCTTTTCTAGTTTATGAGAATGTTTCTTGTTTACATAGCTTTTTGGAAGATATACTTGGTTTATGCAAAGCAGGTGCTTCAGGAGGAGACTAAGAATTCATAACTAGCAGCCACCCTCCACTCCATCCACCTTAGCCATCCCTTGTTTTCACCATCACCTTCACTAGTTTCCATCATTTTTCATAGAAATTCCTCCAAGCACATTGAGCAAATCCAGCCATCTCATATCTTTGTTGTTGACTTCTGAGTGATCCTAGACCTTCTCCCACTCAATTCCACCCATCAACCACATTTCCTAAGCCTTCCATCACCTCCAACACCTCACATTTTACTCTCGGTTGTATCCTGTAGGTTTACAGGGAATCTTGTAGGTTTCTAGTACATCCTGTAGGTTTTCTTGAAATGGCCTGTTTTGAGGCGGAATTGAGGGAAAACCTCTAGGAAGTCACCAAAATCCTTCCAAGGGTCTCCCACACCATCCAACCATCTCATAACCCTTCCATCCATCCTCAAACATTCTTAATTCACCTGCCACATCACGAGAAGAAATTAGTTTGCATACTTCATTTTGCATGAAAAGACAAAAACAGATTTATTTCAGTCTCTTTACTTGCACATTAATGATGTTTGATTCTTCTCACTTCTATAACTTAGATATTAGCATTTGGTTCATTTTTATTTAGGATTTCTGCAAAGCATAGTTTCTTAGCAGTTAATTAAGAAATGGTGTGATTTAGCATTGAATTTCGGTCTTCTCTCTCTTAGAGTGGATTTACCTTTCTTCCATCAAGAAATCAAGCTTCTTCTGACTCCATAGAAATCTCCCTTTAAAACCCCAGTGGCCTCTCACCAGCTGAATAGTGACAACAGGAAGAACCATCACTTTTACTTGTGTATACAACATTGTCACCTCCATGTTGGTACGAACCTCGGGTTGAAAAAGCAAAGCTAGTAGCCCAGAAGTTGTAGCAACCTTGCTGCAGTACTGGCGCTCATCACTTTTTTGCCACCGTTGCTGGGGAGGTGTCTGAGTAAAATGTGATTATTGCTTTCTTTTCTTCTATTTCTTGTCTTCAATATTCTGCCATTAGTTTATTTCTGCAAAAGTAATTTAGTTGTTTCCTTTTTTTTCCATTTTGCATTTTTTGCTTTCCTTTCCATTTTGCAAGCAAGATTTCAATTCAACAAGTAGCTTTTTCATTCAGTCAGTAGTTTTCATTCAATCAACAATTTCAATTCTGCAAAGTACTTTCCAAGTTTGAAAAAAAAACACAAAACCAAACCAAAAACATTTCCTTTCATGCCTCGTAGGAATAGGGATAACTTAGGGAAATTTTTGCCAAATACCCCCACTACATCAAACAACCAACCTTCCCTCTTATTTGGTGGTTGTGAAATGGAGGAACCCTTAGGTGAGAAACCTGACATATTTGAAGGACCTACAAGGGAAGAAGAAGAAGAAGAACCCATTCCTACTAAACCAATGGTTTAAAACAGAAATGATAGAGGGAATAGAGAGAGAGTTGAGGGTGTCGTCCCCATCAAGGAAACCAATGGGGACACTAAGATGAAAAATATAAGCCCCTCTGCCCTACCTCATTTCCGTGGCTTGACCACATAAGACCTTGACACTTTCCTATTTGAGTTTGTTGTTATATGCCGAACCTATGACTATATAGATGATGAGCACAAGTTAAAAATATTTCCATCTACCCTCAAGGATGTAGCATTGCGCTGGTTCATGGGTTTACCTAGGGATAGCATCACAACTTGGGCTCAGATGCAGCAAGCCTTTAACAAAAAATATTGAGACTACTATCGGTCAAAGGATACTAAAGAGGACTTTTCAGGATGACCACAGGTAATGATGAATCCCTAGAGGATTACGAAGAAAGATTCTGACTTAGTTACAAAAGGGTCAGGTGCACACTTGACCTTGAGTCAATAAATATGGTCCTATTTAGGGGAGTAAGGGAAGATCTTCTGGATACCCTACACTTGTTAGCAGGAGGAGATATCTACCAATCACCCTATGAGGATATCAAGACTGTCTTTAGAAACCATTCTAGGGCAGCTACGAAAAAGGGTAGGGGTAGTCAACCTATGGTTAGTACATCCTCTTCCAACTCATCCATCAAGGGTGAAATTGGAAACATGTTGGAAGATTTCAAAAGTGAGATGCTACAAACCCTTACCTTGCAAATGGACACTATGCACATTAAGAGAAAGCAGGAGGAAGCTGAGAGAGCCTTGGCCATTTTTTGTCCTACATGCACCAGGAGGCATCCTAGGAATAAATGTCGATTGAATTATGTTGAAATTTGGTCAGTATATGAAGAAAACCACTCCACAGACAAGTGCCCTTCTTTTCCTGGACTCAAAGTTGTATATCAAGGAGCTGAAGGGGTCACTGAGTAGCTTTGCTACATAAACCAAGCAGACCTCATGGGCCTAGACCATACTAGCAGGGCATGCAAGGGTTGTCCCATGCATATTACAACCCCAACCAAACCACAACCATACCTTATTGGGGACCCCCTGCTCATCCTTCCTAGTCTACACCCCCTCCTTGGTCCTTTGCATGTCAGTATCACTCCCAGCTAGCCAGCCAGTCATTTCAACCATATGCTCTGCCACAACCTCAATGGAATGCATCGCCCCGGGGGTGGAGGCCCGAATACAACAATGCTTCAGCTTTATTGCCTCCACCACCTACCCAACCATAGATGCTACACTCTACTCCACCCAAGCAACCCCAGATGCCTGCCCAGCCAAATACAAACCTGAACAACAGAGAGACTCAGCAAGTATACAGTGGAGAGACATCATATCCAGCTTATGCTATGGAAATACAGGAGATTAACCTGAGATCTGGGAGAGTTCTCCCAGATAACCAACCTCCACCCCCACCTAGAGAGGTTGAGGAAGAAAAAGAGGAAATAATTCTAAAAGTGAATCAACCCTTTCCTGGGAGATTAACCCAACCACTCTAGCCTACCCCAAAAGAGACTGAACTTCTGGGATAATTGAAAAATCTATGTGTAAAGCTTCCACTTCTCCAAGCAATAAAAGATGTTGCTATTTACAACAAGTTGATTAAGGAGAAGTGCTTCAAGCATCCAGGGAGGTGAAGAAGGGATGCCCCTACCATTAATGTCATTGGAAAATTGTCCGACTTGATGATGGGGCAGGTAATCTGTCCAAAATATTTGGACCCTAGAAGACTTGTAGTAGATGTGACATCAATGTCACCATTGTACCACACACTTTGATCGATCTTGGGGTTGCCATTAATGTGACGACCAAGGACACCATGCTCAAGATCAACCTCCAATGTTAATTGAGGAAGACCACAACAGTTCTGCAACTTGCAGACTGCTCCACAGTAACCCCTGAGGGGATTGCGGAGGATGTGATGGTCTCCATTGACTCTTGGGAGTACCCTATAGATTTCCTAGTTCTACAGCCTAAGGCTAAGCTTACTAGTTACCCTCTCATCCTTGGGAGACCATGGTTGGCCATTATCGATGCTTACATTAGCTGCAGAGCTGGGAATATGACCATCAAGAATGGGCATATGTCCAAGCAGTTAGTCCTATACCCTCCTTCTTAGCCATCTCTAGAGCATGATTTACCTTTATGTTTGGAGGAGGAGGAAGAAGATGAAGTTTATTCCACCCAACTTTATACTTTAGAAACAACCATGGGTGGAGGACAACAGGACAAGGATGATTTGATTGAACACCTACTCCAAAATCCAACTCCCATTACATTGCCCTTAGAAGATGTAGTAAAGGAAACCCAAAACAATCATCCAATTGACCTATGCTTGGGTGATTCCAACCCCCTTCGTGTAAAAACCATAGAATTAGGTCCTGAGAGAACCTTGAAAATCAATCCATCCCTTTCTGCTCTCCAAGAAGAGAAGTTATGCAACATGCTAAAGGAAAATCTAGAAGCCTTCGCTTGGAGTTACAAAGAAATGAAAGGAGTACATCCCTCAGTGTGTACTCACCATATATACATCAAAGAGGGTTGCAAGTAGGTTCAGTAACCGCAAAGGAGGATGAATCCAGCTCCTAAAGATATAGTCAAAGAAGAACTGAAAAAACTGCTAGATGCATGATTCATTTACCCTATCTCCGACAGTGAGTGGGTCTCTCCTTTGGTGTTAGTTCCAAAGAAAAATGGTAAGTGGAGAATTTTTGTCAATCACAGGGAGCTGAACAAAGCCACAAAGAAGGACCATTTCCCTCTACCCTTCATTGACCAAGTGCTAGAAGGCCTGGCAGGGAAAAGATTTTTCTCTTTCCTCGATGGATTCAGCGGGTACAACCAAATCCAGATCAGCCCGGAAGACCAGGATAAAACCACCTTCACTTGTCCTTGGGGTAATTTTTCCTATAGGGTCCTTCCTTTTGACCTATGCAATGCTCCTGCCACTTTCCAGAGAGCAGTCCTGAGTATTTTCGCCGAATTAGTCCATGATGCGGTGGAAATTTATGTGGGTGATTTTACACCTTATGGCTATGATTTTCAAGTGGCTCTGTCCAACCTAGGAAAAGTACTGCACGAATGCATTGAAATGAACCTGTCTCTCAATCCCAAAAAATGTGAATTCTTGATGATTGCAGGGACCGTGCTAGGTCATTCAATATCTCAACAAGGACTGCAAGTGGACCAAAAAAAATAGCTATCATCCAAAGGGTCCCACCTCCTCAAAAGCAGAGAGATGTCATAAGTTTCCTAGGGTTAGCTAGATACTACCAAAGGTTCGTAAAATACTTCAGAAAGTTAACCTCTCCTTTAATTGGTTTTTTGGCCAAGTACTCTAAGTTTATATGGTCAAAAAGTTGTCAAGAGGCCTTAGACATCCTAAAGGACAAGTTAACCACTGCGCCGATTCTCTGAGACCCAAATTGGGCCCTCCCCTTTCATATTCATGTTAATGCCTCACACAAAGCCATAGGAGCATCCCTAGGTCAAATAGATGAAAATTTTCCTTATGTTATCTACTTTGTCAATGAGAATCTGTCAAAGGTTGAACTAGATTACATAGTGACCGAAAAGGAACTCCTAGTTGTTGTGCATTCATTGAACAAATTCAGGCATTATATTACAAACTATCAAATATTTGTGCATATTGACCATGCTGCAATCAAATATTTAATGAATAAACCAAATATGAATGATCGGATTATAAGATGGTTACTTTTATTACAACAGTTTGATCTAACTATTGTTGATAAGCCTGGTAAGGAAAATGTTGTTGCAGAATTTTTGTCCAGATTAAATTTGCCTGCAGGTGAAGAAGGAATGGTTGATGACCAGTTACGGGATGGCACTTACTTGCTATTTCAGTTCTCTCTCCATGGTTTACTGATATAGCAAACTATTTGGTATCGAAACAGTTCCCACCAAAGTTGTCCTCCAAAGAAAAGAGCAAGATAGTAAGGAAGAGCACCCCCTTCACTTGGATTGGGGGAAATCTCTTCAAACTTGGCCCAGATCAAATCTTGAGAAGGTGTGTCAGGGAGGAGGAAGTCTTTGACATCCTTCTGACCTGTCATGATGGGCATTGTAGAGGTCACTTTGCAACAAAGAGGACAGCATTCAAAGTGTTACAAGTAGGGTATTATTGGCCCACTCTTGATTAGGATGTGAAAATATATACTAGTCAATGTGATCGGTGCCAAAGGATGGGAAGGCCTACTCCAAAAGATGAAATGCCTCTGCAGCTTCAAGTGACTTTCAAGCCATTTGAAAAGTGGGGCATGGACTTCATTGGGCCTATTGACCCTCCTTACAAGAAAAAATAGTACATCATTGTGTGCACTGACTATTTGACTAAGTGGGTTGAAACCAAGGCAATTAAGGCAGCAACAGAGGAGAAGGTGGTTGAGTTCCTAAGCGAGAATGTATTCTACAAATTTAGGTACCCTAGAGAGCTGGTCACAGACCAAGGCAAACAATTTACCTCAAACATGATTGAAGACTTGCTCAGCCAACACAAGATCAAGCATAGAACCTCCTCTCCCTATCATCCACCAGCTAATGGGCAAGTGGAGGTGACCAACAGAGCGCTGGAGGGCATCTTGACCAAAGTGGTAAGCAGCAGCAGGAAGGATTGGAAAAATAGAATAGTTGAGGCCACATAGGCCTATAATACCACCTGGAAGACCGCCACTGGATTCACACCCTATGAGCTGGTCTATGGGAAAAAGTCCTTGATGTCCATTGAATTTGAGTATAACACATTAAGGATGGCAGCCCAACTAAATCTAGATCTCAGCAGTGCACAAAAAGGGAGATAGTTCCAGTTGAATGGTTTGGATGAGTTCAGAATGTGGGCCCTCCTACATAGAGAGGTAATTCAACTACAGAGGAAGATCTAGCATGATAAGAACTTCAAGGAAAATAAATTCCAATAAGGTGATTTGGCTTTGTTATATGATTCTAGGTATAAATACTTCAAGGGCAAGTTAAGGACAAGATGGCTAGGACCTTATGTTGTAGAAAGATGCCATGATAATGGTTCAGTGCAGATCAAAACCATAGATGAAGAGGCCATTCCTTTACTTGTTAATGGACACCGATTGAAAATCTACAAGAGACCTTTGTCAAGACAAGAGTTCATTGATGATATCAATAAAATAGTGATGATAGTGGAGCAAGTTTTAGCTCTTGCCTCATCAAATCACTGAGAAAAAAAAAGGGCTCAGGTGAAAACCTCCATGAGGCGCCTGAGTCCCACTATCGGGTTGAAAACCTCTTGGGGTAGCCCAATAGTGTCAATATAAAAAATAAATAAATAAAAATAAAATAAAAATAAAAAAAAAAATAATTAAAAAAAATTAAAAAAAAATAATAATAATAAATAAAAATAAAAAAATAAAATAATATTAAAAAAATAAAATAAAATAAAATAAAAAAATAAAAATAAAAAATTGAAAATTGAAAATAAAAAGATCCATGGGTGAAAACCTCTCTTTAGTTGCCCAAGGCAAACAGTTAAGATGAAAACCTCTCAGAGGCATCCTAGTTGTTTTCAAAAAAAAAACAAAAGAAAAATCATGAAAATTTCTATTTTTGCAGGTCAGCAAGAAGGACAATCAGGAAGAAAAGGAGGATCACCAAGAGACCTATTTCACTCACATTTTATTTTTCCACTCATTTTCATTCATCACTCTACCATTTATCTCATTTTTTCCACTCCTTTCCTCCAGATTTGAAGGGGACTGTGTTTTCTACAGGATCCCCTGAAAACCTATAGGATGATCCTATAGGAATCACAGTGACCCAGAAATCCTACAGGAAGTGACCCTAAAGAAGAAATGACTTGCTATGTCAAGGAAATAGCACCCCCTTCATCATCATTCCATCACCATACCTTACTCACCATCATTCCATCACCCCTGCATTCACCCTTGAAAACAAAATCAGTTTCAAAAAAATTGAAAGTCTTCGAAAATAAGGGAAACAGGGAGGAATAGAGAGCATCACCTAAGTATTCATGGTTCTCCACACTCCTAGTCTCTCTCTCCATCCAAGTCACCATCCTCACAACCCCAGAAAAGTGTATGATTAAGAGTTCTGAGGGAGAAGCAGCTACAGGACATCCTGTAGGAAATCTTGTAGCAGCCTATCCCACAGAATACAAATCATAATAGCAACAAGCCTCCATCATGATGATCCAAGGGCAGAAGGATATCGAAATTATCAGCACCACCACCATCTTCAACAACAGGTACCTGCACAAACAAAGGGATCATCAGAAAGAAACAAGAAGGGAAAAAGAATAGCATGTAACCAATACACACAGCAAGAACCTCCAGTCTTCAACAACTGCAGCAAGGTATTGGCACCACAGGTAAGTATCCCGCTCACTCTCTCATATGCATCATGTAGTCAAAAAAATGTAAAGGTTATGAGTAAGTTTGTTTATAATCGAAAAGGTGGCCAGTTAACTTGGCCTCCTTCACTTAGTCAACAAAGAAAAAACAGGGTGTTCTCTCACACGTGGTGGAAGTCAACTCAAAAATAGAAAAGGAGAAGGACAAAAGATATTAAACCTACGGATGCATAAGGTGGGAGATGATTACGAGGAGTGGGGAGTGATGAGGTGGTAGTGGGGACCAATGGTCCAAAAATGGAAACGTACCTCTGCTGCCAGCACACCACCTCACCCCAAATGACCATAAGAGGAAATAATCATCATCCCCATGCATTCATGCATTCACTTCCTCGAGGCTCTCTCTCATAGGTCACTCTCATACCCAAGCAACCTACCAAAAGAAAAACTCCATCATTTTACTGCACAGGAATTCCTACAGGATTGCACAAGAATTCCTACAGGATCGTGCACAGGAATTCCTACAAGATACATAGAGACAGTCTACAGGATAGGCCGAGAGGAGTTTTAGAGGGGAAATCTCGGGGGTTGACCACAACAAACATTATGAAGAGGTAGGCTCTGTAATTACATTCCTCTTTCCAAGTAAATTGATCAAAAAATCCTCTAGTTTGAGTGAATTTGGTAGCTGTGCAAGAGAATTGTCCACACAGTCATCTCATTTTTTTACTTCTGCATTGTATCAACCATCTCATCTCCTTAAAACCTCACCAACCAAGATGATAGGATGGAGCCCACAAACACTATGAGAATCCAACAACACCCTTAGGTACTAGAAATCTTCACAAGGCATAATTGGATAGGGTTTTTCGAAAAATTCAGGGGGTATGATGATGAGATGGCCCGGGATTTTTCTCTCTCCCTCATTCCACTCACCAGAGTCCATGCCATTGTTGTGGTAGGAGGCCTCTCCATAGAACTAACCCCTAAAAACATCAGCAGAGTTACCACACTTCCCCTAGGAATACCATGGAGGAAGGAAGACAAAGGAGATAGCCAGGTTGCCAAAAGGAAATTCTTTTTATAAGGTGAGGAACCCATTGAGGACAAAAATGGAGTAAGGAGAGCAAGTCTGCCATATCCCTAGAATGAAGTAAGCTACCAACTGATCAAATACATTTCATGTGAGGGTAGGTATAGTGTGGTCTATGACTATAATTTTAGGCTTCTTGAAGAATTGAGATTTGGAGTAGAAACACCCCCTCACCACAGGCTCAGCATACCATACTGCTTGCTGTAATCACTAATAGACTCAAGCATCAAAGTGCAAGAGGGAAATTCCCAATAGTTAGCTCACCATGGGTGAATTAGAATCCTTATAGAAGATGCCCTCCAAAACCTCAAAATCCCTTTAACATGGTCAGTTTTCAGAGACATGCAGGAAGAGGAAGACATCAAAGCTCTCACATATGATTTTAGTCCTACTGTCAGTGAAGAGGAAGAGGAAGAGACTGAAGCAAAGGAAGAAGAAGTAGAGCAAGAAGAAGAAGAAACAGAAGGAGATGAAGATGAGATGGATGAAGAAGGAGATGAAACAGAAGAAAATGAGGAAGATGAAGAAGAAGAGGAGAAAGAGAAGGAGGATGATGAAGAAACAGAGGAGGGTATTAAGGATGAAATTGATAAAGATGTTGAGGATCTACAAGAGGAAGAAGAAAGGAACGACATAGGTGGAGAAAGCAATGGAAAAGAGGGGACAGAAAACAAGGAGGAGTCACCTAGGGTGTCTCCAGAACCCACTAAGAGAGAGGCAGAAGCTGCCCTCACTTCTCTTATCACCCCCATCAAGCAAAAAGGCAAAAGATAGAGGCAAACCCCCTTATATTTCAGGACAAGGAAAAGCACAAGAATAAGACAGGGGAAACCCCAAACACCAACCAAAATTCCCATTGTGATTGAAGACTCCCCTAAAAAAAAGGAGAAAATGCCTTCCCCTAAGTCTCTTATCACCTATGTGAGAAGGCCTATGACTAGATCAACCTCCTCCAAGGGAAAAGCAATCCTACAAGATACACAGTAGAATCTACAGGAAGCAAAAGCAGTCCTACAAGATACTCTGCTGAACCTATAGGAGGCACAAAAATTGGAAAGGGAGGTCGGAAAGCAGTAAAAAACTAAAGAAGAGGACCCAGAGTCAAAAGAACCTAGTCCCCAACCTAACCTTGACTCCTACTACAGGTTTATTGAAGGAGGCAGGGTCAAACCTAAAAAATTTGCTATTCCACTGTTCTTCGAGCTTGAGAAGTAGAGAGCCAAAACTCACCAATGGATGCAGATCACCAAATCCAAGGGGGTGGAAGACATTGGGCACATGGAGGAGAAGCTCAAGGAGATGGACAGAGCTAAGTAGCTTGAGAGACAAAGAGGCCATAATGAAAAATCAACTAGATATAGAAATTGCATGGTTGAGAGTATAGCTGCAGGAAAGAGAGAATCAATTGGCATGTATGTTCGATCTCTCTTTGGAAGCAATCCAGTGTAGGATGCCAGCTAAATCTTATTCCCTATACCTCAAGGAACAATGACTGCAGTTCTAGATAAATACCCTAGCACAGAGAGGCACCATGCCATTTTAGGACCATAGGCATTTCATTAATCTTTGTGATCATAGCACACTAGAATATAGGGCCAAGATGGCTGAGTTTTATTTGCACAACATGGCCTTAGCAAACATGAATGTATGGGACCCTAATTCCAAGCTTGGTTATAGTTGATGTCTTTGGCATCATGGATGAACCATGAGGAATCAAGGGTTGCAGAGATGAAGAAGATATTGGCAAGAGAGAAATCTAAACCTATTATGATTAGAGATGAACAGTCAGATCCCATGGCCCTCATCAATACCCATAATTTGATTGCAAATGATCGTTAGCTTGCACCTAGATATCTTGCTACCCAAGAGCAAGAAATTCCACATTATGAGGACATGTTCAGGCTATTAGGGGATGATAGCATACATGCTTTCCTAAGGAGATGGAACACATTGCCATATAGCTTAAAGATAAGAGAGTTCCACTCTCCTCAAAGATGAGAGAAGCACTAAACAGGACACCCATGTACAAGAAATATATGAAAAGGCTGAAAGTCAATTGGATTGGCTTGAAACTCAGTCCACCACTACTCCTAGGAATGCTATAAGGAAGGAAGGAAGAAGAAGAAAGGAGGCAGTGGGAGGAGGTAGAAAGGAAAGAAGGTTTCTATGAACAAGAAGAGGAAACCACATTAGAGGCATGGGATGTTAGGGAGGCCATTAGAGCTATGAAGGATATGGATATTGATTGAGTTGCTTAGAGGATGAGAAACACTTTCAGTAGGGGGGTGATGATGAGCCTCATAATTTGGTAATTATATGGGCCTTAATTCACCTCCTAGCTTAGTCAAACCAAATTTTCTCACAACTTATTACATGTTTTTTATTATATTTTGTTTATGAGATGAGTTAGAGTTGGATATTATGCCTAGTGGACTAATATGCATTGAGTGTAGGATTGAAGGATTGAAGGATTGAAGGAGAAAATCGAGGAATTTTTTAAAATAATAAGGTTAAAACTCGAATGGGACAAGGGAGAGGGATTGTAGGAGGTAAATCCTCCTCATTTACTTATCCCCCATTCGAATATTCCTCCATCCATTACACCAGCTCGAAGTGCAAGTAGCCAAGCCATGAGGATTAGAAGGCAGTCGAGAAAGTGAGAGATAAAGAGATAGTTTATCTCGAGTTCGAGAGCCGAGCCTCCCTGATTTTAAGGAAGTCATTGGGGACTTCAGTTGTATAAGTAGAGAGGCCTAGAGCCTCATTAGGATTCCTATTTTGGTTGTAAAACTCTAAGCTATTTTCAAGCTCCAGACTTGTGAAAGTTTTATTAATGTAATTTTCTCTTTTGGTAATAAGAATGAGTTTTGTTTTGAGCCAGCACTGAGTTAACTCAAAGGGATTAATATCTTAGTTTAGGGCCTAACCCTATCAGCCAAAGCTCCTCTTTCATGTATATGTATGTTTAGTGTAGTTTCATAGCTTCATTGTTAATTTTCTTTGGGATGCATTCCCATGGCAAGTAGTGTAGATTTGATTGGTTGTTTATTAGTTTTCTTCCATTTGTGTCTTACATCAGTAGCAGGTTAGCAGGGATAAAAGGAGCACCATCAGGTTGTCAGTAGGTGTCTCGGCCTCACTTCCTCCCTCTGGGATCATGACTTGAGGAAGGGACCCTTAAGCAGCCCCAAAAACACAGATTTCTATTTCTTTTATGAGCTTTGGAGTTTGTTGTCTTTAAATTAGTATTTGGTAAATTTTGAAAGGTAGGAATATATTTTCTTATTTTTCATATTCATTTTTGTATTAGATCTCATCCATGCTTTCATTCGTTTCAGCAACTTTCCTCATGCATAATGTAGGCAGTTAGTTCATTAATTCTTATTTTCTAGTTTATGAGAATGTTTCTTGTTTACATACCCTTTTAGAAGATATACATGGTTTATGCAGAGCAAGTGCTTCAGGAGGAGACTAAGAATTCATAGCCAGCATCCACCTCCACTCCATCCACCTTATCCATCCCTTGTTTTCACCATCACCTTCACTAGTTTCCATCATTTTTCATAGAAATTCTTCCAAGCACATTGAGTGAATCCAGCCATCTCCTATCTTTGTTGTTGAATTTTGAGTGATCCTAGACCTTCTCCCACTCCATTCCACCCATCAAACACCTTTCCTAAGCCTTCCATCACCTCCAACACCTCACATTTTACTCTCGGTTGTATCCTGTAGGTTTACAGGGAATCCTGTAGGTTTCTAGTACATCCTGTAGGTTTTCCTGAAATGGCTTGTTTTGAGGCCGAATTGAGGGAAAACCTCTAGGAAGTCACCAAAAGCCTCCCAAGGGTCTCCCACACCATCCAACCATCTCATAACCCTTCCAGCCATCCTCAAACATCCTTAATTCACCTGCCACATCACCAGAAGAAATTAGTTTGCATACTTGATTTTGCATGAAAAGACAAAAAGACAAAAACAGATTTATTTCAGTCTCTTTACTTGCACATTAGTGATGTTTGATGCTTCTTACTTCTATAACTTAGATAGTAGCATTTGGTTCATGTTGATTTAGCATTTCTGCAAAGCATAGTTTCTTAGTAGTTAATTAGGAAATGGTGTGATTTAGCATTAAATTTCGGTCTTCTCCATTATTATCGTAGAGAAGCTCTCTCTTAGAGTGGATTTACCTTTCTTCCATCAAGAAATCAAGATTCTTCTGACTCCATAGAAGTCTCGCTTGAAAACCCCAGTGGTCTCTCACCGGCTGAGCAGTGACAATAGGCAAAACCATCACTTTTACTTGTGTATACAACACTGTCACCTCCAAGTTTGTACGAACCCTGGGTTGTTAAAGTAAAGCTGGTAGCCCAGGATTTACAGTATCCTTGCTGCAATACTGGCACTCATCATTATGTTCTAGTGATACTGCATGCAATCTGGTACAAACCAAACTTGTGTATGTTGATATAGACTCTACAGTCCTCTAAATTCTCCTCAAAGGTGTCTGAAAAGATGTCATTGATGTCATTCCATTTGATCTTGATCTCCTTGTCTATGAATAGCTTAGTTTATTCATAGATGGGCAAGCTCATAGACACTTGCTCGACCACGTCTCTATTTGTGTTCTCAATGGTGTCTTTGACCCTTCTCTCTTAGAAGCCATTGTACCTGTACTGTTGAGAGACTGATGAACACTTGTGATACTGGAGAACCAGAAACACTCATGGCAAGCACAATGTCAATTGAAAACCAAAAGAAACTTAAGGACTCACATGCAACACACCTAGGTGACTCACTGGAAGATTTGCACAATTTTCACTGGGAGACTGGGAAAGTGACTTCAAGAACAGTGCAAAACACAGTCTGGACTATCAGTGAGCTGACTTACTGCTGAAACTGTGCAGCGCACATTCCATCTTGGCCTGATGAGGACTGAAACTATGCAATGCGCAATTTCAGTCAGCATGACTACAACCCAGTAAAATTGCATTGCGTAATTCTGGGGGCCAACTGAGGCACTGCCTCTCAAAATTGCGAAGAGCAAGCCTGGGAGGCTAGTGTGAGGTAAGATTTGCATAATTTATGGGAGCAAGGCAAAGCCTCCCATCCTAGAAATACGCAGTGAAAACTGGGCAAGGCAAGGTCTGGGCCAAGGCAACCCAGACCCGCCAATGGGCGACTGAAAACATGTAAAGGCTAAATTCATGTGTGAAGTTGGGTGCAAACATGAGTGAATGAACATGCATGCAAACAGTGAGTGCAGGATTCATTAAATGGAAAAACAAGCAAGTGTGTAAAGCTAGTCGTTGCAACAGCAACCATTAGTGCAGAAACAATGTCATGCATGAAATAGTAGTGAGATGCAATGGAAAAATTGAAACAATGCTTCTACAAGCTAACATGCATTAAAACTGTTATCACCAAAAATTTGATCATCTAGCCTAATTTACTAGATGTTTCGAAGTACACCATGTAAAGCCAATATTACCATAGTAAAATTGCTTTCACTGTGAGAAATTACTTAATAAACCGCCTTTGTTAAGTAATTTATAGTTAAACCCATGAAGAATAATTAAATAAATCACTATTTATTTTATTTTCTTCAAGGAATAATTAATTTAACCTTTGTTTTATTATTATTCCTTGTCATATTTGACCCAATCATGAAAGATAAACAGATAAATCATTAATTATCTTATTTTTCTCCAAGAATAATTAATTAATCACTAATTAATTATTATTCTTTGTCAAATTTGACTAAATCCCTTAGGAATAATTAAATAAATCCTTATTCATTTGTTATTCCTTAACTAATTCCTTGAGATGATAAATAAATCATTTATTTATTTATTATTTCTAAATAAAAGTTTAAATAATTTTTCCCTCCTAAACAAATATAATAAAATATTCCAGGTGGTTATTCCAAGAATGGGATCAATAATATTTTATTATTGCTCATTATTCGAGGATAACTCAATATTTTGTTATAAATAGAAGGGTTTTCCATTCATTATTCACTTTTGATTATTTTCATTGTTGCACTCACTATTATAACTCTGATTGTTTTCATTGTCATACACCATATTTTTGTTGGGTTTATACATTATAGACAAGAGAGACTCTACACATGATGAAGATGTTTGAGGATAGCCAAGAATCCGTCCCGTAGTGGGGGACTGGTAACATGTATTTGTTCCCTTCACAGGTGTTATAATAAAATTATTCTTCACATATCTGGTTTCCATTGGATGATTGAGGTTATTACTCTTTATTTTTGTTGTTTAACTATGATTGTGGCATAGATCCAGACTTTGGCAGGTTTTGTTTCTATCAGTTGTTGTATATCTACAATGTTTAGCAGCCATTTATATTGTTGAGATTGTTTTTCATCCACAATGTTAAGTGGGTTCTTTTCGTACACCTTTGAGAAGAAAACACTACAACAAATTTGGCGGCTCCACTGGTTTTATACTTTAGATCCAGAAACCTAGGTGACCTTCGATTTTCAGCTTAGGGTTTCTTCTTTTTTCAATTCTATTAACGTTTCCTAGTTTTTTAACCCTATATCTGATAAATTTCTGATTTCTGCAAGCTTTCTTGTCTTTTCCGTAGGTCACAGGAACCAGTCGCAACAAAGGCAGCACTTTTTTCTGAGATTTTCCGACTGAGATCCACAGAGAAGAAATCACACTTTTTAGCCCAAAAAGTACGATCTGGAGGCCAGAGAGAACTTAACCGCCCAAAAAGTGTGATCCCTACAAAGAAAAAGGCCAGTACCTACGATTTTTGGGTTTTAGGGTTTTTCTCAAATCCGTTTCGGGGTTTTGCAGAGATTTTTCTGTTGGGTTATCTGACTCTATCTCACCCTACTTATGCCTTGATCCACTTTGATTTACTCGTTGAAGTTGAATTTAGCCTCCCCAAGGCTTCTAGTATGCTTCCACCTTTCTAGGAGGAGTTTAGCTGAGTGAGTAGTCTGAGTTTCTACAGCACTTTCAGCCAAATTTTCCAAATTTGTACCATTTTGTTTCAGATCTGTAAAGATAGGTTGTTACCATCCATGGTTTCACATTTAAACTTGTTTGGTCATTTGCTTTATGGTCCCATCGGTTGCCCTAGGTATTTCACCCATCTCCCTATCTTTTTGCAGCAATATTTCCCTCTGGTTTTTTGTTGTTGTTGCACCACTTTACAAGAGTTTAGTGTCACTTGATCTCAGTCACACTGACATTTAGATCTCTTAACCATTTTAGTGTATTTTCCATCAATTTAGCCACCAACCAGCACAGTGTTTTCAAACCCAGTTTGGGTGGGATTTAGTTAATTGTTTTGTTGTTCATTTTCAACAAGATTTTTTCTTTTTTACAAACACGATCTAGATTTAATCAATTGATACACTTTCACACACAAGCACATCTTAAGTGAAGGGCGCATGGTTTACACCACCAAGCCATGACTTAACATAATAAATTTATCTCCCCTCTTTGAGACAAAGGCATATTTTTGATCTCCCTTCACCATTTTTGTGTCACATGTGTCCTACCACCATTGCGCCACCAAGGCATTTGTTGCAGAGACTATTAGGCTTTCACTCTCAGTTTCCACTTGGGCATATTACCCCTCCCCGTCAGGTTCAATCTCATAGTCCTCCGAGTCCTCATGCCGACTCTTCTCCTAGTTCTTCTAATTCCTCATCTGATTCCGAGCCTCCTTCACCACATATCGTCACCATGTCTGGACCCACATCTACTGCAGGAACCCAACCTAGTGTTGGCTCTAATTCTATCCTAGTGGTCACATCAAGCGAAACAGTCTCAGGAACTGTTCTGGCAGCCCCCATGCTTCCCTTTATGGTTGGGTTAAGTCTACCGGATTTTAACCAGTTGATAAACTACCCCATACACCATGATGTTGGTTGGCCCTCTATGCCGACTAAGCTTCCCTCGGACATCCCGAAGTTTGAGGTAATGCTGGAGAGGATCCTACTAACCATGTATGATCCTTCCACATGTGGTGTTCGTCCAACTCCATAACCGATGACTCCATTCGTCTTCGGCTATTCCAACACACGCTCACTGGAGACGCTGCAAAATGGTATGTAGACCATCCCTCCGCATCTCATTCCATTTTCACAACGCTTGCTAAAGCATTCCTCTCATATTTCCAGTTATCTCTCTGGTATGACACTGGTACGAGCTATTGACCACATTCTATCTGTCCTCCGCCACTCGCCTTTCCGACCATGTTCAAGAGTGGCATCGAAGGAGGCGCACATGTTGTGCCCCACCTTTCGAAGGTCGTGTCTATCTAGATTGGTTTCTTAGGAGCCTTTTATCTCCCATTGGAAAATATGTTGCGTCCCATTTTCCTCAGACCAAGGAAGAATCTCACCAAACCGCTCTGAGATATGATCTGATTTATGCATAATCTGGTTATGTATATACCATCATTCCAGACCTCTCTCATCCTGGAAGTGAAAATGGACTAGGGGCATCTCATGTCACCAACGGTATTGTTGGATCCCTTTCACACTCTTCGCCATATACTCAAAAAAGTTATGGCTACCCGTAGGGGGGCACCAGTTCCTCCAACACTTATGCCCCTCCTGCTAGCAACATGTTTCCAGGACCCCAGCTTGTCTACCAAACTATTGCTCCTCCTTATGGATAACCTAGCACTCCAGCCCCTCAATCATTAGCGTTGCAATCTCCCCTGCATCCTCAGCCCCAGTAGCCACCACCTCCTCAAGGTCAAGTTTTTTCCCAGTAGAGTGCTACCAATCCCCAAAATTCGAAGAAAAATAATAAGGGGAAGGGTAACAAGGGTAACCAAGGTAATCAAGGTAACCAGCCTAGTGAACCCCAGGGGAACCAGCCTAACACCAACAACCAGCAATAGGGTAGCCAACCCAAGAAAAACAAGGCTATTCATATGAATAAGCCTTGTGTTGTTGTGGTGTGCATGTCCATTATACACATGAGTGTCCTCTCTTACCCCATATGCGCCAAATTTGTGAAGCTCAAGCAGCTTCTAGAGGTCAACAATCGCCTCAGAATCCTGCGCCATCTCAACCGGCAGTGCTCAAAAATCATTTCCCTCAGCAAGGATTTGTTGCTTCTCAACCTCGGCCAAGTCAAGCAACCCATCCCCCCCAACCTTTTGGTCCTAGTGACTACCAGATCCTTATGATGAACTCTGATGAGGTTAACCCCTCCAATATCAACCTGCAAACTCGGTCGTGTCAATATGACAAGCCCTCGACTTCATCAGCCACCAATTACAAAACCAAAGTATTTGTTGAGCCTCTTACGACACAAAATGGTCCTTTACAGATCCCTCTACCTAAATTTGAGGCCATTCCTAAGATCCCAAAGGGACCATTACACTGTAATGTTGCTTCTAACATAGCTTCCCATACATACAGTATAGTAGACCACTTGGCGCTATCACCTACTGCCATGTCAACGCTAGAAGTCCTCCAGTCATGCCCATCTCAAAAGAAAGCTCTATTAACTACCTTTGGTGTAGTAGATCCTTCCAACGATTGTCTAATTGTCTTCCCAATTGATACATCACAGCACCCCCCATTGCCATCATTTGTTGCTTTCCAGATACCAGTTAGAGTCCTTAATGCCATCATCTCTCGATGCATTATTGACGAAGGCACATCCACTTGTGTGATGTCTATTGCTGTTTGGAAACAACTCAAGTCACCTGAGTTGTTCCCCTCCACCATCACCTTGGGTGCTTGGGATGAACACTCCTCGCAAACCCTTGGCATGTACTGCAACTGTCCAGTGGCCCTTGTGGGCAATACTCTCCATGTTTACATTAAATTCATCGCATGCCCCTTTGGATTACAACATTCTCTTATGTAGTAGTTACACATATTCCATGTCAGCTTTCACGTCTGCGGTGTTTCACAAGATATGCTTCCCCCATGATGGGAAGATCATTACCATCGATCAGTTGACTTACTACGAGCCAACATCCATGACCTCCCCCAAGTCCATTATCTCATCAATGTCTGACAAACAGTCTACAACTCCTCCTAGTGGTGTTTCACTCGAAGTCTACAAGGATTCCTCAATATTGGGTGCATTCCCTGATCCTCACCCTCCCATTTCAAAGCCTAAATCTATGAGTGTTTTCATGTTACAAGCATAACGGGCTGCCCTTAAGCAGTCTAGTACACCTGATCAACAACCAACTCCTCAGCACTCTGTTGTTTCACTTCTAGATAAGCCCTCTGGATCCACCCACCCAGAACCTCCTCCGTTTGTGGGTGCCTCTCCTATGTTTACACTAGGAATTGTTCCTCCAAGTCTTAACTATCGAGGAACTATTACACCGGAACATTACTCTGGATCCCAGGGCTCAACATCTGTAGATCCTCCATATACTTGCTCATCGTATACCATTCTAGATTATGTGTATGCAAACCTTCTTTCTAAGGTTGATGCACCAGGTAATGTCGTCACATCATGTAGTCAGTCTTCCTCCCGTCTACCCATCTTACACTCTGATGAGGACATCATGGAAGCTATGACTACCCTTGACTACCCTTGGGATGATATGGACAATCGTGCATACTTCCTGCCACAGCAGTCCCATGACCAGTATGTTGTGGAATCAAAATATTTAATCCACGGTGAAGTCGATTGGTTTCGAAATCCCATACCTGCCCTAGATGCTTTCGAAGAAGGGAACATGACCAAAATCTCTCCTACTATCAAAATTAACATTTCAAATAAACCAGGGGTCAAAGAAAACATTACCTTGGGGGCACAGTGCACCCTAGAAGAAATTGAAGCTTACACCAACCTCTTCAAATAATTTTGTGATGTTTTCACTTGGTCCTACTCTGAGATGCCTGGACTTGATCCTGCCATTGTTGAACACCATATATACACATGGCATGATGCCACTCATGTCCATCAAAAGTTGAGACCCATCCACCCTTCTCAACGTGACGCCATAAAACCTGAAATCGACAAGCTCAAGCAGGTTGATTTCATCTATCCCATTGAGTATACCACATGGGTATCCAACCCAGTTCTTGTTCTCAAGAAGGAACGCACCATTCGTTTCTGCACGGATTTTCGCAACCTAAACAAACCTTGTCCCAAATACAACTTCCCCACATCCATTATTGACCAAATCATTGATGAGTGAGTGGGGCATGAGGTTCTATCCTTTATGGATGGATTCTCTGAGTACAACCAGATCAGTATCCGTCATGCCAATCAGTTAAAGACAGCTTTCATTAGTCTGTGGGGAACCTTGCATATCGGGTCATGCCATTCGACTTAAAAAATTTTGGAGCCACATTTTAGCGGGCCATGTCGTATTGCTTTCATGACTTGGCATACCTTATCCTTGCTTGCCTTAATGATCTCACCACTCATTCTAGGTCTCAGGCACAACATATTCATGATTTGCGCACCATTTTTCTTTGATGCCGCAAGTGTAACATTCATCTTAATCTGTTGAAATGTGTCTTTTGTGTTCTTGTTAGCCATCTGTTAGACTTCATTGTGTCAAAAGACGTTATCACTCTTGACCTCTTGAAAGTTCAAGCCATTCTTCAACTACCACCTCCTTGTACCTTGTGCCAGTTACAAAGCCTTCAAGGCAAAGCCAACTTCCTTCGTAGGTTCGTGCCTGACTATGCGACCATCGCGCATGGGTTTCTCAAACTCCTTTGCTCCACCATTCCATTTGTTTTGGATGACCATTCTCAACAGTCTTTTTATTCCCTAAAGCATGCTCTCACTTCCATACCCTTGATCAGTCCCCCCAACTTCACCAAGGACTTCATCTTATACATCTCATCTTTTGCCCATTCAGTCGCTAGGGTCCTTATTCAAGAAGATGAGGATCGGAATGAGCATGTTATCTGTTATGCAAGTAAGAAGTTAGTAGGTCCCCCTATGAACTACTTCCATGAAGAGAAGTTGGCACTGGTTGTCATGTTCTCTCTCCAAAAGCTTTGTCACTATATCCTCACGTGTACCACCAGGGTCGTAACAAACTCCAACCCCATGACCTTCATATTGAGTCGACAAATCATCAATGAGAAGTATGCATGTTGGATCGTCATCCTCCAAGGATTCAATCTTGAGTTTGTTACGCCTAAGAGTAAGAAAGGTTTGGCCCTCGCCAAACTCATTTCTGAATTACCCACTGGTCCACTGATCTATCAGTTAATGACAAGCTCCCGGATGAACACTTGTTTGTTATCACTTCAGATGATCCTTGGTATGGCGATATTCTCACATATTTGTGAACCCAAAAGTTTGCTCCCCATCTTACTCATGATGATTGACGATGGATTCGATACTAAGCCCCTCGCTACCTCCTCATCGGTGACGACCTTTATCGTCGCAGTGTGGATTCTATCCTCCATCGTTGTCTCACCCATCCTGAAGCAAAGCAAGTGCTAAATTCCTATCATAGTGGCGCTTGTGGTGGTCACCTCTCCAGTATGTCAACTGCACAAAAATTAATGCATGTTGGTTACTTTTAGCCTTCTCTCTTTAGTGATTGCATTGAAGCAATCAATCACTGCCCCAATTGTCAACATTTTTCCCCAAAGGCAAGTGCCTCACTGACTCCCCTCCATCCTGTCATCGATGCTAGTCCTTTCTATAAATGGGCCATTGACTTTATGGAGTGTCAACCATCATCTATTAATAACCATAAGTATATTATCATGGCGATTGATTATTTTACCAAATGGGCTGAGGCCATGCCAACATTCAATAACACAACAGCTACCACAACCCTTTTCTTTTTTAACCATGTTATCGCTCAATTTGGGGTTCTGAAACAATTGGTCTCTGACCATGGCCGACATTTTGAAGATGAGGTATGGCATGAACTATCCTCATTATTGGGATTCCAGCACCAGTACTCATCATTTTATTACCCCCAAGGTAATGGACAAGTTGAAGCAGTCAACAAGATTCTCAACATCCTAACTCTATGGAGTGTTTGCATGTAACATTTATTTGTTCCCTTCATAGGTGCTATAATAAAATTACTCTTTACATATCTGGTTTCCATTGGATGATTGGGGTTATTTGTGGCATAGATCTAGACTTTGGCAGGTTTTGTTTCTATCAGTTGTTGCAGATCTACAATGTTTAGCAGCCATTTATATTGTTGAGATTGTTTGTCAACCACAATCTTAAGTGGGTTCTTTTCGTACACCTTTTAGAAGAAAACACTACAACAAAAATGACAGCAAGCGTTCAATGAAACCAAGCAAACAACACTCACACAAACTGAAATACAAAAACTGACAGAAAAGCAACAAAAGACATGAAAAGCAGACTTACCTGAAAAAAGTTGAGCTGAGTTTGCCGAATGCTCCTAGATGCCATGGGGAATTCCAAAGATCAAATATCAAAGTGAATAATGAGCTCTTAAGCATTAAATAAATATTTTTGATAAGATCGAGGCTTATGACGTGCATGCCACAAATCTAGGAAAAAGCGACACTTGGCAGGAGGTTTCTAAAATGACTTTTGCATGTAACCCCAAGCTACTAAGAATGGATCCCTAAAATATAGGGATTCTTTTTTCTTTTTGCCTTTTTATTTTCCAAGAAAAATCATCCCATGCATGCAAAGAAAGATTGCTCAGTCGTGGAGGGAATCATTCAACTTGGGAGCACATGCAACAAACTACAAGTCCTGGAGTGACTTCTGCACAGTTTCTAGGCTAAGTGGCTCTGGCTACCCCTCAGGCTCTGTGCAATTTCTAAACTGAAGCCAAGGATGTCAGCCAGATCTGTGCAAATTTTGAGAGCAAGCCTAGCGATGGGCTGCTTTGTGCAATTTTCAAAGGGAAGGCAGTCTACTTACTCTGTGCATTTCTAGAGAGCAGCAAGCAGCCTTGATGCTCTGTGCAATTTTGGAGAGCAAGGTTGGTTTCCCTCTAGTTCTACGCAATTCTGCAAGTGATCACAAGATCTAGTTGATGACCAAGTCATGGGATATCAGCTTGCAGGTGAAAGGAAAATAAGCTAGCAAACACAAGTTGATAAACCAAGAAACTCAACTGAAGCATAAGTACCTATCAGTGCAAGACATTCTCCTAAGGATCATTGGTAGGGAGGCTCCAAAATTAATCTAAGGCAAAAATTTTGAGGATGGTTGTAGCTACTACAACATTTGCAACACAATGGTAGAACTCTAGCTCTCGGAATGGACCTTGTTTCGTGAAAAGAAATTCTAACTACTCGAGAAGTATTATTCGATTCTTTGATCATCGTGGTTTCCACATTAGCTTGAGTGAAACATGTAGCACTTGTCATGCTCTTGATCGGGCAACACACATTCCAAGCCAAGTCAAATTAGTTGTTTCGATTGGGGATGAGGGGTATATTGGTGCACAAATAATATGACTGTCAGAGTTTAAGTTTCATCACTGGTGTTGCTCCGCTGCCAGCAGGCCTGGACAGTACCCCAGCAGAGTCACGCAAGAACACAAGAATCACTCCACTACCAACGAGCCTAGTCAATACCCCAGCAGAGTTACTTGCATCACCTCTCTGCATAGGAAGCCTTTCTCTTATTTTTCCTTATTCATTTTTTTCAAAAGTTTTCACATTTTCATTTTTTCATTTTTCAAAGACTATGCATAGGCACTTATTTATTTCAGAGGTGGAAGAGGCACCTTGACTTATTAAGAGTAGAAGAGGTTGTTCCTTAAGAGAAGTATTTTATATCTACCTTTGACATAATTGTTAAGGTTTTCTCCCTCAGCTTACTCTACTTGACCGAGCTAACAAGGGTTAACCCAAAGCAACCGACTAAAGTAGGTGGTACTAGTTAGAGTGAAAGTGTTGTGTTTTCACCAAGATTCACTTTGAATAGAACATATTTTCCATTGGTGTATCATCGACTGAAGACAACAAGTTCTGCATAAAGAGAGAGTACAACATATAACCAAATGTTGATAGTTGTACAAGTCCTCTTGTACTTTACCCTGCTTGTCTTAAAAGTCATACAAGGTTTCATGCAAAACTAACCTACAAATTTAAACAAGAAAACAAAATAATAAAGCAAAGAGCAAAAGTAAATGTGAAAGCAGAGTAAGTAAGCAAGGCAGGTAATCAAACAAACAAACAAATCAAACATGCATGTAAGCAAACCAGACAAAAAGCAAACACTACTACTACTCCTAAGCTAATGGTGCATGGGTCAGCTCACGTGAAGTGATATTTCCAATGCAACCACTAGCGCATTTGTTGACCCATGTTGGTGAAGGCATGATTCGCAAATAGCACAGTCAAGTGATCCAACAAACATGAAAGATATAACAATGAAGACCAATAGACTCTGAGTTTAAATGCATCCACAGAAAAGAAAAGAGTGAAAGTGCACGACAAGCACTCTGTGGACTTACCATGGTGTTATGACATACTACGTGTAGAAGATAAACATATTCACTCTCTTAACTATGACAGGAAAGAAACCATGAGTAAAAGGGACAACTTATGTCTTGCAAGTTTTCTTTTTGTGTATGATTCCTCCAATGCATGAGTGATGGGATCATGTGATTCAGGTGGAGGAAGTGAAATCTATGTGTTGGATTGATCTTCAATGCATACAGATGAGTGATGAGGAGCCTTGGTTAATTCAACAATTTCCTTATCAGAAGTGAAACCAACATCAGGATAGCGAGGGCTTGACATAACCATCAGCTTAGGCTAAAGTGCCTCAACATCTTACAAAGTTTCAACTTCATCGATAGATAGATCATCATAAACAGGTGGCTTTGAAAGATCAACATAATCAACATCGTGATCGAATATGGAAGTATAGATATCATGACAACTATGATCAGAAAAATCAATAAGTTCATCGACATCCTCATGATCTGATGAATCAAACAAAGGGGTAGATGAGAAGTAAGAATGTTCACCCTCGACATTTCTAGAAAATATAGATGACAAATCAAGTGGATTTTCAATGAATGATTTGTCCTCTCCACTGTCAAATGATGGACTGACATCAGGTGTGTTCTATGAATGATCGGAAGTAGATGCATCTATGGATGGATTTACACAAGGAAAAACAGAGCTAGCAGAATCACCAAAGATGTCAGGAAAAAGTAGAGGAAGCGCAGACAGAACAAGTTCATCCTTCGCCACGGGTTGATTCTCATATTCCCAGTCATACTAATCGTAAATGACAACGCAGGTTGGTTGTGCAACATCAACTCCATTGATGGCTTGATCCTCGTTCACAACAGGTATAGAGTCTAGAATGGGAGAACATAAGACAATACAATCTGGAGCATCAACAGAATGCGAAGATGGAGGTTGAGGTAACAAATGTATATGACAACCCATGGGATTCCCAACCAAATTTGAGCACAAATTAAGAGTAGTGGGGGTTGAAGCATGTACCAATTGAAAAAACATGTGTGCACGCTCTCCCATATCACTCTGCGAGGGTGGAGTTCTTTGATTAGGGGTAGGCAAACAGTCACTTGTGATAGCCACTATGTCTGCTTGTGATTTCATAGCTCCATCACCGAAGTATGTTGAGTGGGGTTTGAACATTTTCTTCACTTTGGAACAAAATGATTTGTGAGATAAATACTCAAATTTATCCATAAGATATTGGAATTTCATCTGACTTTTCAGAGCATCAAACATGAGTAGACGGAAGTGCTTCCAAAAATCCATAAGTGATTCATTGGAGGCCTTCCATTGTTTTAACAATTTTTTGTCAATATCTTCAGGATCAAAATGATGGAAAATAGATTTGATTAGATCACTGAACTGCTTAAATGAGTGCATGCAATTTGAAGACAGGTTGTGGCACCAATGTTTTGGGTATTCGCGAAGTGTGTGTGCAAGCAACATGTTGACCTCTACTTCATCAAAATCTTCCTCATTCCCCAAGAATGCAAGGAATTCATGTAAATTCTCAGTCCATGCCACTTCTCCTTCACCATCATACGTGAGTTCCAACAAGTGATCAAAAAACTCCTTCGTGACTTCAAAGAAATGTGCGTTGGCAAAAAATCGTGGAGGGTTCACTACAAAAATATCTATGATAGATGTGCAAAGATTCAAAATAGGATGTGAGGACTCATCTTGTCATCTGGCCCTCCTTCTAGCACCAAAAATGTTGACGGTGTTGGACCCACCAACATGTCAGGGGATCTCCCCGATAAGAAGTCCCAACTAGACCTCAAACCGTTTGAAGTAGGAGTCCCGGCAGTGGGTAGTACGGTATTGCCTTGACCGCGGTTGCATGTAGAGGTGAGTAAGGTTTCCTTGTTGGAAGCAAGGGTGTGACCTTGCAGCAAGTTAAGGAAGGTGCATGAAAGGCTCTAACACACAGAAGGGGGAGTGAGTGCATCCCTTAGAAACCTGTGATAGCATGCAGCTTGAAAGGGAACACATGAGCAAAAAGAAATAACGGGATGGAAAGCAAGATAGATGAAGATTCAAAGTGATGGATTATACCAAAAACACACTTCGATAAGATTCGTACAAACACATATGGAATAGTCCATACATACATGCATAAATTACAGCTACATACATCATTAGAGTAACCGAGATAGCCAAACTACAATAACAATATATGAATGAAACGCGTTGGCTCTGTTATATTAAAAGAGTGAAAGATCCAATCATACATACAACCATTACAATCACTAGCCCTGATAGTGGAACATTACAGTCATTATTGCCTACTCCTCCAAAGAGATGTACTAGCTCTGCACTGTGGAGAAGCCAAGGCTCATTACAATACACTCCAATATTTCTCTAAGTTACACCTCTAGGAATCTTGGCTCCCCAAAAGCCCGTACAATGAGTTATGAGGTTCTATAAATAGCAAAGGGTGGGGTGACCCTTGACATGCCCCCTTTGTGACTCTTCAACTACAATCATGACTCTTCAACTTACACATGACTGTTACATTCTATTATTGACACTTGGTCTTTCACTTTACAACATGTTTACAATACAAACTACACATGTACCCATGTGAGATGAAAAATTGGCTTGAGTAAGCCATGCAAGACATCACTAAGACTTAGACAGTTGTAGGAAGACTAACTCTTTGACATCCTCTCGATGATTGATGGTGGAGAAATGATGCCAAGCTTGGTAGTCTGTTATGGTGTCCTTGTACTTTGTGGTGACATCCTTTTGAAAGCAAACTCTTGCCTTCGTTGCATCTGGGTACACTGATTTGGCACCTCTGTCCAACTCGTCAGATAGCATGCACATCATGGTCTTGAGTGCTACCGGACCAACAACATACTAGTGCATAGTGTCTACGTTGGTGGCTATGTGCATCAACTGATCAAAGTACATGTCCAAAGTCTAGGCAGACTTGGTTCTTTGTCTTTGCCTGGGTGAGTGTGCCAATGGATGGTATTGCATGGATGTGCACAATGACATCCATGCTCCTGTATAATCGTGCATGTGAAGCTTGTAAGATGGTGATGAGCTGTGGGAGTTCCTCATAGTTATGGATCTGACTCTGGACGCGTACCTTCAACTCCACTACCTTTGGCTTCATCATCTTTGGTAGTGCAATGAGGCTCCCTTGTACCTCATTATCCACATCTACATGTGATTGATAGCAGTGTGTATGTATGTCAAGATGTGTTCTCTCCTAGCACAACATTTCTGCCAACCGTTAAGATGGACAATTGACTTATGCACGGTGACGAACCTGAAGTACAGCTTCCACATGACTATCTCAAGAGAAAATAATTCATCAAGTATCGCTTTCTTCAACTCTGCTCTGGCGGATGGTGTAACTTTCTCTTCTCCTTGCTTGGCTACTTGTAACACTCATTCTCCAAACTACACAGGAGATACATGGACATCCGAAGTGGGAACTCTGCGTGACTACACAACTCTGTGTTGCGACTCATCAAAGGATATTTTGTCCACATCTGCTTCCAGCTTGTCCTCAAGGATTTCAGTGTCTCCTTGATCAATTGGGACTTGATCTGCTCCCGGATCTAGTGAAGTCGGTGGAGTGACCTCTTGGTTCTGAGGCATGAGGTCAATGTCCTGATCTAACTCTAGTTGAACCACAACCATGTCCATCTAGTCTAGCATCTATTCAATCTCCTAAGAAAATTCCTGCTCCTACGACTGCTCACCCTTTCTGCTATGTGCCAGCTGTTCGGATGAATCAATAACCTGTATAGGCACAGTTTCATCAATATGTGCATGTTTCACCTCCTGTTGTCCGTGTTCCTGCTACGCTTCCTTCTCTCTTCTGAGAAGCTCTTGTTCTTGCCTTAGTTGTTGCTTTAACTCTTGCAACTCCTTTTATGCTTCCTTCAACTTCTCGTTCTCCCTTTGCCTTTGTGCGATCCTTAGGTCGTGTTGTTGCCTCTTCACCTCAATCTCCAAAGATTCTCTTAACACAAGTGGGTCTTCTTTGAACTTGCATCTTTGCTCTGCCTCTGTGTTGTCGACAACCTTCCACTTGCCTTTTTCAAGCATGGGTCTGTTGCTGATGATGTTGCTCTCTAAGATGTTGTTGCTTTCTATGCTGCTAACCAGTCTACATGTTGTTGCTTTCCGACCAGTTCATTGATCCTTGAGAAGTTATAGAAGTATCTCCATGGGTCTTCCTCAGTCCAATGACATGCCCCATGGATCCAAGGATGGTACACTCTCGCACAGTGTTCCTTCACTAAGAAATGCGGGTCATATGGATTGAAACTTCTCATGTCGAAGGTGAATCTATTGAATTCCTCTATCTTAGCCTCAGCATCCTTGAGATTCTAGATCTCATACAACCTGATCCACAAAGGAAGAGTGGGCAAAGGTGCCTTCTTCTTCATGTGTAGTCTTGCTAACAACCCTATTGAGATGTGATATGTAACTTCTTGCATGACCAGGTTATCCATGGAAAACTTCAGAAAAACATGTCGAATCTTCTCTGCATTGTACATCCAGATAAAGGTCCCAAGGGGTGAGGCATACTAATCTTCTATGTCAATCAATTCCTCCATCAATGCCTACGACATGTAAGGTGGATCCTACTCAAAGATCATCATGTACATCAGGGTGACGAAGTGGTCTAATAGTTGTATTATAACTCCAAGGAAGCTGCACTCGGCGAACAATCTGTAATAAGTGTGCACAAAGGTTTCTGAAGGTGTCCATGCCCAACCCAAGCCTAGGAACTGCTAACAGGCACAGACAACATCAAGTATGTGAGCGGACATGAATAGCTTTGATTATTGACCCTTGGGCAGATGCTGGGCTTCTGTCGCTGGTTCCTTCAGCCGGAGAGCCGACATGTCAGACTAGTTGAAATGTATTCCTTCATTCGCCAGCTGATCCAATACAATCACCTAACTTTTTGGGATGCTTTTGTGCTCTCTTGGTCATATAAGTGGCATGCGAAGATTACCAAGAGCTAATAAGCTTTCTGCATTTTCCTTGTCTTGTACAATCTGTTAGGTGTTGTCCTAAACATAGATGGCTCTTTCACCCATCTCTTCAAGGTGTCTCTTGAGTTTCAACTGTTGTTGGATCTGGTGAAGGGTGCATCCATTGTGACCACCGGCTATGGCAAGTGATACATCTCCTGAAAGTCATTTTCCCTAAAGGTAGCATGTTTTGTTCCACTGACACTGCATGAAATCCGATACAAGCCATACTTGTGTATGTTGACATAGACTTTGTGGTCCTCCAGATTCTCCTCAAATGTGCCTAAAAGGATGTCATTGATGTCCTGCCATTTAATCTTGATCTCCTTTTCTATGAACAACTTAGTGTCTTCATAGATGGGCAAGCTCATAGACACTTTCTCGACCACCTCTCCAGTTGCGCTCTCAATGGTGTCCTTTGACCCTTGTCTCTTGGAAGCCAACGACCTGTACTGTTGAGAGATTGATGAACACCTCTAATACCTGGAGATAGAGAAACAGTCATGGCAAGCATAATGTCAGTTGAAAACCAAAAGCAACTTGAGTACTAAAATCCAACACACCTAGGTGACTCACTAGAAGATTTGGGCAATTTTCACTGGGAGGTTGGGAGACTAACTGCCAAAACTGCGCAGAACATAGTATCAACTATCAATGAGATGAATAACTACTGAAGCTACACATAGGACAGTTCATCTTGGCCTGTTGATTGCAACCTAATTGCAACCTGAGAAAATTGCATTGCGCAATTTCGGGGGCCAACTGAGGAACCACCTCTCAAAATTGTGCAGAGAAATCCTAGGAGGTCGGTGTGAGGCACGCTCTGCACAATTTCTGGGAGCAAGGAAAATCCTCCCATCCCAGAAATTTGCAGTGCAAGCCGGGCAAGGTAAGGTCTAGCCCAAGGCAACCCAAACCCACCGACGGGTGACTGAAAACATGTAAAGGTTGAATGCATGTGTGAAGTTGGGTGCAGACATGAGTGAATGAACATGCATGAAAGCAGTGAGTGTGGGATTCAGTAAATGGGAAAATAAGCAAGTGCGTGAAGCAAGTCGACGCAAGAGCGACTATTAGTGCAGAAATAGTATCATGCATGCAATAGTAGTGAGATGCAATGGAAAACTTGAAACAATGCTTCTACAAGCTAACATGCATTAAAATGACAGCAATCATTCAATGAAACCAAGAAAACAACACTCACACAAACCAAAATACAAAAAGTGACAGAAAAGCAGCAAAAGACATGAAAAGCGGACTTACCCGGAAAAAGTTGAGCTGAGTGTGCCGAATGCTCCTAGATGTGATGGGGAATGCCAGAGATCCAAGATCGAAGTGAAGAATGAGCTATGAAGTGTCGAATAAATAGTTTTGATAAGATCAAGTCTTATGACGTGCATGCCACAAATCTAGGAAAAAGCGACACTTGGCGGGAGGTTTTAAAACAGCTTTTACATATAACCCCCAGTTGCTAAAAATGGATCCCTAAAATCTAGGGATGATTTTTTTCTTTTTTCTTTTTCGGGAAAAAGCAACCCATGCATGCAAGGCCAGATTGCTTAGTCCTGGAGGGAATCGATAACTTTGGGAACACATGCAATAGACTACAAGCCCTTGAGTGACTTCTATGCAATTTATGGGCTAAGTGGCTTTGGATTCCCCTCAGGCTCTGCGCAATTTATGAACTGAAGCCAAGACTATCAGCCAGATCTGTGCAAAGTTTGAGAAAAAGCCCAGTGATGGGTTACTCTACGCAATTTTTAAAGGGAAGGAAATCTGTATTCTCTGCGCATTTCTGGAGAGCATTAGGTTTCCTTGATTCTCTACATAATTATGGAAAGCAAGGTTGGTTTCCTTCCAATTCTGCAAGTAAGCACAAGAGTCAGTTGATGACCAAGTCATGGGATGTCATCTTGCAGGTGAAAGGAAAACAAGCTAGAAAACACAAGTTGATAAGCCAAGAAACTCAACTGAAGCATAAGTACCTGTCTGTGCAAGACATGCTGCTAAGTATGGTTGGTAGGGAGGCTCCAAAACGAAGCTAAGGAAAAATTTTGGAGGATGGTTGTAGACACTACAACAATAGTTTAAGTTTCCTGTTAACAATTAACACAAGAGAAATGATCAACAGCGGAGATGGATCCCTCTCGAATCAATGACCTCTGGCTAATAGCGGGACCGCCTGCATCCTCGAACATTACCGAAGGGGGGGAGGAAGTTTGCAAAGTGGATTTCCGAATCATGTTTTTTCTACATGGCACTCTCGCAACAATTGCGGCCCCCTCTGATTAAAATTGTTTACTGTGCCACCCCTCCCCCACGCGCAAGCCACTCTTCTACCATCCAACATCCCACTATTTTCGTTGTGCCAACATCCTAATACATTTAGTTGTTGTTATCCCTACCGCTAAATTATAAAATGATTGTTTTTAATTTATAACTCCCACCAATGTCTATTTTTATTTAATTCCCTACACCAATAACAGTTGAACTAAACAAAGAAACTATTATTCACTCCTAATAAACGTGGTCACCCTTTTTCAACTGCTAATTTTTCCTATCATTGCAATTCGCCAGAACGCCACTGCAAGTAGAATCCCAACAGATAGCGACCCCTTATCACCACCATATTTTCAGGTAACTATATCTCGATTTTCTCATTAATTTATTTTCCTAATGGCTTCCCATAAAGGAAAATAAAAATTCCCTGTAGATAATCCTTTATTTCCCCCATTCATTAATCTAAATGAACTCCCACTAGTTGACACTCAGTTTAAGATTCTAGATACCAATTGTGAGTTCGATTTGTAGGAACTTCACAATTGGGCATCAAAAGTTTGAAGACACTAGTGATGAGTTATGTTTTTTGGAATCCCTATTGCCCCAGTTCTGCTTCCCTCAAACCCATCATTTCCCAGAATTCGTAGCCTGGTGTGGAGCCTGATATCTTGCTAGCCTAAGAGATGTAATTACCCACAACAATGAGACGATTTTCCATATCACAACTAAGTCAATTTTCCAAACCCTTCAGCTAAATCCATAAGACTCCTTACACCCTTTTTCTTCTGATGCTCTAATGGAAATCAACCAGAAACTCACTTTCCCACAGAGAGCTCGCATATTTGAGTCATTTTTACCAGAAACTTAGAATTACCCAGAACTAACGCTCCTTATCCCTCTGCAATGTTCCTGATTTGTCTAGGAAGGTTATTTCCTTAGTGTCTTATCCCAGTGTTTAGTGGGTTGATGAAGTCATCTTAGGTTTTCTATCAGTGTTTTTCTTCTGGGTAAAAAACCTTCAATTATATTCAACTATAGTCAATTTTTGTCTGATATTATTCATGACTAATTTTTAAAGTTCAGCACCGAAGGATCATTAAAACATTAGTCAATCTTGTTTTACTTGTTCTTATATTATCAATCTAAAATATTCAACTTTCCTTTACAAAATTTGGATGTTGAAGATAAACCTCTATCAGTGATCTGTTGGACATATTTGGTGAGCAAAACCTCTGAAGAGTTTTCTTTTAGTGATTTTATTAATCAATTCTTCTATATAGCTACTTGTTTTTTAAACATTGATGTAGTCCCCATGATTTCAACAGAGATCTAGGGAATTCTGCATCTGAGTGAACAGACAAAGGTTAGAGACTTGTATTTATACCAGAATTTCACTGAACTCAAAATTTATGGATACAAGCTTCAACCATACAAATTTCTAATGTTTCTCCCCATGAGAATTTTTGCACTTGAGTACATTAGACAAATGCTAAACATGGATGAATTTCATTTTGTTTCTAGGAAACAAAAAGCTCATTTTAAATTAAAAGTGTAGATTGGTCCATTTATAGTCAGCACCAGAGCTTCAGACAAAGAGGTCAATGATTAGTGAGCCAGATGAAGTTTAAGTTAAGTTTTAGTTGGTCATATGATCCATTAGGAGTAATCTCATCAATGAGAAATGCTCATAATTTTGCACCATATATGCATGTGGAAAAACCTAAAATTGAGCAGTTTACTAATAGGGAAGAATGGGAAAAGAATACATTACAGGATATTAAGGAGCCATTTTCTAGTCAAACAACACTAGAAACTCCAAGGATGACAAAGAAATAGCTAAAGAGACCAAGAGAAAGTGTATCAGCAACAGGGTCATAGTTACAAAGATCAACATTCAAAGTATTCAAAAGCAGAAAAATTGTAAATGTTGAAGAAGAATCTTCAGAAGCTCAAACTTCTGAAGAACTTACTACAGTTGTAATATCATCACAGTCTCCTTTTTCATTACAGCAGATTCCTAAAGACACATTAGATTCTCCTTCTTCTCCAAAACAACAAAGTATTTTTGCAAAGTTTTTAGAAATGAAGAAGAAAAATGAGGCCTTAAATACTTGCACATATGCAGAGTTCTAGAAGCAATCTTCCTCAACTCACACCAGATTACTTTCAACCCTCGACATTGAAAAAGGTTACTTGCAATTAGCATTCTTAGAACCAAAGGTCCATGTGCCTAAAAGTGTTGAATATTATAAAACTTATGTGCTTTCATTTGACACAAAGAAACTTCATCCTATTGACCAGATTTATTTCCTTAAGCAAGCAGGGAAAATGATATATTCATCCTTGACAGGTTTTTCCATGGCAGCTTCCAAGTTATAAGCTTCTCTCAATAACAATCATTCCCAATTAAAATTGGAAAAGATGTCTTCTTTAGCAAAGGACACTAAAATCAAAGGGTTTGAAGATTTGGTTATAAAATTAGGATTAGATCCTAAGGATATAAATGCAACTAAGGAAATAATCAAGAGAAGAAATGTTGATATTCAATCATTGAGGAAACACTTGAAGCTTCCAACGACTAAAGATCCACAGGCTCAGGAAATCAGTCAGTTAGAGAAGGAGAAGGATAGCATGCTTCAGATGATCGTTGCACAAAAAATACAAATACAAAAGATGGAAGCGGAAATGGAAAAATTAATCAAAGGAAAAGAGCTACAACTTAGTACTGGAGTATCAGCTTCCATAGTTGTGACTTCAACACCAGCAATTTCTATAGCAGCAGTGTCTATGGCAGAAACATAGCCCACTGACCAAAATTCAGCAAAGAAGTTATCAAAATCTATGGGATACTTGTCATTAAAAAATATTGAAATTGAAAAACTCAAAACTCTACTAGAGAAAATTCAAAATGACAAGATAAGGGTTGACAATACATATTTGGCTGAAGTTTAGAAAATTTTCAGATTAACAAGACAGATAGAAAAATATGAAAATGAGTCAGTGATTGCACAAATAATGGAAGAGGCAAAAGAGAAAATATGGATTGATATAAATTTTATCATGATGGAACTCTGAACTTCTATTCAAATTATTTTTGAACCAGAGGAATTAGTGGAAAGATCAAAGGCAGTCATCACATGAATCAAAGAAGATTTGGAGTATATACCTAGAGAAGCGAATAAAATAATTAAAGTACTTAATTATAAAACTAAAGAAGAATTAGAATAGTTTGGAATTAAGGACAGAACTGATACTGTCCTAGAGGTAAGGAGAGTTTTAACAAATAAAAATTTGATATTAGAATTGGAGAACAAGTGTCAAAACTTGGAAGCCTGTATTAGAAAGTTTCACAAAAAATTAATACTCTACAGCAAAAGGGACTTCCATCTCTATGACATTCTACTAGCTAATTGTTTCCACTAGAAGACTATCAATACAAATCGCACTGGATAGCAACAGACATAACCAAATTTGCTAAGGTCAAAGGGACAATCAATGGGAGAGCATTCCTAGAAGGCCTAGAGTATGATCTTTTCATTCAGCATGAAGTTAGCCATTTGTTCATCACTAGGATGACTTTTGAAAAATACATAGAAGACGATGAAGCATATAGGAAAGTAACAAAAGGTTCTATCCCAGATGAAAAAAGATCAAATACGTTACTTGAACTCATCGAGTAAAAAGAATGCATTGAATTCAGTGACGAAAAGGAGGAGGAGCAAGATGAGAAAGAGGAGTATAAAGAAGAAAATTCAGTTAACAACAACAATCATCAAACAACACCCTTAAATTGTGTGTAGATTATTCGCATCAGTTTAGAATAGCTATTTTCCAGTTCTATTTTTGTAAATCAAAAACAGTTTCAAATATTATCTCATTTTTTAATAAATTTTGGCTTATATTTAAGATATTTTCGGAATTTTGATCTATAAGTATTTGGTAGTTCGAAGAAGTCAGGGTTGAACCCTTGTAATGAACCAGTGACATGCTTGTAATGTTCAAATCTATTTCTGAAGATAATTGAAGGATTCTAGATTCATTCTGAATAGCTTGTGTATCTATGTGAGTTCATCTTGTTATCAATTATGTTTTTCATATCTATTTCTACACATGTTCAAGGTAACATAGAAGTTTGGGCAAGGCTATATTGAATATCAATCTCCGTGAAAGCCCCTATAAAGTTATAATCATTAAAAGAGATTAATTAATTGAATACTTTGTCTTAGTTAATTCCTCTAAATCTTTTAATTGTTGCCTTCTGTCATCTCTTGAATGTGTTCTTTTTTGTTGTAGAAAACTTCTACACGTATCTATTGTATATGATAAATCAAATGTTCAATATGAATGTTTAATAAGTTATATACTTTCTTTATTTCTGCTTTTCAAATCAATTCAAATATTAATTCAATTAGGAATGAAAATCAGCACTTCAATTTTCTTAGAAATATTTAGAAAATACATTTGTTTAAAGGTTTAATGCACTGTTGATCCATTTAAATGAAAACCTTACTTTAGATGCTTTAGCACAGTTCCCAAGCCTAGAACTGTCTACAAAGATACAAAAGGACCAAGACTGGGATGCTTATGACCCAATTTTGTCATGTATTATTCAAGAGCAAACCCCTCAATTGTTTTTTCAGCAAGATGATGAAATTAGTAAGAGGTATAAATTTTGGGAGTCACATATGTAATTATGTATAGTTCCTTAGGTCTTTCATTTCCCTGAATTGGCTATATGGTGCTCTAAGAAATATTTTTCTTATGTTAGATCAATAGTGACAAACAAAACTTCAAATATCCTCATTTCCTTAACTACCGAATCAGTTCTCAAGATGTTAGGGTTACAGTAATCCAGTCTTATCAATGAAGAAACCGTAGAATTAAATGAAGAAACTCTTGTTCAAACCTTCATATCATTAGCCCCACAAGTACAACTTACATTTGTCCAAAGTGTTCTAAATTCTGAAACTTCTCTACAATCTTTAATCTACCCTTTGAAATCCAAGTGGTTTGTTATATAATGCAGATCATTTTCTCCATGATTAGTCAAATATTGGGTTTCAATCATGATCAGGCCATGAATGAATGTTTCCTAGGTTTTCTATAGTATTTTTCATTTTCAGAAAAGTTTCATTATCTTAAACTTATAGTAGAAGTAATGAATGGCCAGTTGAGAAGTTTTGGCACCCTTCAGAGCTTCAAATATCAAGCCTATATCATCTACTTAATTTTGGATAAATTCATTGATCAGTTTCAACATGTTTTGGAACCAAAAGGAATTACTTCTTTTGGATTAAGTTAAGTGATTCACAGGGCATTGTGTCTTAGAAACCAATTGGAGGGTTTCTTCAATTTTTTTAACAAGTTCATATCCAATGTATTGATTCATGAAGAAGAGTTTCCAAGAGCATACCTAAAGCTGAAGAAATATCTCCAACTAAGTTCAAGGTCTAGAATAGGAGATTGGATCTTATGTAAGGACTATACATTGATAAGGATTTATGGAGTAGAGGTTAAACGCTATAAACTACCTTCATTTTTAACTCCTAGGTTTTATGCTTTGGATATCTTAAGGCATATATTTGATTCAGATTTTATACATATTTTAAGCAAGAATTTAGCAATGTTAATCAAATTTCTAATAATAGTGGGACCTTCTACTGTAAAGAATAGAGCAGCTTCATATATAATTGATCAATTTCTAGCTTGTTTCAATTTTGAATATCATGAAGCATGTCACTATGATCTTCATCACATCATTTCAGCCAAAAGAAAGAAGCTAAAAAGGGTTGAATATAAACATCAGGGTAGTTCAGAAATTGAAGGGCTAGAAAACAAGCTGGAATGGCCAATTGTTGAAAATGTTTATCAAAATCAATTGGGAAATGAATAAAATCGCTCTAAGCTATCAAAAGGAGTTTCAAACCAAGGACAAGCAAAGATAGAAATATTTACCTTGACTAAGCTTGATAGTTGAGCTAAAAGGACATTTACTGAGGATATGATGCAGATAGATGGAAAAGATCTCATTGAGGAAGAAAGGATAAAGAGGTCAAAACGTTCCAAGGAAAAGGATTTGATGCTTGTAACTGATAAGTCAAAGGACAAATCTTCTGGGAGACAGCCTATTATGAGCAGTATTCAACAAAATTTAAGGTTTTTCAGTCAATATATAGTCGACTTATATTAGTTGAAAAACCTATCACGACTTGTTACAGTGAAATCAAACAGCAAGGTTACCAGGATAGGAAAGAGAAAGTTGAACAACTTAAAAGCAAAGATCCTCCTCTTTTAATTATTGTGGTAGATAACAAATACATATATTAAAATCTTGCAGTGATAGAGCCTATTCCTAAAGGAAGTAAATCTCGTGAAGGAGTTAGGACAACTTAGTTCAAATTGAATATGAATCAATTTAATATTGTTGATAAAATTGATTTTTTCAAAAAATAGGTCAGCTCATTTTTGCAGATCTGTTTAATGAGTCCACTACAAAAGAAAAATTACAGTCAACTGTGAATAAATTGAAGTCAGAGAAAACAAAAAAAAATCTTTGTGACTGCACAAAGTTGAATTCGAATGAGAGATTATGGAACTTGATGATGATGTTGCAAGTAACGATGAAGTTTCAAATTTACCAAAAGAAAAAGATACAACAATCCAAGTCCCAAAGAAAAATCTCAAAATGCCACATGATGCTCGTCCTCAAACACCATAGCTTCTTATAATACCTCAGGAAAAGGATGACTAAGAAAGATAATTACAAGATGATAAAGGAACCATTGGATTATTAAGAAATCAAATTGAAGAGTTAAATCAAGAAGTTTAAATACTTTCAAAATCACAATTTGAACATCTCTGAGGGGTTGATTTTGATATTTCATTATCCAAAGAACTGGAAAACTTGATAGTTAAAGATATAGAGTCCAGAAAATTAAAACAGGAGCTGACTAAATTAGAGCAAGATAATGAATAGAAAACAAAGGCTCTTGAAGAAGCTCTTGCTAAACAGAAATAATTAAGGGCAAGATTAAATTTAATGAAGTTAAGTTTAATTGATACTAAATATGTTATTTGGAACCATCTTTCTTTGGAACTTAAAAGATTCAAGGATTATTTTGCATAGGTTGAAGATGAAAAACAATTGGAAATTTATTGTTTGACTAAGCCTTCCACTTTTCAGAAGGATATAAGGGACAAACCTATGAAAGCCATAAATGTTGTAATATTTCTTAACACAATACCAAATCTCAATTGGTTTTTTCAGGAATATATGACAGTGTTGACCTTGTCTTTCAAGCTAGAAAGTATATTGTGAAAGACGGATTAATAAAGGACATGATAGGAAAATCAAATTATATGTTAGGCAGAGTATCAAATTTTAATGATATCTTCCAGGATATTTTTATGGAGGGTCTACCAAGCTTCTAGAATGATCAAGGAATGCTTATCCCAAATGAAGAGTGTCAGTTCAAGTTTCAAGAAAAGAGGAATGACACATCATAATTCAATCATAATTGGATCAAAACATTTTTTACCTTTTAGAATGAAAAAAAATTAAACTTCTTAATCTAATAAGAAGAGTCATCAATAACCACCCGATAGAGGATAACTTCATTCAATAATAAATGGATTTCATCGAAGGAATATTCTACTTCAACTAATCATGGCTCATAGACAATCCCAGGATTTCTGCAACATATTGCATATTTATTTTACTTTGTTGCTAATATTGGGGTTTTTTACCAAAGATTGTAGAACTGAATATTTTGTAAATTTTGTATAAATTCTCTCATCATGATGAGGAAAAGGTTGGGATTTTTAGAAAAGAAATACTATTGTGTGTATGTAAAGACTTATTTTCTGAAATTAATTAAAGTTTGTCAAGATCAGAAGTACTTGAGCAATTGAAACTAGAGATTCATGTGTTGGTATTTTCCAGTCTGTGTTCTTTAGTGATTGTTTCCTTTCAATATTTCATTTGATGTGTTATCTTCAATGTTTGAATGTAATCAAAGGATTCAAAATTCATCTTTGATGCTCTATTTTCATCACAATCTCTGTTGATACAAAATGAATGGAAGAAGCATTCAAGTAATCCTATTTTTTCTTCCAACAATTCATACCATATCTTGAACTCTTTAATGATATTGCAATAGGAAATTTGTATTGACACAAATCAATTTGAAGCATTTCAAAGTTTAGGCCATAAGAATCATCATTTTTTAAACACGGATTACAAATAATTCTAATTTCTACTTCAACACCATAGATTGTGGTTTTCTCAATCAATAATATATGATGTACGTTCTTCATCCTAGACGTGTGGCCCATCTTCAAAATCCTTACCAAGGAATTCACATAGGAAGGAAATTGATGCATTCAATACATACCCTTCAGTGCTTCAACCCTGTGGATGTGCCTTTTGTCAGACATATCTTTTTAGATTTTTCATATAGCTCTCAAAGAAAAACATCTGCCTTATCAATATGCCACCCACCAATTCAATGTCATTGAAAAGGTGTATAATTAAATGGACTTGTAGGTCCATGAAACTTGTAGGGAGCTCCTTCTCAAATACACATATAATTTCTGCAATTTCCTTTTTCCATTTTGGCATTTCACATTTGTGGATCTCCTTGGATGTCACCAACCTAATATAAGAATAGTAGATTAGTATGAACCTTTAGGAAAAATTAAAATGAAATACAATATCTCTATGTCTCTCACACATGAACATTCCATACCACATACCTTTCAAATGTTTATAATCAAATTATAGAATTCCTTAAGTCAACGGTAAGACATGAATCCCCCCTAATTGCCAATGGCATGATATGTTGTCAAACACATTTATCAAAGGTCATTAGCTATTTTTGTCACATAATATAATATCATAATATATTTAGTACCTAATCAATTTTACCAACAAATGTTAAATGACGATATATAATACCTTCATAAAATTATGAAAATCGTGTGCTTTAAATCATGTGATATGTCCATCAATTGTAAAAGCTTTATATAATGATGACCCATAGCCAATAGGTTTCCTTATTGAACGTATGATATTTTTTAGTTGTTTTAGCTCTTTCTTTTTCAAAATCCATGGAGCTTCTGCATATTTTTCATTTTCCCTATTTGGCCACAAACGTTTTCTATCGAATTTGGTACACGAAAGAGCAATATCTCTCCTCAAAGACAAGGTGCCCTTCTCTTTTCGTACTATATGTCGAAATATTGAATCTGGGACATTTTTTAAGATGTGTGTAGGATCTAATAGGTGAGATATTAATGGATCCTTCCCGTATGGAAGCTCATAAAATATGGATTTCCTTTTCATCCCTTCTGGCATCTTAATTACAACTCGTTTTGGTTCTTCAATAGAATCACCCCCATCAAAAATCCCTACCAAGCTTTCAATTCAACATCTTCATGCTTCATAAGCTAATCAGCTAGACCCATAATCATGGGAGGGCCTCTATCTTCAACTTTTCCATTAAATTGATTCTTTTGGGGGTTTCTAAACCTATACTCTAGTGGTAGAAAAACTTTGTTGTTTGCATAAGTAAATTTATGCGGATCTTTAGAATACCGCCCTTGAAATTATTTTGCACATCTTGTACATGCAAATATCCCCTTTGTTTGAAGCCCTGCAATTCAATAACATCAAAATAATAGTATGAAACTAAGTATGAAAGTTGGGATGACAATAAATTATGAGTGTAAATACATAAAAAAAATTAGCTTACCAGAATAAACACGAAGTCCTAGGAAATCATGAATAGTCCAACATAGCACACCATACAACATGAAGGGACTATTTGATGGAGAATGTGATATGTCATACATTCTTATGTCTTTCCATAGTAGTTGCATCTCATCAATAAAAAGTGCACGATAAACATCCATGTTTTTAACTTGATGTTTTCCTAGAACAATGAGATTCAGCTTAAGTTGTTCCTGTCTAACACTCATCTATGGGAGAATATTGTATATTATCAATCTGACTATCCAAACAGTATAATTTGAGCTCATGAAATAGAATGGGCACACTCCATCAATTTCAAGACCAAACCTGGTACTATGGGGTTCATCTTTCAATTTTCTTGGCCAATTTTCCTCTATGTGTTTCAATGCTTTGGAGTCAATCGTAATTCGCATGAATCCATATTTACTCCTATTCTTTACATGCCAGTCCATTAATTGAAGTCTAGGTATAATTGGCATGTGACATAAAACCTTATTGGAAAATGTGGGACCTTATACATTTGTATCGTATCTCTTCTCTTTGCGTGCAAGGAACTCTACCTTGTGTTGATATTCATCTTTGTATAAAATGAAATCACTTTTACATTAATGAATTTTCTTATATTCAATCCCCAACTCAACCAATAACTTACGTGCCTCTCTACAAGTTGATGGCAACACATTCTCTTCAGGAAATATTTTACTTTTTATTGCCTTGTAAGATTCCAAAGATTAGATAAATTGAATGTTTGACTTATGATGAACATGTTTGATATGTCAATATATATTATGACTATTCATATACAATATATGGTTTTAAAATCCCCTTAAATAAATATAAACGAAGTTGATGAATGTTTACGAATTACATACACCAATTGACAATGCATTGTAAGAAATAGATTTCAACTCACTTCAGTAGGGTGGTGAATCCTTTATCTAACCAACCAAATAGTGACTTGATTTATAATAATATTAATGTGCATGTCAATTTTGAAGTTCTACTTGCACCCAATTTGAACACGGGTATCTTTGCTTCTTGCTTGATGGAGTCTTTCAGCAGGTTGTTATCATCAACATTATGTTGGTGGTAATTACCCATGTTGTCATCATTACTATCAACCATATGATCATTATTGTCATCATTTTTTCCATCCCCAAAGAAACCTACAAGAATTTCATTCAATCCTTTTTCATGCGCTACATTTTCACTATCATGATCATCATCATTAAGGTTAGGTAGCATGTCATCAGTGTATGCTAATCTCATCAGTTGTTCAAATTTATCAAGTGGTAGAGTTTTCTTTAAATATGTTATTTTTGCCTTGGTATGGTTTAAAGGATGGTTTGGATCATCTCATCCAAATATTAATAGCCCAAATGCATCAACTTGGGTATTAGTAGCCACTATTTCATCATTATCTTCTACCTATCAACAAACACAACCATTATTTAATGTTTGGAAAGAATTGGATAAATCATAAATGTATCAATTTCAAATAAATATAATCAAATACCGCTTAACAAATCCCATCCCATGTACTATATTCGTGACCGACCTCTTCTTTAGTGCAATTATTTGTTGTGTCTAGAGGATCCATTGTCATATCTTCCACCCATTGTGTTCTTCGTGATTTAACAGTTTTAGGTCCACACCCATGTACATATGTTTTTTTTCTTTTGCTAGTTGAATTCTTAGGTTATGCACTTGTTCCAATCTCCATCTAAAATATCAACAACATGCATTAATTTATTTCAATATTGGATAATACACTATAAATTCTAATAATACTGTGTAAAAGGATGGATGTATCACAAAATGCTTCCTAAGTTAAGTCAAAATTTGATTACTGAAGTCCTGCGACATCTATCGTGTCCTTATTTGATATGACACAATCTTTTTCCATGGCCTTGTCTCACCCCTATAATACATAACATAGTTAACAATATTTAGTACACAAATTATATCATTTCAACCAATATGTTATCCAACACAAAACCTCACTTTACTCATATATTTGACATATTGATATCATGTTTTGGATTTGAAAAAAACAACAACATAGTTTATATAACTTTATCTCTTCTATGTTGTAGCACTTGTGAATTCATAAACACCGTCCTCCTTTGGTTGAGGTTACTTTGTCTTCTTACTTTTATTGTATCTTCAGATTTTGTATCTAATTCTATGGCCACCCACTTTCTACTCATTGATTTAGTAAGTCTACATCATCCACCTCCTCTGTCCATGGCCTCCTCTAGATCCTGTAATACACAACAATTACATCAGTCACATAACATTTATGCACTTCATTGTTGCTCCATCCAATTGGCTAAATGCACAATTGATTTAAGCTCAACTGATTTTCACTGCACCTTTCTAACTAAAATGCCCCTATTTTCAATATATACCTTTTTGTTAATTTCTACTCCCAATATGGTGACATGACACAACTCTTATAAATATTAGATGAGTTTTATTAAAACTAATGGACTGCTTTTTATTTTTTTTCATATCTTCATTTAACTTAATTCAAACCCTTTATAACGAGGAAGCCTCTCACGTCAACATTGAAAGTGCAAAGGTGACAATGAATATAAATTAGATAGAGGGAAAAAGTTCAATATTATAGGAACTAATTAGAACCCCAATTAGTGCCCCAAACCAACTACATTTTTTAGCCAATAGTCGGTGTTAAATATGGCATTGATGGCGCACAAATTACCGTCAACTATTCAACCAAAAACAAAAAACAAAAAAACAAACTACCAATCTATAATTTTCATGTGCAATGGATAAACCTATTGTGTATCCCAACTATTCAACCAAAAAAATGTAATACATTCACCATATTTCCATTCTCATAATCACCAATTTCAAATCAAGGGAGCTTTGACGTTCTATGTGGAATTGGTGTAGACCACGATTGGAGCAATGCATTGAGGCAATGAAAGAAAATAACTAATCAATTGGATATCTGTTGTTGGTGGACAGAGATATTGATGAAACTCTCATCCCCTGATGTGGATTTCAGTCAAAAAAAAGAAATTGTGGGTGTGATTCAGCCTCTAGCAGTCATGAAATCAATTTGTACGTCTCATTCAACCCCTACCAGAGACGAAAATCAAAGACATGTCCATCCATTTTGCACTACTATTGTTTAAAATAGTTAGAGGGGAGTGAGAAAAACGTAGGGATCAAAGAGAATGGATTTTCCACAGTATGGAGGAAAAACATTCTCCCTAGGATGTCAAAAAATGTCAAGCAGCAATAGAGGGAAATGAGAAAAGGGATCTAATTCTTGCAAGAATGAGGTATTTCATACTCAATTTATTGATTTTTACATGTTTCCATTGTGTATTTGAATTGTATTTTTTAGTTTTTTAGTTTCAAAATTATAAAAGAAGAAATTATGGTTTTTTTTATTTCTAAATTTAAAATAAAAAAAATTATTGTACATATATAGGGACATGATAGAGAGAAACTGAAATACGAAATGGATTCTATATTGGGGGTAGAAGAAGTGAAAAAAATATAAGGTATGGACTTTTCCATGCTTTCCAAATACGTGGAAGAATGTACTAAAGGCACTAAAACAGACCAACCAAAACAACCTTGTCAAAGGGAATCGATTGATTCCCCATCAACTCCTAGATCGAGCAAAAGATCTAGGAAAAAATCAAAGCAATAACCTATAATAATGTGGAACATGGAACAAAGAAATTCAATGTCCCACCCACTCTTGGGACACATATTTCTTCCACCACCAGTACAGGTTATGGATCTTGCATTGGTACATATGAAACTGATGTAGAATATGATGTTTTCTCTAGGAAAATAAGAATGACAGATGCTAGGAAAGTTTTCAATCGTAAGTTGAAGGAATCATGCCTTCAACGCTTCAAAGAACATCTACATCTTCCATTATCAAAGATACCCATGCACCTTCAAAAGGAAGTCATCCATGAAATGCAGACTGAATTTGGGACAAGTTGGTCAGTAAAGCAAGTAAAAAAACAAATGACTCAAAACTACAAGAGATTTTGTTGCAACCAAACAAAAAAAGATAAAACAAATTCCTCCCGATCTAAGGGCCAAAAGAAGGCCAATTGATGCAAGCATGAAAGTATGGAAAGATCTCGTGAAAGAATATGATAAAAGATGCACGGAGGAATTCTAGTGAGGAGAGAACACATGCATTTAAATGTGGTCATAATATTATTTCAAATTCATTGAACGAATTTTATATTTTACTGGTGCATAATTAAATTGAATTAGTGTATGTTTCAAGACAAGGCCTCGAAGGCTAGGCTGGCCAAATATCGTGCCACACATCACAGTGGAAAAATAGGTTTAAAATCCTTAACATGCAAATTTGTAAGTATATTGAATATATAAAATTATATTTTTTTTAGATTTTGTACAAAAAAAGTAAATGATTGGATATTAATTAATTTAACATTTCCATCTACCATGTTTTGATAGGAGCAACAATATGGCCAGTATCCATCACAATTTGAATTTGATATGATACAACACAAAAAGTGGTCTGGTTTTGTTATCTGAATGGAGAATAAGCTATCATTAGTTGACTTTCAATAACTTAGTCAGATATTGTTATGTTAATATGTCAATTTGAATTTCTTGTGTTGAGTTGTTTATTTATGTGTAGTTTGAGTTCTTTTGTTCTCCCAGTGGTCATAACAACCTTATAAATCAAAAACCTTTCTCTATGATCAAGTCCTTCTAAATCATTATCCAATCATGGCTTTATCTAGTCCTTTTCCAAAAATTGTAGGCCAAATGAGATATGTGCAATATGTTGTAGCTCCTAGAGACAACCTTTGGGATGAAAAAGGTGAGTGCCTGGGACCTCCATATAATTCCTTGAAAAAATTAAACCAAGATTTATACACTTGGATGATATCTTTGTGTTGGCTTAAGGGGTCCTAACCCAGGTTCGGAGTTAGTTTCGCCAACAAACAAAACCCTACACTGTTGGCCCTTTTAGCAACAACCTGCGTAGTGCAGGTTGTAGTGTCACCCGAAGCAATATTAAGGGATGCAAGAACCAAGTTTCTACATCCATAAATGATGTGATGAGTTTTTATAGCCCAGATCTTCCTTCGCACAGATCTAATCCTCTTATAGACCTTAAACCCTGAAACCGGTCTTAAATACATTCAACTCCTCATGAAACCTTTCAAGTGCGTTATTCAAACCCTAAGAATATAACCCTGCTACTTTCGCATGCATAAGCATGCTTTCTAGGGTTTCTGTGGCCTAGATCTACTGTCGCGCAGACCTATCTTCTCTTCCGATAACTATCTTAGTTTAGATCTATAACTTCGCGAATATCATTTAGTATCTTTACTAAGCATAAACATATTCAGTTAACCCAATTCACATAGAGGAAACACATTAACTCATGGAAACATTATTTAAAGAAAGATAAACAGGTAAATAGATAAACAGATAAAACATAGATGCAAATATTTCCAACCCAAAATCAGTCTTTATTAAATAGATCCTTCACAGTACAGACTTCTACTACCCTGTGCACTCAGCTACAGGGGTCCACACACTCAGTTGTGGACTCTTGCAAGCCTCCACGCACTCATCTGCGGAGCCTTTCCTTCGCTACTGAAAAGAACAAACCCTTCCTGTCTATCAAACCCTTACAACATCATTCATTCATTCATCTCTCTTCTTATCTATCAAAAATTATTTCTAAGACTCACTATGGCTCAACCATTTATAGTCTTTCTAATACAATACCATGGCCCCCGGCTCATGGGTGAGTCTTCAAAACTGATCAGGCCCCCAACACAAAGATCGTGACTCACCCTCAAGTCACTCAATTGGTTGTTCCACTTTCTAGCAGAGTTCGCTTAACGCCTTCGTCAATGTTTGAAGCTCCACAGTACTCTGTTCTGCTACTTTTTGTTCCTCCTATACCAATTTCTTTGTGGTTGGCCCCTCTACTACCAGTTAAGTAGTCTACTAGGTTTGTTGCATGGCCTTTAACTAGTCATGAATATTATATGAAATTTGGCTAGCTTCCTCTGTCCAAGGCTGAAGTTGATCTCTTAGCAAGGACTAGCTTTTGTGTAACTCTAGGATCTGCATCTTCATTTCCTTTCCTTCCTGTAAGCGTGCGAAGCACTAGACTGGCGCCAACGTCCGCACAGTTGTACTGATTTCATCATATTTTTGTTGTGCTTCCCAGATTTTTGTGTTCAATTGTTGTAGCTTAGGGTCCTCCTGCAATGTATCCCATAGGCCCATTGCCTTATTGAAAACTTGGTCGCAACCATGGACTGCGACATCTAGTTGACGCATAGATTCTTTTATAGATGCACCTCTTTGTTCTCGAACTTCTGGCAGTGTAGTTAGTTGAAGCTTAATCTATAGTTCATCTATCTTCATCTGGAACTCAAAAGTGACGTGCCCAACCTCATCTTTGGCATTGTGTACCGCAACAGCTAATTTTCTGACTTTCGTATCGGCCTATGCATCATCTAGGATATGCAATTTGGGAACTGTTTGACATGCTTGTTTGATTACTGACTTGAGGTTTGTGCTTTGCACTTGCATTTCCTCTTTCTCCTTTAGCGCATGTGTCTTCTCCTCTTACATTTGTGCATTGTTGACTTTACATTCCCTGAGGACCGCAAGGGTGTGTTGCTCCCTGATATGCAACTCATTTGAGACCCCCTGATGCAATGCATGGAGGGCATGGAGCGACAGCGCAGCCACGTTGATCCCAATAGCCTTGAACTTTTCTAGTGTGTTGTGGCCTTCCTGGTTATATGCTCGTAAAGAACTTTTTGGTAAAGGAATGATCCTTAGGCCCATTGTTCATTCCACTTATGGAACACTCACGCTTGCTTGATTCAGGCTCGCTTGCCCAACACTCGCCTGGATCCTTCCGGCCTAGATCTGCAGATCACATAAATCCTTCAGGACACTCCCTAGTGTGTGCATATATTATTGCTCAAAGTGCAACCATAGCTCAGATGTAGTATCACAAATCTTGTCACTGATCTCATCCAAATCACCCTCTGTTAGCACAAGAGGGTCCACTTGAGATTTTTTATCTGATTTTTGCTTCTTCGCAAAGCTATGGTTGTCTCCTTGGTGCACTTCTAGAAATTAAAGTGGTTGGACACCTACTCACCTCCATCGTCGCCCTAGGTAGATATCTCCTGCTCATCAATGCACTGCAAAGCTGATTTGTTGCTTGCTTCGGTATCCTGTTTCTCCTTCTAAGCTTGATCTTTAGTAGCACGCTCCTTCTCAGCATGCTCTTCCTCCATAGTTTCCTCACCAGTAGTTTCCTTTTTCTTTTGTTGGGCAGCCTTTTCTCACGAGACTACCTGTTCTTTTTCTTTCTTCTATTTTGCAGTAGAGGTTTGCGTAGAGGAGATTTCCTCATATTTGCTTGTCCTGACATCCAACTGGGTAGGCTCACACCACTCTACTATCCATCCACCCACAACCTCCTGTACATCTATGTCGAACACTAAGTAAGGTAGCTTGTGTCATACCTTTTGAGGGTCTCTCCTCGCGCAAATCCATACATTGTGAAAGTCTGCCTTAAATTCTGTGAAGGCTCTCAGCTGCTCAAATAAGGTGGGAGAAAACCTTGGCCTTTGATTTACAGCCATGCAAATGTCCATCTCCATGAATACCCAAAATACCATGGATTCAGTACTCTGTTCCGCATCTTTTTTCTGCCACAACGAAGCAAACTTTGTTGCCTCTAGAAGGGTCTCATTTAGTGGAGGGAACTGACTATCCTCTGGAAGCCTCCATACCACCAAAACGTTTAGCAATAAAAGCCAAGAATAGTGGAATGGTTGGCTCTTCTCCTGCACCTCGTGACAGTTCACCAAAAACTCTCTATAGAGATACTGGGCCCAGTTATATTGGATCCCATTCGCAAATTCCGCTGCTAATGAAATGACTGGTGCGAGCACTTCATCCGCGTGACACTTCTGCATTATTTTTCCTGCTAGGATCTGTGCTACAAACTGCACCACCTGGTATTTTATGGAGCGGATAGAATATTCACGCTTTCCCTTTACAAGCCCGAACTCGGTCTTCATGCGGTCTACAAGTTGTTTTTCCTTAGATTTTCCCACAAACTCCTTTGTCAGGTCTTTGCCTTTATAGGGTAGCTTAGTAATCCTATGGATTACCACATCTGTTATGGGGATAGGCTCACCTAGCCATAAGCACCCTTCATGTACTTATGTCATCAGCTGGCTCACACACACTATATTGATGTTGGAGAGGTGAAAATGAGGTACGAATAGCATGTGTATTATCCCAGCCAACTGAAATCCTCGGACCCATTTCATTGGTTCTAACTTCGTGACCCCTGTATCTTCATAGTATATGCGGGACATTTACTAATTTTTCTCTAAATGGGGGAATTTAACCTGGTTTGAAAGGTCCCAGTCTTCCATCTTTAATGCTGGTATGTGCGCTAAGAGCATACCCTCAAATGGAACTTCAACTAGGAGTAGTGGCGTAGCAATTGAGAATTTGTTGGAATCAGGGCCGTTGGACACCTTCTTTTGTTCTCTTGTGGAGGCACATATGTCGAAAGCATAGTGATTGGTTCAGCGACCTCAGCATCCAACTCCTCAATCCCCTGGCGGAGTTCCTCTTTGTATAGATCTAAGGGAGCAAAAGGTTGCTTTTTCTTGTCCATTTTTCCCTTATGTTGCACCTCCTATGGATGCTTTCTAGGTGAGTGGCACACTGGTTCTACAACCAGCTTCTTCTACTTTGGCTTGGAAGCAGACTGCTTTGGCCTAGGCAACCTTGGCGCCATAGGTACTGTTGGTGTAACTTCTATGCCCGCAGCTTCCAGAGATGGGGCCTCAGAAACCACGACCTCAGAACTTATAGGGTCAGATATCTTCTCCAAAGAAAATTGGTGCATTGTATCAAAATAATGAGCAAACCTTGGGTGCTTGAACCAAACATCCCAATCTTCTCGTTGTATGCAAGAACTTCTTAAGCAAAAAATCGTTTCTTTGCAGACCAACAGGACATACTTATCGTGATTTTCGGATTCAAATCCGACCATTCACACCATAAATTTGTCATAAATGCTGGTGGCAGATTTTCAAAGATTTTCACCTTAATTGTCGCTACCCACTCCTCCTAATGGGATTTTCTCAGTCCAATCAACTACAGTGACTCCAATGGCTATTTTTTGCCTAGGCTGCGTGGTACCCTCCTCCATGGTGCAGTTTCCCGAGCGTGGCTTCATCTGGTGCATCCTCGTCCATCTACATGTAGCCTGCTTGTTGGCTTGTTGGGCCCTAACCCAGGTTCAGCGTTAGATAGCCAAAAAAATCCCTGTACTACTGGCCCTTTCAGCAACAGTCCGCGGAGTGTGAACTAATATCTCACCTGAAGTAGTATGGGAGGATACTGGAAATAGGTTTCCACACCCTTGAGATGTTTGAGGGGTTGATTTATTCCAACTGTGAATACCTTCGCACAGGGTTCTTCGGGCACTCTCCTATCCTACGAGGCCTTCGTGCCCTTGTTATACCTGACTTCATGCAGCCCTAACCCGGAGTTGTGGGGCTTTCGTGCTGCTAGGGCAGCAACCTACACTATCTCGTGGATCTTACTTATCTTCTTATACCAATTATTTATCTTCGCGTACATAGATGCCTTATGTTATATTTTATCGTGTAGTAAAATAACAGTAAACTTGCAATTCATTCCCAATATACTTCAATGCATAAAACAGAAAATGGTACATAGAAATATGGTAAAACTTCTCTTTATTAATGCTTCAATTGGTTATAGACTCAACCTGCTATGCGCACTCAGCTGCATGGGTCTATGAACTCAGCTGCAGACTACTAGGCCTCTGCGCACTCAGCTACAGAGCCTTCTCCTACTCTACAACCCAAAGACACAATTTACACTTCAACTCAATGCTTCATAGATTCATTTCTTCATTCTATCCTTCTATTTATTCTCTTTACACTTAGAGCTTTGCTATATTTATACAATCCCATGGTCCGCGGACTATGGGTAGATCTTTCAAACCAAAATTACATTACAAAAACAAGGGCGTACAACCCTATGACTCTATTACAACTTTGAGCTCCACACCCACCTTTACAATGGACTTAGTCAAAACTTGGGCTTTATGCCCCAAAACTTGCCTAAGGGGGATCCCACACCCATCAGGCCCCCAACACAAACTTCGTGACTCACCCTCGAATCACTCTGTAGGTGTGGATATCTTCGCGCGAAGACCCTCCAACTCTGCTTGGATGACTGCAAGGTCAGTAGCGCACTGAGCGGCTGCCTATTAAATGTCTTGTACTTGTTGTTCCGAGACCGCGGTATCGAAACTACTTCCCTGGGTTTGTTCCTACGTCCCCTACATCTGCTGATAATCCCACGCCTTCTTTCATCTCCATAGAGAGTGATGATTGTGTTTCTGTCAGCTAGTCAGATAGTTGGGCCACCCATGTAGGGTGTCAGTCGACTGCCATTCACTTTGCCCAAGAGAGGTTCTCCATTTAGCTTTACTAGCTGCATCGCGCCTCCGTCTATGACTTCCTTAACAACGTATGGTCCTAGCCAATGCATCTTGAACTTTCCAGGGAATTTATCAAACTTACTATCATATAGCAACACTAAATCGTTTACCTTGAAGGTGCACAACTTAATATGTCGATCATGCCAGGCCTTTTCGCGTTGTTTTTGTACCTGCTAATCGAATCCAGCCAGAAACCATTCCTCTTTGAGTTCCACCAACTGCGCGAGCCTTTCCTCCAGGGCTCCACGATCCGTCATACTTGTGAGCACTGATATGCGCAGACTAGGCAGAATATACTCCATTGGCATGACAGCTTCCACTCCATAGACCAACCGGAAAGGTGTTTGTCCCGTCAGTTTCTTGTAGGTTGTCCTACAAGCCCATAATACTGCAAGTACGCGTAGGTCCCAAACACTCCGCTGTGCGTTGCTTACTTTGGTCAGCGCAGTCTCCAGTATTTCGTTAAATGCTTCTACTATCCCATTGGTTTGTGGATGATATAGTGTGCTTTTCTGATGATACACCTAAAAATATTATGTCAGCGCGCTGATTGTTTCGTTCATGAAATGTGTACCATGATCACTCATCAAGATCTTTGGATATCCAAATCGTGTCATTACATGTTCAAACAGAAACTTCATTGTCATGGCAGTCGTGCAATCTTTTACTGATTGCTTTTCTATCCAACGAATCAGGTACTCTGTCGCAGTGATAACGTATCTCACACCCATTTTTCCCTGAGTGTTGGGTTGTGTTATATTCTTTCCACGACTAACCCACGAAATTAATGGGGGTATGGGGGGGGGGGGGTTAGAAGGGGGGCAGAGCCCCCCTTTGTTGCACCGATTGCGTAGCAGGGGGGTCACAGGGGGTTTGAGGGGTGCAGGTCCGAGGCAACGCCCCAAAAAATTTTGTTTTTTGGACCCTATATTAGGTTGGGCAGACCTAGTGCATGATTTTTGCACATGGTTTTGGACGTGATGGTTTTCAGTCCATGTTATTGGATGCTTTGGCATGTATAAATATGTATTGTAACATTGAAAGGAACATAATGAAAAATCAATTTGGTAGTCCCGTTTTTGGGATCCAGGGGAAAGTCTATGTGTATGTGTGTTTTATGTGTTATGCTCTCGCGTTGCTTATTTTCTGTGTTTTAGAATTCGTATGCAAGTAATTTCTGTACGGGGTTAAAACCTACATTTGATATCAGAGCTATTTCAGCTTCAAGGGGAGGTCTTTGTTGCTGAGGGGTTTCGCTCGGGCCTGTGGTAGACCCTATTCAATGGGAGATCTGTGGGATCGATTCTGGTGGTGAACGAAGATGGCGAGCAGTTGAAAGATAGAGATCAAAAAATTTAATGGTCAGAGTTTTGAGTTGTGGAAACTCAAGATGAAGGATCTGTTGGTGGATAAATATCAGTGGATCGTGGTAGATCCAGGTACTAAACCAACAGGAGTGTCCGATGAAGAATGGAAGAAGTTGGATCGGAAGGCAAAGAGCACAATATGATTGTGTGTCTCAGATTCAGTATTGTTGAATGTATCAGGGAAATCTACAACGAAGTCTTTGTGGGACAAGTTAGGGACTTTGTACCAATCCAAGTCTCTGGTGAATAAATTATTCCTACGGAAAAAGTTGTATAACCTAAGGATGAAAGATGGAGACTCGATGACAGAGCATCTAAACGCATTTAATACTGTGGTAAGTCAGTTATTATCTATTGATATTAAAAAATTTAGATGAAGATAAGTGCATCAGTTTGTTTTGTTCTCTACCATATTTGTGGGATAGTTTGGTTATTGTAATAGGTAGCAATGCAACTGCCTTGCAATTTGATGAAATAGTCTCATCCTTGCTGACGGAGGAGATGAGACGGAAAAATATGGAGAGCCAGAATGGTAATGCCTTGTCTGTACGAGGATAGTCCTAGAACAGAAACAAAAATAAGTCATCGAGTGGTAGATCTAAATCTAGAGGGAGATCTAAATCTCCAGGAAACCTATAAAGGTGGTGTGCTGGAAATGCGGAAAGGAAGGGAAATACAAAAGGGACTGTAAATCTAAAGCTCCTGATAAAGGAAAGGGATCTGATGATGCTCCTTCTGTAGAGGCGAAAACCACCTTAGATGAAGGTGGGGATGTGTACTTGACTTCTTCAAGTACACATGTAGATCACGAGGCATGGTTGATTGACTCGGGTGCATCCTTTCACTTCACTCCCCATAGAGAGTGGTTCTATGAGTATGAGAAATATGATGGTGGTGATGTCTTCATGGGGGATGACAGGAAGGCTAGAATCATTGGTCGTGGAAAAGTAAAGTTGAAAGTTGCAAGGTGGAAGGGTTAGAACACTTTCGGGTGTTCTACATATTCCTACAATAGCTAGAAATCTTATTTCTGTAAGCAAGCTGGATGATGCAGGTGTAAAAACAGTGTCGAGAAGGATACCTGCAAGATGGTTCAGGGAGCACTGGTATTGATGCGGGGAGTTCGAATTGGAACTCTGTACAAGCTACAAGGTAGCACTGATGTTTATGGGTGCAACAGTTCCGTGGTTCCTGAAAGTGGAGCAGAAAATCTAGTGGTCTCTCGAGAGAAGACCATGCTGTGGCATCAAAGGCTTGGACATATTGGAGAGAAGGGCCTCTGAATACTTCATGGTAAAGGTTGTTAGAAAATTATATATTATGGAGCAATGGAACACATAAAATATTGCAGAAATATAAACATAGAAAACACATAAAAGAAGAGAGACACAGATATATGTGGTTCACCCAGTTTGGGATACATCCAACCCAAACAGCCAGTCCTTCCTTTCTATTATCCAGCAAAATGAAGAGACACAACCTACAGCAGATCCGTTGTAATATCCTATGTTTTCTCTCACAGTCTCACCTCTCTATTTCCCACTCACTAAATACACATCTATCACACAGTCTCAAATACAATGCCCTAATACAAAGAGAGGGGTTGCCTTCTAGGGAAAAAAACCCTAAACTAAACATAAGTTCTACCGTCAGATCATCCGCCTAATGAACGGCCCAGATTGACTAGAAATTACTATACTTTTACAAGGCAATTTTACAACTGTTTTTAGCTTCGGGGGCACTGCCCCGAAACCCCCCTCCAGGGGGGGGCTCCCAAAGGTCGTAGCCGCCCCCCCTGAACCCCCCCTGCAGCGAATATTTTACAGGCGGCGTTGCCGCCCCCATTTCGAACTGGGGTCCAATGTGGCGATACCTCTGAATATAGAAGATAATCAGGCTCCACACCCAACAATCTCCCACTTGGAGACTGATTGTAGCAACTCCACCGCTGCTCCATTTGTTGGACAATGACTCCTCTTTAGACCTGGCTATTTATCATCTTCATCGTCATCCTTGAAGACCAATTGAAACTGAGCATATTCTCAATTTCTCCCTGGTTACAACTTTTGTTAGCATATTTGCAGGATTCTGGCTAGTGTGTATCTTTTCCAGCTTCAACTCTCCATCTTCCAACATTGATCGTATGAAATGGTACTTGAGCTGTATGTGCTTAGTCCTGGAATGAAATGCTAAGTTCTTTGCAAGATGAATGGCACTTTGGCTATCACTGTATAACATGCCCATATCATGCTCCTTACCCAATTCACCCATAAACCTTTGTAACCAAATCATTTCTTTACTAGCCTCTGTAGCAGCAACATACTCTGCTTCTATTATTGAAAGTCCAACAACACTTTGGATTTTTGAAACCCAACTGACAGTTGTTCCTCCAACAGTAAATACATATCCTGTAGTGCTCCTCCTATTATCTCTGTCACCTGCCATATCTGCATCAACATATCCTTGTAGGGAGATGTTTGAACCACCAAAGCATAATGCTTGATTTGTGGTACCTTTCAAATATCTGAGAATCCATTTCACTGCCATCCAATGTTCCTTTCCTGGATTGTTCATGTACCTGCTTACAACTCCCACTGCATGTGCAATATCAGGCCTTGTGCAGACCATTGCATACATTAAGCTTCCAACTGCTGATGCATATGGAACTTTAGACATATAATCCATGTCTTCTTGGGTCTTTGGGCACATTTCCTTGCTAAGTTTGAAATGGCTAGCAAAAGGTGTACTAACTGGTTTTGCATTGTGCATGTTAAATCTTTTCACACCTTTTGTATGTACTCATTCTGAGACAATGTTAATTTACGGTTTTTCCTGTCTCTAGTTATTCTCATACCAAGGATTTGTTTTGCAGCTCCCAAATCCTTCATTGCAAATGAATTTGCCAATTTTATTTTGAGCACTTTATTTCGTGCATGTTAGATCCTGCAACAAGCATGTCATCTACATACAATAACAATATACTATAGCTGCCATCATTTTGCTTTTTCAAATAAAAACAATGATCAGAGTGACATCTAGTATAACCTTGTTCAGACATAAACTTGTCAAATTTTAGATACCACTGCCTTGGAGCCTGTTTTAAGCCATACAAGCTCTTCTTCAACCTGCACACTAGTTTCTCCTTCCCTATCACCTCATATCCTTGTGGCTGCTGCATATATATCTCTTCCTCCAAATCCCCGTGGAGAAAGGTTGTCTTTACATCTAACTGCTCAAGATGCAAATCTTCAGTTGCTACAAGACTTAAAATAGTTCTGATTGAATTCATTTTAACAACAGGAGAAAATATTTCATCAAAATCAATACCTTTCTTCTGTGCAAACCCCTTCACCACAAGTCTAGCTTTATACCTTTGTTTTCCTCCATCTTCTTCCTTCAGCCTGTAAACCCATTTATTCTTCAATGTAGTTTTTCCTACATGCAACCTGACTAAATCCAAAGTCTAGTTATGCATTAAGGAGTCCATCTCTTCTTCCATGGCTACCTCCCACTTCTTCTTACTTTCAACCTGCATTACTTCTTCATAACATTCGGGTTCACCGGAATCAGTCAACAATAAATAATATAATGAAGGAGAGTATCGTTCAGGGGGTCTACTTATCCTGGTAGATCTTCTAACACCACTTTCAGGTGTTTGGGGTGCCTGTTGTTGTTGTGGTGGTTGCTATTGTTGTGGTTGTTGATTATTATTATTTTCAGGCACCTTTACTTTTTCAGTGATTTCATCAAGAACTGCGTATTCCTTGTTTTCCTTTTCCTGTTTCTTTTCCTGCAACTGATTCTTATACGAGACCTTTTCATTGAATATTACATCTTTGCTCCTAATGATTTTGTGATTTTCGTAATCATATAAGCGATAACCAAAATCATTAACACCATATCCAATAAAGGTACATTTCTTTTACTTTGCCTCAAGATTTGTTCTATTTTCTTTATCAATATGGACAAAGGCCTCACAACCAAAAGGCTTTAAAATAGAGTAGTTTACCTTTTTACCTGTCCATGCTTCCTTTGGAACACCACCATCCAAGGAACTTGAAGGCCCTCTGTTTATTAGATAAACAGCAGTATCTACAGCATCTGCCCAAAACTGTAAAGGCAATCCTACATGCAATCTCATGCACCTTGCACGCTCCATGATTGTTCTATTCATCCTTTCTGACACACCATTTTCTTGTGGTGTTCTTGGAACTGTCTTCTCTCGGTGAATTCCATGCTCTGAACAGTACCTATCAAACTCTTTGCTGCAATATTCACCTCCATTGTCTGATCTAAGACACTTCAATTTCCTTCCTGTCTCAATCTCAACCAAAGCTTTCCATTTCTTGAAAGTATCAAATACATCAGATTTATTCTCAATACAATAAATCCAAGTTTTTCTAGTTGCATCATCAATAAAAGTAACATAATAACGAGAGCCACCGAGAGATGATACCTGAGCAGGTCCCCATACATCTGTATGCACAAGCTCTAATTTTTCATTCTTCTTTTCTTTCCCAACTCTGAGAAATCTGACTCTCTTTTGTTTTCCATAAATGCAATTCTCACAGAAGTCCAAATCAACATTCTTCAAACCCAGCAACAAATTCCTTGAGTGAAGAATCTTCATCCCCTTTTCACTCATGTGTCTGAGCCTATGATGCCATAATGCTGCATCTGCTCCTTTGGAAGTTAAAGCATTAACAAAGTTAGAAATACCATTGCATAAATACAATGTACCAACCTTTTCGCCTTTTGCTATTACCAGGGCTCCTTTGGTGACCTTCCAAGCTTTATCTATGAAAGTTGTCACACAGCCTTCACCGCCTAACTGCCCTGTTGAAATCAGATTTTCTTTAGATCTGGAACATGCCTTACCTCCTTTAATAGCCATTGGTTTCCATTCTGCTATTTTACAAGAACCTTACCCATTCCAACGATTTTACAGGGTTTATCATCACCCAAACAAACTTGTCCAAAATCTCCTTGAACATAGTCATGAAAGTATTTATTATCAGGTGTGGCATGGAATGAAGCCCCTGAATCTACCACCCAGGAATCAGTAATATTTTTGAAAGAAAGAATCAAAGCATCTTGTAACACCTCATCTGTCACATTTGCTTCATGATTGTTTTCTTGTTGTGCATCTCCTTCTTTTCCCTTCCGAGATCTACAGTCTTCCTTTAGGTGTCCTTTCTTTCCACATTTCCAGCACACTATCCCCGATCTGGACTTGGATCTGCCTTTCCTTGATTTACTGCGATATCCTGAGCTCTTTCCTCTTTCCATTTTTCTTCCTCTAGACTCTGCACTCAAAGCATTTCCCGATGTCTCACCGGATTTTTTCCATCGCATTTCCTCGCTAAGGATAGCACCGACAACATCATCAAACTTTAAAGTACTAGATCCAGAAACAGAGTTACTAATGGCCATTACCAAACCATTCCAACTTTCTGGTAATGAGCACAAGAATAACAGAGCTCTAACTTCATCATCAAAATTTACCCCTAGAGAACTTAATTGACTTGTAACTGTATTAAAATCATTTAAATGGTCTGCAACAGATCCACCTTCCGACATCTTCATATTAAATAACCATTTCATAAGAAATACCTTGTTTAAGGCCAATGGTTTTTCATATAGTTTCGACAATGCTTGAATCAACCCTCTGTCGTGGTTTCCTTCGAAATGTTGAAGGCGACTGACGCAGCAAGGCACAGCCGTATTGTTCCGAGTGCCTTTCTATCGAGAAGGTTCCGTTCTTCATCTGTCATACCCGTCGGCATCTTTGATTTTCTGCCCAATGGTAGGTATAGATCTTTCTGATACAGATAATCTTCCATCTGCATCTTCCACAGCGAGAAGTCTTGGCCGTTAAATTTCTCGACCCTAAACTTACCATCTTCTGCCATTGCTCCCACTCGAACCAGGAACCCTTCTTTCCTACGAGTTTATCAGCCAAATAGACCTTTGGCTCTGATACCAGTTGTTAGAAAATTATATATTATGGAGCAATGGAACACATAAAATATTGCAGAAATATAAACACAGAAAATGCATAAAACAAGAGAGACACAGATATACGTGGTTCACCTAGTTTGGGCTATGTCCACCCCGAACAGCCAGTCCTTCCTTTCTATTATCCAGCAAAATGAAGAGACACAACCTACAGTAGATCCGCTATAAGATCCTATGTTTTCTCTCACAGTCTCACCTCTCTATTTCCTGCTCACTGAATACACATCTATCACACAGCCTCAAATACAATGCCCTCATACAAAGAGAGGGGTTGCCTTCTAGGGCAAAAAAACCCTAAAATAACATAAGTTCTACCATCAGATCATCCGCCTAATGAACGGCCCAGATTGACTAGAAATTACTATACTTTTACAAGGACCCCCCCTGGACCCCCCCTGCAGCGAATATTTTACGGGAGGAGTTGCTGCCCCCATTTCAAACTGGGGTCCAATGTGGCGATACCTCTGAATATAGAAGATAATCAGGCTCCACACCCAACAAAGGTATGGTAGAAGGTATGAGTAATAGCTCTCTAGATTTTGATTTCAGTGAAAATTGTGTATATGGGAAGCTAAATCGGGTGATTTTCCCCTCTGGTGGTAAGAGGGCGAAACAGATATTAGAGCTTGTGCACAGTGATGTGCTTAGACCTGTGAAGGTTCCATCACTTGGTAAGTCTGTGTACTATGTATCATTTATAGATGACTTCTCAAGGAATACATGGATATATTTCCTTAAGAATAAATCTGAAGTCTTTGACAGGTTTAAAGAATTTAAGGCTCTGGTGGAAAACCAGACAAGAAGAAGATAAAGGTGTTGACGACAGATAACGGTGGAGAGTCTTGCAGTAAGGAATTTGAAGAATTCTGTAAGAAGTGTGGCATAGCATGGCAGAAGACTACTCCATACACACCTGAGAAAAATGGAGTTACAGAAAGAATGAACAAGACGTTGATGGAAAAGGCAAGAAGCATGCTCAGTGGTGCCAGGTTAGGACAAGAATTTTGGGCAGAGGCAGTGGAGACAACATGTTACCTGGTCAACAAATCACCTTCATCAGTGTTGGAGGATAAGACTCCACAAGAGGTATGCAGTGGTAAGAAACCCTCTCTTTTACATCTGAGGGTATTTGGATGTGATGCATATGTACATGTTCCAAACGAGAAAAGAACCAAGTTGGATAGTAAATCTGAAAAGAGCATCTTTATTGGGTATAAGGATGGTTTAAAGGGTTATAAGCTTTGGAACCCAGTAACAAGGAAGGTTGTGTACAGCCGAGATGTGGTGTTTAGATAGGTGAAATATGTTATTAAACATGAAGTCCAACCAAAGGAACCTGAGAATATAGAGTTTGAGCTAAAGGAGGAAGAATCAGACTCTACAACGGAGGAGGAATCAGAAGATGAAGAGCCACAAACTCTGGGTGTGAGAAGATCAATTCGAGAAAGAAGGTAGCCAGAAAGGTATAGTCCATCTGCTTTCTGTTTAAATTTTGCTTTACCTATTACTGATGATGATCCCAGAACTGTGAAGGAAGCAGTAGATTCAGAGGATGGAAAACTCTGGAAAAGAGGCCATGGTGGATGAAATGGAATCTTTGCACAAAAATGAGGCTTGGGATTTGGTGGAGTTGTCGGCTGGAAGGAAATGCATTGGCAGCAAATGGGTTTTCAAGAAGAAGACAAATGCAGAAGGAAAGGTGGAGAAATACAAAGCTCGGTTGGTAGCAAAAGGTTATTCCCAGGTGTCAGGAATTGATTTTCATGATATTTTTTCTCCTATTGCTAAGGTAACTTCTATTAGATTACTTTTATCTGTTGCTGCTGCTTTTGATTTTGAGGTAGAACAGATGGATGTGAAGAAGCATTTCTTCACGAGGATCTGGAAGAGGAGATCTACATGAAGCAACCTGAAGGTTTTGCGGTGAAGGGTAAGAAATAACTGGTATGCAAGTTAAAGAAGTCTATGTATGGGTTAAAACAGTCACCAAGGATGTGGTATCAGAAATTTGATACTTTTATATGGGGACTTGGCTTCACCAGAAGAAAAGTAGATCACTGTGTGTATTTTAAATTAGTTGGTGACCATGTTATTTATTTGGTCTTGTATGTGGATGATATGTTGTTGGTTGGAAATGACAAAGAAATTATCCAAGATTTGAAGACCCAATTGTCCTCCAAATTCGACATGAAAGATCTTGGTGCTGCAAACTATATTTTGGGCATGGAAATTAAAAGAGACTGGGAAAAGTGGAAGCTCTGGTTAAACCAGAGGAAGTATGTCGAGACAATACTGCAGAGGTTTAATATGCAGGATAGTAAACCAGTGAAGGTTCTTATTCCTGTAGGTGTGAGTTTATCTGCTGAACAGTGTCCCAAGACACAAGAAGAGGAAGAGGACATGTCCCATGTTCCATATGTAAGTGTAATCAGTAGCCTGATGTATGTAATGGTCTATACTAGACCAGACATTGCACATGTGGTGGGAGTATTGAGCAGGTTTATGTCAAAACCAGGGAAGGAGCACTGGACAACAGTGAAGCAGGTTTTCAAGTATTTTCATGGGACTAGTGATTATGGTTTGTGCTACCAAGGAAGACCAAGATTGGATAAAGCGTTGGATATTCATGGCTTTGTTGATGCAGACTGGGATGGAGATCTAGATCAAACAAGATCTACAAGTGGGTATGTGTTTAACCTATTTGGAGGTGCAGTCAGTTGGATGAGCAAAAAACAATATGTAGTGGCATTATAAACTATAGAGGCAGAATACATGGCAGCCACTAATGCAAGAAAGGAAGCAGTTTGGTTGGAGAGATTGTGTTCAAGTATGGGGTTAGTACAGGGAGCTATAAGGATAATGACAGCCAAAGTGCAATTTTCTTGGCAAAGAACCCTATTGAAAATAATACTGAGAGGGGGGGTGAATCAGTATTATCAAATTCTTTTCAATATGCCTTCTAGATTTATACTTTAATTTATTCTTCAGATATTGATCATTAATTTGTATGTCAGTGCCATAAGTAATGAACAAGAGCAAGAAAAATAGATAAGCACACCAAAGAACACCAGATATAAGGTGGAAACCCAATGTGGGTGAAAACCACCTGCTGCAATATGTCTCTATCTTCCTTCAATTAGAAACTTCTTTTACAAGATTTTTGTACTGGTGTAGTCCTTTACCAGTACGCAGGCTACAACCTGCAGAGAGCTACAACTCTCTCTCCTTTTCCAATCTCTCCTCGAAGGGAGCTACAACCCCCTTTGTTCTTATACTTCTTTAAGGACCACGTTTCATTAATTTTCAGACTGGATCCAAGAAGATCAAATAATCATCAAGTACATGCAAATCACCCAATCTCCTTATACAATCAACCAATGAATCACCTAACTTCTCAGAATGTTGTAAACAGAAAAGTAATACCAGAAATCTAAATCCAGAACTCTGCAGCAATAGATAAAAGATAGTCAACAAATGTTTTAAGACAGGTCCACAACTTCACCGATATAAACCTGCGGATATTCGCAGTCTTTCTGTGCCTGAACTGTGCAGATCGGCACCGTATCCTTCTACTGCTCTGTGTACCACTGCAGTTTCTCCTTTTGCTGAACTGCGTGCCTCAACTCAGATACGCATTGTACTCTCTGTCTGACCGCATACCTCTGCACTGTTCCTTCTATGCCTCTGCGTATCACTGCAGTTTCTCCTTCTGCTGAACTGCGTACCTCAACTCAGATACGCACTGTACTCTCTGTATGACCGCGTACCTCCGCATTGTTCCTTCTGTGCCTCTGCGTATCTCCGCATCGTGTTTTCTTCTGCGCTGCGTAGCTCACACTGCGCCTTCTGTTGCGCTACGTACCCCCGCACTGCGTCTTCTCCTGCACTGCGTACGCCCACAATTACACCGTGGATCGCCTGCGAACCTCTGATTAGGGCCAAATTAATAGTCCTCCAATGTGCCACGGTCAGTCAAATCCACAGATCTGATCATGCGCCCGAGATATCACGACTCATCAATAGACTCGCCTTAAATTTTCTCCTTGATTTAGATCTAGATTTTAAAACCAATCACCCAAACATTCAGATCTTAAGATATTCAAATTTCACTAGTATCTAGCCAAGTGATCTCCTTCCCCTTTTTATAGTCAAACCCTTATCCACACCATGGGACAAAACCATCAAAAACCAATACAAGGGATCCAAACCGGGGTTCAATAAATTAGATCCTATACCACGAGCCAAAACCATAGGATCGTAAAAGACGGGCTAAAAACCAAGGGCCAAACATAGGATACCCCACGTGAGCGCGCTTCTTTGCATTGGAGTGAGTGAACTGGGGGACCGCACCTTATGAACGATGAACCTGCGGGTATGTCCGCACTCCCTGGATGGCGAACCTGCGGGTCCGCACCTTTTGAACAATTCACCTACGAACCTCTTATTGTTTTGCCACTTGAGTGAGTTTCCATCAAGTACAACACTTGTACCATAGAGCCAAACTAGAATCATAATGCCAACAATCTCCCCCTTTGGACTTGATGGCAACCTCAAGATCCTCATCGTCATTCTCCCCCTTTGACATCAAGGGCAAAGGGTTATGCTCCCCCTGAGACCATGCTTAAATCTTTAATCATGCTCCCCCTAACGGTAAACTAGATCTACAAACCATACTCCACCATACACCATAAGAGAAATAGATAGAAACATATTGCAGCAATATTTAGATCAGCATCCATGATCTCCTTCTGTGCTACCATAATGCCAACAATGCATTATATTTGCTCCCCCTGAACCTATGCCATTCGATCTTCAACCAATCCATAAGCTAGCAAATGTACGCGTATACCCCATATGAACCTCGCGTACAACCAACAATCTCTGAAACAGATGATTAACAACAAGATGATACATCAACAACCCCCAGCTTTTGCCTGAGGTATTCAAAGGTCTCCCTAGGCAATGGTTTGGTGAGTATATCAGCAACTTGTTCCTTAGAAGGAACATACTCCAACTTGACCTTTTGTTCAAGCACTTGTTCCCTGAGAAAGTGATACTTGATCGGTATGTGCTTGGTCTTTGAATGCATGACTGGGTTCTTTGAAATGCTGATTGCACTTGTATTATCACATAAGATGGAGATAGGTGGAGTACAAGTGATTTGAAAATCCTGCAAGGTCTGCATCATCCAAAGGAGTTGAGTGCAACAAGATGCAGCAACCACATATTCTGCTTCAGCTTTAGATAAAGCAATCGAACTTTGTTTCTTGCTAAACCAAGATACTAATTTAGAACCCATAAAGAATGCACCACCACTTGTGCTCTTCCGGTCATCCACGCTTCCGGCCCAATCTGCATCTGTATAAGCATGAAGTGTGAGATCTGTATCTCTAGGATACCATAAGCCATAGTTTTGAGTTCCTTGAAGGTACTTAAAAATTCTCTTCACTGCCTGAAGATGAGTTTCCTTTGGATTTGCCTGAAATCTTCCAACTATTCCCACTACATGCATGATGTCTAATCGGGTACCTGTTAAATAAAGTAGACTTCCAATCATAGATCTGTAGGTTGGTTGGTGCACTGTTGTTGATTCATCATTTGCACTGAGGCTACATCCTGTGACCATGGGGGTACATACTGGTTTTGCATCTTGCATGCCATATTTCTTCAAAATCTGATTGAGATACTTGGTTTGAGACAAGAAAATCCCGCCTTCATTTTGTTGGATTTGCAATCCAAGAAAATATGTCACTTCTCCAAGCAAAGACATTTCAAATTCTTTCTGCATCACCAAGGCAAAGCTTTGACTCATAGCTTCTTCATTGCTGCCAAAGATAATATCATCTACATACGCAACAAGTATTAGTAATTTGCCATTTTCAATTTTTATGTAAAGATTGCTATCTACTGATCCCTTTGAAAAACCTTGTTGATGAAGATATTTGTCCAAATGGTAGTACCAAGCCCTTGGAGCCTGTTTAAGACCATAGAGAGCCTTCTTTAGTCTGCATACGAGATTTGGATCATTCCCAAGGATGAACCCATCCGGTTTCTCAATGTACACTTCTTCTTCTAAGTCCCCATTCAGAAAGGTTGATTTCACGTCCATTTGAAAAACTTTGAACTTCTGAAAGCTTGAGAGAGCAAGGAACATTCAAATGGCCTCAAGTCTAGCAACGGGAGCAAAAGTTTCTTCGAAGTCTATTCCTTCTTGTTGAGCATACCCTTTACAAACAAGTCTGGCCTTGTTTCTAATTACTTCTCCATTTTCATTCAACTTATTTTTGAAGATCCATTTTGTCCCTATGACATTCTTATCTTTTGGTCTAGGAACCAATTCCCAAGTGTTATTCTTTTCGATCTGCTCAAGTTCTTCATCCATCGCCTTGACCCAGCATTCATCTTTGCATTCCTCTCTTACATTTTGTGGTTTAGTGGAGGAGAGAAATGCCAAATAGCTTGAGGCTTCTGCAATTGTTCTTCTTGTTTGTACACCTGCTTCTTTCTGCCCCAAAATCTGAGATTCTGGATGATTCTTTTGAACGTACCTGGATGGAGTCTTCTCTTCTATCCTTATTTGCTCCTCAGGTGCCTCTTGAGGTTCTTCTTCATTATTTGTCTGATTTGGAGAGTAGTCTTCATCCTCTTCAATATTTTCATGATTTACTTGCCTAGGGATGTATCCTTTTTCATCAACCACTACATCAATGTTGTCAACTATTCTTCCAAGTCTTTTATTGTAACACTTATATGCTTTGTTTTGGGGAGAATAACCAAGGAGAATGCCTTCGTCCTTGTGTTTCATAAGTCCCAACCAAACCATCCTGGAGAAGTCGTCAATGAATAATATAAAGTATTCTTCTCCTCGAGGTGACCTTGTCCTAAATGGACCACATACATCTGTATGGACTAGTTCAAGAGGCCTGCTGGCTGATCCTTCCTTCTCAGGGAAGTTAGTTCTGGTTTGCTTACCAAACTGACATGATTTACATATGGTGTTGTCTGGAATTTTGATATCTGGAAGACCACGAACAGCCTGGTATTTGCATGCTTTCCTTATTTGTGAAAAGCTTAGATGCCCCAACCTCCGGTGCCATAACTAATGTTCATCATCCTTACTCAAATAGCATTGTTGTTGTCCTTCTTCAAATATGTATAGATTATTTGGAGTTCTTCTGCCTTTGATCATTGTTTTTCCTGTATCAAGATCACGAACGCTACATCCATTTGATCGAAATATTACCTCGGTTCCTTGATCGCACATCTCACTGACACTCAATAGATTATGCTTCAAGCCATCAACATACAAAACATTTCCAGCTTTGACCTTTTCTTTCAAATGAGAAGTGCCTTTTCCTTTTATGGCTGCAGGGGTATCATTTCCAAAAGAAACTTTCTTACCCTTTTCTAAAGCAGTATATGATTCAAGTTTTTCTTTATCACCTGTCATATGCTTCGAACATCCACTATCGATGTACCATAGATTTTCCTGTCCTTCTGCATAAAAGGCTATCCCACATCTTTCTGGTTGCGGTTCCTTTATTCTCCATGTTCGGGTGCTTGAGGCTTGTTCCTTTGTCTGCCGAAACCTGCTCCTGCATTCAGAATCTTCATGACCGAAGTTATTACAAATAGAACATTCAATTTCATTTTCAAGGGCCGAAAAGTTGTTATAGGTCCTTTTCGTAATCCCGGTCATACTTCTTTGTTTTTGAGCTTCTCTAGTCATGATTGTCTTATAGGCAACACATTGAGCTGCTTTGTGACCAAAGTTATGGCAAGAGAAACATTGACCATTGAAGAAATTTCTGCGATTATCAAATCTACCAGCCAAATGATTGTAATTTCTATTGTCATCCATTCTTGAAGCAAATTGAGAAGTTTTTACCTGTGGCTGGTTGTAGCTTTTGTTCACCCTTAAGATGGATTGCCCCTGGTTTACCTGGTAGTCTCTGTTTGTTCTTGATATAATTCGTCCCTGCTTTACCTGATGATCTCCATTGGGCTTTTGCTCATTCCTCCTTGCTGCATCAAGATAACTCTTTGAGGTGGATGCTTGAGATGTTTCTCCATTATAACCCAGACCTGTCTTAATTAGTGGAGAACGTTGTACATTGATAATCTCATCCAGAGTTTCAGATCCTTTAACAAACTTAAGATTAAGAACCTTTGTTTTCTCAATTTCTTTTCTAAGGCCAACAATTTCACATTCTAACTTCTCAAGAGATTTTTCTTTTTCATCAAGTTGAAATTGCAGAGTATCAATGATCACATTCTTTTCTTCTAAACATGTCTTGAGTCTAGAAATCTCTTCATAAAAGTCATCCACATCTATAGCATCCATGTAATCATCATCTTCAAAAGCCATTAAAAGTTTATAATCATTACCTCGTTCATCTTCATCACTATTTGATAGGCCATCACTGTCTTCATGAGTGTAGCAAATTTTCTTAGTTGCATTTTGTTTCTTGTTCCATCTAACAGGTTCCTTCCCTTTGTCAATCTTATCCTTGTGAGGAAATTTGGCAGCATAGTGACCGACTCTTCCATAAGAAAATCATTTGAAAGGTAACTTACCTCGGAACCGTCCAGTACCCCATTGAAGATTTCTGACAAAATTTGATTCTTCTTCTTCTTCTGACACGTGTCCTGAATCGTAGTACTCGCCTTTGCCTGAAGCCTTGAAGGCAGCTTCTCTCCTGTCTGATGGACCTCCTTTCCTCATTTCATAAGCAGTTAGAATTCCATGCAGCTGTGACATTTTAAGGCTTTGTAGATTCTCCTTTTCTTCTATAGCAAAAACTTTAGATTCAAACCTAGGGGACAAAGTTATTAGAACATTTTCAACCACAACAGCCTATTTTATTTCTTCACCCAAATTTTTCATACAATTAACAATCTCATCTACACGAAGAAAATAGTTAGCCACACTTTCATCATTATACATCCTGAGATTTTCATACTGAATCGTGAGGGTTTGAAGTTTTGCTCATTTTACTTGATCATCCCCTTCATAGCTAAGAATAATCTTGTCCCATATCTCTTTTGCAGATTTAAACTGCATTACCTTGACAAATTCTGATTGAGATAGACATCCTAATAGAGTATTGACTGCCTTTGCATTTGTTTCATATTTCTTCTTCTCAGCCGGATCTGTAGGAGTTGTTGATGGAAAAGTATACCCTATATCTATGATATCCCAGACTTCTGTACCAAGAGATTGAAGATAAGCAGTAACTCTTACCTTCCACTAAACGAAGTTTGTCCCATCAAAAATCGGTGGCCTGATTGATGCTTCCCTCTTGTAGTTGCTCATGATGCAAGATCTTTCTTCAAGCGATTAAGCTTCTTCTGAAGAACCTGCTCTGATACCAATTGTTGAAAATAATATTCAGGGGGGGTGAATCAGTATTATCAAATTCTTTTCAATATGCCTTCCAGATTTATACTTTAATTTATTCTTCAGATATTGATCATTAATTTGTATGTCAATGCCATATAATAATGAACAAGAGCAAGAAAAATAGATAAGCACACCAAAGAACACCAGATATAAGGTGGAAACCCAATGTGGGTGAAAACCACCTGCTGCAATATGTCTCTATCTTCTTTCAATTAGAAACTTCTTTTACAAGGATTTTGTACTGGTGCAGTCCTTTACCAGTACGCAGGCTACAACCTACAGAGAGCTACAACTCTCTCTCATTTTCCGGTCTCTCCTGGAAGGGAGCTACAACCCCCTTTGTTCTTCTACTTCTTTAAGGACCACGTTTCATTAATTTTCAGACTGGATCCAAGAAGATCAAATAATAATCAAGTACATGCAAATCACCCAATCTCCTTATACAATCAACCAATGAATCACCCAACTTCTCAGAATGCTGTAAACAAAAAAGTAATACCAGAAATCTAAACCCAGAACTTTGCAGCAATAGATAAAAGATAGTCAACAAATGTTTTAAGACAGGTTCGCAACTTCACCGATATAAACTTGCGGATATCCGCAGTCTTTCTGTGCCTGAACTGCGCAGATCTGCACCGTATCCTTCTACTGCTCTGCGTACCACTGCAGTTTCTCCTTCTGCTGAACTGCGTACCTCAACTCAGATACGCACTGTACTCTCTGTCTGACCACGTACCTCTGCACTATTCCTTCTGTGCCTCTGCGTATCACTGCAGTTTCTCCTTCTGCTAAACTGCGTACCTCAACTCAAATACGCACTGTACTCTCTATCTAACCGAGTACCTCCGCATTGTTCCTTCTGTGCCTCTACGTATCTCCACACCTTGTTTTCTTTTGCACTGCGTACCTCGCATTGCGCCTTCTGTTGTGCTGCGTACCCCCGCACTGCGTCTTCTCCTGCACTACATACCCCCGCAATTACACCATGGATCACCTGCGAACCTCTGATTAGGACCAGATTAACAGTCCTCCAATGTGCCACGGTTAGTCAGATCCACAGATCTGATCATGCGCCCGAGAGATCACGACTTATCAATAGATTCGCCTTAAATTTTCTCCTTGATTTAGATCTAGCTTTTAAAACCAATCACCCAAACATTCAGATCTTAAGATATTCAAATTTCACTAGTATCTAGCCAAGTGATCTCCTTCCCCTTTGTATAGTCAAACCCTTATCCACACCATGGGACAAAACCATCAAAAACCAATACAAGGGATCCAAACCAGGGTTCAATAAATTAGATCCTATAACACGGGCCAAAACCATAGGATCGTAAAAGACGAGCTAAAAACCAAGGGCCAAACATAGGATACCCCACGTGAGCGCGCTTCTCTGCATTGGAGTGAGTGAACTGGGGGACCGCACCTTATGAACGGTGAACCTGCGGGTATGTCCGCACTCCCTGGACGGCAAACCTATGGGTCCGCACCTTTTGAACGATTCACCTGCGAACCTCTTATTGTTTTGCCACTTGAGTGAGTTGCCATCAAGTACAACACCTGTACCATAGAGCCAAACCAGAATCATAATGCCAACAAACGCTGCATATCATTCAAAGACAAAGCACATTGATTTTCAGTATCACTTTGTGAGGGATATGAGAGAAGACAAAAAGGTGTTGCTGGTAAAGGTGGAAACTTTGAAGAATACTATAGATGCATTGACAAAATCTGTGAGCTCTGAGAAGTTCTCTTGGTGTAGAGAAGCAATGGGCATTGCAGGGCTAGATAAATGACTAAGCTCTCTTGTGGCCCCCTATGGAAAGAAAACAACAAGTGGCAGAATGTTGGGTTGTGTTATATTCTTTCCACAACTAGCCCACGTAGTTAACCAGGGGGTTAGAAGGGGGCGGAGCGCCCCCTTCATTGCACCGATTGCATAGCAGGGGGGGTCACAAGGGGTTTGAGGGGTGCAAGTAACCCCCTTCTATGGGGTCTGGGGCAATCCCCCGGAAAATTTTGTTTTTTGGACCTGTTGAAGCCCCGAAAATCGGGTCTACAACAAGGGGGATACCCGCCCGGTCCGGACCTTGGTTGGCAGCTCCTTTTCCATTTGGTATAGCGGATCTGACTGGGGATATGGGACCAGTTTCCCAATTTCAGTGTGTGTGTGAGAAAGATTGATATTTCTGTTTCTAACAATTTCTAAATGGAATACTTCTACTCTAATTCTAATCTAATAATAAGGAAATTATATTCTAATAACAGAATATGTAAATCTACACCAACCCAGGGTTTAATATTTCTTCTATGCGATCTAAAAGGATTTCAAACAACAACTGGTAATAAAGATCATTCAGCTGTTATGAGAAAAGAATTCAGTACAAATGAACCACTTCGTATAAAAAGTTAGACGAAACAGTTGTGCAAAACATATCGCATAATGAGCTATTCATACACTAAGCATAAATAAATAGCTATCACCGTACAAAAGTGCCAAATGATAAATCAGGCATTCATACATTCATATATAAATAACGGAACTAAAAATCACTTTAACGCAAGGCAGAAATAGTTAAGAGATAGAAATACCATTTATAACTAGTCCTACTCATGAGCTTCAAGTGATCACAATTTATCTCTTCTTGATCAAATATCCACTAAGAGTACAAAAGTGCAACATCAGTAGCAGATATTAAATGCAAACATCAATAAATCTTGTTCCATTCATTCATCAAAACCTCCTCAGAGGGTACAGAAGTGCATGTTCTGGGGATAAGTTTTTGATAAATTTCAGGACCCTTCTCTAAATGCATGAGAAGGGTTTAAATACTACTAACTAAATCTAAAAATAAATTATTACAAAAATATAGGATACGGTTTAAATGACCGTCCTCTTTTCTGGAAAATAAAACAAAATTAAAGCTAAAATTAAGTCTAACATTAAACTACTTCTGTATTTGGTCCTTGAAATCACACGCATGCAGCATCTGTTTGAGAAGGGTCTGCTGGCTGACTTCCGCTTTTAGCTGAGCTGAGAAAACAGAATCGACAAGAGCTGGCACCATTTTTTTGGCCGAATTGATGATACACTTAACAGTCATCCACTGGCTATGTGGATTTACCAAGTAAGCCCAGTAATAATCCAATTTCAACCTGGTTAACCCTTGAATTGCTTGTGCCTTGTCTTGGGCCTTCTGTTTCCAATCTGCCTGTGGTTTTGTTTTCTTGCAATTTTCGGAGTTTGCAGGTGACTGGGCAATTAGCAGCTTGCCATTTTGGAAAAAATTTCTCAGCTAGGTGCTAATCGCGCATCGGAAACTGCCTCTATTTCTTGATCCGGGTTTCCTTGATGCGTTTTTCGCCTTTTGCGCTTTTTCCTTCCAACAGATATAAAGTTCAAAATTTGTAAAAATAATACTTCTGTGAACTCTTGACTTTGAGTCTTAAACTGTTTGTTTCTGATATCAACTATGTCTAGTGTCCACTTAACCATGTCCATGGATGAGAGAATTTTGGGCCTTGCTGCTATCCGGTGTAAGAATGAGCAAGCTAGCTCTGTAAGGGATGCTTCTGAAGAACCATTTGAGCCCGCGGTAGTAGTAACTTCCATTACTCTGGGATTCTCCTCTTCGAGCAGATTATACATGCCTTCCCACGTAGCTATTCTCGCGTCTCCATTACAGGTCGTGTCTGTATATAAGGGCGCCATTTCCTTTTCTTCTGAGCTCGGGGCTTTTCTTTTCTTTCCCATTTTAACCTACATATTGCTTTGTATCGGCCTCTGTTCTCCGTTCCTGCAATCCACAAGTGAAGCGAAAATGAATGACAAGGAAGGGTGATGTGAAAGTATTAAATGTCGCAGACATACCAAGTATACCACCTTACGTGAAATGATGCATTGAAAAGAACGCACCCATATTCCATTATAACTGGAAACTACCTCATTTATTAGCATTAAAGCGCATAACCAGGTGTCAGCTTAGGGAAAATACTTTTCTTGAATAATGTGCCCGAAAGATCTGTGATGAAGCGATTTTTCGATTTGCTTCGCAACATCGCAGATCGCAACATCATAAAATCGCAAAATCATAACATCACAAAATTGATCGCTCGTGACATCGCATTATCGCGAAATCGCAATATCGCAGATCACAGGAATGTTATGTATGCCAATCTTTGTTAACCTATTTTCTGCGAAATGCGATCTTGCGATCGGCGTCATCGCATATCGGCAAATTTTAAAGTGTTTCATGTAAGTTGTATTTGCTGGGTGCGATGCGATACTATCGCGTATCGCGATCTCGCAATATTGGAACTTCGGCTTGTAAGGAGGCATCCCGCTATCTTTTTGTGATGCGATTTTCCTAAGGAAAGATTTTATCTTACCTTATCATAAAACTTGGATTTTTTTAGGTTTTCAAAGGGAGGTTTCCTAAGCTTATGATGGTAAGTTTATTCAAAAAAGGAAATTTAAACACTACTTTGATTTTTTAGATTTTTAACTAAGGGTCCCCACTTATTTAGTATTAGGAATAACACTCAATAAGAAGGGGGGTTGTTGCTAGCCACAACAATTGGCGATTCACTTGGAAGAACCAATTATCTCTGCTATTTTTTGAATTTTCAAAACTTCCAAAAAAGAAAATTTTCCAGAAAGTTAAACTTTATTATAGAAAGATAAAGTACATTATATTCTAACCTGTCAATGACATTTTGTTTCAACTATTTTCAACTTTGATTATTTGCTGCCGCAAGCTAGTCCTTGTATTTACATTAGTCATTACTTGGCTTGTAAAGATAAAACAAAGTCTTCTTTGTAAACCAGTTTTAAATATGCTCATTTGTGGTAGGTAGAGCCTCTACTGCCAGCAGGCATTTATAGCCTCGACAGGGTTACTTGTTACCCAACAATGATCCTGTATCCTACTTAAAGAAACCCACAATTCCCAAAGGAGAATCCATATCCACACTTTCTACTTTCATTTTCTTTTTTTATTCTTAAAGAGCAATGTCTTGGTTTGGTAGCCAATTTATGACACAAACATTCATTGATTTATAACTTTGCTGAACAAGTTGGCTCGTGATGAGACCCCTTGCCTTTTGATTGCAACAATATTGAGTCTTTGCCCTGTTGTGGTATGCAGTATTGGCAAAGTCAGCAAGTTACAATATCTGTGATTATGATAAGCCAGCTCATGATGAGACCTCTCACTCTTTAAGATAAAGTGTATCCTTGGATTGTTCCTCTTAAAGTTGTGATTTCCTTAGTAGGGAGGAAGTCACTATTTCCTCAAGATAGCTCTGGATGACAATAGTAGAGCTTTTGGAAATAGCTGTTCTACAGAGAATCTTTATTTTGTTATTGATACTTTTCATTGCACTGATATAAAACAATTTCTCACTAAAGGTTGTTTTCATCAAAGTTTATGAAGTTGAACTAGTATCATATCTAGGCTAGAGTTTTTAACTGTATCTTTCAATAATAAAGATCAATTTTCCAAAAGATTTGTTATTTATACAAGCGAAAGATCAAAATTTGAAAAGAATTGGTGTCTTTTTTTCATAAATTCCTATCGTAACCATTCACAACTGGTTTTATAATGAAAAGCAAAAACAACTACCCTAAAAAATAGAAGAATGATCTTCTATGGAAAATATTTCTTAGGAATCTGACCATTAACAGGTAAAGAATCCATCTTCCCTGTTAAATCTTGTAACATGAATGTCGACGAACCTATGATTTCTACAATTTGAAAAGGACCAAGCCACATTCTTTGAAATTTTGTATGTTTTCCCTTTTCCTCATGAGCCTTGTCCCATTTTAAAACTAAATCTCCCAATTGAAAATATTTTCTGGATATCATATTGGAATCAAAAGAGGCCTTCACCAATGCTTGATGATGAGCGTGATTTACCTTAGCCCGTTCTCGTTGTTCTTCTAATTTAATTAATTCCAGCTGCCTAGGTTGTAAAGAGGAAGTTGGTACTTCATCAATATATTGAACCAAAGCTAAAGAGGGAATTTCCAGATGTGTTGGAAGAACCACTTCTTTTCCATAAACTAAATTAAAGGGAGAAGTGCTAATAGAGGCTTTCTGTGTTATTCGGTCTGCCCATAAAGCATATATTAAAGACTTATGCCAATTTTTATGATTTTGGTCAATGGTTCGCTTAATGATTCTGATTAAATTCTTATTTGTAGATTCAGCTAACCCATTCCCTTGTGGATAATAATTGGCCGAGTATTTAAGCTTGAAACCCCTTTTGAGTGTGAATTCAGTCATTGTATTTACAGAAAAGTATGATGCATTATCAAACATTAAAGCGGAAGGCAATCCAAACCTGATGATTATGAACTGATCTATGAATTCAATGATATTTTCAGCGTTAGCTGTCTTGAGTGGAACTGCTTCTACCCATTTGGTAAAGTAGTCTGTTGCTGTAAGAATGTGTCTATGCTGTTTAGAAGAGTGAAGAACGATCTCACCTATTATGTCCAATCCCCACTGATCGAAAGGTTGTTCGATGGTAACTGGTTGCAGTGGCAAGGATGGTTTCTTTTGTCTTCCAGCAGCAGTTTAACAGACTTGGCATTTTCTTACGTAGTTATGTGTGTCCTTGAATAATGTGGGCCAGTAATAGCCTACGCATAAGATCTTATGAGCGGTTGCATCTCTAGTGTAGTGTCCGCCTGCGGGCCCATCATGGAGTTCCTGCAAGACTTTTTCAGCTTCATTTTTCTCAAGACATATAAGTAGAACAGAATCATAATTTATTCTGAAAAGAACATCATTTACAAGTTGATATTGTTTGGCTTTTAGCCTTAGAGCTCTTTTCTTGGTATGATCAAGATTTGGAGGGGCATATCCATTCTTCAAATAATAAATAATCTCAGCATATAATGACTCAGCATCGTTTAGGCTTACCTTGTACACTTGTACCTCTTCAGATGGATTTTCAAGCATTAGCGATGCTCCTGCCAGTAGTTTGCAAAAGCCTTGACCTTTTACAATGTTTGCTAGTTTGATTTCTATGTCGTACTCTTGTAAGGCAGTAACCCAATTTGCCCTTTTCTCACCCACATCCTTCTATACTAGAAGACTTCTTACCGCTGGAAACGGTACTATGATCTTGGTATGTGTTTTGAGTAAGAAAGGTCTGAAGTATTTAATTGCTTTAAAAACAGCATAGGCTTGTTTTTCCACATCTGAATAATTCAGTTCAGCACCTTGTAAATTGGAACTGAAAAAAGCAAATGGGGCTTCCGCCTTCTCTTGATTTGTTTGAGTGAGTATCGCAGCATATGATCTATCTGAGGCAAAGCTATACAAAAGAAAAGGATAGGAAAAATTTGGAGTTGCTAACGATGGAGCATTAATAATGGCTTGTTTGATCAGATTGAATGCTTCATGTTCATCTTGGCCCCATTTAAAGTTTGCGTTCTTTTTAATCATGGCTTGTAAAGGAGACACAATTCTTGAAAAGTCTGGGATGAATCTCTTTACAAAGTTGATCTGGCCAAGGCAAGATTGCATGGCTTTCTTATTGTGAGGTAGGGGAACTGCAGAAATTTCTTTGATTCTGTCAGGATCAATGTGAATTCCAGATTTTGACACTATGAATCCTAGAAGCTTTCCTTCACTTAATGCGAAAAATGATTTTTTCGGGTTAAGCGAAATTCCATACCTTAAAAAATGTTGGAAGATTTGTTTTAAATCCCTGAGATGGTTGTTTCGTTTCTTGGAATAAATAGTAATATCATCCAAATAAATTACTACTGACTTATTAACTAACCCTTTGAATGCAATGTCCATGGCTTTCTGAAATGTGGCGCCCGCGTTAATCAAACCAAATGGCATCTTTTGATATGCGTATGTGCCCCATTTAGTTCTGAATGTAGTTTTCAATTGATCATCGGGATGTACCAGCACTTGGTTGTATCCTGAGAATCCATCCAAGAATGACATTAGTTCTGAGCCCGCAACTGCCTGCAGTATTTGTTCCATGGGAGGTAAAGGAAAATTATCCTTTTGGCAGGCCTTGTTAAGGTTTCGAAAGTCAATGCAGATTCTGATATCTCCATTTTTCTTTCTAACAGGTACCATATTGGAGACCCATTTAGAATGTCTAACGGGAAAGATTATTTTGGCTTTCAATAACTTGTTGAGTTCAGTTTTGATCTGATTTTCTAAATTAGGATGGATCTTTCTCAATTTTTGTTGGACAGGTTTTTCATTATCAATCATTGAGATAGTATGTTGGATGATAGAGGTGTCGTATGTTTTGAGTTCATCATAATTCCAAGAAAAGAAACTTTTGTATTGTTTCAAGAGACAGATATATGCTAATTTCTCTTCAGGGGCTAGGCCAAGGCCTAGGTCGATATTCTGTGGTTTGGCATCAGTTCCTAGATTTACTAATTCATAATTCAAAGTTGAACTTTGGAGTTTTGAATTGGTAGATCTTTTAAATCAGTCTTTCAAATCATAAAGGTATTCTAATTTGACTACTGATGTAGGTATAGCATTGTTAGAACTATCCTGTTGCAATTGTTGGTCATATTGGTCTTCGTCAATTATTTGATTGGGGTAGGATCCTTCAGATGTGAGAAAACTCACGATATCAGGATCATCATTGAAAATCCTCCAATTGGTAATGTTATCAGGGATAGATGGTCTAAAGATTAACTCAATTGAAAATCGGTCAGGGCTAAAATCTTCTGAAGGAATGAGCTTGGAGTCTACGTTGGCTAAGAGGTCTGCGCTAGCATTCTGGAGTCTGGGAATTGCGAAAATATTAAATGCTATAAAATGTTCAATCAGATCTTGAAATAAAGATTGATAATTCTTTAAATGACCTAATAAACGGTGTATAGTATTACGTTCCTGTCTGATTACAACTTCAGAATCTTCGAAAACTTGCAGGTATTTGACGTTTAATCCGATTGCTTTGTACAGGCCTTGGACTAGAGCTTCGTATTCTGTGGTATTGTTGGTGCACTTGAATTCGAGTCTGTAGGTTAGCATGGTTTTATCTCCCTCTGGGCTTACTAACACGCATCCTGCTCCTGCTCCTTCGTTAGACTTAGAACCATCAAAAAATAATTTCCAAAACAAAGATTTATTTACATGACTATCTATAAAATTAATGCATTTAGAACTATCTGTTTGAGAGAAATTTTCTACTTGAGACAAAACAAAATGTTCTAAGTAAGTTGAAGTGTGAGCATTAAAATTTCCTAAGAAAGAATCTACTGAATAGTTTCCAATGATGTTAGAATTGTATGCTACTGGTTCATCTTCTCCCTTGAGTTCTATTACTATGTATATCTGATGTCGCTCGCGTTCAACTTTTATTTGGTTTGGTTTTCCATTATAAGGCAGCCACATATGTGACCAATCAGTTGCAAAGTATCCATGAAGTTTTTCTGACCAATCTCTGCTAATTAAGCCATAAAATTCAGGAATATCAGCAACTAAAATGTCAATAACTTGACATACCTTTGGGTTGGATGACAGCCTTATGGTAACCTGATTTAACTCGCCAATCACTTCGACTTGCGATCGATCAAGCTGAACTATGCGCACAGCGGATTTCTGTGGTTGAACATTCAATTTTGCACAAATTGATCTTGGCAAAATATTTGATGAAGCTCCAGAATCCACTAAGCAATTATGCACATTTTTATTGAAAAATTCATAAGTAAGGAGAAATGGGGGGGTATGCGATCTCGATCTTCCTCCAATTAATGCGATATCGTTTGGATCAACTTTATTTATCATATTAGTTGGAGGTCTTCACATATCATGGGAAGCTTGAGAGATTACAGAAGCTGGTAAAGGTGCAACTGGCACAGCGTTTAATTCTTTCAAAAGTATTTTCTGCTGGTGTTTTAACTTGCTCAATTCAAAAAGAGTAATATTGGCCCTAGTCTTTTTCATATCTTCAACGATGTTATACTCCATTTCATCTGAAACGATTAGCGTTTTAGATGGAGTAGATGTGTCTGTTTGGACTAGGCTGGTTTGAGTCGCTTTAGGTGATGTTTTCTTGGCTGCGACTTTATCCTTAGTCATCGAGCTTGCGCTCTTTGGCTTAGGTGTAGGCTGAGGAGGATCAAGTTGATTTTTGCTACGAGTACTAACTGGGAATACCTCTTGATCTTCTTCATTTGGGAGGATGAAATCCCACATACCTTGTAATTCTACAACTTCTTCTTCATTGGTATGCTCTTCAGTAGTGTTTTCCTCTTCTTCTTCTTCTTCTTCTTCTTCTGCTGATTCAGCATTTGAAATAGCGTTAGGGGGTTTGGAATCAGTTGAAGGATTTATTTTAAAAGGCCTATATGGATTTTTAGAAAAAAATTCTGCCACTTGTTTCTTAATGTCGATCATTTTGTTAGACATGGTCTTTAAAACTTTTTGTAATCCTTCTAAATCGAATGGATCTTTGGGTTGTTTTTTCTTGGGATCTTCTTTGAAAGAAACCTTCTTAGATTTTCGTTCTTCCATCGCATTTTTCTTTTCTGGGGCCATAATATGTTTCTCTACTGCTATTGCTTCTTTCATATTTTCAACTAAGGTTGTTTTGTTAGCCCTATCAACAAAGATTTCTAAGTTTGATGGTAAAGCAATAATATACCATTCACTTCACACTTCTTCACTAGTCTGAGAAGCAGTAGGTATTTTGTTTAGGATTTTATTGAAACGTAAATTGAAATCTTTGATAGGTTCTCTTGACTCGGCCCTAAGGTTAGACAAGTCATTGATCAGTGTCGCTGTAGACCTGTCATCACCAAACTTGGTCAAGAATTGTTCTTGGAAGATGTCCCAACTAGTAATAGATCCAGATGGTAATGAGAAATACCATGATCTAGTTGTCCCTTGCAAAGTATAAAGGAAAAGTCGAACAACAAATCCTCATTAACAACTCCATTGAGATTGATGGATAGCATAAAGTTATTTATATGTTCTTCTGCTAGCATGCCTGCCTCAGGGTTAAACTTAGGCAGCCATTTTTCAGGATGGGTCGGTATCTGACTCAAGGGTGTAGGCATTAAGACTGCCCCTGGGTTATTCCATGGAGATTGGGCCATTGTTGAACTACTAATAGAAGAAAGTGCAGAAGATGATCCCTGCGGTTGAGAAGATGAGGATATTATAACTCCAGATGTTTGAGAAGGAGTTGAGGAAGTTGCAATAGGTTGATGGACGGTGATCTGAAGTGGAGGAGTGGATGGTTGACTTCGCGATGAAGAGGTTGAGATGGATGATGATGATGAAAGAGTCTCGCTATCGGATCCTTTAGGAGACTTCCTTGCTCTCTTCCTAGAACGTAGAGATAATTCGGTTGGCTGAACACCAAACTTTTTGCTCTTTAATCTGGTGAGAGGATGAGCATGGTTATATTGCGAAGTAACGCTGCCTTGAGATTTATCAGATTTCTGAGGAGATATAGAAAATTGCTGAAGTTTTTGAATCAAAGATTCAACTTCAGGAGGTTCAATAGTAGATTGTTCTGAAATGTTAGGGTTTGTAGCAGTGGCTGTTGCTCCAGCGACTTCTAACTCTAGATTTAAAGTTTCTGAATGCAATGGAGAAGTCGGAGGAGATGGTGAGGGTGATTTACTCTCATAATGGTATTTAGATTTGGATTTGCTTGCCATTCACAGTTCGGGGCCCTCCTTTTAGCGCCAAATATGTTGAAGCCCCGAAAATCGGGTCTACAACAAGGGGGATACCTGCCCGATCCGGACCTTGGTTGGCAGCTCCTTTTCCATTTGGTATAGCGGGTCTGACTGGGGATATGGGACTAGTTTCCCAATTTCAGTGTGTGTGTGAGAAATATTGATATTTCTGTTTCTAACAGTTTCTAAATGGAATACTTCTACTCTAATTCTAATCTAATAATAAGGAAATTATATTCTAATAACAGGAATATGTAAATCTACACTAACCCAGGGTGTAATCTTTCTTCTATGCGATATAAAATGATTTCAAACAACAACTGGTAATAAAGATCATTCAGCTGTTATGAGAAAAGAATTCAATACAGATGAACCACTTCGTATAAAAAGTTAGACAAAACAGTTGTGCAAAACATATCACATAATGAGCTATTCATACACTAAGCATAAATAAATAGTTATCATCGTACAAGAGTGCCAAATGATAACTCAGGCATTCATACATTAATATATAAATAACGGAACTGAAAATCACTTTAACACAAGGCAGAAATAGTTAAGAGATAGAAATACCATTTATAACTAGTCCTACTCATGAGCTTCAAGTGATCACGATTTATCTCTTCTTGATCAAATATCCACTAAGAGTACAAAAGTGCAACATCAGTAGCAGATATTAAATGCAAACATCAATAAATCATGTTCCATTCATTCATCAAAACCTCCTTAGAGGGTACAGAAGTGCATGTTCTCGGGATAAGTTTTTGATAAATTTCAGGACCCTTCTCTAAATGCATGAGAAGGGTTTAAATACTACTAACTAAATCGAAAAATAAATTATTACAAAAATATAGGATACGGTTTAAATGACCGTCCTCTTTTCAGGAAAATAAAACAAAATTAAAGATAAAATTAAATCTAACATTAAACTACTTCTGTATTTGGTCCTTGAAATTGCACGCATGCAGCATCTGTTTGAGAAGAGTCCGCTGGCTGACTTCCGCTTTTAGCTGAGCTGAGAAAATAGAATCGACAAGAGTTGGCGCCATTTTTTCTGCTGAATTGACGATACACTTAACAATCATCCACTGGCTATGTGGCTTTACCAAGTAAGCCCAGTAATAATCCCAGTTCAACCTGGTTAACCCTTGAATTGCTTGTGCCTTTTCTTGGGCCTTCTGTTCCAATCTGCCTATGGTTTTGTTTTCTTGCAATTTTCGGAGTTTGCAGGTGACTAGGCAATTAGCAGCTTGCCTTTTCAGAAAAATTTTCTCAGCAATGCGCGATTAGCGATAGGCGCTAATCGCGCATCGGAAACTGCCTCCGTTTCTTGATTCGGGTTTCCTTGATGCGTTTTTCGCCTTTTGCGCTTTTTCCTTCCAACAGATATAAAGTTCAAAATTTGTAAAAATAATACTTTTGTGAACTCTTGACTTTGAGTCTTAAACTATTTGTTTCTTATATCAACTCTATCTGATGTCCACTTAACCATGTCTGTGGATGAGAGAATTTTGGGCCTTGCTGCTATCCGGTGTAAGAATGAGCAAGCTAGCTCTGTAAGGGATGCTTCTGAAGAACCATTTGATCCCGTGGTAGTAGTAACTTCCATTACTCTGGGATTCTCCTCTTTGAGCAGATTATACATGCCTTCCCACGTAGCTATTCCCGCGTCTCTGTTACAGGCCGTGTCTGTATATAAGGGCGCCATTTCCTTTTCTTCTGAGCTCGAGGCTTTGCTTTTCTTTCCCATTTTAACCTTCGTATTACTTTGTATCGGCCTCTGTTCTCCATTCCTGCAACTCACAAGTGAAGTGAAAATGAATGACAAGGAAGGGTGATGGGAAAGTCTTAAATGTCGCAGACATACCAAGTATACCACCTTACGTGAAATGATGCATTGAAAAGCACGCACCCATATTCCATTATAACTGGAAACTACCTCATTTATTAGCATTAAAGCGCATAACCAGGTGTCAACTTAGGGAAAATACTTTTCTTGAATAATGTGCCCGAAAGATCTGTGATGAAGCGATTTTTTGATTTGCTTCGCAACATCGCAGATTGCAACATCACAAAATCGCAAAATCATAACATCGCAAAATTGATCGCTCGTGACATCACATTATCGTTGTATCGTTGTATCACGAAATCGCAATATCACAGATCGCAGGAATGTTATGTATGCCAATCTTTGTTAACCTATTTTCTGCGAAATGCGATCTTGCAATCGGCGTCATCGCATATCGGCAAATTTTAAAGTGTTTCATGTAAGTTGTATTTGCTGGGTGCGATACGATATTATCGCGTATCGTGATCTCGCAATATTGGAACTTCGGCTTGTAAGGAAGCATCCCACTATCTTTTTGCGATGCGATTTTCCTAAGGAAAGATTTTATCTTACATTATCATAAAACTTGGATTTTTTTAGGTTTTCAAAGGGAGGTTTCCTAAGCTTATGATGGTAAGTTTATTCAAAAAAAAGGAAATTTAAACACTACTTTGATTTTTTAGATTTTTAACTAAGGGTCCCCACTTATTTAGTATTAGGAATAACACTCAATACGAAGGGGGGTTGTTGCTGGCCACAACAGGACCCTATATTAGGTTGGGCGGACCTACCTATGGTTTTGTGCATGATTTTCGCACATGGTTTTGGATGCGATGGTTTTCAGTCCATGGTTTTTGATGTGATGGTTTTCAATCCATGGTATTGGATGCTTCAGCATGTATAAATATGTATTGTAACATTGAAAGGAACATAATGAAAAATCAATCTGGTAGTCCCGGTTTTGGTATCCAGGGGAAAATCTCTGTGTATATGTGTTTTATGTGTTATGCTCTTGCATTATTTATTTTTTGTGTTTTAGAATTCGTATGTAGGTAATTTCTGTACAGGGTTAAAACCTACATTGAGGTTTGATAGGTCTTATGAAGTCGATCGCCCACTTTTCAAAGGGCTGCAACATCATTTACGGATTCAAAGGCATCTCGTCGCTCCGCGATAGCTTACCTATTCTTTGACATACAACACAGGCCTTGTTGTATGCTTTTGATTCCTGATGAAGGGTTGGCCACCACAACCCTACGCGGAGAATATTTTGCGTGGTTGCTCACCCTGCATAGTGTCCTCCCGCAACGCCCCCATGCACGTCCACAAGGATCTAGATTCATTCAAATTTAGGTACATACCTTCGCATTATCATCATTACCCATCTTATATAGTTGCCCCACAATGATAGAAAAATCTTCCACGCATACGACCAATTCCTTCTTCTGCTAGACAGAGTATTCTTTCAGCACAGTTCCCATAATCAGAAAGTGGATTATATCTTCAAAGTGTCCATCCACTACGTGCACAGCAAAGATCTATGCGTCAGGCAATCCTTCCTCTAAACTAGTAGGTTCCTCTCCCATCTCAATGAGTGACAAGTGATCCGGTCCCGCGTTCAGGCATCCAGGCTTCACAAAGACCTCGAAATCATATTCTTGGAACAATAAGAGCCACTTGAATATGCGCCCCCCCCCAACACAGGTTTATTGACCAAGTATTTCAACGCGGAATGATCTGTATACATCTTGAAGTGTCCACCTAACAAATAGTGCTAGTATTTCTGGAGCACGTATACCATAGCCAATCCCTCACGTTCAGTGGTGGAATAGTTCTTTTCTACTTTATACAATCTACGACTCGCAAACACGATAGGGTGATCCAAACCCTCTCCACCCTCCTGTGTTATTACCGCTCCCAATGTTATACACGATGTGTCAACATGGACATGAAACTCCTCGTCCCATTTTGGGAAGCCCAGGATATGTGTAAAGGAAATTTTTTCTTTTAGTAAATCCAAGCTTTTCATGCAGTCATCATTCCAGCAGAATGTGACATCTTTTTTCAATAGCTTCTCCATCGGCACGGTGATCTGGGCATAGCTTTTGATGAATTTTCTATAGTATCCCATGTGTCCTAGGGTAGCACGTAGCTGTTTCACACTTTGCGGCACTTCCAAATTCAAAATCAACTTCTTAAGGTTCATCGCAATTTGGTGTCTTCGGAAAGTATCCAACATCAAGCGTAAGCTTGCGACATGGTGCTTAACCAGCCCAAACATGGTCCAATTGTCACGATAAACCTCCAGAAACTTGTGGATATATTCCTTGAATGTTGCAACAACTATGCACGAAAATATGGTCGACGCATTCTTCAATCCAAATGGCATAACGGTGTATTGAAATCATCCCCACTAAGTTGCAAGGGTGGTCTTTCTCCTATCTTGCAACGCGATTTTGATCTGGTGGTACCCTGAGAACCCGTCAGTAAAAGAATATGCTTCTTGCCCGCCGACATTTTCCAATACTTCATCTGTGAACAGAGTTGGGAATGGGTCATGCACACACGCGTCATTCAATTTTCTGAGATCCACACATATTCTTATCTCACCCTTCTGCTTCTTTTCCTGCACCACCATAGGGCTTACCCAATCAGATTCTTCCACTGGCTCAATGATTCTTGTTACGAGCATTTTGTCTAGTTCTACGCAGACCTTCTCCTTGTATTTCAGATTCAAACGATAAGGCCTTTGTTTATGTGGCTTCGTGTCGGGATTTAATGTGATCCTCATCATTCCTAATCGTCGATGATTCCCTTTAAGTCCGTGATCTTGGTCGGGAATAAGTCTTGGTACTCACGGAGTAACTCAGTGACCTTATCCACTGTCGTGTCATCCTAGTAGTCACCGAGCGTTGCATACTTAGGTTCGGCTTCTGTACCAATGTTCACCTGCTTTGTCTTTACCGGCATGGTTATGTCAGGGTCTTCAATCAGTGATCCTTGAACCTCACGATGGCCTTCTATTTCTGGAATGTTATTTTTTCACGGATCCTCGTCATCTTCCTCAGTATTTACATTATAACACTCCAGCGCAGAGCTCAACTGAGTAGCCCATTCAGGCTGAATCGATTCTATTGGCTTCTGGGATCTCTGAAAGATAGCTTCTTTTACTACTTGTAGTGCATCATCAACGGTGTCCCACCAACGATCCTCAAACGTGAAGGTTAACAGGAACCCCTTGCACAAGATATCCCATTCACTCGTCCCATGGTGGAGCTTCGTCTCTATATACCAGTTCATGGGTATAATATCTAAGGTATGACAAAATAAGTGCACCCACTCAGGTTGCAGCTCTTCCCCATAGACCTTTGTGCACTTGGCGAGGTGTGTGTGCGGATCATCCCATCTGTCATACTTGTCTGTTAGACGCAACTGAGGCTTCCCAAAATGCATGCACATCATTCTCCTACATTTGCGCTAGTCCTTGAAGCTTCCTTAGTGTGTGCCCCACCACCTCATGGGCGTAGCACACAGTACCCATTTCAAAGCCTCGAAACATTGTTGTTTCGGCACCTCCCTTTCAAATATTTTCAAGAAAGTATCTACTTCACTTAACCAATCATAAGTAGGCAGATCCCTTACCTCTTTCGCTACGTAATGCAACGATCTCGTCATCATGTTATAGTTTAGCATGGTTACCTCATGTAACCAGTTCTACCATCGCTCTATTTCCTCGTCCAAATCCGATGTACAAGAGGTTTTGCGCTCCCATGAGATTCGTCCATCCACGATGGGATTTACCTAGTCTTGCTCTTGCGCGGTTATCTTGTAGATGCAATCCAAGTCGTCATTGCGTCAACTCTATGTAGCATGATCTTTTGCAGGGTCCAAAGGTACAACTACATGCAGGGAATTTTTCTCAAAAAACATCTTGTGTCTTTAGATTTATCACTATGTTCATGTCAATGGCCCAATCGATTCCTAGGAGCACAGGGTAGGGATTGTTTTCATCTACAATCTCAATCACTTCAAAGTCTACTAACGCACTTTCTCCTTCAATATCCACTGTGATTCCCTGCAATCTCCCCATAGGTATTATCTTTTGTTGGTTCACCATTCACAGCTGGATAGGAGATCATTACAGCATAGGCCTTCCCATGCGCTCCCATGCCTGCTTCGACAGAACGTTTGCATCTGATCCTAGGTATAGAATCACTTGGTCCATCTCATATTCCCAAATCTGTGCGGTCAACCTCATTTCTCTTCCCATACTCATCGCGTGCTTCCTAATCTTCCGGACTACACGCTTTTCTCCTAGCACTGTCCTAGCGCATCTATTAATGAGTTCCTGCAATCCTTTTACAGCCTTAATGTCGCGCAGTAGCTTCATGCATGTTTCTAGGAATGTTGTGAGCATCGATGGATCCATTTCTGGCTCTGTTCTGTCTTTACTTCCTAAAGTGGAGACACCAGCGAAGCTCTTTCTGGCTTCCATGAAGGTTTCCTTAGCTCGCTCCAAATCAAACTTTAGTTCTTTCGTTGGAGCCCTGCGAACCCAAGTACTATCTTTAGGTTTCTTGATTTTATCATCCCCTGATGTAATTCCACTTCGGAGCACAATTTTCACATTGGGGTCTTCCTCGTGTGGCTCAAACCTCATCATCTGCAAGTTCTCAGTCGGGGGAGGTTGGAGCGCTCCCTTGTCATGCAACCTAGCTATCAATGTGGGACAATCCTCCATCTTATGATCAAACAGGGTACAGTACAGACATGATGGATGTGTTGGATTCATACAATCACGATCATAATGTCATGGACCTCCGTAATTGTAACAAATCAGTTATCTGTGACCTCTTCCAAGTCCTCCTCCACCTTGGCCTCGTCCGCGCCCCTGAAATTTGGTTCGCGCCATCCCTGCGTTCTGGTCAAGGGGCCACACTTCGGCCTGAACTCTGTAAGTGGGATTCCTGTCCATCATCAGCTCATAGCTTCTACAGGTGCACTCATCATGTCCCACTGGTCTACATAAATTACAAAAAAATGTTGTGAATTCTGTGTGTACTTCTGCAACAAATGACAGTTGTCCATAATATGCTTTCCTCCTATTTGAAAAATCACGCACCACAAAGCAGGCGCCGCACTAGGTCCTGCTTATGTCTACGGTCTTAATAGAATCGGCCCTCCTCCCATGAGGTAATTAGTGAACACCAAGTAGTGGTCCTTGTCATGTCCCTGACTCTTGCACTTTACGCACCATACCTCCTCACGCACCTCCGGGTGAGCTATCCTGTCTTGTTTCAGACTCTGCATCTCAAGGCATAAGTTTTTCAATTTCACGTGGATCTGCTGAACTCCCAGGTTAGGATCCTATATTGGGGTCTCATGCTATCTCATCGCGACTCCAGGGCCTCTGCCTGAGTCGTTAACCTTTGTTGTGATAACGCGTTCCTCAAATGCAGCATTAGCGATGCTACAAACCATTCGCGATGCTATCCATCCGTCAGAGTCATATTGGCTTTATGAATTGTGCACTTCAGTCTCTAATCCAACTCCCAAGGAGTCTCGCCTAGTAGCATTGTGATCTCCTTGAACCCGATGATCGACTATGCCTCTGACTTTGGCCTGCTAAATTCTTTGTTCAACACAATTTGGATATCCGCAACCCCCGCATTTGGATTGTCATTAGAATACTTAATATACCAGGTCAACACACGATCCTATAGAGCGATGACCAGCATTTATTTCTTTATATTATCATCTGTAACTCCCTGTGCTTCCCATACAACCCTTATCATGAACCAAAACTGGTCTGGATCTTCATTCCCTATTCCCTTGAATACTGGAAACTTTATCGTGCTTGCCATATCGACTTGCGATGGTGGCAAAGGTGGTATGGGTGAAGATCGGGGTGAAGGCAGCGAAACTGGTGGTGGTGTGGGTGGGGGTGGTATGCACGTAATACTTTGTCTTATCAAATTGATCGCACTTCTTGGTGAGACCTTCTTGAGCTCTTCCTCGCCCACTCACGGAGGTGAAATCAAGGTGCTAGTTTCTAGTTCTGCACTTCCTTCTTTTTTGTAAATTCTTCCCCTTCACGTAACCCCGAACATCAATGTATTCGCATAATCCGCTTTTCACACAGTAGCATTTTAATCCAAGTGTTTAGATACTTAACGTACTTACCTCGCATTCCTTTAAGAAAGCATCGTTCTGCCTCGCTATAGCTTACTGAAGTATCTACCGTGAACTCAATAATGAATCCTCCTATAATCTGATCGAGCCAGTGATCAACATCGCGCGCAATCTTATCCTCTGATGCTTCTAATATGCGCACCAATTATGGGGTCCACATAATAGGATTATCGAGTTTCCGCCTTCCTTAGCTATTTGCTAGCTTCACGATCCACTCGTACAGCTCAGTAGGCAAAGATGCGAAGAAAAATTCGTGGATTTCCATGTACATGTAGCAGTCTAACCACTTTTATTTTGATAGCTGCAGATTCATGTTTTCCTGCGTCGCGAACTCGTGAATATTTCTATCCAACCAATCTTTAATCTCTTTCTTATTGGATTCCAATGATACGACATCAGACATCTCTATGCAGATTCTGGTCCCGATAACGAAACAATTTGTTGGCTTGTTGGGGCCTGACCTAGGTTCGGAGTTAGATAGCCAAACAAATCCCTCTACTACTGGCCCTTTTGGCAACAGTCTGGGGAGCATGGACTGAGGTCTCACCCGAAGCAGTATGGGAGGATGCTGGAACCAAGTTTCCACACCCTTGAGATGTCTCAGGGGTCAATTTAGTCCAACTGTCAATACCTTCACACAGGGGGCTTCACGCACTCTCATGTCCTACGAGGCCTTCGCACCCTTATTATACTTGACTTCACGCAGCCCAAACCTGGGGTTGTGAGGCTTTCATGCTGCTATGGCACTGATCTGCACTATCTTGTGGATCTTACTTATCTTCTTATACATATTAGTTATCTTCACGTACACAGATGCCTTATGTTATATTTTATAGCACATTCATATAAGTTCACGCAGCAAAATAATAGTAAACTTGCAATTCATATCCAATATACTTCAATGCATAAAACAGAAAATGGTACACAGAAATATGGTAAAACTTCTCTTTATTAATGCTTCAATCGGTTACACACTCAACCTACCCTACACACTTAGCCGCAGGGGTCCACGCACTCAACTATGGACTACTAGGCCTCTGCGCACTCAGTTGCGGAGCATTCTCCTACTCTACGACCCAAAGACATGACTTACACTTCGACTCAATGCATCATAGATTCATTTCTTCATTCTATCCTTCTATTGATTCTCTTTACACTTAGAGCTTTGCTCTATTTATACAATCCCGTGGTCTGATCTTTCAAACCAACATTACATTACAAAAACAACGGAGGACTACCCTATGACTCTATTACAACTTCGCGCTCTGCCCACAAATCGCAGAGTCTTTATAATGGACTTCGTCAAAACTTGGGCTTTACACCCCAAAACTTGCCTTGGGGGGATCCCACGCCTAACACTGCTTGTTGTCATGTCCTCCTAGTCGGGTAGTGTAGTTTGTAGTCTCGTGCTCCCTTGCAACTGCCTGGAGAATTAAGAATGTCGTGCATTCATATAGTCATTACACAAGGGCAGGATCCCCCATATACAGCTTTAGTCGGCTCCCATTCATTTTTCCCGAAAAAGGTTCATTATTCAGCTTCGCAAGCTAAACTGTGCCACCCTCTGTAATTTCCTTAACAATATATGGCCCTAACCAATACATCTGAAATTTACCTGGAAACTTGGTGAACTTGCTATTGTATAACAACACAAGATCATTTATCTTGAAAGTGTGAAGCTTGATATGCCGATCATGCCATGATTTTTCACGTTCCTTCTGCAATTGTTGGTGGAATCCCACCAGAAATTAGTCCTCCTCTAACTCCATTATCTACACAATATGTTCCTCCAAGGCCTCGTGATCCGCCATGTCGGTCAAAGCTGCTATGCGCAAACTAGGGACAATGTACTCCATAAGCATCATCGCTTCAACGCCATAGATCAATCTAAACAGCGTTTTCCCTATCAGCTTTATACAGGTTGTCCTATAGGCCCATAGTACTGCAGGTATGAACACATCCCAATCATTCCGTTGCGCATTACAGAACTTTGTCAATGTGTTCTCCAAAAAAAAAAAAAAGCTTCAACTGTCCCATTTGCTTGCAAGTGATATGGTGTGTTCTTCTTACGGTAAACCTAAAATTCATCTATCATCGTGCTAATTATTTCTTTCAGAAAGTGTGTTCACCAATCACTCATTAATACTTTGGGGCATCCAAACCGTGTTAAGTCATATTCAAATAAGAACTTCATTGCAGTAGCCATTATACAATCCTTCACTGGTTGTGCTTCCGCCCAGTGGGTTAAATATTATGTCGCAGTGATAAAGTAGCGCGCGCCCGTTTTCTTTCCTGGTGTTGGGTGTGGAGCCTGATTATCTTCTATATTCAAAGGTATCGCCACATAGGACCCCAGTTCGAAATGGGGGCGGAAACGCTACCCGTAAAATATTCACTGCAGGGGGGTCCAGGGGGGGCGGTTGCGACCTTTGGGAGCCCCCCCTGGCGGGGGGTTTTGGGGGCAGTGCCCCCGAAGCTAAAAACAGCTGTAAAATTGCCTTGTAAAAGTATAGTAATTTCTAGTCAATCTGGACCGTTCATTAGGCGGATGATCTGACGATAGAACTTATGTTTAGTTTAGGGTTTTTTGCCCTAGAAGGCAACCCCTCTCTTTGTATGAGGGTATTGTATTTGAGGCTGTGAGATAGATGTGTATTCTGTGAGCGATGAATAGAGAGGTGAGACTGTGAGAGAAAACAGAGGATATTACAGCAGATTTTCTATAGGTTGTGTCTCTTCATTTTGCTGGATAATAGAAAGGAAGGACTGGCTTTTCGGGGTGGACGTAGCCCAAACTGGGTGAACCACGTATATCTGTGTCTCTCTTGTTTTGTGCGTTTTCTGTGTTTATATTTCTGCAATATTTTATGTGTTCCATTTCTCCGTAATATATAATTTTCTAACACCTGGTGGCTGAATTGGACCAATAAAATTGATTGCCCACTTCTCAAATTCCTGTAAGGATACCTAAGGATGTAGCGGTAGTTCATCCCTCCGTGATAGTCTTCCAGTTTGTTGACATGCATCGCACGCCTTACAATATGATTTTGAATCCTTGTGCAATGTTGGCCACCATAATCCTGCGTGCAAAATCTTTTGCGCAGTTTCTTTCCCTACATAATGGCCTCTCGCAGCTCCCCCATGAGCTTCAACAAGAATAATATCATGTTCAAATTCTAGCACATATCTCTGCAATATTTCATCTACCCGCATTTTTTACAAATGTCCCGCAATGTCTGAAAAATATGTTGCGCGAACTACTAGTTATTTCTTCTGTTGAGGTGTGTATCCTTTAGGTGCCATCCCTATAGTTAAGAATTGAATAATGTCAAAAAAATGATCATCTATGACTTGTACTGTAAAGAGGTGCGCGTTTGACAACCCTTCCTCCAAATTATTGGGTTCTTCGCCTGTTTCGATCGTCGACAAGTGGTCTGGACTGGCATTCAACCAACCAAGCTTCACGATAACTTCAAAATCATATTCTTGAAATAGTAAAAACCACCTGCAAATATTCCCCCCCAACACATGCTTGTTGACCACATACTTTAAGGCGGAATGATCTGTATACACCTTGAAATGTCCCCCTGACAGATAATTCCTAAATTTTTGCGGCGCATAGACCATGGCCAACCCCTCGCGCTCTGTCATTGAATAACTTTTTTTAGCCTCCGATAACTTCCTACTTGCAAAGGCTATAGGATGGTCCAATTCACCTTTGCCTGCTTGTGTTAATACTGCACCCAACGCAATGCAAGAAGCATCCACATGCATGTGAAACTCCTTCCTCCAATCAGGAAATACCAGGATGGGCGCAATCACCATTTTTCTTTCAACACATCTAAGCTGCATTGAAATTCCTCATTCCAATAGAATGCTGCATCCTTCTTTAGCAGTTTTTCCATGGGCACGGTAATTTGAGCATAGGCTTTAATGAATTTTCTATAGTATCCAGTATGTCCCAGCGTCACGCACAGTTGCTTGACGTTCCTTGGGGCCTCCAAGTTCACAATCACTATGATCTTTGTAGGGTCCACCATCAATCCTTTCTTACACACTACATGACCCACCAAGATCCCAAAAGGAACACTAAATATACATTTTTTCAAGTTCAGTGCAATCTGGTATCTTCGACATGTATCCAACATAAAGGTGCATACTTGCTACAGGGAATTTTACCAATCCTATTATGGTCCAGTCATCGAAGTATAATTCTAGAAACTTATGAATGAATTCTTTGAATGTTGTTATGACTACGGGAGAAAATATTGCAAGCACATTCTTTAATCCAAAAGGCATATAAGTGTACTGAAAGCAACCCCACTCTATCGCAACGGTGGTTTTTCTCCGGTCCTCTGGCGCAATCTTAATTTGGTGATAACTAGAAAACTCATCAATAAAGGAATAGGCCTCCTGCCCTCCTACATTATCTAACACTTCATCCATAAGTGATGTTGGAAATGGATCATGAACACATGCATCGTTCAGTTTCCACAAATCTACACAAATCCTTATTTCTCCCTTTTGCTTCTTCTCTTGGACTACCATCAGGCTCACCCAATCAAACTCTTCAATAGGTTCTATAATGCCAGCATCCAACATTTTATCCAGCTCTTGGTAAACCTTCTCCTTATACTTAGGATTAAGGTGATAAGGCCTCTGTTTGACAAGATTTGCATCTAACTTCAATGTGATCCTCATAACACCCAAGTCACAAAGTATGCCCTTTAAATCTAAAAACTTAGTGGGGAAGAGATCTTAGTACTTGCAAAGTAATTCAAAAACTTTTTCTACTATAGCATCATCCCAATAATCTCCAATCTTCACGAACTTTGGTTCTTCCTTAGTGCCAATGTTTACCTATCTTGTTTTCAAAGGTGTGGAGATGTATGGGTTCTCTACTTGTGGTCCTTCTATTTTGCGATGCCCTTTTGTTTCTGGAATATTGATATTCCTTGGGTCTTCTTCCTCCTCTGCAACGGTCACATTGTAACATTCCAATGTGTGGCACAGCTAGGTGCTCCAATCAGGTTGGATTCATTCCATAGGTTCCTTTGGCGTTTTGAAGATAACCACTTAATTCTCTTGAAGCACTTCATCGATGCTTGCAAACCCGTCCTCAAAGTTGAAGGTCAATAAGAAACTTTCTCTCAATACATCCCACTCAGTAGTGTTGTGGTGGAGATCTGTTTTGAGATACGAATTCATGGGGATAGTATCCAAGATATGAAAAATATATGTACCCATTCTGGGTGCGGTTCCATCCCTTGCGCCTTAGTCCACTTTTCTAGATGATCACGCGGATCATCCTTCCCACTGTACTTCTCAATCATTCTTTTATTAGCATGCCCAAATCGTAACTTCATCATTTTCCTGTAATCCATCCAGCCAGCAAACCTCTCCTTATGCATACCCCACCATCGTGCAGGTGTACCGCGCAACACCAATTCCAATGCTTGAAAACGGTGGTCTTCAGGGACTTCACGCTCAAATTCATCTAAAAACACATCTACATCAGTCAGACCATCATAATAAGGTATATTTCTTACCTTCGACGAAACACGGCACAGTGACTTAGTCATCATATTGCATCGCATTGTAGATACTTAATGTAAGCGGTTCTACCAATACTCTAATTCCTCATCTGAGTCAGAAGTGCATGAACTCTCCTAGTCCCGTACGATCTGTCCATCAACTGTTGGATTGATCCAATCCTGGTCTCATGTTGCTATCTTGTATATTTGATCCAGCCCATCGTCACTTTCTCCGTACATGCGAACAGGTTCGGTATAGCGCGCTCCTTCCGCAGGGTCTAGTGGCACTATGACCCTAAGCGACTTCTTTTCAAAGGTCATTTTCCTCCTCTTCAAATTAATGACCCCGTTCATATCAATAGCCTATTCGATGCCCAGGAGCACGGGTTAGGGATTACTGTCATCGACAATTTCTATAACTTCAAAGTCTATTAATGCACTCGCACCTTCAATATCGACCGTCACTCCATACAATCATCCCATGGGGATGATTTGTTGTTGGTTTTCCATTCAGAGCTGAATCGGAGACCACTGTAACGCATGTCTCCCCATCCTTTCCGATGTCTGTTTCAGCAGAACATTCGCATCGGACCCAGATCCAAAATTACCTAGTCCATTTCATAATCGCATATCTGCGTTGTTAGTCGCATCTCACGGTCTGTCCGTGCCTTCTTCTTACCAATCTTTCCAACTGTGCACTGCTCTGCAGGAATCTTTTCCTTATTGGCACATTTGTCTATTAAGTCTTGCAATCCTTCCACAGCCTTTCTGTTGCATAGTAACTTCATGGAGGTCTCCAAAAAAGTAGTGAGTATGAAGGATCAACCTCTTGAGTTGCACTGGTCTCTGGTGTCTTTTCCTAGCTTTTTGAGGTGGAAGCCTCAGTGAAGCTCTTCTTTGCTTCCATGAATGTCTCCTTAGCGTGATTAAGGTCAAAGGCAACTTCTTTCTCAGGAGCTTTGCGGACCGATGCGTCTTCCTCAAGTTGCTTACCTTTATCTGTGCCAGTTGTTATACCACTTCTTAACACAATGTTTATGTTTGAATCTTCTTCACAGGGCTCAGCCCTTATCATTTGTAAATTCGGTGTAGGTTGTTGAGGTTGTGTTTTCTTTTCTTGCATTTTAGCTATTAGCACTGGACAGTCTTCTATGGCATGGTCGAATTGTCTATAGTCATTAGGGGGTTTTTGAGGTCTAAAATGGCCCTCCTAAGGAAATTATAAAATAATAGTGGAAATAATAAAATAAGATTAGATTACATCATCAAATTTTAGAGGGAAAAAAGACAAAACTATTTTTTCAACTCGTATTTTCAACTTATCTCCGTATGGGTTTACTCAAATTTCTAGCGGAAATACTCGTTGGATGCAGAATTTTATTCCGCATCGAAGAAGTACCCATGTTGCATACTTTCGATGGACCCTACTACACGAAAAATAAGAAATACATAAAAAAACGTGATTGCAATCATGTTTTTCATGTATTTCTCATTTTTCGTGTAGTAGGGTCCATAGAAAGTATGCAACATGGGGACTCCTTGGATGAGGAATAAAATTTGCATCCAACGAGTACTCCCACTCGAAATTTGAGTAAAAACTTAGGGAGATAAGTTAAAAATATGAATTGAAAAAGTAGTTTTATTATTTTATTATTTTTTAATCTTTGTACTTTTTTACTCCAAAAATGGTGAATCATCCCCCATGGTTGACATCATCATCTTGAATCCTATTGGGTATTATAAAGTTTATTTTGGTTGTACATTTTTCTTAGGAGGCCCATTTTAGACCTCAAAAATCCCCTAATGGTTGACACGAAGGGTGTGTAGGATTCAGGAAATCTCGCGCGAAGTGCCCCGACCGTCTGCAATTGTAGCAGATAACCTGACCATGACCTCTACTAGGTCCTCCTCCTTGGCCTTGAAAACCCCCATGAGCTCCTCCTACACCTTGATCTAGGGGCCGAGTTTCTGCTTGCATATGGTAAGTAGGTGTTCTTTCCATAAGTAGCTCATAACTTCGACAATGGTGCTCATCATGGTGCACAAATTTACAGAAATTGCAAAACAGCTTTTGGGGTGTGTTGTACCTATGAGATAGTAGTAGGTCAGCTACCAATGCCAGAGCATCTAAAATAATTGTTTTGGGGCTTTTGGTTTTAATTTTGGAAGACCAATGAATGAAGACAGATGTAGAATTGAAGTAATTAATCCTTTGGGTTATATTAATATCTCAGCACAGGGCTGCTATAAGACTTTACACAGTGATATAGGTCAAAATAGTGGTGAGAAGAAGACAACAAAAAATATGATTATCACAGTTTCCAGACTATAAAACAGAACAATCATAAGTTGGAAAACCTTCTAAACTACGTTCCAAAGGTTCAAGGCAATATACTTAAGCTTACACAAGATGCTGATGATTTATTGATTAGAGGGGATTAGCTAAACAGACAATTCATTAATCCATTCTCTTAATAGATGGTCACTTTAGGAGTTTATAGGAATAAATTGAGACACAATTTTTCCTACCTAGATATCTCTATAAGTCATAAGCATATGAAGAAAAACATAATGACTGATAACCGGAAAAACTTACATGATAACACAAAACTGTGTAAAACCAGATTTAGAATCCTCTGCTTTGTATTAAGGCTCCAGAAAGACTGAGTACATCAAGTGTCTAGAAAAGCTTCCTTCAAAGGTGGATTCTAGGTTCAAAGTAGAATTAACAGTCAAGACTTAACAAGCAATGAACAATGAATCTTGAACTTCGAACCCTTAATAACTTGAGGAGAGAGTTATTTATACAATAATGAAACTAAGGAAATATCCTAAACTGATCAAGATTTATTCTAGGAAAGGAAAGATCTTCATACAAGAAGATAGGGGCAGCTATTGAACTGCTTCTTGTTGTCCCATTTTATTCAGGTTGTGTTGGCTTTGTTGTTTGATATTTTCCCCTTTAAGCTACTTATCTGTTTGTATCCTTTATGCTGGTGAATTTCTTCATTTGATCTTTCATCTGATACTCTTTTAACTCTGTAAATATCCTTTGACCCTACTAAGTAACCTTTACTGTGCATTTTAGGTTTTTACTGTGTTTTTCAATAGTAAATCCTTTTGATTTTATGTTACAGGGTAAAGTAAATTGATATGATCTTCATATTTGTCTTCCAATTGTACGCAGGCTTTTTTCTCTGTAAGCCTGGAACATAATCTTTACCTGCAAAACACAAAAACTGTTAAGAAAAATATAGGTGACAGAAGGTCTTCAATGGCTTTACTGAGTTTGAAAGGACATTGGAAGGAGTCCAAAGCGTATCGGAAGGCAAAATGATGTTTTAATTGGTCGCTAAGGCTTATGGAGGCTTCGTTGTGTAAAACAGGCAAAACAGAGCAAAATGGTCATTTTGGCGTTTAAACGGGAAAAACAGTTTTCCTTTTGAATTATGGCGCAAAATGAACAGTGACTATTTTTTCTTATGCGGGAGGCGGTTTCGGTATTCATCGCATCGCTTTTAAGGCGTGGGCGGTTTTAGGAGGGGGTCACTCGAAATAACTTGAGCCTGACACGTAGCAATGGAGGATGGTGGAATACCACTTTTTGGGTGGGTAACGCTCGTACAGAGAGCTAACCCGAAATCGTCGAGGGCCGTTGGATCTGAACGCATTGGATCGGACGGTGGTGGAGTGAAGGAGTAGTACGGAGGGTACGAACAATTAAATATGGCGGTAATGGCTTTATTATGGCTTAAAACCCAGATTAGCGGTGAAATGGAGGTTTAAGGTTAATTCTTCATTTAAATCGTAAAAACAATTTAACAAAGAAAACCTTCGCAAAACAGATATGGCAGACTTGAAATTTTATTAACTCAGGCGGATAATGATATCGGGTCCAAGCTAATATCCCATATCACAATCGGAGTTTAACAAAGGACGGCCCATCACAAGGAATGCGATAGGGGTCGGACGCGACGCAGAAATATATCATGGTTAACACTGCGTCAGGTCCAGGTTCCCGTTGCAATCAGAGATCAGCAAATGGCAGAGGGTAATGCTTTAGCGAGACTTGCCATGAGGGGTAGATGCAATATGGATATGAATTATAATATATATATCTGTCAGGTTCAGGTCCATCGTTGATCGCATATTGCAATCGGAGTAGAGTGGATGCACGTTGAAAGGTTGTGATCCACCAATATTGCAATGCGATATGAAAATGCATAGTTTTATTATAAAACTAAGGTTTCGGGCTATTTTATAAAGGAGTTAATAATATATGAGAAAAGGAATTTAAGGGGTTTAATACTATAGTTAGTTTTAATATGGAAATATAGGCGGAAAAATGGAAATTGTATGCGAAAAGGGGAAATATAGACGGAAAAGGGGAAAATACTAAGCATTATGCTTTTTATGAGTTTATTTTCTTTTCATATATGCATAAATACTTGGGGAAAACATCTTTTTGTGGGTTTTTCGGGTAAAAGGGATGCTACATGGTAAAAGGGATTTTACATGGGTTTTTCACTTTTCCTAGGAAAAAGGGTTTTGTCCTTAGGAAAAGGGGTTTTTATTGAAAATGAATGAATATGAATGTATGAAGGTAGGAAGGGGAAATTAGTGCATATATAGGGATGAATGGGGATGAGTGGGAAGTTAATTAATTGATCTTGTAGACCTGCATTTGCTTTGTGTAATTGCTTCATGGACATAGAAACATATGATGAAACATGATAAATGTACATTTTGTCCAATGAATAATCAAACTTATGCAACCTTTCTCTACTTACCCTTTACTTATCCTATCATTTTTTCTTCACTTAATGGGTGCATTTAAGCTAGCAAACCCTTTTCCTTTCTTTTTATTTTTACAAAAGAAAACTATCTAAATCTACCCTTATAACCTCCAAGGGCTCAGATTAAACTGATGAGCACCTTATTATTCTCTACCTAACTACTGATCTGCCAAGATTAAACAGTTTGGCCAGATCCTTATTCTCTAACTATAACATCAAATTTAAAGCATGAAGCAATCAAGATTAAACAGTTTGACTGTCATGGGTTGTGGCATTTATGACAAGTTGCACACAACCATTATTTTGCAGAAACAGAGTAGTGGCATTTAGACTTGCTCACTTTCAGAGTTTATTTGTTTTCTTTTCTTTCTAACCTAACATTTTGTTTTTGCCTTGATTTTTTAGAGCATCTAACCTAACATTTTCTTTGATATGGACATTATCATCAAAATATTTTTTCACTAACATTTTATTCACTATTGTTATGTCCATATCCTAACTTAACATTTTTTCAAATATTCTATCTTATCATAACCAAAAAAAATGCTACAACATTGGCTCCAATTGGGGACTGCTTTCTCTTGTAGAATGCAGAGAAACTGCAGATCCATGTGCCTTCTCCTCGGGCTATGGAGTCCTTGTTGTAAGAAAAATCACTCTAACATCTTGAAAGGTAAAAGAAAACCGAATTATTTGCAATGAAAACTATTTCAACTTCTTAGTACTAATTGAGAAACCTTCCATTTACAAGATAAGTGGAATATAGCCCCTCAAGATTCTGCAGCACAAAAGTGTTGTTACCCTTCACTTCAGCAATTGCTAAAGGCCCAAACCATAGATTGTCAAATTTGCCATGCTTTCCTTTCTCCTCTCCTGGCATCCCATCTTAGAACTAGATCACCTTCCTTAAAGTCTCTTTCCCTGCTTTTCTGTCAAACAGGGTCTTCATCTTATTCTGATATTTCATAAATTTGTATTCAACTTCATCTCTATTTTCATTAAGTTCAATAATTTGATTTATTCTTTTTGAAAAATCATCAGGTTCATCTGTTGAATCCTGCAGGAATTTTAAAACAAGGAAAGCCAAATTACTAGGGAAGATTGCATCTTTCCCATAAACTAATTGAAATGGAAATTTGCCAGTTGATCTCTTTGGAGTAATTCTGTTTTCCCATACTGCATAAATCAAATGTGAATCCCAGCTCTTCTTATAATCAACTAGTCTTTTTTATTACCTTTACCAGACTTTTGTTGGATGATTCTACAAGGCCATTACCTTGAGGGTAGTATGGAGTTGAATGATGTAACAGAATCTTATATTTCTGGCAAAATTCAATCATTTTAACACTAGAAAAAGTTGTTGCATTGTCAGTGACAATTTGCGTTGGGCAACCAAATCTAGACAATATATTCTCCTCGATAAACTTAATTACTACTGAATCAGTAGCATTTCTGACTGGAATTGCTTCCACCCATTTAGTAAAGTAGTCTGTTGCAGTGAGGATCCATCTATGCTGATTACTTGAAGTGGGGTGAATCTCTCCAATAAAATCTAATCCCCATTGAGAAAAAGGCATTGAAACTATTGATGGAACAAGTGGAAGAGCTACTAATTTTTGTTTAGCAGCAAACATTTGACAAGGAACACAACCTCTAACCTTTGCCCCTACTTGTAAGAACAATGTAGGCCAATAAAATCCTCCCCTCAGAATCTTGTATGATGTTTCTCTCCAAGCATAATGTCCCCCAAAAAATCCTATATGAAACTGATCAATGATTCCTTCAGTTCCTGATTCTGTAAACATAATAACAAAATATTCAGTGGATCTTTCAAGTATAAATTTTCATTTATGATGCAGTACTTGACTGATTTTAACTTAAGGGTTTTACATTGGGTTTTGGAGAATGATGTTGGGCACTCAAAATGAATCAAGAAATTTACAATATCTTGATACTAGTTTGACAACAAGAATTTTTCATCCATGTGTATAGGACTGATTTGCTCTGAAGGTAGAGGTTCTTGTGGATTCTCCCCTTTAGGAGGAAAGGAAGGTTCTTGTGGATTTTCCCCTTCTACAAGGACAGAAGTTTCTTGTGGATTCTTCCCTTGTGTAAGGAGAGAAAGTTCTTGTGTATTCTTCCCTTGTATTTCTAAAATAGAATTGATTCCAAGTAATTTGCAATTGGATTCAGCTAGAAGCTTGGCTAATCCTTGACATTTTACTAGCTTGGTAGTCTTTATAGTTAGATAAAACTCTAGAATTTGAGTGATCCATCTACCTCTTTTCCCATCAGTGTCTGGTTGAGTTAGGACAATTTTCACAACACTATTAGGGACATAAGCAGTAATAGGTGAATGTAAGACATACATTCTGAATGATTTCAGGGCTTGAATGAGGGCATAAGCTTGCTTCTCAAGGATGTCATACTTAAGCTTAGCATCTCTCATAACCTTACTGAAAAAGGCTATGGGTTGGTCATGGGAATCTTCATTCTTTTGTAATAGAATAGCAGCAAGGGTTGTTTCAGAGGCAAAAGAGAAAATACTAAATGGCTTAGCATAATCAGGGCTGGCTAAGGTGGGAGCTTCAGAGATATCCCTTTTTATTTGTTCAAATGCATGCCTAGAAGAGGGAGTCCATTTGATTTCATGGTCCTTTCGGAGCATGTCAGTTATGTCTTTTACAATCTCTGCATAATTTGGAATAAACCTCCTTAAAAAATTAATCTTGCCTAGAAAAGCTTGAATCTCCTTCTTGTTTCTAGGTAATGTCAATGATTCAATGGCAGACACTCATTTGGGATCAATTACTACTCCTTCATTTCAAATAATATGCCCAACAGTTTTCCTTCTTTGACAGCAAACAAGGACTTCTTAGGGTTCAATGATATTCCAAATTTTCTACACCTGTCAAAAACCTTCATCAAGTGCTTTAGATGTTTTTGATCAGATTTAGAAAAAATAGTTATGTCATCAAGATAAATAACCCCAAATTTATTTACCTGACCCATAAAAGCTATGTCCATAGCTCTTTAAAATGTTGCTCCAGCATTGGTTAAGCCAAATGGCATCCTAGCGTACATGAATGTACCCCAGGGTGTAGTAAAGGTTGTCTTTTCTCTGTCTATCGTATCAACATTCACTTGATTATAACCTGAAAAACCATCAAGCATAGAAAGTATTTGTGCTCCTGAAACCATTTGAAGTAACTGATCCATTTTGGGCAAAGGATAATTATCTTTTAATGATGCTTTATTCAGATTTCTGAAATCCACACAGATTCTTATTTCTCCATTTTTCTTTCTAACAAGAACTAGATTTGCAACCCAATTAGAATATCTAAGAGGGAGGATGATCTAAGCATATAGCATTTTCTTAATCTCCCTTTCTACAGTTGGTAGAAGGGCTAGATTTATCTTTCTAAGCTTTTGTTGATAGGGTTTTGCTTCTGGTTTCAAAGGAATCTTATGTTGTATTAATGAAGTATCATAGGTCTTTAGATCAGCATAAGTCCAAGAAAAAGCATCCTTATAATTTTGCATTAACTTAAGATATTGAGCTTTGATCTCAAGGTCTAGAGATGCACATAATTTGATGTTTTTGATATCTTCATCAATTCCAATATTAATCTCTTCTATGTCATCTTATAAAGAAATGGACTGAGGGATTCGGAGGACATCATTTTGATCAAACAATTTTTCTAAAGGAATGAGTCCTTTTGGAATAAAATTGTTAGATAATTGAATAATTTCATGATTAGCAATTTGGGTTTTAAAATATGAAGTATCACTTCCATCTGCGTTTTCATTTATTTCAGTTCTATCTTCATAATTTTGTAGAAATGAAAAATCATCTATTACCTGCAGAAATGATTTCAAATGTTCATCATCTTCAAATATTTGCCAATGTTTCAGATTATCTAGGATAGATGGCCTATATTTGACTTGTATTTGATAGAGTACATCAGTATGATCAGGAATTTTAAAGGAGCTACCAGAGACAGCTAAGGCATCTGCATGAATATTCTGATCTCTAGGAATATGAGTCAAATTAAAAGAATCAAAGAAGTTTTCAACTGAATCCCATACTTCATTTCGGTAGGACCTAAGTCTAGGGTGCTTGGTCTGGCAAGCATTTCTTACTTGCTTAACAATAAGTTCTGAATCAGTAAAAACTCTTAAGTTTTGAACTTTTAAGCTTTTGGCTAATTGTAATCCTAAAAGGAAAGCTTCATATTCAGCCACATTATTTGTTACCTCGAAGTCTAATTTACATGATTGGGTTATATTTTCTTTTTCAGGTGAAATTAAAACTACTCTAGCTCTTGCCCCATCTTTAGTGCAAGAACCATCAAAGAATAGTTTCCAAATATCAATTTGGTTTGGTTCAGGACTTTCAACTACCTCTTCAATTTTGACTTGAGTTTTATGTTGGTTTGAAGTGAGTTGAAAACAACCAAAGTCTTGATCTATGGCATAAATTGGATGGTTCCTTGGCTGGTAAGTTTTACAAACAATATGTATAAATCTGACCTCTCTATATAATCTTAATTTCTCTCCTCCATAAATAGGAATAGTAGCATATGACATATCCATCTATAGAGTTCCCCCTAATTTGGCACAGCAAGACCTAGAAAGGAGCATTCCAAACTTGGGAGGGATATCTATGACAACATTATCAAGTACTATACTTTTTACTGGAATTTGGGCAAGGGTAACCACTAGATCCTTGATCAATCCTAAACAGGGCACCCTTTTAGAATCAAAGGTGTACAGGTCATGGTAGGATCTAGTTATATCGAGTTTCAAATGGTCCATGATAGATTTTGGCATAAGGTTGTGTTATGCTCCTGAATCAAGCATACAATTATACATGGAATCATTTGTCTTAAGAGTTACATAGAAAGGAGGCATTATCTCATCTATCATGTCTAAACTAGGACCAAAAACTACTACTGGTTTTTTATCTTACATACTTATGACATCACCTTCAGCACCAACCGAGGTATTTTGTATCCATTTTGTGACTTGGCTCTTGTATCCAGGGTTTTTAGAAAGTTCTGATAGTGGAATTGGGATCTTAACCCTCTCTAATTCTTTTTCAACATTAAACGTAGTCAAAATGTTTTTACCAGTTTGGGTAGTACCAATTGACTGAACTAATGGTTGAATAAGAGTTGTTTGAGCTTTAGCGATTTTGGTATGTGGTTCAATTGTTGGAGTTTCCTTTGGAGGTCTCACAGGACCAGGCCTAAGCCTAAGATCATACCTCTTGTTTAATTCTGCAATTAAAAATTTAGAGAAAGCATGATATTTAGAGACTTGTGAAGCTTCCTCATCTTCTTGAGCCTGATTTTATTGTGAGAGAGGAATGATGGTTGTTTTATTGGAAGAAGAATCCATACTATTAATATCTTCAATAATTGTCATAGAATTATCATCAGGTTGTTGGTCATCTATCAATAGAGGAGTAGGAACCTATTGATCATTACTAGGTCTCTGAAGAATTTGTAGTGGTGGATTTCTCTTATACTGGCCTTGATTTTGATTTTGAGGTCTAGCAACTGTTTGTTGTATTTTCCTAGGTTGGGTCTCAATCTTTGAAATCCTATTTGATAGGTTTCTAAGAAGAGATGTTATTTCATCTATTTTTGAGTCTTCTGATTTAGTATTAGAGGAACTAGAGGCTTCTTGAACAGATTTGAGTTTTCTTTAGGCTTTTTCTTCCTTAAGTTTTAAAGAAGTTGAGGTCACCCTATTTGCTTCTACTTCTATAGCATTTGCTTGCATATCTTCAAGAGTTCTTGAATTTCTCTCTCGTAGCATAACAACAAAGCCATTATCAAAAGCTTTAGAAAATCTAGACTTAGTTGCTGCTACAGGGGGCTTACAATCAACATGCATTTTGTGATAGAGTTTATTGAATCTTTTGATAAAATCTAATACTAGTTCACCGAAGTTCCTTTTAAGCTCTTCAAATTCTGTGAGGAAGTAAAGAGGATCCTTTTTTACACCCCATTGATTTTTAAATATGTTTGTAAGCTCTTCCCAATTTCTAATGGTAGCCGCTGGTAATTGCCTAAACCAAATCCTCACATTTCCTTCAAGTGACTATACAAACAATATCATATAAATTTTATCTTGTTCAATATTCATGTTGTCGGAAAATTTTAGGAAAGCTTGAAGATGGTCCTCAGTCGAGGGACCAGTTTCTCCATTATACTTGGGAAGGTATTTTAAGTATCCAGGTGGGAATGCATCAAGGTTATTAGGTAAGACTAAGGCAGCATATCTAGCCTATACAATAGGTCCGAAAGCCATGACAGCAAGTGGTGTATGGAATGCTAGAGGTGTATGAGGTTGTCCAAGTGGAATATGATGTGTTTTTGTGGATGTAGAGGATGAAGAAGAAGTAGAGGAAGAAAATGGTGATTTAGGAGTTGATGAACTAGTTGGAGGTGAAGGAGGAGGAGATCTCCTGAAAGACTTCAAAGGAGTCCTAAGAACTAACTTTGGGACCTGTAAGGGAATACCTTCTTTTGTTTCAAAAAGAGGATTGGAATATATAGATAAAATCTCCTCAAATTACTTAGAAGAAGAAGCTTCAGGTAAGCCAAAATGGAAGGAAAATGATAGGTGGTAGGGGATATGAAATCTGTGGGTTTATATTCTGGTAGATTAACACCCAACTCAAATTCAGTTTTAGGTGATCTTGGAGATAGTGTGGGTATTGGATGAGATTCTAATGAATGAATAAGGTATGCTGACTTACAATCAACTCCTCTATTTAAAAGTTCAGCAATCCTAGGTGATAAATGGGAGTAATCAGGATCAGATGGGATATTACTATAGGGGTAAAATTATTCTAACTCTTCGGATTGTAGGAATGAAGAGGAAGAAGAAGATGATTGGTGTCCCCTTTTAGGATTGGCTTTTTTCAGAAGCTTTTTAGGATCTGACAGAGAACTAACTATGTCAGCTTCTGAACGAGATATGGTATGTTTAAAAGGTTCCAGCTTGGGAGTGTGGAGTTGCCTAGGTGAATGATTTTGACCTTTCTAAACCTTTAGTCACCTTTAAAGGAAAAGAATGAATGAATATCGTTGTCCCGAGGGAAACTTAAATTAAATTTGAAACCCCAGCAATGGCACCAGTCTGATGTTGTACCTCTGAGATAGTAGTAGGTCAACTAGCAATGCCAAAGCATCTAAAATAATTGTTTTGGGGTTTTTGGTTTTAATTTTGGAAGACCAATGAATGAAGACAGATGTAAAATTGAAGTAATTAATCCTTTGGTTTATATTAATATCTCAGCACAGGGTTGCTATAACACTTTACACAGTGATATAGGTCAAAATAGTGGTAAGAAGAAGACAGCAAAACTATGATTATCATAGTTTCCAGACTGTAAAACAGAAAAATCATAAGTTGGAAAACCTTCTAAACTACGTTCCAAAGGTTCAAGGCAGAATAATTAAGCTTACACAAGATGCTAATGATTTATTGATTAGAGGGGATTAGCTAAACAGATAGTTCATTAATCCATTATCTTAATAGATGATCACTTCAGGAGCTTATAAGAATAAATTGAGACACAATTTTTCCTACCTAGATATCTCTATAAGTCATAAGCATATGAAGAAAAACATAATGATTGATAACTGGAAAAACTTACAGGATAACACAAAACTGTGTAAAACTAGATTCAAAATCCTATGCTTTGTCTTAAGGTTCTAGAAAGACTGAGTACATCAAGTGTCTAGAAAAGCTTCCTTCAAAGGTGGCTTCCAGGTTCAAAATAGAATTAAAATTCAAGACTTAACAAGCAATGAACAATGAATCTTGAACTTCAAACCCTTAATAACTTGAGAATAGAGTTATTTATACAATAATGAAACTAAGGAAATATCCTAAACTGATTAAGATTTATTCTAGGAAAGGAAAGATCTTCATACCAGAAGATAGGGGCAGCTATTGAACTGCTTCTTGTTGTCCCCTTTTATTCAGGTTCTGTTGGCTTTGTTGTTTGATATTTTTCCCCTTTAAGCTACTTATCTGTTTGTATCCTTTATGCTGGTGAATTTTTTCATTTGATCTTTCATCTGATACTCTTTTAAATTTGTAAATATCCTTTGACCCTGCTAAGTAACCTTTACTGTGCACTTTAGGTTTTTACTGTGTTTTTCAACAACGAATCCTTTTGGTTTTATGTTATAGGGTAAAGTAAATTGATATGATCTTCATATTTGTCTTCCAACTGTACATAGACTTTTTTCTCTGTAAGCCTGGAACAGAAGCTTTACCTGCAAAACACAGAAATTGTTAAGAAAAATATAGGTGACAGAAGGTCTTCAATGGCCTTACTGAGTTTGAAAGGACATTGGAAGGAGTCCAAAGCGTATCGTAAGGCAAAATGATATTTTAATTGGTCACTAAGGCTTATGGAGGCTTCGTTGTGTAAAATAGGCAAAACAGAGAAAATGGTCATTTTGGCATTTAAACGGGAAAAACAGTTTTCCTTTTGAATTATGGCGCAAAATGAATAGTGACTATTTTGTCTTATGTGGGAGGTGGTTTTGGTATTCATCGCACCACTTTTAAGGCGTGGGTGGTTTTAGGAGGGGGTCACCCAAAATAACTTGAGCCTGACATGTAGCAATGGAGGACGGTGGAATACCGCTTTTCGGGTGGGTAACGCCCATACAGAGAGCTAACCTGAAATCGTTGAGGGACGTTGGATCTGAATGCATTGGATCGAACGGTGGTGGAGAGAAGAAGCAGTACGGAGGGTACGAACGATTAAATATGGTGGTAATGGCTTTATTATGGCTTAAAACCAGATTAGCGGTGAAATGGAGGTTTAAGGTTAATTCTTCATTTAAATCATAAAAATGATTTAACAAAGAAAACCTTCGCAAAACAGATATGGCGGACTTGAAATTTTATTAACTCGAGCGGATAATGATATCGGGTCCAGGCTAATATCACATATCGCAATCAGAGTTTAGCAAAGGATGGCCCATCGCAAGGAATGCGATAGGTGATGGACGCAACGTGGAAATATATCATAGCTAATACTGCGTCGAGTTTGGGTTCCCATCGCAATCGAAGATCGCAAATGGCAGAGGGTAATGCTTTAGCAGGACTTACAATGAGGGGCGGATGTGATATGGATATGAATTATAATATATATATGTGTCGGGTCCAGGTCCATCGTTGATCGCATATCGCAATCGGAGTAAAGTGGATGCACGTTGAAAGGTTGCGATCAGCCAATATTGCGATGCGATATGAAAATGCATAGTTTTATTATAAAACTAAGGTTTCGGGCTATTTTATAAAGGAGTTAATAATATACGGGAAAAGGAATTTAAGGGGTTTAATACTATAGTTAGTGTTAATATGTAAATATAGGCGGAAAAGGGAAATTATATGCAAAAAGGGGAAATATAGGCAGAAAAGGGGAAAATACTAAGTATTATGTTTTTTATGAGTTTATTTTCTTTTCATAAATGCATAAATACTTAGGGAAAACATCTTTTTGTGGGTTTTTCGGGTAAAAGGGATTTTACATGGGTTTTTCACTTTTCCTAGGCAAAAGAGTTTTGTCCTAAGGAAAAGGGGTTTTTATTGAAAATGAATGAATATGAATGTATGAAGGTAGGAAGGGGAAATTAGTGAATATATAGGGATGAATGGGGATGAATAGGAAGTTAATTAATTGATCTTGTAGACCTTCATTTGCTTTGTGTAATTGCTTCATGGACATAGAAACATATGATGAAACATGACAAATGTACATTTTGTCCAATGAATAATCAAACTTCTGCAACCTTTCTCTACTTACCCTTTGCTTATCCTATCATTTTTTCTTCACTTAATGGGTGAATTTAAGCTAGCAAACCCTTTTCCTTTCTTTTTATTTTTACAAAAGCAAACTATCTAAATCTACCCTTATAACCTCTAAGGGCTCATATTAAACTGATGAGCACCTTATTTTTCTCTACCTAACTACTGATCTGCCAAGATTAAACAATTTGGCCAAATCCTTATTCTCTAACTATAACATCAAATTTAAAGCATGAAGTAGTCAAGATTAAACAGTTTGACTGTCATGGGTTGTGGCATTTATGATAAGCTGCACACAACCATTATTTTGCAGAAACATAGTAGTGGCATTTAGACTTGCTCACTTTCAAAGTTTATTTGTTTTCTTTTTTTTCTAACCTAACATTTTGTTTTTACCTTGATTTTTTAGAGTATCTAACCTAAAATTTTCTTTGATATGGACATAATCATCAAAATATTTTTTCACTAACATTTTATTCACTATTGTTATGTCCATATCCTAACTTAACATTTTTTCAAATATTCTATCTTATTAAAACCAAAAAAAATGCTACAACAGGGTGTCTGAATGAACTTTTGAAGTAAGTGGCAGTTATTGTCACATGCTGCCCAGTAACCTGACAAATGGCGTAGCTCCCGTGTTCGGCCCAGATGGGGATTCTGGCTTCAGGGGGGCTGCCCCCCCATAAGATAATTTTCATATACTAGACAATGATCTTTATCATGCCCGTGGCCCTTGCACTTCAAGCACCAAACCTATGTGTGTACTTCTGGTTTAGTCTCCTTCTCTTTCTTTAGACTCTGTAATTCTAGGTGCAAGCTCTCTAACTACGAGTGGATCTGTTGTACCCCTAGGTTTGTATCCTGAATAGGTGCCACGTGCAACCTCATCAAGATATCCAAGGCTTCTACCTGTGTTGTTATTTTCTGCTATGACAAAGGTATTCTTAAGTGTGGCAAAAGCGATGCTATAAACTAGTGGTGCCATTGAGTATCTGAGATTTGCATGTTAGCCTACCTGATCTGGAACTTCAACCTCTGATCAAAGTCCCAAGGTGTCTCATCGACTCTCATTCAATTCTCCTTAAATTCAATTATCAACTACGCCTTAGATTTAGGCTTACTAAAATCTTTGTTCAGAGTTTCCTAAGTCTCTGCTAACGATGCCTGAGGATTATCAGCGAAATACTTAATGTACCAGGTTAGCACACAATCCTGCAAGGCTGTAACCAACTGCGTCGTATTGATATTTTCATCGATGATTTGTTGCATTGTCCATACAATGTTTGCAATAAACCATAATTTCTCTGGATCTTCACTTCCTATTCCTTTCAAGATCGCATCTTCATTTTGTTTTCCATGATGAATGGTGGAGGTGTAGGTGAAGGTCTATGTGGTGGAGGTGGAGGTGGAGGTGGAGGTGGAGGTGGAGTGGATGGATGAGATGTTCTCATAACACTCTGAGTTATTAACTAAATAGCGCTTTGTGGTGTATTCATCACTGACCCTTCATCGTCGCTTGAAGGAGGTTCAATTAATGGACTATACTCTGGACCTTATCCATTACTTCTAAAGAATCTACCACTTCGCGTAGCTCCGAAAATTAAGGTAATAGTATTACCCTCTTTTCACATAATAGCATTTATAGTCTTTATAATACAATACCATGGCCCCTAACTCATGGGTGAGTCTTCAAAAGGACCAAAACAAGGGGCTAAGACCCCTTTGACTCCTATCTATCTACGTGATCTGCATCCACATTTCAAAGGGACTTTACATTCTTTACATAATTATTTACAAAAAATGACTAACTTAATCCAATTCTACACCTGGGGACCCCAACACAAGTATCATGACTCACCCTCAAGTCACACAGCTAGTTGTTCCACTTTCTGGCAGAGTTCGCTTAATGCCTTGGTCAATGTTTGAAGCTCTGCGGTACTCCATTATGTTGCTTGTTGTACCTCTTGGACAAACTTCTCCATGGTTGGCCCCTCTACTGCCAATTTTGTAGTCTGTTGTAGTCTAGCTAGTTAGGATACTTGGCTCTCACCCAAGAGACCCGGTTCAAGTCTCGACAATGGAACCATTTGTTGGCTTAAGGGGTCCTAACCCAGGTTCGGAGTTAGTTGTGCCAACCAACAAGACCCTACACTGCTGGCCTTCTTGGAAAAAACTTGTGTAGCGTAGGTTGTAGTCTCACCCGAAGCAGTATTGGGGGATGCAAGAACCAAGTTTCTGCATCCATAGATGATGTGATGAATTTCTATATCCCAGATCTTCCTTCGCACATATCTAATCCTCTGATAGACCTTAAACCCTGAAACCAATCTTAAAGACCTTAAAATCCTCGTGAAACCTTTCAATTACATTATTCAGACCCTAAGAATATAGCCCTATTACTTTGGCGCGCATAAGCATGCTTTCTAGCATTTTTGTGGCCTAGATCTGTCGTCGCAAAGACCTATATTTTCTTCTGATAACTATCTTATTTTATATCTATAATTTCGTGAATATCATTCGGTATCTTTACTAAGCATAAACATATTCAGTTAACCCAATTCGCATAAAGGAAACACATTAACTCATGGAAACAATATTTAAAGCAAGTTAAACAGGTAAACAGATAAATAGATAAAATGTAGATGCAAATATTTCCTACCCAAAATTAGTCTTTATTAAATAGATCCTTCACAGTACAAACTTTTGTTACCCTGCGCACTCAGGTGAAGGGGTCCACGCACTCAGCTATGGATTCTTCTAGGCCTTTGTGCACTCAATTGCGGAGCCTTTCCTTTGCTACTGACAGGAACAGACCATGTTCATTTATCAAACCCTTACAAAATCATCCATTCATTCATCTCTCTTCTTATCTATCAAAAGTTATTTCTAAGACTCGCTATGACTCAACTATTTATAGTCTTTATAATACAATACCATGGCTCCCGGATCATGGGTGTCTTCAAAACCGACCAAAACAAGGGGCTAAGACCCCTTTGACTCTTATCTATCTATGCGCTCTACATCCACATTTCATGGAGACTTTACATTCTTTGCACAAATATTTACAAAAAATGACTAACTTAATCCAATTCTAGCCCTGGGGACCCCATCCCAACACTTTGCCCAGAGAAGAACCTCTAGATGTAATGTGAGCTAGTTCTTGGGAAAATTAACAAATAAGTTCAACTAGCCTACTTATCTGTGATTACAACCTTAAAATTGACGTGGTAGTATAGGTAGAAGAACATTAAGGAATTTGAGATTTAAAACATAGGGCTAAACAGAATCCTATGCATTAGATCTTCAACAAAGAACATGAAATGAAAGAAAATGAGATGCAAAAATCGTGGAGTGCTTCATTAAGGTTTCTTAGATAAAAATTATAGGTATCTCAACTATTAGCACAACATTGATAAATTTGTTAATGAAGAAACCAGTAGCTTCATTACACAAGTTTCAGAAGAAGAATAACACAAATGTAAAGTTACAAAGAAAAGAACACATATTGTAAGCATCAGATACCAGGAATCATTTGAAACTTCTCCATTAACTTCCCAAAATAGTTTGAACACATTACAAAGCAAAATTAGTTAGAACTTGTCTCTGGAGCCAAAAATTTGAACCCCCAATGAGTTCTCCTATAACCTTTTTAAAGAAAAGGATCATGTTCAAGAATAGTTACAAACACATGTCAGAAGGTACAACTATCTATTTAGCCAGTTGTCCTATTATCCAGTTGTTCTAACTATCTCTTAACTAAAACAAATACATCATAACAAAATTAAAGGCCACATGCTTAAACATTCACATGGGTAGAGGAACTTGGCCCCTGGGGCCCAACACTTGGGTCTTCAAGCTCGGTTGCAGATTGCTGAAGGAGAGTTTCGCATCTGTCCCACAGAGTTTTATCTAGAGTTGGGAATTGAGACATTCTGTGAAAAGCCACCTGTAGCTCTGATAGCTTGGTGTAGTCTAGAGTGGATTCAAACAAAGTTTTTATTAACCAAAATAATTGGAAATCCCTCTGCAAGAAGTTAACTATTGTATTGCCTTTCAATACCACAGTCTTCTTCTGCAAAGAGGTGTCCATTCTACACTTTGCTTCTATTAACAAATGCTCATAAGATTCCCAAGAAAATAAAATTCCATCTATACCCCAACAGGTTGGTAATCCAATTCTCTGCCTTTGATCAAACTTGGAGTCAAAAATGGTTACAGAACTATTCAATACCTCTAGTTTATTCTTAGCCTAAACATGCAGTTGATTCTTCTCAATAGACTTATTTATCTCTAAAATTACCATAGCCTTGTCAACAATGTGCATTTCCTTCAAGTCTACTAGAGATTTTTCATTTAAGAATTTGATAATTTTTCTGGCTCTTTGTGCTTCTTTTTTAGTTTCTTTCTTGCATGTAGCCAAAACTTCAGTAACAATAGAAACTAATACCATTTCTTCTGCAATAACCTGGAAAAAAATGCCATGTAGCCCATACTTGTTGGATGATATTGTCCCAAATGACCTGTCTAACATCAATTAGGGACATATTCCCTTTCAACCTACTTTTTAACTCCTTTACCTCCTCTTGAGTTGTCTTGTACTTTTCAAAAGTTTGTTCTGCCTCCAATTTGGTTGATTTTAATTGATTTTCCTTAGTAGCCAACTCTACTTGAAGCAAGGTGATTTGATCTTGAATTTTTTTCATTTTTTCCTCAGAAATGTTAAGCTTGGTCATCACCTTTGTCATCTTTTTTGAAGGATCATCTGATTCAGTAGGAACTACAATTGTGCAAACATGATCTCTAATAGTGTGTTCTAGGTCTTGAACCTTCTCCTTCAAGGATGCTACCTCTTTGTTCCTATCAATCAGCTGAAGGGTTATTTGTTCCTTTTCTTTCTCCACATAAGCTACTTCAACAGTGTGCACAGGCTCTGTTGTAGTCATCTTAGCTTATGTTTTAACTACTAGACTTCAACCTTTGTTCCTTGTATTAGGGATTTAATTGCCTCTTTGTCCTTTGGGTTAACACCCAATTTGATGATCAACTCTTTGAAACCCTCATTCTATACATACAGGGCCCTAGAATGTGCCTTTTCTTACTTGATTCTATTAGAGGCCTTTTCTAGAAGTTTCTTCGCTTTGCTGATTGACAATGAGGCCTTGCTTAGATCATGATATATCATCTCACCAGTCTGCCTATGTAAATTAATCTTGTCATGCAGAGGGACATCTACAATGTTGAGGGATAAGTCCACAGTTTTAAACTCAGCCCCTATGGGGAGTAATTGAGTAGTAGGATGCAATAAGGAAAGCTTGAGCTGGTTCTTCTCCAGGTCCATTGTTGAAAGAAATCTGGTCTAAGAAGAAGATGATACTTGTTTGGTTAGCTAAGCCATCATCACTCCCTTTTCTCTTTGACTGTTTTCTTCAATTTTATGATAATATTTTAATATTTCATCTAGAACAGAATAACTCCCTTCCACTGTAGGCACTTTTAGGTTTGTGGAGCTGGATGGTACAATCTACTCTGTGTTTTTCGGGATCATGTGAAAACTTGGTTGATAATAAGCACTTCCTATTAATTTCACCTGTATTTCCTTCTCATCCTTAGGTTGTATCCTATCCTTCTTTGATTTTTGTACCTCCTCCACATCTATATCCACTGCTTCACAAGTATTCCCTTTTAAAATTTTCTCTTTGGTCGTGGGGATCTCAATCTCCAATTCTGAACTGATGGGCTAAGCCTCTTGATTTTCCTTCCACTCTATTTAAGGTCTTGTTTCATGTGTATATGGGATTGATTTGACACTCTTTTTCCCATCAGAAACAATATGATGAGGATCATATTGCCATCTCTCTCCCAATACAAAATGGAATTCTTTAATCTTGTCTTCAAAATAAGTTAGATCTTATCTAGAATTTACAATGAATGGACCCATAGTATTTCCTAACTTGAACATGTATCCTTTATGCCTAGGAAGGAAATTAACTTGGTCCACATATAATCTCTATTTGATAAATTCCAAAGAGAAAACCCTCATGGGCATAAAGATTGGCAATCTATAGGGTTTCTCATCAAATCCATACAACTTGATCTTAGTAAAATCCTCAAACAAATACCAATATCCCACTTTGGCATCCTTACTCAGCTACAGTAATTGCTTCTTTTGTGGGAGGATCCTTGGGCTTGGTGTATTATTCATGATAGTGTAGATGATAGCTATAAAAGTGGATAGAAAATCAGAAAATCCCTGATTTTCATGCTTTCTTTTGACTCTATTTGTCCATTTAATCCTGGATTTTCTATCGTTTATAGAGTCAAAAGTGATTAGACCTAGGTACTCAAATTTATCCATATGAACATACAGGAATAAGTAGACCAAAATGGAGGGATATCTAAAGAGATGGGAAATGTGGAACTTCCCAAACTAGAGATTAATGGATTTAGCTAGGAATTCAGGTATGTCTAAATAATCAGTGTGATCTAACATGTGGCTCAGAAACCCTAAGGTTGACTTAGTCACATTGGTGGTTTCATATTCCCCAAGTAGCACCAAAATTGAGGCTAATACCTTTTGGGCATCTTGAGAAAATATATACATAGGATAGGTCTCGACCAACTAAGTTGGTGTCCCTGGTAGTGAATTTATTACAAACAAGGCCAATTTATTCTCTTCTGATAATTGAGTGAAGTCTAGAGCTAATGAGTCTTCATTGAATGGCTTTTGATTTTGGAGATTAGGGAAACATAAATCCTTGTGAATGAGGTCAAACGTGACTTCAAGGATAACATCTCATGTGGAAGATGCAACATAGCTTCTCATAGGGATGTATGCAAAAGTCAACCAAGTCACGAACTCTGAAAAGTGATAAGTGGTTGGGGTTAACATATAATACAGATAAGAATTCACTATGTCAAAATAATCTCATTTTCTTAGAAAATTTCCCCAAGATTCACAATGGAACTGGTTGAATTCCAATGGACACCTTGGGTCGTGTATCTCTGCTTCAGTATCCATCAGGGGTTCTTGAGTGGAGGGGTTATAGGTTGCATTAGAGGAATTTTGAGGTCTAAAATGGGCCTCCTAAGAAAAATTTACAACCAAAATAAACTTTATAAGAACCAATAGGATTCAAGATGATGATGTCAACCATGGGGGATGATTCACCAATTTTAGAGTAAAAATGCAAAAAGATTAAAAAATAATAAAATAGTAAAACTACTTTTTCAACTTATCTCCCTATGGGTTTACTCAAATTTCGAGAAATAACACTCATTGGATGCAAAATTTGATTCATCATCCAAGAAATACCCATGTTGCATACTTTTGATGGACCCTGCTACATGAAAAATGAGAAATACATGAAAAAGCATTATTGCAATCACATTTTTCATGTATTTCTCATTTTTCGTGTAGCAAGGTCCATCGAAAGTATGTAAAATGGGTACTCCTTGGATGAGGAAGCAAATTCTTCATCCAATGAGTGTTCCCGCTCTAAATTTGAGTAAACTCATAGGGATATAAGTTGAAAATATGATTTTAAAAAGTAGTTTTTTCTTTTTCCCCTCTAAAATTTGATGATGTAATCTAATATTATTTTATTATTTCCACTATTATTTTATAATTTCCTTAGGAGGCCCATTTTAGACCTCAAAATTCTCTAATGCAGCCTTTGTGGTGGTTTTATGAGACTTACTTAACTTCAACTTGATGATAATTGGGTTTAGTGAGATGTATAAGTACGTAAATCAGGAGGGAAGTGGTGGAAGTTGGACTGAGTCATTCGTGAGTTGACTTGAATGCTAAAATTAAAGTGGTTTGTAAGGGATGGGGAATGGGAAAAACATATAACTAATAATAAAAATTATCGTTTAAGTTAGATAAGAGTGGGAAATTTGATGGAATGCATGTAAGACAGGAGTAATGATGTGACAGGGAAATGACATGGGTAATGAGGTAGGCAAATGACTTAGGGGGTGGACGGCGAAGGACATGATGTGGAGTGGGGCTAATGTGGCAAGGTGAGGTGGCATGCAAGCCTCGCTTGGCATGCTCTCCTAGAAAATGGAGAGGCCACATGACGAGAACAAGGGTGGTTTTGAAAACCATTTACTTCACTACGTTATCCCCACTCCTGCTTTTCTAAAAAATGAGTCAGAGTGGCGCAATAGATCATAGTCATGATCAGTTGATCAGCAGAATTATAATCCCTTGTTGCGTTGCACCCTACCCAGCTTAACGGTTTTTCTACTTCATGTGGTGCATTTACGTACAATACCAACGAACCTATGTTGATTTGTTGTTGAAATTGCATGGTGCTTAACCATTGGTACTCATTGATGTGGACCTCTTTTTAAAAACTTGTGCCTATGCTTTTCGATTTGGAAATAGCAAGAAAAAATGGAAGTGCACTATCCCAAATAATTCTCCCTCCTTTGTTTTCATTCAATATTCCTCCCCCATTTCCTTTTAGTATAATTGTTTGGAAAAGCTCAAAGACTTAAGTACAACATAATACATAACTTGTAGACAACAAAACATATTACATGGGATTGATTATGGATGCTTCGATTGAGAGAAAATTACATCGGATTGATTATGGACCCAAGATACATGTGTTGAGGAGCATGGGATGATTGTCTTGGAAAGTAAGAAGCCTTGTGATGAAGAGCACTTGACACTTGCAACCCATGCTTATAGAGTGCACCACCTAAGGAGTGGTCTCTTGACGTGTATACCATGGAGAGAGAGCACTTCACTTAGAAACCTTATCTTGTGCATTAAATTAAATTGCTTGTGTAATTAGTCCACTTTACCAATGTTGGCCTCCCTCACCTACTCTGTATAGAGGGAAGAGAATGTCTTTGTCTACACTATACTCATTATTCCATCTATATAATTTTCATGGGGAGTTCTTAGTGCTTGTGTTATGCAATAGAGGAAGACCTAGAGTTTGTGATGTGAAACCTAGAGAAGAAATGAAGATACTTGTTAGAACTAGGGATGATCTTGAGTCCTAGCACTTGTCTTAGCAATTATTTTCCATATGGTAGGATGAAGGGTGTATTGAGGTCTAAAACATATATATATATATATATATATATATATATATATATATATATATATATATATATATATATATATATATATATATATATATATATATATACATATATATATACATATATATATACCTCACCTACTTTGTATAGAGGGAAGAGAATGTCTTTGTCTACACTATACTCATTATTCCATCTATATAATTTTCATGGGGAGTTCTTAATGCTTGTGTTATGCAATAGAGGAAGACCTAGAGTTTGTGATGTAAACCCTAGAGAAGAAATGAAGATACTTGTTAGAACTAGGGATGATCTTGAGTCCTAGCACTTGTCTTAGCAATTATTTTTCATATGGTAGGATGAAGGGTGTATTGAGGTCTAAAACATATATATATATATATATATGAATAAATTAAGCAAATAGTAGGGAAATGGCTATTAGAATAGGAACATTTACAAGGTAGGCCTATGTTGGAGCCTATTTAAACTTTAAAGGCTTGGTTGGAAAGAAAGACCTAAGTAGAGGGTATATGTATATATATATATAATGAATTAAGAAAATATGTAGGGAAATGGCTATTAGAATAGTAAAATTTACGATGTAGGCCTGTGTTGGAGCCTGTTTAAACTTTAAAGGCTTGGTTGGAAAGAAAGGACCTGAGTAGAGGGTCTCTCTCTCTCTCTCTCTCTCTCTCTCTCTCTCTCTATCTATATATATATATATATATATATATGAATGAATTAAGAAAATATGTAGGGAAATGGCTATTAGAATAGGAACATTTACAATGTAGGCATGTGTTGGAGGCTGTTTAAACTTTAAAGGCTTGGTTGGAAAGAAAGGACTTGAATAAAGGGTATTTTATCTTGTAGAAGGGCTTTTTCCTCTTGTAACATCATTAATAAAAGTGAATCTTTCTTTTGGGGAGCTTGGAATTTTGGTCCCTTGGCATCCTCTATATCCTTATTTAAAAGGGAGAGATAACCTACTAACTCACTAACTTGGTCCTCTTGCATTTGCATTTCTAATTTTCATTTCCTTTCACTGCTACTTGGTCTAAGTTACACTTGAAAAACTTGTTGTCTTGTTTCATTTGCAATTATGATCTAAGTAGTCTTTATAATCACTATTATAAATCTCAGCTCTGATTTAACAATTGTGAGATCTCTATAAATTTCTTGCTTGTTCAACTGTCTAAATAAGTGAGAAAATCTAATAAACACACTATTACCTAAAGGCATAGTGGGATTTTCTCTAATATATGAACATATATTAATGATACTATTTCATTGAGGTAATTTCTTAGTGTTTCATTAAGCATTGTTATTTTCTAGAAATCTTGTACCTTTGGAGTACCTATCTCGTTTGTAATTGCAAACACATTAGCATTAATTCTCTTTAAAGCAATTTAGATGTCATTGTCTCATTTGAAGCAATTGCATTTTCATCCTATAATTTGGCCTTACATCCTAAAAAATTACCTCCAAGCTTAAGCTTCATTGGTAGAATTTTTAGGGTTGCCTTCTTCATCTAATTTGAGAGGCTAGAACCTCATTCACTATTAACACAGGTGACCTTGCAGTCATCAAGGCTATAATCCTTACAATGTCAGAGGCACTTGGGTAGTTAGAAGCAAGGGGAGGCATCGTTAATAAATCCTTAGCTTTCTTCCTCGAACCTTGTCTATACAACTTGTGTTTGTGACTAACTTTAAAACAATTGAGAAGAAGGATTCATCTAGACTAGGAATTTAACTAAAAGTAACAAAGATCTTGCATTCCACCTAGTTTAGTTTTGCATTCCATCCTTATAACTTTTCATCTCTTGTGGCATAACTATCATTGTGGGTATTATATCTTCCTTGAAATATTGTATTTTTGTTCTGTACTCATCTTTGATTATATTGCTCATTATTTATTTACATTGTCATTCTTGTCTTGAGAAGTTTCTTAAAATTACAAGATATTTCTTTGTGCAAGTTATTTTTATCTACTCATATTTGATATTGTGCCATTTCTAACACTTCTTGCAGCATTGTTGTTATTGCAACTTGATCATCTATTTAGTCTTTAAATTTTCATTAAGAATTGTTAAGGCATTCGTCTATCACCTTTACATCTTATATCTGCCTCGTTTGATGTTAATTGAAATCCATTTTAAAATATTCCTTATAAACTCTTAAACTTATCTATTTAATAATCAAGTTGCAATAATAACAATTGCCTTTCCCTCATGTTATCAGGAAATCTAGTGTCTATGCAGAGCTGCTAGTCCCACTAAGACGGGTAGCTATCTTAGAAACAAATAGATTAAAGTTACTTTCGCTTTCCTTTATGAGAAGTAGATAGGAGAAGATCAAAGAATACCAACCTCAATCCTTCGCTCGGTTCTTTGCTTGTTCCTTCTCCTCACCGACCGATCTTTGCTGCTTCTCCCTTGACCACTCCGCTTCAAAGAGTACCTGTAAAGTCAAAGCAGCATAATACCTTCAAAGTGCAGAGATCTACAATCATAAACAATATAGGACCAGATATATATTGACCACACAAATGCATATACTATCAAACATACAAGAATGTGGAGGAAAACTTGAATAGCTTTATTAATATGAAGATTAGAAGAGAGGATTACAACCCATTGTTCTGACCCAGCATCATCCTCCCAGCATGAAAGCCCTTCTTCACCTCATGAAAAGCTTAGATCACCCAAAACTATGATATTCCACCAAGAAACCAACAGCACTTCCTTACAAGATACAAAATTCCAGCCTCTGGATCTCTAGGATGAGGGATCCATATATAGATGATTGCAGGGAGGTGAGTCAGCTTCTGGGATTTTGATTAGTTTCTTCTCTCTGATAGTTCTTGATTCCACTTGGAGATTGATGATCTCTTACTCATCCCTGGGCGAATTCAGAGAGGCAAGTGTCACAGGAGAAGTTTCTGGAAGATTCCATGATCATCCACCTTGCAAACTGTCTTTGCCATTTGTCCATTCTCACCCATCGCACCCTACAGAAGGGCTTTCCAGTATGCATCGCACCTTTTACACTGGGCAGGTGAGATGCATCGCACCCTTAGCACTGAGCAACCTGTATGGTCCAGTTTTGACTAGTTTTGAGCAGTTTCCTGTGGAGAACTTATGGGAGATGATGTAATCAACTGACCTTGTTTCTTTAGGGCATGAAACAACACTTTTAGGGACTCAAAAGCCCTTGGTTTATGGACATATATGATTGGGGTTGCAGTGCCCAAAAATGTCTATAACAGTTACCCCCTAAAGCATGAGGTCGTTAATCTTTTGATGTCGGGTGAAATGCTTCATCATGAGGATCCGAGGTTTTTCGAACTGGAAGGCGACCTGTAATAAGATACAATACAATACATTATCTTCATAATATTTTCATGATCTAGCTGAGGTGGGCATTCCCATGCTCAGCTTTATAAATTCATTTTTATGTACATAGGACAGACAACCGTCTGTGTGGCAAACTGATGATTCTGATAGAGCCATCATCCTTTGATTCGGATGTTCATCTGTGCAACAATGATGTATATTTGATGTCTTTATTTTTCTGAATATATCACAGCATGGATGGATGAAACTAGATCTGGGGTCTTCAAACTTGTCCAATCTTCGCCCGAAGTACAAGTCGATCCATGTGAAAAACGCTCTGGAGTCGAACATGGAAATACATCGCCTGATTACTAGCCAATGATGTAAGTTGTTAACAGGCGCGAGAGGAATCACCGATAATGATGATGACCCTCAAGGTATGGAAGTACAATTCACTGGTGTGAAAATGGGACTTGGCATCGAACACCACGCAAAATCTCTCGGTCGAAGGCCATTGATGTAAACCTGTCGTCGAAAGTGAGAAACTTGCCATTGAGGCATGCAAGCTTCAAAGTATTGAAAGGGTTGTTCCTAGGTCGACTTCTTGGATAATGAGTTGATGTCGACAAGTAGTGGCCATCGTAGGATGGCCTTAATGAATCCCACATCTGTGACACGGAATGGAGAAAATGTCGTTTGGAGGTGAAAACGATCTGATGATACAGGGTTCAAGGTGGCGGTCATGAACGAATGAAGTGTAAAGGTATTGCAGTGGATGAGACACAAAATGGGTTGGTGAATTCTCTGATCAAATTCTCTTGAACATATCGGCGACACTTGAAATGGATTGGTAGCGTTAACCCCAAAGATGGATGGTACTGTGGACCAACGGTAATATGACTGGTGAACGGAATAACCCAACCCGACTCAGACATGGAGTGAAAGTGTCATGTTCAAGAGCGACTCGCTACCAATAAAGTATCTTAAAGTTTTCTTCCCAATTTTTCCCCAGTCATTGTTGACCAGTACCTCTTTATTTTTATCAAGCTTGAGGAGGATAACATATGCTTGTTCTATAATTTTCCCTTCGGGCAAATCCATCGCTATGTTTTAACTAGCCTAGCGACAGTGAAACTCATTCTTGTCTATATGGACAAGTTTGTCACTATTAGTTTTAACGATTTTAACGACAAAGATAACTCGGTCCTTTTCAATTTTAGAGAGTCTGAAAAGGGACGTAAAGGAAACTCCAATAATCCTTTTTCGTCATATAATCCCTTAAGTCCAAAAAAGTATAAAATAATACGAAAGGGATGAATTTTCGATAATTTTAATGAGCCGAACAAAACAAGCGCTCGATCTTTTTGTGTAATAATCCCTCAGGTCCAAAAAGATTAAAATCTAGAGGAGGGATAACACTCCCAGTAGATTTAACGAGCTGGAGAGGCCAACTGCTCAGCAATATTTTCATATTTTACGAGTCAGACGAAAAGAGCTTAAAGGAGACTCGTTTTTTGAGGAACGAATGATAATTCCACGTAGCAGCTGATTCTAGGTAAGGTTTGGAATTTCCAATCACGACAGTGTCACAAGGATGGCTAACAGAATCACTCTTCACAGCTGTCCCTCAAAAGGGGTAAACAATCAAATGGAGGTGAATGATCGGCTAAAACAGAGTGGAGGTGATGACGAGAACATGACCAAGGCTCAAACGCTGATAATAATGCATTCACAATGGTTATTCACCGAAAATTGGTTCATTTTTTAAAGAGATTAAACTCTGGGGAAAACATTTGCTCATTGCTTAGGTTTAATTTTTAACGAGCTTGAACTTCACATAAAAACTGCTCGTGGTGGGTTTATTTTTTAATGAGCTTGAACCCTGCGGTAACACTGCTTGTGACGGGTTTATTTTTTAACGAGCTTGAACCCTACGGTAACACTGCTCGTTGCTTAGGTTTAATTTTTAACGAGCTTGAACTTCACATAAAAACTGCTCGTGACAATGGTCATTGATTATTTGATTTCATCGCTAACACTTTGTTCCTTCGTCGGTCGTACTGCCTGTTTAATTGATTCATCAAACTGATTAGAAATGAGCAATACATGCTTGAAAAATGAGCTAAAACACTAATACTTTACTTGAATTACGTGAAAAGTAATTTAAAAGTGGTTTTTAACCCTCATTTTACCATTTCATTTGAACCTTAGTTTTTTGGAGCTCTCGAGGTGCCTTCCCCCCTTGATTTTCACTAGCTGATTCTGGGAGATTCTATGGATGATTCTCAGCATCATCTGGACCAGGTAGGAGCTAAACCTGAGCTCTTCATTTTCATTCCTTCCTTTTTGAATTCTGAGCATGTTTCCCTGTTTTTCTGAGCCCCTGGGGTTTGAAAAATTCACCCTGGCTCCATCGCACCCTTCCTATATCGAAAGGTGCGATGCATACTGGCCTGGCCATTGGCCAGTCAGTATGCATCTCACCCAGTACACTGTTGGGGTGCGATGGGTGCGAGAAGGGAAACTTTTGCACTGTTTTCTCATGGAATTTTTACCTATTTTTTTCCAAATCAGGACCCTGATTCTTCTCTTGTTTGTTTTGTAGAGATTCATCGGAGAAAAATGGTTGTTACATGGCGAGAATGCGAGCGTGAAGAAGAGGACATGGTTGCTTTACATGATCCGAGTACGGTAACTGCACTGCGGAACTGTGGCCTGCTCAAGTTTTTCCGCATCTCTAGCATGAGTTAACAAATCAACTTGTTGCAATATTTTCTCGATGCATGGGATCCTACCAACCAGGTGTTCCAAATCAGAGGCAAATCCATCCCCTTGATTGTCGTGGACATATACTTTTTGACCGGTTTATCGAGGCATGGTGCCCCTCTCTCATTATCAGGTTCCGCCTGTGGGGGCGAATCCGTGAGAGATTATATTCGTCGATATTGCATAGAGGGATCTCAGCCGAGTAGGGACAGCAAGATCAACATCTGAGATGTCACTGACCATTCCTTGAGGACCATTCTGTTCACTTTTGCTAGACTGGCTGGTAGTGCGACTCTTCACATGGCTAACAGGTCCTATATGCAGTATGCCTTGGAATGCCTTAAACCAAAGGTGTTCAACTGGTGTGACACAGTACTCCTTATGATGAAAGAACAACTGACCAAGGTAAAAAGTAGAAAATACAAGAATTTCATCTATGGTTCTATTTTGACCGCTTTCACCTTAGAAAAGATCCCACTCATGCAGCCACAGTACATTTCACTTAGTTTACCTCCACCGACTGAGCCACAGATGTAGAGATGGGTTGACCTCATGGCCCGACATGTTGGTCAGTCCCAAGTTTCTTTCTATAGTACCTTATTTGATTGGTTCAACCATCAGGAGATGGTTTATGCTGAGTGTCCATATGCTGGTATGGATTTCCGAGGTGACCCGGATTTGGTGCTGCCGGCTAGTGAGCAGTGGGGTGCTATGGGTAAATTCTCTGACCATATCTCTGTTTATCATTTTTTATAATGTTCTCGTGCTTTCTTCTATCAAGACTAATCAAAACTCATGTGCTCATGTAGATATTGGACTAGTTCGGCCAGCAATACGTTTGAGAGCACCAGCTGTCGTTCCAGCAAGAGAGGTTGTGGGGAGGGCTATCCTTCGTGACCTTGATGTGGTTGAGACTCTTTTAGCATTGCAGGATCAGGTCGAGGGTCTCACTCTTGGTATTCCAGACGTGAGGACCGACGAGCTGCCTCTAAGGTTACAGTGACATACTACTGGCGTGCCGAGTCGATGGACTAGGCTTTTACGCATGATTGCACAGGTGGTGGCTTGTTATCACCAGCATCATTAGACTAGGGTGCCCCCTAGCATTTTGAGTTTTGGGTTATTTGACCGATTTTGTCTTGGTTACAGAACATTATGTATAAACCATAAACAGTTATATATTTTATTTTATTTTTCGGAGCTTTATTTTGGTTAAGTTACATGATCATTTATGCAAATATTGATGAAATGTTTCTTTTATAAATGTTGCAAATGTCTATCTAACATATAATTTGCCAATGAGTCCGTTAATGTGTTAAAGTTTTCGGAAATATGTTGATATTGAATAGAATCAAACTGCCTTTCCAAAATCTTGACCCTTAGGAACATGCGATAAATAGCTGGATTCCGTACGGATTAGATACCGGTGAGCTGTAGAATGACGAGTTGTGAGTCTAGCCTGACGACAAGTCGGCATATGCCATGCGTGATGGCATCAGATAGGAGTTCTATCAACGCACTATATTCAACAATGTTGTTCGTTGACCGACCAATACATACCCCTCTGAAACTCACTAACTCGCCGCTTGGATCAAAGATGGCCCAGGCCGTAGAAGATAGGTTCCGCGAACTACGACTCGCTCCATTGGCATATCCAACAAATTATTCCAATAGGTTCGACATCTGCAACAAATGCAAAAGCGGATCACTTAACCAAAACAATTACCCTTAGCGAAAACAAAAATGTAACAAAAGCATAGGGGTTACTATCTTGAGTCAAGCATAGTAACGCTTAAGGTACAACCCGTTGCGGGGTTTTGCCAGTGGAATCCCATCATAATCCACTAACTCGTAGGCTCCTTTTGATAATACAATATAGGGGCCCATCCATAAAGACTTGAACTTACCTGCTCCCAATTTATCGGACTCCTGGTCGTAAAGTAAGACCAGGTCACCTTCTAAGAAGACACGAGGTTTGACATTCTTGTCGAACTGCACTTTGACTCATTTTTTATGGGCTTCGTTAGCCAAAGTGGCATCACGATGGGTTTCATCCAATTGGATTAGTTCCAAGAAATGAGCCTCCTCTTCTGAAGTTCCGGGGAGAAGGTCGACCGCGAGTTTGAGGGACGAGATTTCACACTGAACTAGTAAGATCGCTTCCAGGCCATACATCAGTTGAAAGGGTGTAAACCCGGTTGCATTCCTCACCGATGTCCGTTATGCCCACAAGGACGAGTACAGGATCAGGTGCCAACTCCTTTTATGGACTCCAATCATCCTTTGCATCATCCGCTTCAGGACCTTGTTGATTGCCTGAACTTGTCCGTTAGCTTGCGGATAATATGGAATAGAGCTGTCGTGGGACAGCCCTAATTTGGCAGCCAATTCAACCATCATGTGATTGCGAAAATTTGATCCATGATCTGTGACTATGGCCTGTGGAACGCTGAATCTGGAGACTACATGATTGAAAAAGAAGAGGGCAGTCGTTTCGCCGTTGTTGTTTAATGTAGGCATCGCCTCGGCCCATTTGGTAAAATAGTCTACTGTGACTATTATATACCCATGCCCCCTGGCCGAGGTGGGGTTACATGTCATGAAATCTATGCCCCATTTAGTGAATGGCCCAACAGCAACTACTGGTTGCAGAGGTGTGGGTGGTATTTTGGTTTTGCAATCGAAGATTTGACAGGCATGGCAACTTCTGACTGCGGTTATGCAATCTTTGAACATTGTTGGCCAGTAGTATCCTACTCGTAAAATCTTTTACGCCGTAGTGTAACCATATTGATGCCCCCCACATGCACCTGAATGGCAGTCATTCAAGACTTTTTTGGCCTCCTCGTGGGTGAGGCACCTCCGCAAATTCCACATAAACTTCCGTCAGATATTCTTAAATTTAATGGAAATCCAGGTGAAGACTGGTCGAATCATGTGATGACCTTTCATCTGTGGTGTTTTTCCAACACTCTCAATGATGATTCGATTAGGCTCCACCTTTTTTAGTGAACGTTAACTGGTCCAGCAGCAAAATGGTATATCGAATTGCCTAAAGCTTCATTCGATAACTTCAGCACCCTAGCCACAACCTTTTTAACCCATTTTCAGTTACCCATAAGGTACGAAACAAGAACAGAGCTTCTTACCAATTTCAAATAGACAACGGCCACTCACATATCTGATCATATTCATGAGTGGCGACGTCATCGTAGAATGGTAAAAACATATGTTCCTGATCAGCTGCTAGCTGAATGGTTTATTAAGTCATTATTACCTTCTATTACGGAAGATGTGGCAAAGGGAGGAGTCATCACTGAAGAGCAAGTCATTTCTCGTGCGCAATATCTAGACTTGATATATACTCAGTCTGGCACGCTCTACGATAAAATCCCTGATGCTCCTAGACCAGAATTCTCTGTTCCTCCCCCTCCTAAATCAAGCAAAGACTCTCATGCTGGCAATGGCGTGATAGGTACGACTAGCACGAAAACCATAAAAGCTACATCAAAGAAGGCTCGTACGGTTTCAAGTCAAAATGCAAATGAGGAACTTCTCGCCTCAGAGGTAAATGTCGTGTCGACTAACAAAGGCAAAGAACCAAAGCAACCAAGGGGCAAGAAGAAAAAGAAAGGGAAGAAGAAAAAACAGGAGGAGTCGTCTCCTCAAAAATCTTCTGCAAACCCTTATGGAGATAGGAAACCATGTCATCCATGCTTCATATGTGATGAGGATCATTAGATGAAAGATTGTCCACATAAATCCGAGCTTAGTGTTACACTAAAAAATGTCACCATGACTACTTACAGTTAGTATGGCTCAAATCAACAGTCATGCTACCCTCTTAGGCAAGTCTTATGCCTCTGCTATCCATCTCAAACTCAAAGAAGAGAGAAAGTCTTGTAAAAAATGTGTTTATCTCTGGGGTCGCAGGTTCTCTCTAGCCTTACCTGCGGGGACGCTCACAATGTTCACAAAAGCTGCGTCCTTGGACGCTATGTATGTTAAGGGACAGGTGCGTCCTTCTGTAAAAGGCAAAATGCGCAAGTTTCATCTTAAAAAAGTTACTTGTGGTTACTTCTAGAACTTTCTAGAGGTCGGTTTGATGAAATGGATGTGCCTCCAGTTGGTTCATGTATCCCTATTAAGGAGGAACTTATCCCATCAATAAGGGAGCTATCCCACCCAAAGAGGGGGATTATCCCATTGATGGTGGACCTGAATAACCTCTTTACAGCACTATAAATAAAGACATTGAGCCAGAGGGAGGGGAGGTTGGAGCTATACATTTTCTTTGGGTAAATGCTGCAGGAATTAGGACTCCCATTTAGAACCTTGTGAGGAGAGATTGTCTTTGCTTGATTCTACTTGGAAGTGGGTGAGCTTTGTCAAAGTAGAGGAAAACCCTTGATGGACCCTGGGAGGAACTTGCACAACACCAAGGCCAGGTTGTAAGAGTTTCTTTGTTTCGTTATTAATACAAACTGGTTTATTTTTCTCAATAGCTTGTGTTAATGAGTTATTTCATGTGTTCCTTGGTCTGCATGTTGAATATATGTTTTATTATATGAAATGCAAGTGCTTGGTAATTGTTTGATTGTTTGTGGTTGCAGGAATTGATGTGAAGGAGGAGCTCATCCGGATCGGCAAGGACGGACTACAACAACAGCGTTTTGGAATAAGGTAAGCCTAAACACTTGTAGTTTTCATGTTTTAAAAGGTATATTTAGAGAAAGATCACTCCATTTTGTCTTGTTTGTCGCTAGAGAGTTTAGACTCCTAGGGAGGTCAGTTGTGTCCGCACAAACGACTTTTTCCGCCACGACACTTAGAAAATTCTTTAAGAATTCAAAAACCTCGACGGTATTGACTGATCCATTTCCGAATCCAGGAACAAATTTGGTTGCTAGTGATAATTCTTCCCCGACCCAAGTGCTAATGTTGTCTGTTTCGAAGCAGCAAAATGATGCTTTGATATCGACAAGGAATAAAGATTACGGGAATCCACAACTGTCAGACAACAAGGCTAATGATCAACCTAGTAATTCGACAACAACTTCAACCAGAGTTGTGCCACCCATCATTCCTGAACTAATGATAAAGCCGCCGAAGGGAGTAGTACACAAATCAACATTTAATCCTCGTGCCAGAGCAGCACAGCATTATGATATAGTGGAACAACTGGCCCAATCGTTGTTCGCTATGTCGACACTCGAGGTACTGCAAAATTTCCCCGTCGCTATGTTTTAACGAGCCTAGCGACAGTGAAACTCGTTCTTGTCTATATGGACAAGTTTGTTGCTATTGGTTTTAACGAGTTTAACGATAAAGATAACTCGGTCCTTTTCAATTTTAGAGAGTCTGAAAGGGACGTAAAGGAAACTCCAATAATCCTTTTTCGTCATGTAATCCCTTAAGTCCAAAAAAGTATAAAATAATACGAAAGGGATGAATTTTCGATAATTTTAACGAGCCGAACAAAACAAGCGCTCGATCTTTTTGTGTAATAATCCCTCAGGTCCAAAAAGATTAAAATCTAGAGGAGGGATAGCACTCCCAGTAGATTTAACGAGCTGGAGAGTCCAACTGCTCGACAATCTTTTCATATTTTACGAGTCAAACGAAAAGAGCTTAAAGGAGACTCATTTTTTGAGGAACGAGTGATAACTTCAGGTAACAGCTGATTCCAGGTAAGGTTTCGAATTTTCCAATCAGGGCAGTGTCACAAGGATGGCTAACAGGATCACTCTTCGCAGCTGTTCCTCAAAAGGGGGTAAACAATCAAATGGAGGTGAATGATCGGCTAAAACAGAGTGGAGGTGATGATAATAACACGACCAAGGCTCAAAAGCTGATGATATTGCATTAACAATGGTTATTTACCAGAGGTTGGTTCACTTTTTAATGAGCTTAAACTTTGGTGGAACATTTGCTCATTGTCAGGTTTAATTTTTAACGAGCTTGAACTTTGTGTAAAACTGCTCGTGGCGGGTTTATTTTTTAACGAGATTGAACCCTATGGTAACACTGCTCGTGATAAGTTTGCATGCCCATAGCATAATCACACAAATCAAGGTGCATGCCCCCCAAGCTTCATTGCATTCAACACGGTGTTTGGAATGAAGGTTTACCTCCAAGATCTTTGAAAGACTCGACTTGGAGAGGGAGTTGTTTCATTTTTTTTTTTAAAGAGGTTAACACATGATAGGAACCGTCCTCAAAATCCATTGTATTTACAGTATTTGATAGAAAATCAAAAACTGAAGGATGATTAAGGTTGCTGGAATAATCTTCATGGTAATGTGGAAGATGGGAACAATGGTGGTAATCTTCCCATGGTGCCTCTCCTATCATCATTCACTGGATGATTCCTTTGTCTGTAGAATGTTCATGTGACCAAGGATCTGAAGAGGTGCCATATTCCTTAGACCTATCTATCCAAACACTCAATGAGCGTTGATTTGGGTTTTCCCTCGAGGCCAAGAAAATTGATTGCTACAATATTTTTAAAATGGCGATGATCCATGTCCGCATGGGGTAGCTCAAGTGGCAATGGCCGTGGAAATGAAGTCTCACCGAACCGGAGATCTTGGGTTCGATTCTTGTGCTACCCTCCCTGGAAATGGGGTGAATAACGGACATGTAAAAACTCGAAAATGAGAAGGTCCCACCTAAGCTTACAAAAAAAAAAAAAATGGCGATGATCCATGCTGACAAAATGTTCAGGAATCTTCCGAATCTTTTAGATATATAAGATATCATATTACAAGTTCCCACCATGGCCACTTCCACCAGATTGTTTGGAGGTGGTAGGGAAAAAGTTCCCATCAATGTAGGGTCTTTTAGTAGGCCTATTCCAATATTTTGAAGTGAACGAGGGCTTCCATGGATCATCGGAATGCTTCCCGTAACTTGTGAACTTCTGGGGAGAAATGTTTGCTGGTCGATGATTGTAATACTTCCTTGGAAGGGAAATGCAATCTTCCTGAAGTAGGTCAACGCAATGGCAGCCATAGCATATATCCAGCGCCTTCCCAGTAGGATGTTGTAGTCGAGGTTTCCGTCAATCACTTCAACATCAATTTCTATTGTTTTGCCCCTAGTTCGACTTGCAAGTTACTTAAAATCCCATATGGGGTGTATGTTCGTCCATCAAATGCTTTTAATGTCGTCGACGATCACGACAAGGGTGGAGATCCTAAAGTTTTCCAGCAACTCATCGACATAATACATGTAGATGCCCCCTCATTAATAATTGTTCGATGAACAGTTTTTTTGAGGGCTTTCACTTGAATAAGGAAAGCTAGTTGAGCTAGTAACTAAGGGTCATATCCTTTATGATTAAAGGCCACAAGATTGGAATCCATTGGGTCAATCCCACCTATTGCTGATAATAAAGCCTACTTTTGGGAGAGGCAATTTTGCAATACCTCAATTGTCGACATAGCGGATGGCGATTGGGCTAGTTATTCCACTATATTATAATGTTGTGCTGCTCTGGCACGAGGATTAAATGTCGATTTGTGTACTACTCCCTTCGGCAAATTTATCTTTAGTTCAGGAATGATGGGTGGCACAACTCTAGTCGAAGTTGTTGTCGAATTACTAGGTTGATCATTAGCCTTGTTGTTCGACAGCTGTGGATTCCCGTAATATTTATTCCTTGTCGATATCAAAGCATCATTTTGCTGCTTCAAAATAGACAACATTAGCACTTGGGCCAGGGAAGCATTATCACTAGCAACCAGATTTGTTTCTGGATTCAGAAATGGATCAGTCAATACCACCGAGGTTTTTGAATTCTTAAAGAATTTTCTAAGCTCGGCTTTATGTGGACAATCTTTTGTCCAATGATCCTCATCACATATGAAGCATGGATGACTTGGTTTCCTATCTCTATAAGGGTTTGCAGAAGATTTTTCAGGAGACGACTCCTATTTTTTCTTCTTCCCTTTCTTTTTCTGCTTGCCCCCTGGTTGCTTTGGTTCTTTGCCTTTTTCAGTCGACACGGCATTTACCTCTGAGGCGAGAAGTTCCTCATTTGCATTTTGACTTGGAACCATACGAGCCTTCTTTGATGTAGCTTTTACGGTTTTCATGCTAGTTGCACCTATCACGCCATCGCCGGCATGAGAGTCTTTGCTTGATTTAGGAGGGGGAGGAACAGAGAATTCCGATCTAGGAGCATCAGGGATTTTATCGTAGAGTATGCCAGACTGAGTATATATCAAGTCTAGATATTGTGCATGAGCAATTACTTGCTCTTCAGTGACGACTCCTCCCTTTGCCACATCTTCCATAATAGAAGGTAATAATGACTTAATAAACCATTCAGCTAGCAGCTGATCAGGAACATATGTTTTCACCATTCTATGACGACGTCGCCACTCATGAATATGATCAGATATGTGAGTGGCCGTTGTCTGTTTGAAATTGGTAAGAAGCTCTGTTCCTGTTTCGTACCTTATGGGTAACTGAAAATGGGTTAAAAAGGTTGTGGCTAGGGTGCTAAAGTTATCGAATGAAGCTCTAGGCAATTCGATATACCATTTTACTGCTAGACCAGTTAACGTTCGCTGAAAAGGGCGAATCCTGATTGAATCATCGTTTAGAGTGTTAGATGAACACCACAGATGAAAGGTCATCACATGATTCAACGGGTCTTCACCCGGATTTCCATTGAATTTAGGAATATCTGACAGAAGTTTATGAGGGATCGCTGGCCACCAAGGAGTGTAAGCAATTGGATCGTTTGTCAGCCGATTTAGATTTGGTAACTCTAAAGTTGCCACGAAGGGAAACTGTTGATTCAAGTTCGGCGAAGCATACCCAGGATAAGATGGGATTGCCTGAGCAGTGGGTCTTTGCATACCAGCATAGTGCATTTGATGCTGATAACTTTGGTAAGGTTGATGGGCATAACCATTATGAAATGGTTGATGTTGACCATTTTGAATATACGGCTGCCCATTACTTGCAAAGTTTTGGTGCTCAGATCCTTGGTAAACTTGTTGGAATTGTGGTTGTTGATATTGCACCAGCCATGGTTGTGAAGCCATTTTCTGTTGTCCAATACTGGTTGTTTGACCAAGATGAGGGGTGATGGTACCCGTTTGAGCCTGGGTCACTCCAGTTAAGGAGCCACTAATCGATGATTGTCGTGGTGTCGTAGATACAAGATGTTGTTGAATTGCAACCTGAGAGACTTGAGGTTGGCATACAATAGGCAACGCTTGTACTTGTGACACCGTCACAATAGCCGGTGTAGTGGGGATATTTGACATAGGCATACTTTGTTGCATTGAGTATACAACTCTTGGTTGTTGAGGCAGTATCAGCACCCAACTGCTAGATGTAATTCTAGCACAACCTGAATTTTTTTGTGAACTCTCGTATGTTTGTTCTCCCAGAGGAGACAATGAAAGGGTATATTGTCCCCCATACGGTAGTAATCCAGTGCTTAAAGGAATGATTTGCCTTTCAGGACCGGACTACCCAAATTGACATTGCGAAGGATCAATTTGTTGAGACTCAACATAAGAGATTCCAGATATTATTCCGGACGAACAAACAGGAACAAACCATACTGTCGAAACAGCCCCTGGATGGATTTCACCCAGTGCTTGAGAGCTAGTTGCGACAGATGGTACACCGGCGAACATTGTTGGAGTGACAGCAGGAAGTTCTATCGCTGTTGTGTCAGATGACATAGTCCTAGATGTCGACGGTTGTTCAGACATATCTGTCTATCCAAAAGATTTCCTAGAGATTCTACAGGAACTTCCAATAACGGTAGACTAACTTCTGACAAAGAAGGATATAGGGTGATCTCAACTCCAAAATGCAATGGAGTACTAGATGGGGGATCCTCCAAAATCTCTTCTATAGCAATCAATCCAGGTGGAAGCGGTAGACCGTCAGGTCTGTAAAATATTTACGATGTCGAAGAAGGTATAGATTCTGTAGCGACAGATGTTTGGGGAATAACACCTTCAGAATCAGCTGTAGATGGAGCCGATTAAGGAATAGAAGTGTTTACCTTCACACTAGGATCAGTTCTATTGTCCTCTAGTGGTTGCGGAACTTATTCTGTAGAGGCAGGGATACCAGAAATGTTTGGAGTAACCGAAGTCTCTGAGGGTGTCAGAACACTTGTTCCAACCAAACCAGGGGATTTTGATCCAGTTAAACGAGTTCGCTTTGTCCGGAATAATTTTGTTTCCGGAGACAAAGACGGTTGACTCGTAAGCCTCCACGAAAGACAAGGTTTCGATTGACTTTCCTCCACGATTGCGGATTACTCGATCAACTAAAAATAGAGGGGAAAATGATTTCGAATTAAATGAATTTTAGACGCTTTGACACAACTTGTTTTTTCAATTTTTAAGAGTCGAGAAAAAACAAAAGATGACTCTAGTCGCCTTTGATTTTTAATGAGCCTGAAGTGACAAGTGCTCAGATGGACCTTTTCCTTTAAGGGGTCTGAAAAGGAACGAAAGAGACTACTCTGGAAATCTAGACAAAGGCATTACCAAACCAATCGCAAAACTGCAGAATACTTTTTACGGTACGGCAGTCAATCTTCCCGAATGCTATGTTCAGTTCATTGCGATCGATAGGGCGGCATATATAGCTTCCTGTGGATAAAGGATATAGCCTATTGTGGTCTCCCAATATATACTCGACGGTATGTGGGAGCACAAGTCCATACTGGCACTTTTCATCTCAAAGAGGAGGAATCACCCAACCAACAATGAAAGCGATAGCTACCAGGCTTTACGACGCTGGAATACGCCTCTAGCCTAGACTTCTAAATGTTGTGCGTTAGGTTCCAAAGCGTTTTTATGTTCATTGAATTTATTTTATTATTGATCTTTCTTAAGAAATTTGCCTTTCAGGTTCACCACGTCATGTAGATATATAATTCTTAAAATGCAATCTAAGATGATAAACAATCGTTTAATCTTCTTTTTGCAATGAAAATCCTAGCTACTAAAGAAAGAGAGATGATATTCTTTCAACATATAGCAAAGAGCACACACTAGATGCACTATCCTAAATCAAACCAACAAGTAGTCTAAATGCAAATGCACATGCATGTATTTTTTTCAGCTTTCTTAATGTGTGAATGACAAGAAGAATGCTAAGTGCAAATCTGAATTATCTTTTCAAAGCGACAGTACTAACAAATTTCTCTTCAAAAACAAAAGGAAGATGATGACGACACTTTGCGAATTTGAATTGAAAACTGCTTTCGACACTTGAAAAACTACTAATTCAAATCAAATACAAGAGTAACTGTGTAATCGACCATCAAGAACAATAGAATTCTTTTCTTTGACTAAAAACGACACTTGTGACACTTCCAAATCAAAAGACGACAGTTTGATTACGCTACCTTTTGTAAAAGAGAACTGTAAATGGTGCACAATACATAAAAGCATTCACAATTCTTTGTACTATGGAAGCAGAATCATGCATATGAAGGGAGTTTCCACAGTGGTATACTAATCACAGACAACAAAAATCCTGAATAAAGCTGAAGATAGTGAACAAAGAAACCAAAATCTGAGAGCAAAAGAGGTCTTATCTTATCAGCGCACCTGCAAACATAAGTAAAGTGTGATGCAGCGTACCTACTGCACATAGGAGGTTCGATGCATCTAGATTCCCAAGAGGAGAAAGTGCGATGGTCCAGGGGCGAGACTTCAACTTGGTTCTTGGTCATAGTTTGCAACTTAGTTCAGGGATTTAGGTCGAGCTAATGATAGTCAGTAAATAGAAATCACAAGGGTTGATCTAATGAGGTTACTAGAACCACCACTAGGGCAATTAGGATGTTTTCAAATCAATTGTTCAGTTTATAAACAAAACCTGGAGATAGACTGAAGCAGCATTGATATACTTTGCACTTGCATAGAAAATGCAATTCGAAGGCTAGCTGGCTTAACTTCAGGCTCTGTCTGTAAGTTTATAAAGCAAAAAAGTATAGACAAGCAAACAACCTATTCGCTCCCTAGCAGAGTCGCCATTTTGTTATCGGGAAATCTAGTGCCTATGCAGAGCTACTAGTCCCACTAAGATGGGTAGCTATCTTAGAAACAAACATATTAAAGTTACTTTCGCTTTCCTTTATGAGAAGTAGATAGGAGAAGATCAAAGAATACCAACCTCAATCCTTCGCTCGGTTCTTTGCTTGTTCCTTCTCCTCACCGACCAGTCTTTGCCACTTCTCCCTTGACCACTCTGCTTCAAAGAGTACCTGTAAAGTCAAAGCAACATAATACCTTCAAAGTGCAGAGATCTACAATCATAAACAATATAGGACCAGATATATATTGACCACACAAATGCATATACTATCAAACATACAAGAATGTGGAGGAAAACTTGAATAGCTTTATTAATATGAAGATTAGAAGAGAGGATTACAACCCATTGTTCTGACCCAGCGTCATCCTCCCAGCATGAAAGCCCTTCTTCACCTCATGAAAATCTTAGATCACCCAACACTATGATATTCCACCAGGAAACCAACAGCACTTCCTTACAAGATACAAAATTCCAGCCTCTGGATCTTTGGGATGAGGGATCCATATATAGATGATTGCAGGGAGGTGAGTCAGCTTCTGGGATTTTGATTAGTGTCTTCTCTCTGATAGTTCTTGATTCCACTTGGAGATTGATGATCTCTTACTCATCCCCGGGAAAATTCAGAGAGGCAAGTGTCACAGGAGAAGTTTCTGGAAGATTCCATGATCATCCACCTTGCAAATTGTCTCTGCCATTTGTCCATTCTCACCCATCGCACCCTACAGAAGGGTTTTCCAGTATGCATCGCACCTTTTACACTGGGCAGGTGAGATGCATCGTACCCTTAGCATTGAGCAACCTGTATGGTCCAGTTTTGACCAGTTCTGAGCAGTTTCCTGTGGAGAACTTCTGGGAGATGGTGTAATCAGCTGACCTTGTTTCTTTATGGCATGAAACAACACTTTTAGGGACTCAAAAGCCCTTGGTTTATGGACAGATATGATTGGGGTTGCAGTGCCCAAAAATTTCTATAACAGTTGCCCCCTAAAGCATGAGGTCGTTAATCTTTTGATGTCGGGTGAAATGCTTTATCATGAGGATCTGAGGTTTTTCGAACTGGAAGGTGACCTGTAATAAGATACAATACAATACATTATCTTCATAATATTTTCATGATCTAGCTGAGGTGGGCATTCCCATGCTCAACTTTATAAATTCATTTTTATGTACATAGGATAGACAAAAGACTGTGTGGCAGACTGATGATTTTGATAGAGCCATCCTCCTTTGATTCGAATGATCATCTGTGTAGCAATGATGTACATTTGATGTCTTTACTTTCCTGAATATATCACAGCCCGGATGGATGAAACTAGATCTGGGGTCTTCAAACTCGTCCAATTTTCGCACGAAGTACAAGTCGATCCATGTGAAAAATGTTCTGGAGTCGAACATGGAAATACATCGCCTGATTACCAGCCAATGATGTACGTTGTTAACAGGCGCGAGAGGAATCACTGATAATGATGATGACCCTCAAGGTACGGCATTACAATTCACGTGGTGTGAAAATGGGACTTGGTGTCGAACACCACGTAAAATCTCTCGGTTGAAGGCCATTAATGTAAACCTGTCGCCGAAAGTGAGAAAATTGCCATTGAGGCATGCAAGCTTCAAAGTACTGAAAGGGTTGTTCCTAGGTCGACTTCTTGGATAATGAACTAATGTCGACAAGAAGTGACCAGTCGTAGGAGGGCCTTAATGAACCCACATCTATGACACGGAATAGAGCAAATGACTTTTGGAGGTGAAAACGATCTGATGATATAGGGTTCAACGTGGCGGTCATGAACGAATGAAGCGTAAAGGTATTGCAGCGAATGAGACACAAGATGGGTTGGTGAATTCTCTGATCGACTTCTCTTGAACATATCGGCGATACTTGAAATGGATTAGTAGCGTTAACCCCAAAGATGGATGGTATGATGGACCAATGGTAATATGACCGGTGAACAGAATAACCCAACCCGACTCAGACATGGAGTGAAAGTGTCATGTTCAAGAGCAACTTTGCTACCAATAAAGTTTCTTCAAGTTTTCTTCCCAATTTTTCCCCAGTCATTGCTAACCAGCACCTCTTTATTTTTATCAAGCTTGAGGAGGATAACATATGCTTGTTCTATAATTTTCCCTTCAGGCAAACCCATTGCTATGTTTTAACGAGCCTAGCGACAGTGAAACTCATTCTTCTCTATATGGACAAGTTTGTCGCTATTGGTTTTAACGAGTTTAAAAACAAAGATAACTCGGTCCTTTTCAAGTTTAGAGAGTCTGAAAGGGACGTAAAGGAAACTCCAAGAATCCTTTTTCATCATATAATCCCTAAAGTCTGAAAAAGTATAAAACAATACGAAAGGGATGAATTTTCGATAATTTTAAAGAGCTGAACAAAACAAGCGCTCGATCTTTTTGTGTAATAATCCCTCAGGTCCAAAAAGATTAAAATCTAGAGGAGGGATAGCACTCTCGGTAGCTTTAACGAGCTAGAGAGGCCAACTGCTCAGCAATCTTTTCATATTTTACGAGTTAGACAAAAAGAGCTTAAAGGAGACTCGTTTTTTGAGGAACGAGTGATAATTTCAGGTAGCAGCTGATTTCCAGGTAAGGTTTGGAATTTTCCAATCACGGAAGTGTCACAAGGATGGCTAACAGGATCATTGTTCACAGCTGTTCCTCAAAAAGGGGTAAACAATCAAATGGAAGCGAATGAACGGCTAAGACAGAGTGGAGGTGATGATGAGAACACGACCAAGGCTCAGGAGCTGATGATAATGCATTCACAATGGTTATTTACCAGAGATTGGTTCATTTTCTAATGAGCTTAAAATCTAGGGGAAACATTTGCTCATTGCTTAGGTTTAATTTTTAACGAGCTTGAACTTCACATAAAAACTGCTCGTGCCAGTCGTATAATAAGGATGTCTCATCGATATATTCCATTTTTATGGAGCTTGCACCTTTCGAAGCTTTGCTCTGTATCCTTCTTTTATGTAAGCTAGGAACAACCAATCCTACGAGTTTAAAGGGTTTGAGAATCTACAAACTAAGAAAATAATGGTCGCTCTCACTTGCACGCAAAAAGGTTTGCATGCCCCCAGGTATAGTGAAGTAGAGTTTCGAGGTTACCCCTCAATTTGCAAACAAAACATTTTCTTTGTCAGGAAAGGCCTACCTTTTATAGGTTACCCCTCAATTTGAAAACAAAACATTTGTTCTATTAGGAAAGGCATACCTTCTAATAGAGGTATCTTATTCGGTCTAATCCCATTTTCCTATACGGACGGGTGTCAGACTAGTCATATATCCTTCGTAGAAACCTACCCTATACCCAGAGTGGTCCAGCTCGTAGACCAGCTTTCATTCCCCGACTCACACATGGCAAATAGTCAAATACCATCCCTAAATGGTCTTTTCATGCAAGGAATGTCTCATCAATCTCCAGTCCGTCCACCTGAAGAACGCGAGTAATTCGGGGGGTCGTGACTGAAACCCAGGGGGCATGCACCCTGGTCTGCTTCGGCAGGAAAACTCTGGGTATAGGGTAGGTTTCTGCGAAGGATATATGACTAGTCTGACACCCGTCTGTATAGGAAAATGGGATTAGACCGGATAAGATACCTCTGTTAGAAGGTATGCCTTTCCTGATAGAACAAATGTTTTGTTTGCAAATTGAGGGGTAACCTATAAAAGGTAGGCCTTTCCTGACAAAGCAAATGTTTTGTTTGCAAATTGAGGGGTAACCTTGAAACTCTACTTCACTATACCTGGGGGCATGCAAACCTTTTTGCATGCAAGTGAAGAGCGACCATTTATTTTCTTAGTTTGTAGATTCTCAAACCCTTTAAACTCGTAGGATTGGTCGTTCCTAGCTTACATAAAAGAAGGATACGAAGCAAAGCTTCGAAAGGTGCAAGCTCCATAAAAATGGAATCTATCGATGAGACATCCTTATTATACGACTGGCACGAGCAGTTTTTATGTGAAGTTCAAGCTCGTTAAAAATTAAACCTAAGAAATGAGCAAATGTTTCCCCCAGAGTTTAAGCTCATTAAAAAATGAACCAATCTCTGGTAAATAACCATTGTGAATGCATTATCATCAGCTCCTGAGCCTTGGTCGTGTTCTCATCATCACCTCCACTCTATTTTAGCTGATCATTCACCTCCATTTGATTGTTTACCCCTTTTTGAGGAACAACTGCGAAGAGTGATCCTGTTAGCCATCCTTGTGACACTGCCGTGATTGGAAAATTCCAAACCTTACCTGGAATCAGCTGCTACCTGAAATTATCACTCGTTCCTCAAAAAACGAGTCTCCTTTAAGCTCTTTTCGTCTGACTTGTAAAATATGAAAAGATTGCCAAGCAGTTGGCCTCTCTAGCTCGTTAAAGCTACCAGGAGTGCTATCCCTCCTCTAGATTTTAATATTTTTGGACCCGAGGGATTATTACACAAAAAGATCGAGTGCTTGTTTTGTTTAGCTCATTAAAATTATCGAAAATTCATCCCTTTTGTATTGTTTTATACTTTTTCGGACTTAAGGGATTATATGACGAAAAATGATTATTGGAGTTTCCTTTACGTCCCTTTCAGACTCTCTAAAACTGAAAAGGACCGAGTTATCTTTGTCGTTAAACTCGTTAAAACCAATAGTGACAAACTTGTCCATATAGACAAGAACGAATTTCACTGTCGCTAGGCTCGTTAAAACATAGCGACGGGTTTGCCCGAAGGGAAAATTATAGAACAAGCATATGTTATCCTCCTCAAGCTTGATAAAAATAAGGAGGTACTAGTCAGCAATGACTGGGAAAAAATTAGGAAGAAAACTTGAAGAAACTTTATTGGTAGCAAAGTCGCTCTTGAACATGACACTTTCACTCTGTGTCTAAGTCGGGTTGGGTTATTCCGTTCACCGGTCATATTACCATTGGTCCATCGTACCATCCATATTTGGGGTTAATGCTACCAATCCATTTCAAGTGTCGCCGATATGTTCAAGAGAAGTCGATCAGAGAATTCACCAACCCATCTTGTGTCTCATCCACTGCCATACCTTTACACTTCATTCATTCATGACCGCCACGCTGAACCCTATATCATCAGATCATTTTCACCTCCAAAAGTCATTTGCTCTGTTCCGTGCCATAGATGTGGGATTCATTAAGGCCCTCCTATGACGGGTCACTTCTTGTCGACATCAGCTCATTATCCAAGAAGTCGACCTAGGAACAACCCTTCAGTACTTTGAAGCTTGCAATGCCTCAATGGCAAGTTTCTCACTTTCGGCGACAGGTTTACATCAATGGCCTTCAACAGAGAGATTTTGCGTGGTGTTCGATGCCAAGTCCCATTTTCACACCACGCGAATTGTACTGTCGTACCTTGAGGGTCATCATCATTATCGGTGATTCCTCTCGCGCCTGTTAACAGTGTACATCATTGGTTAGTAATCAGGTGATGTCTTTCCATGTTCGACTCCAGAACATTTTTCACATGGATCGACTTGTACTTCAGGTGAAGATTGGACGAGTTTGAAGACCCTAGATCTAGTTTCATCCATCTGGGCTGTGATATATTCAGGAAAATAAATACATCAAATGTACATCATTGTTGCACAGATGATCATCCGAATCAAAGGATGATGGCTCTATCAGAATCATCAGTGTGCCACACAGACGGTTGTCTGTCCTATGTACATAAAAATGAATTTATAAAGCTGAGCATGGGAAAGCCCGCCTCAGTTAGATCATGAAAATATTATGAAGATAATGTATTGTATTATATCTTACTACAGGTCGCCTTCTAGTTCGAAAAACCTTGGATCCTCATGATAAAGAATTTCAACTGACATCAAAAGATTAATGACCTCATGCTTTAGGGGGCAACTGTTATAGAAATTTTTGGGCACTGCAACCCCAATCATATATGTCCATAAACCAAGGGCTTCTGAGTCCCTAAAAGTGTTGTTTCATGCCCTAAAGGAACAAGGTCAGCTGATTACATCATCTCCCAGAAGTTCTCCACAGGAAACTACTCAGAACTGGTCAAAATTGGACCATACAGGTTCCTCAGTGCTAAGGGTACGATGCATCTCACCTGCCCAGTGTAAAAGGTGTGATGCATACTGGAAAACCCTTCTGTAGGGTGCGATGGGTGAGAATGGACAAATGGCAGACACAGTTTGCAAGGTGGATGATCATGAAATCTTCCAGAAACTTCTCCTATGACACTTGCCTCTCTGAATTCACCCAGGAATGAGTAAGAGATCATCAATCTCCAAGTGGAATCAAGAACTATCAGAGAGAAGACACTAATCAAAATCCCAGAAGCTGACTCACCTCCCTGCAATCATCTATATATGGATCCCTCATCCCAGAGATCCAGAGGCTGTAATTTTGTATCTTGTAAGGAAGTGTTGTTGGTTTCCTCGTGGAATATCATAGTGTTGGGTGATCTAAGCTTTTCATGAGGTGAAGAAGGGCTTTCATGTTGGGAGGATGATGTTGGGTCAGAACAATGGGTTGTAATCCTCTCTTCTAATCTTCATATTAATAAAGTTATTCAAGTTTTCCTCCACATTATTGTATGTTTGATAGTATATGAATTTGTGTGGTCAATATATATCTGGTCCTATATTGTTTATGATTGTAGATATCTGCACTTTGAAGGTATTATGCTGCTTTGACTTTACAGGTACTCTTTGAAGCAGAGTTGGTCAACGGAGAAGCGGCAAGGACCGGTCGGTGAGGAGAAGGAACAAGCAAAGAACCGAGCGAAGGATTGAGGTTGGTATTCTTTGATCTTCTCCTATCTACTTCTCATAAAGGAAATCGAAAGTAACTTTAATATGTTTGTTTCTAAGATAGCTACCCGTCTTAGTGGGACTAGCAGCTCTGCATAGACACTAGATTTCCTGATAACAAAATGGCGACTCCGCTGGGGAGCGAATATCTTATTTTCTTGTCTATACTTGTTTGCTTTATAAACTTACAGACGGAGCCCAAAGTTAAGCCAGCTAGCCTTCGAACTGAATTTGCTATGAAAGTGTAAAGTAGATCAATGTTGCTTCAATCTATCTCTGGGTTTTGTTTATAAACTGAACAATCAATTTTCAAACATCCTAATTGCCCTAGTGGTGGCTCTAGTAACCTCATTAGATCAGCCCCTATGATTTCTATTTACTGACTATCATTAGCTTGGCCTAAATCCCTGAACTAAGCTGCAAATTGTGACCAAGAACCAAGTTGAAGTCTCATCCCTAGACCATCACACTTTCTCCTCTTGGGAATCTGGATGCATTGCACCTCCCGTGTGCAGTAGGTGTGCTACATTTCACTTTCCTTATGTTGCAGGTGCGCTGATCAGATAAGACCTCTTCTGCTCTCAGGTTTTGGTTTCTTTGTTCACTATCTTCAGCTTTATTCAGGAGTTTTTCTATTTGTGATCAGTATACCATTGTGGAAACTCCCTTCCTTTTCATGATTCCACCTCCATAGTACAAAGAATTGTGAATGTTTTTATGTATTGTGCGCCATTTACAGTTCTCTTTTATAAAAAGTAGCGTAATCAAACTGTCGTCTTTTGATTTGGAAGTGTCGCAAGTGTCGTTTTCAATCAAAGAAAAGAATTATATTGTTCTTGATGGTTGATTATACAGTTAATCTTGTATTTTATTTGAATTAGTATTTTTTCAAGTGTCGAAAGCAGTTTTCAATTCAAAGTCGCAAAGTATCGTCATTATCTTCCTTTTGTTTTTGAAGAGAAAATTGTTAGTACTGTCGCTTTGAAAAGATAATTCATATTTGTACTTAGCATTCTTCTTGTCATTCACACATTAAGAAAGCTGAAAACAAACACATGCATGTGCATTTGCATTTAGACTACTTGTTGGTTTGATTTAGGACAATGCATCTAGTGTGTCCTCTCTGCTCTATGTTGAAAGAATATCATCTCTCTTTCTTTAGTAGCTAGGATTTTCATTGCAAAAAGAAGATTAAACGATTGTTTATCATCTTAGATTGCATTTTAGTAATTGTATATTTACATCACGCGGTGAACCTGAAAGGAAAATTTCTTAAGAAAGATCAACAGTAAAATAAATTCAATGAACATAAAAACGCTTTGGAACCTAACGCACAACATTTAGAAGTCTAGGCTAGAGACATATTCCAGCATCGTAAAGCCTGGTAACTATCGCTTTCAATGTTGGTTGGGTGATTCCTCCTCTTTGAGACAACAAGTGCCAGTATGCACTTGTGCTCCCACGTACCATCGAGTATATATTGGGAGACCACAATAGGCGATATCCTTTATCCATAGGAAGCCATGTCTACCGCCCTATCGATCGCAATGCACTGAACACAGCATTCAAGAAGATTGACTGTCGTACCGTAAAAAGTATTATGTAGTTTTGTGATTGGTTTGGTAATCCCTCTATCTAGATTTCCAGAGTAGTCTCTTTCGTTCCTTTTCAGACTCCTTAAACGAAAAGGTGCATCTGAGCACTTGTCACTTCAGGCTCATTAAAAATCGAAGGCAACTAGAGTCATCTTTTGTTTTTTCTCGACTCTTAAAAAATGAAAAAACAAGTTGTTTCAAAGCGTCTAAAATTTATTTTAATCGAAATAATATCACTATTCCCACGTTGGTCTTAGGTTGAGGAAAATGTAGTCCACCAACCAAGGATTTCCACTTTAAGGAAATCCTAGTCCTTTCTCCTCTTGGGGAGATGTTGGTGCACCACATATGGCCACATTGTCACTTCCAAGATTGACGATTGGCTTGCCAATATGGCTCTTCTCGACCTCCGTCATTCAGAACACCGTGATTCCTGAACAATCGAGTCAGCAACTAGATGATACTAAAGTTACCCCCCAACCTTCTACTTCGTCTGATTCTCCCTCTCCTCCTTCCTCTTCGCTTGATGAAGCTGGTAAAGCCAAAAATAAAGTAACTATGAAGGAGAAGGAGAAGAAATAAAAGAAGGAGAAGGAGCCAAAGGCAGAAAGGGGTAACCGTGCGTCGTCTAGCGAAAATCCACACACTGCACCGTCCAAACCTAAATCTCCATGTGTCATTTGCAAAGGAGACCACTATCATCGAGATTGTCATTGTATCCCTCGGATCTTAAGGGACTGGTCGCCTTCCAGTTCATACTTGTTTTCTTGTTTGCTTGTCCATACTTTTTTGCTTTATAAACTTACAGACGGAGCCTGAAGTTAAGTCAGCTAGCCTTCGAACTGCATTTGCTATGCAAGTGCAAAGTAGATCAATGCTGCTTTAGTCTATCTCCGGGTTTTATTTATAAACTGAACAATTGATTTGCAAACATCTTAATTCCCCTAGTGGTGGCTCTAGTAACCTCATTAGATCAGCCCCTATGATTTCTATTTACTGACTACCATTAGCTCGGCCTAAATCCCTGAACTAAGCTGCAAACTATGACCAAGAACCAAGTTGAATTCTCATCCCTAGACCATCGAACTTTCTCCTATTGGGAATTTGGATGCATCGCACCTCCCGTGTGCAGTAAGTGTGCTGCATCGCACTTTCCCTGTGTTGCAAGTGCGCTGATCAGATAAGAGCTCTTCTGCTCTCAGATTTTGGTTTCTTTGTTCACTATCTTCAGCTTTATTCAAGAGTTTTGTTGTCTGTGATCAGTATACCACTATGGAAACTCCCTTCCTTTGCATGATTCCACCTCCATAGTACAAAGAATTGTGAATGTTTTTATGTATTGTGCGCCATTTACAGTTCTCTTTTACAAAAAGTAGCGTAATCAAATTGTCGTCTTTTGATTTGGAAGTGTCACAAGTGTCATTTTCAGTCAAAGAAAAGAATTCTATTGTTCTTGATGGTCGATTATACAGTTACTCTTGTATTTGATTTGAATTAGTAGTTTTTCAAGTGTCGAAAGCAGTTTTCAATTCAAAGTCACAAAGTGTCGTCATTATCTTCCTTTCGTTTTTGAAGAGAAATTTGTTAGTACTGTCGCTTTGAAAAGATAATTCATATTTGTACTTAGCATTCTTCTTGTCATTCACACATTAAGAAAGCTGAAAACAAATACATGCATGTGCATTTTCATTTAGACTGCTTGTTGGTTTGATTTAGGACAGTGCATCTAGTGTGTGCTCTCTGCTCTATGTTGAAAGAATATCATCTCTCTTTCTTTAGTAGCTAGGATTTTCATTGCAAAAAGAAGATTAAATGATTGTTTATCATCTTAGATTTCATTTTAGGAATTGTATATCTACATCATGCGGTGAACCTGAAAGGCAAATTTCTTAAGAAAGATCAACTGTAAAATAAATTCAATGAACATAAAAACACTTTGGAACCTAACGCACAACATTTAGAAGTCTAGGCTAGAGACATATTCCGGCGTCGTAAAGCCTGGTAACTATTGCTTTCATTGTTGGTTGGGTGATTCCTCCTCTTTGAGACGACAAGTGCTAGCACGGACTTGTGCTCCCACGTACCGTCGAGTATATATTGGGAGACCATAATAGGCTATATCCTTTATCCATTGGAAGCTGTGTCTACCGCCCTATCAATCACAATGCACTGAACACAGCATTCGGGAAGATTGACTGCCGTATCGTAAAAAGTATTCTGTAGTTTTGCGATTGGTTTGGTAATCCCTCTGTCTAGATTTCCAGAGTAGTCTCTTTCGTTCCTTTTCAGACTCCTTAAAGGAAAAGGTCCATCTGAGCACTTGTCACTTAAGGCTCATTAAAAATCGAAGGCGACTAGAGTCATCTTTTGTTTTTTCTAGACTCTTAAAAATTGAAAAAACAAGTTGTGTCAAAGAATCTAAAATTCAATTAATTCGGAATCATTTTCCCCTCTATTTTTAGTTGATCAAGTAATCTGAAATCGTGGAGGAAAGTCAATCGAAACCCCATCGTTTGTAGAGGCTTACGAGTCAACCGTCTTTATCTCCAGAAACAAAATTATTCCGGACAAAGCGAACTCGTTTAACCGGATCAAAGTCCCCTGGTTTGGTTGGAACAAGTGTTCTCACACCCTTAGAGACTCCGGTTACTCCAAACATTTCTGGTATCCCTGCCTCTACAGAAGAAGTTCCGCAGCCACTAGAGGACAGTAGAACTGATCCTGGTGTGAAGGTAAACACTTCTATTCCTGAATCAGCTCCATCTACAGCTGATTCGGAAGGTGTTATTCCCCAAAAATCTGTCGCTACAGAATCTATACCTTCTTCAGCACCGGAAATATTTTACGGACTTGATGGTCTACTTCTTCCACCTGGATTGATTGCTATAGAAGAGATTGTGGAGGATCCCCCATCTAGTACTCCATCGCATTTTGGAGTTGAGATCACCCTATATCCTTCTTCGTCAGAAATTAGTCTACCGTTATCGGAAGTTCCTGTAGAATCACTAGGAAATATTTTGGATAGACTAGATATGTCTTAACAACCGTCAACATCTAGGACTGTGTCATCTGACACAGCAGCGGCAGAACTTCCTGCTGTCACTCCAACAATGTTCGCCGACGTACCGTCTGTCGCAACTAGCTCTCAAGAACTGGGTGGCATCCATCCAGGGCTGTTTTGACAGTATGGTCTGTTCCCGTTTGTTCATCCGGAATAATATCTGGAATCTATTATGTTGAGTCTCAGCAAATTGATCCTTCGCAGTTGTTCCTCAAAAAGGGGTAAACAATCAAATGGAGGCGAATGATCGGCTAAAACAGAGTGGAGGTGATGATGAGAACACGACCAAGGCTCAGGAGCTGATGATAATGCATTCACAATGGTTATTTACTGGAGATTGGTTCATTTTTAACGAGCTTAAAATCTGGGGAAACATTTGCTCATTGCTTAGGTTTAATTTTTAACGAGCTTGAACTTCACATAAAAACTACTCGTGATAATGGTCATTGATTATTTGATTTCACCGCTAACACTTTGTTCCTTCGTCGATCGTACTGCCTATTCAATTGCTTCATCAAACCGATTAGAAATGAATAATACATGCTTGAAAAATGAGCTAAAACACTAATACTTTACTCGAATTACGTGAAAAGTAATTTAAAAGTGGTTTTTACCCCTCATTTTACCATTTCATTTGAACTTTGGTTTGTTGGAGCTCTGGAGGTGCCTTCCCCCCTTGATTTTCACTAGTTGATTCCAGGAGATTCTGTGGACAATTCTCGGTGCCGTCTGGACCATGTAGGAGCTAAACCTGAGCTCTTCATTTGCATTCCTTCCTTTTTGAATTATGAGCATGTTTCCCTATTTTTCTGAGCCCCTGGGGTTTGAAAAGTTTTCCCTGGCTCCATCGCACCCTTCCTATATCGAAAGGTGTGATGCATACTGGCCTGGCCATTGGCCAGTTAGTATGCATCTCACCCAATACACTGCTGGGGTGCGATGGGCGTGAGAAGGGAAACTTTTGCACTGTTTTCTCATGGAATTTTTGCCTGTTTTTTGCCAAATCAGGACCCTGATTCTTCTCTTGTTTGTTTTGCAGAGATTCATCGGAGCAAAATGGTTGTTACATTGTGAGAACGTGAGCATGAAGAAGAGGACATGGTTGCTTTACATGATCTGGGTACGATAACTGTACTGCGGAACTGTGGCCTGCTCAAGTTTTTCCGCATCTCTAGCATGAGGCAACAAATCAACTTGTTGCAATATTTTCTCAATGCATGGGATCCTACCAACCAGGTGTTCCAGATCAGAGGCAAATCCATCCCCTTGACTATCGTGGACATCTACTTTTTGACCGGTTTATCGAGGCGTGGTGCCCCTCTCTCATTATTAGGTTTTGCCCGTGGGGGAAAATCCGTGAGAGATTATATTCCCCGGTATTGCAGAGAGGGATCTCAGCCGAGTTGGGGATGGCAAGATCAACATCCGGGATGTCACTGACCGGTCCTTGAGGACCATTCTGTTCACTTTTGCCAGACTGGCTAGTAGTGCGGCTCTTGACGTGGCTAACAGGTCCTATATGCAGTATGCCTTGGAATGCCTTGAACCAAAGGTGTTCAACTGGTGTGACGCAGTACTCCCTGTGATGAAAGAACAATTGACCAAGGTAAAAAGCAGAAAATCCAAGAATTTCGGCTATGGTTCTATTTTTTCTACTTTCGCCTTAGAAAAGATCCCACTGATGCAGCCGCAGTACATTTCACTTAGTTTACCTCCACCGACTGAGCCACAGATGTAGAGATGGGTCGACCTCATGGCCCGACATGCTGGTCAATCCCAGGTTTCTTTCTCTGATACCTTCTTTGAGTGGTTCAACCGTCAGGAGATGGTTTATGCCGAGTGTCCATATGCTGGTATGGATTTCCGAGGTGACCTGGATTTGGTGCTGCCGGCTAGTGAGCAATGGGGTGCTATCGGTAAATTCTCTGACCATATCTCTGTTTATCATTTTTTATAATGTTCTTGTGCTTTCTTCTATCAAGACTAATCAAAACTCATGTGCTCATGCAAATATTGGACTAGTTCGGCCAGCAGTACGTCTGAGAGCACCAGCTGTCATTCCAGCAGGAGAGGCTGTGGGGAGGGCTATCCTTCGTGACCTTGATGTGGCCGAGACTCTTTCAGCATTATAGGATCAGGTCGAGGGTCTCACTCTTGGTATTCCAGACATGAGGACCGACGAGTTGCCTCTGAGGTTGTAGCGACATACTACTGGCGTGCCGAGTCAATGGACTAGGCTTTTACACATGATTGCACAGGCGGTGACTTGTTATCACCAGCATCATTAGACTAGTGTGCCCCCTAGCATTTTGCGTTTTGGGTCATTTGACCGATTTTTTCTTGGTTACAGAACATTATGTATAAACCATAAATAGTTATATATATATATTTTGATTTTCGGAGCTTTATTTTGGTTAAGTTACATGATCTTGATGCAAATATTGATGAAATGCTTATTTTATAAATGTTGAAAATGTCTATCTAAGACATAATTTGCCAGTGAGTCTATTAATGTGTTTAAGTTTCTGGAAATATGTTGATATTGAATAGAATCAAACTGCCTTTCCAAAATCTTGACCCTTAGGAACATGTGATAAATAGCTGGATTCCGTACGGAGTAGATGCTGGTGAGTTGTAGAATGACGAGTTGTGAGTCTAGCCTGACGACAAGTTGGTGTATGCCATGCGTGATGGCAACAGAGAGGAGTTCTATCAACGCGCTATATTCAGCAATGTTGTTCCTTGACCGACCAATACATACCCCTCTAAAACTCACTAACTCGCCGCTTGGATCGAAGATGGCCCAGGCCGCAGAAGATAGGTTCCGCGAACTATGACTCGCTCCGTCAGCATATCCAACAAATGATTCCAACAAGTTCGACATTTGCAACAAATGCAAAAGTGGATCACTTAACCAAAACAATCACCCTTAGCGAAAACAAAAATGTAACAAAAGCATAGGGGTTACTATCTTGAGTCAAGCATAGTAACACTTAAGGTACAACCCGTTGCAGGGTTGCGCTAGTGGAATCCCATCATAATCCACTAACTCGTAGGCTCCTTTTGCTAATACACGCTTAACAATATAGGGGCCCATCCATAAAGACTTGAACTTACCTGCTTCCAATTTATCGGACTCCTGGTCGTAAAGTAAGACCAGGTCACCTTCTAAGAATACACGGGTTTGACATTCTTGTCGAACTGCGCCTTGACTTGTTTCTTATGGGCTTCGTTAGCCAAAGCGACATCATGATGGGTTTCATCCAATTGGATTAGTTCCAAGAAACGAGCCTCTTCTTTTGAAGTTCCGAGGAGAAGGTCGACCGCCAGTTTGAGGGATGAGATTTCACACTGAACTGGTAAGATCGCTTCCAGGCCATACACTAGTTGAAAGGGTGTAAACCGGGTTGCATTCCTCACCGATGTCTGGTATGCCCACAAGGCCGAGTACAGGATCAGGTGCCAACTCCTTTTATGGACTCCAATCATCCTTTGCAGCATCCGCTTCAGGACCTTGTTGATTGCCTCAACTTGTCCGTTAGCTTGCGGATAATACGGAGTAGAGCTGTTGTGGGACAGCCCTAATTTGGCAGCCAATTCAACCATCATGTGATTGTGAAAATGCAATCCATGATCTGTGACTATGGCCTATGGAATGCCGAATCTGGAGACTACATGATTGAAAAAAAAAGGGCAGCCGTTTCGCCACTATTGTTTAATGTAGGCATCGCCTCGGCCCATTTGGTAAAATAGTCTACTGTGACTATTATATACCCATGCCCCCAGCCTAGGTGGGGTTACATGTCATGAAATCTATGCCCCATTTAGCGAATGGCCCAACAAAAACTACTGGTTGAAGAGGTGCGGGTGGTATTCTGGTTTTGCAATCTAAGATTTGACAGGCATGGCAACTTCTGACTGCGGTTATGCAATCTTTGAACATTGTTTCCAGAAGTATCCTGCTCATAAAATCTTTTGCGTCGTAGCGTAACCAGATTGATTCCCCTCACATGCACCTGAATGGCAATCATTCAGGACTTTTTCGGCCTCCTCGTGGGTGAGGCACCTCCGCAGAACTGTATCGACACCACGACGATAAAGCATATCACTGATGATCATGTAGTCTTTTGCTTGGTATCGAATGCGTCCACAGGAGGTATTAGACCTATATGTTTGGGTTTGGAGATAGATTATTATGTCTCCATACCCCGGATTGCTTGAAGATATCAGAAACAAAGATTCATCCATGATCGCTTCTTCTGAGGTTGCATCGTTGGACGACGATGGGAGATCACATAGTAACTCTGCGAAAACCAGGCTTTCTTTGATTTGGATTTTTTGAATTCCAGATCAAACTCTTGCAAAATTGCTATCCATTTTGAATATTTTCCCCCCAGTAACTGTCGCGACAATATATAAGTCATGGGGTTGCAATCTGACAAAATGGTAGTTTTTCGAAAGAGGACATAGTGTCGAAATATTTGTATCGCTTGAACAGCTGCGAGAGCTAGATTTTCAATGTAGGAGTACTTGCTTTCTGTATCATTTAAGTTTCTACTTAAATAATATATAGGATGTTCAATTCCATTGTCTTCTTGAACTAAAACCATTGCGATGGTCGTATCTGCTGCAGCCAAATATAGGTTAAAGTCCTTTTTATAATCAGGAGCATACATTAATGATGCTTTTATTAAGGATTCCTTTAAAGCATCAAAGGAAGCTTGCGCAACCTAATCCCAGATGAAGGGTACTTCTTTTTTCAATAGACGAGTATAACCTTTAGCAAGTTCAGCGTAATTTGGAATGAACCTCCTTAGAAAGTTTGCTTTCCCTTGGAGTTTCTGAATCTGAAGAAAATTTGAAGGTGGAGGCAAATCAATGATTGCCTAAACCTTACATGGGTCGAGACGAATCCCATCCTTTTAGACCACAAAGCCAAGTAAACGACCAGAACTGACAGAAAACACACATTTGTGTGGATTGAGCCATATCTTGTAGTGTCGGCAACGTAGAATATCGCTTTCAAATGTTGCAGATGATCGGTCCGCTTTCGCGAATGAGCAGGAAGGTCGTCGAGATATGGTTGAACGATGTTCTTTATGTCATGGAAGGCATAATTCATTGCCCTCTTAAATGTTTCCCCTACGTTCTTTAAACCAAAGGGTAGCTTGCGATATGCGAATGTGCCCCACGGACAAATAAATGCAGTCTTTGACTGGTCCTGTGGGCGGATGTTAATTTGATTATACCAAAAAAATCCATCCATAAATGAAAAGATTTCACATCCGGCGCATTCATCAATTATCTGGTCAATGAAGGGTGTAGGGTAGTTGTCTTTCGGACAAACTTGATTTACATCCCTATAATCAACGCACACTCTAATCGTTCCTTGTTTTTTCATTACAGGAACAATATTCGATACCTAATCGGTTAGAGGAACCGGGTAAATAAAACCAGCATGGAGAAGTTTTTCAACTTCTGCCTTGATGGTAGCGGCTTTCTTGGGGTGCACCTGCCATAGCCGTTGTCGTACCGGTTTGACATCTGGATACATATTAATTTCGTGTTCAACTATGCTCGAGCCAATGCTTGGCATTTCATCATACGACCAAGCAAATACATCTCTGAACTCGTGAAAAAGAGCCTAATATATTTCCAGTTCTGAAGAAGAACAAGATTTGCCGACATGAATATTCTCTACAACATCTGTTTTGGTCGAGATATTTATGGCGATAGTCTCTTCAATATTGGACAAGTTTCATTCGGAATCCACCGTGTTTGCAGTATTTGATAGAAAATCAAAAATTGAGGGATGATGAAGGTCACTAGGAGTATCTTCCTTGTAATCCGGAAGATGGGAACGATGGTGGTAATCTTCCCATGGTGCCCCATCAATCATCATTGACTGTGTTATCACTCAAGAAAAAATAGTTTAAATTCTGAACATTAATTTTTTAAACTTGTCAAAGGGTTGGTGTCAGTTTTGGGCCTAGTCTTTTCATCTTGTTTTAGAGTCTTGTTAAGAGTCTTGCTAGTGTGTCAAATGGGGTCAATTCTCTGTTTTAGTCCATCAATGGTCTCACACCACACCTAAGCTCCATATGTCAATCCTATTTCAAAGTTCACAGCGCAGAAACCTCCGTCTAGGTGATTTCGTAGCGCAAAACACCGATTTTGCACTAACTGCGCTATGAAATCGGGAATTCGTGCTGATCCATAGCAAATCTCACCCCAGCTGTCATATTTTCTGCAAGAAGTTTACGGGGATAGCATGTGCAAGGTCTTACATGTCAGTCTTGACGCGTGTTCTGTAACCTTCAAATTTGATTCTTGCCTGTACCATTCAAATCAGGACTTCCATCCAAAACCAAATCTGAAAATTCTCTATTAAGACCGAAACTTCTGATTCTGGTTTCGATTTGTGATCAATCTGGCAGTATCACTTTTGAGAAGAACGGGCTCTTGCCACCTTCCTTTGTTTCTAATTTACAAAATGTCTTGAAAAACAGAAAGATAGAAAAACCCCCAGAAGAAGATAATTCCAAATCCGAAGGAAGTAAATGCGGTAAAGGTGCTTCAGCTTGAAATGGCTGCAGGTGTTGCTATAAGTTTTTGATCGTGCAATTGGTGTCAATGTTCCAAGATCATGCTTTCTCCCAGTGAAGGAAACTTCAGATTTACTACTTGTGCAGTCTATTTTGTATAAACTACTCATGGTCGCTGATTTCAATGTTAAAGCTGTTCAACAGGCATTACTTAAATTGCTAGAAGGAACAGTTGTACATGTTCCAGAAAAGGGAGCTCGCAAACATCCTCGTGGCGATCATATTCAGATCGATACAAAGGATATTCCCTTTATATGTGGCAGGGTTTTCGTGGATCTAGAGAAAACGATTTCTGAGAGACGGCAAGATTCTTGTATTTGCTTTGGAACGCCTATACGAGCTAATATGAGGACTGGTGGCCTGACAAATGCTGCGGTGACATCATCCTTGCTAGAGTCGGTTGAGAGTAGTGATCTTATTGCATATGGTTTAATACCAGAGTCCACTGGACGATTTCCTATTCTTGTTAGCCTCTCAACGTTGACTGAAGACCAACTTGTTCAGGTGCTCATGGAGCCTAAAACTGCACTTAAAACTCTCAGAATGTGAACCGCACAGATCCCTTCTTGGTCGTCTGCAGATGCTTCAGCGTCGTTACCATCCTCAGCGTGCTCCTCTGCGTTGTTATAAACGTGCTCTCAGCCATTCATTCAAAAATGGTGAAGATGTCTTTGATGGCATCCTCCGGGGTTATACAGTGCTTATTGCGTTATTTGTGGTGGTCGCAGAGACTGAATGGAAGTGGATTCAGAAGTTTTGGCGAATTCTGGAGTATTGGGTGGAAAGAGGAATGCTTCAAATATTTGTTGCTGTCAAGACAAGAGCTCTGTCTGAAGGAACAGTGAGTAAAAAATATATCATTCTTTTGCGTGAGATTGCAAGCTACATGTTGCTTGCATGTGGTGTCATATATGTCATTGCGGGATTACTCTGCTGCGGCTAGCTAAAGCGCTCTCGTTTGAGCAAATGTTTGGCAATGATGTGAAACAAAGATTAGGCCACCATGGCTCTACTGGTTCAGATGTAAAGGGAGAAGCATCAGGTGGTGACACACTTTTGGTAGATAAAATGTTGTCTACAGAAAGAAAATCATTGGAACCCTCGACTGCAGCTTATTCATCTCAGCCTTCCACTGGCACTGATTTGAGAAATCTAAATGAGGTGAGACCTGCACAAAATTGCAATGAAAGGTTTCCTGGTGATCAAACTCCAATACAAGAGGGTGAAAAGGATTGTTCTAAAAATGGAGGGCACAGCATGTTATTGAACACATGTTTTTCACCTGTTAGGTCTCCAACAAAAGACGGAAAGAGAGCAAAGGGGCAGAGTGAAGACCAGAAGTGTGAACGTAAGGCCAATGTGGATAATTTAGTGCTTCGTTCAGGTGTCAAGACAGTAAAGCGGCGTGTTAAGAGGGTAAAGTGGGGATTGAAAGATGAAATTTGTATTGCTTCTGCTGTACAAGATGGTATAAATCGTGGTGCACATGGTGTGACATCTTTAAAAGATGCAATGTCTTTTTCCAAGCATCAAGCATTTTGGACTGAAGTGATTAGAAAATTTAAAGAGCAGATTGGGCACTATCTATCAACAGATAAGTTGTTTCAAAAGTTTAGGAGCATGAAGTACAGGTACTTGAGTATTAAGCAGAGTGATATCCAAGAATTCAACAAGCATGATAAGGACCTTTTCAATCTACTTGAACAGGTTTTTGGCAATGGTAGCTGTGTCACTTCTGATTCAGATATTAAAAGACAAGACAAATCTAGTGCTCCTTTTTCAGGCAATGAAATTGAAGATAAGGTATACAAACAGAGTAGAGTCTAAGATTGTGTTTTTGAAATTACACAGCAGTTTCGTAGCGCGCTACGAAACTGCTGTAGCTGCATGTTACAATTGAGTTGATCAATTATGATTGACAAAGCAGCAAATCTTTTTGAAAGGTTTTGTCATCACACAGGTACATGGGAAAGGCTTACAGCACATCAAGGACGTGGCAGTCTGCTCCATTTTGGGTAATTAAAGGATAAAGGACATGCTTCTTTGGATTCGAATATTTTGAGGAAAACTAAAGACCAGTAAACAGGGGTAGTTTCCTATGTTTCAGGGCATTGGAAAACATGTGATATTGAAGAGCAACATGAAGCATTAAAGGTCCATCACAGCCACCGCCAGAAGGGAACCAGATGTCAGAGAACGAAAATGATTGTAGACCAAGGCTGTTATGGAATTAGAGTCCCATTTGATTTAGATGTCTAGAAGATCTAGTAGAATTAGAATCCTAATTGTTTTAGGATTCCAGAGCTGTCAATTAGTAGTCAGTTGTATTTATTAGTTAGTTAAAGGGTTAATAGGTGTCATTAGAAGTAGTTTTCGAGTTCCCTTAATGTTTAAGGAGGAATCTCGATCAGTTAGAATAAGAGCTCTATATATAGCTGAAACAACAATGTAATCAAGGTTGGAAAATTTTATGCAAAAGCTTGTATTTGGCCTATGTAAGACTCATTTTCAGTAATACATGCTTGACTTTACTTCTCAGGATTCATGAAGGATTTTTTATGTTCAGAATATGTGATGTTGTCCTTTTCTTAATTCTTACAGTGGTATGGATGTATAATCACTCAGAATTCACTGAATGTGCTCTGATTTCCTGTATACATTTATAAACTGTGTGGTCCCATATGAGTTGATGTTCTGAATGTCTAAATGCTGAATGCCCTGACTTCCTTGTAAGGTTAAGTTCATTGTTATATTGAGGTGTTGTTGACTCCATAAGCCCAATGGATAGTTGTTTAATGTGTTTCCAGCATTCATATTTTTCACAGTTGTTCTATAAGAGTTAGCCATCTTATCTTTAATCAAATCATTAATCCATCAAGAGAGAGCCCTCTCAGGTTGAGGAGGCTAGGCCTCAGCCTAAAGTAGGTTTGAAATAGTTACTTGAAGTCTTCCTGGTCTGCAGCCTTCCAGGGCTTGATTTTGAGATAACAGACTGAACAATTCCTTCATCTATAGAATGTACTTGCGACCAAGGATCTGAAGGGGTGCCATATTCCTTAGACCTATCTATCCAAACGCTTGAAGAGCGTTGATTTGGGTTTGCCTCCCATGCCGCAAACATTGATTGCTACAATATTTCTATTGGGCTTGGAGGCAATACCTGCAGATGATCCATGTTAATATCATTTTCGGACATCTTTTGAATAGAAGATATCATATTGCAGGTTCCCACCATTGCCACTTCCGCCAGATTGATTGGAGGCGGTAGGGAAAAAGTCCCCATTAATATAGGGTATTTTAGTAGGCCTACTCTGATATTTTGAAACGAATGAGGGATTCCATGGATCATCGGAATGCTTCCCGTAACTTGTGAACTGTTGGGGAGAAATGTTTGTTGGTCGATGATTGTAATACCTCCTTGGAAGGGAAATGAAATCTTCCTGAAGTAGGTCGACACAATGGCAGCCATAGCATATATCCAAGGCCTTCCCAGTAGGATGTTGTAATCAAGGTTTCCATCGATCACTTCAACGTCAATTTCTACTATTTTTCCCCCAGTTCAACTTGCAAGTTACTTAAAATCTCATATGGGGTGTATGTTCGTCCATCAAATGCTTTTAATGTCGTCAAATATTGCGACAAGGGTGGAGATCCTAAAGTTTTCCAGCAACTCATCGACATAATACATGTAGATGCCCCCTCATCAATAATTGTTCAATGAACAGTTTTGTTGAGGGCTTTCACTTGAATAAGGAAAGCTAGTTGAGCTAGTAACTGAGGGTCATATCCTTTGTTATTAAAGGACACAAGGTTGGAATCCGTTGGGTCAATCCCACCTATCGCTGATAATAAAGCCTGCTTTTGGGAGGGGCAATTTTGCAGTATCTCAAGTGTCGACATAGCAGACGGCGATTGGGCCAGATCCTCCACTATATCATGATGTTGTGTTCAGTGCATTGCGATCGATAGGGCGGCAGACACGGCTTCCTATGGCTAAAGGATATTTCCTATTGTGGTCTCCCAATATATACTCGACAGTACGTGGGAGCACAAGTCCGTACTGGCACTTGTCATCTTAAAGAGGAGGAATCACCCAACCAACAATGAAAGAGATAGTTACCAAGCTTTATGACGCCGAAATACATCTCTAGCCTAGACTTATAAATGTTGTGTGTTAGGTTCCAAAGTTTTTAAATGTTCATTGAATTTATTTTACAGTTGATCTTTCTTAAGAAATTTGCCTTTCAGGTTCACCGCGTGATGTAGATATACAATTCCTAAAATGCAATCTAAAATGATAAACAATCGTTTAATCTTCTTTTTGCAATGAAAATCCTAGCTACTAAAGAAAGAGAGATGATATTCTTTCAACATAGAGCAGAGAGCACACACTAGATGCACTGTCCTAAATCAAACCAACAAGCAGTCTAAATGCAAATGCACATGCATGTATTTGTTTTCATCTTTCTTAATGTGTGAATGACAAGAAGAATGCTAAGTACAAATCTAAATTATCTTTTCAAAGCAACAGTACTAACAAATTTCTCTTCAAAAACAAAAGGAAGATAATGACGACACTTTGCGACTTTGAATTGAAAATTTCTTTCGACACTTGAAAAACTACTAATTCAAATCAAATACAAGAGTAACTGTATAATCGACCATCAAGAACAATAGAATTCTTTTCTTTGACTGAAAACGACACTTGCGACACTTCCAAATCAAAAGACGACAGTTTGATTACGCTACTTTTTGTAAAAGAGAACTGTAAATGGCGCACAATACATAAAAACATTCACAATTATTTGTACTATGGAGGCGGAATCATGCAAAGTAAAGGAGTTTCCACAGTGTACTGATCACAGACAGCAAAACTCCTGAATAAAGCTGAAGATAGTGAACAAAGAAACCAAAATCTGAGAGCAGAAGAGGTCTTATCTGATTAGCGCACCTGCAACACAGGGAAAGTACGATGCAGCGCACCTACTGCACACGGGAGGTGCAATGCATCCAGATTCCCAAGAGGAGAAAGTGCGATGGTCCAGGGATGAGACTTCAACTTGGTTCTTGGTCACAGTTTGCAGCTTAGTTCAGGGATTTAGGCCGAGCTAATGATAGTCAGTAAATAGAAATCACATGGGTTGATCTAATGAGGTTACTAGAGCCACCACTAGGGCAATTAGGATGTTTGCAAATTGATTGTTCAATTTATAAACAAAACCCATAGATAGACTGAAGCAGCATTGATCTACTTTGCACTTGCATATCAAATGCAGTTCGAAGGCTAGCTAGCTTAACTTCGGGCTCCATCTGTAAGTTTATAAAGCAAACAAGTATAAACAAGCAAACAAGCTATTCTCTCCCCAGTGGAGTCGCCATTTAGTTATCGGGAAATCTAGTGTCTATGCAGAGCTGCTAGTCCCACTAAGACAGGTAGCTATCTTAGAAACTAACATATTAAAGTTACTTTTGCTTTCCTTTATGAGAAGTAGATAGGAGAAGATCAAAGAATACAAACCTCAATCCTTCGCTCGGTTCTTTTCTTGTTCCTTCTCCTCACCGACCGGTCTTTGCAGCTTCTCCCTTGACCACTTCGCTTCAAAGAGTACCTATAAAGTCAAAGCAGAATAATACCTTCAAAGTGCAGAGATCTACAATCATAAACAATATAGGACCAGATATATATTGACCACACAAATGCATATACTATCAAACATACAAGAATGTGGAGGAAAGCTTGAATAGCTTTATTAATATGAAGATTAGAAGAGAGGATTACAACCCATTGTTCTAACCCAGTGTCATCCTCCTAGCATGAAAGCCCTTCTTCACCTCATGAAAAGCTTAGATCACCCAAAACTATGATATTCCACCATGAAACCAACAACACTTCCTTACAAGATACAAAATTCCAGCCTCTGGATCTCTGGGATGAGGGATCCATATATAGATGATTGCAGGGAAGTGAGTCAGCTTCTGGGATTTTGATTAGTGTCTTCTCTCTGATAGTTCTTGATTCCACTTGGAGATTGATGATCTCTTACTCATCCCTAGGCGAATTCAGAGAGGCAAGTGTCACAGGAGAAGTTTCTGGAAGATTCCATGATCATCCACCTTGCAAACTGTCTCTGCCATTTGTCCATTCTCGCCCATCGCACCCTACAAAAGGGTTTTCCAGTATGCATCGCACCTTTTACACTGGGCAGGTGAGATGCATCACACCCTTAGCACTGAGCAACCTGTATGGTCCAGTTTTGACCAGTTCTGAGCAGTTTCCTGTGGAGAACTTCTAGGAGATGATGTAATCAGCTGACCTTGTTTCTTTAGGGCATGAAACAACACTTTTAGGGACTTAGAATCCCTTGGTTTATGGACATATATGATTGGGGTTGCAGTGCCCAAAAATGTCTATAGCACCTCATATCTCCTATACTTGTTTTTCCAACCAGTTTCATCCTTTAGTTTTCACCTTTTAGGGACTAACCCCTTTGACTTATCAAGGAGAAATTCTAAACGGGGTGAATAGGGATTAGAGTGACAAACCCTATTCTAATTGTTTCCCCTTAGGTGTACACTTTAGGCAACAACATTTTTTTTCAAACCAGACCTTCAAATTTTTTGCAATGTTACATGGGGGCGCGTTCTCGAGGGTAGGAGACATGTTCCCTGCACTCCCCACACTCCTGGGACATGGGTACTTCAAGCGGGATGTTCCCCACATCCAACCTCATGAGACTTCATATGGAGAAAGTAGACTTTCATATCTCATTCATAATTCAATGGACCTAACAATTTTCAAGGTTTGAGAAGATGGTTGCTTGGCATAGGAGGTGGACCTACCTTGGATGATGAGCACTAGGAAATAGGAGGAAAGGAGGTTGACCCTAGGAGAATTGGGATCACACCTTAGGAGGATGAGAACTTCACTTGAGGATGCTTGGGTTGAGAGCACATTACATGGGATTGATTATGGACCCAAGATACATGTGTTGAGGAGCATGGGATGATTGTCTTGGAAAGCAAGAAGCCTTGTGATTCCTGGATCTCTAAGCCTAGATCCTTGTCAAAGTTTGGTAATTCTTGGATATCTGAGCTTGTTATCACATTTAAAGTCTTGAGGTTAGCTCAATTGGGGCTTTAGGGTCTAAGTTATACTAAATTCTCTTGACCGCTATAATTTATTTTGGAAGCACCAATTCTAATGATATAAAAGAAGGCACTGCCAAAAAAAATGGAAGTGAATATTATGCATTTTTGTAAGGGAGGTGTTATCAAATGTGCTGACACCATGTGACATAAAATATCTCATCCGACAGGTGGAATTATCAAAGTCACATGTCATAATCCTTCTTTACCCATCAAATCATGTTTTCCAACAAAAAATGTTGATGACTGAAGTAAAAATGAGCATGATATGTCCACCCATCAATTTGAATTTCCATATTTTTACAGCTAAGGTTAAAATTGTTTCGTGTTTCTCAAGTTGGGTTTCTGTGGAAGTAGCTCTATATTGTTTGTTCCAAAAATAGTGCCCGGTCATTTATCGATTCTTCGACCATTTTGTGATTGCCAAATGAATTCACGAAGATGGGAAAGGGTAGGCATTTATGCATGGATGACCCAAATGGAGAAAATTTTATTGAAGCCTATTCATAATAGTATGAGCGGTTTCTATAGGTGGGTTGGGCAGAGTATTGTCACGGGCTCCAGGGATTCAATTACAATGTTTATAGGTCCTTCACATAGGGGTTTGGTGGGAAGGTGGTTACAATTGCTGACATTTCATTCCCAATTACGGAGGAATTCATTACTGAGGTAACAGGCTTTCCTGTTGGTGGGGATAGATGGTTTAAAAACCAAAACCTTTTGGGTATCAACATCACAGTTTTCCTTAAGGAAGAGCAACAAAATGAAAATTAGAGGATTAATGTGCAGAGAACATGGCTCAAACCCACCTGGTACAACGCCTTGAAGTTCATACAAATGTATTTTACATGTGATGGTAGGTATGGTAGGATTTCCATGTACCACTTCAAGTTTCTTGCTCATTTGGCTGGTCAATTAAGAATGAATGTGCCATTTTTCTTATTAAATATTCTTACGAAAATTCCTATAAAAATTAGAGAAAAACCCAAGTCTTCCCCCACTTCATTTTTCATAAGGGTTTTATTAAAATATTATTATTTAATCATCTATGAAAGATAGGAATAACTTAGGATGATTTCTTATTCTGGGGAGGGTTTGTTGAACCAATTACTGCCAAATCGAAAGTTGTCAAGGGTAAGAAATAGAGAAAGGCCAAGAACCATAACCAAAGCCTCAGAGCTCCAAAGCAAACAGTTTCCTTTATCCTTACCAGAAACAAGAGAAATGCTTTGCTAAGTAAACAAATAGAAGACCATGTTTCTTTTCCTATGGTAGAAAAAATGTATGTAAGAAGGAGCATGAGGGTTCTTGATTAAAAAAACTTTAACTTCCCCTCAAGAAAATTTTCCATAGGTTCCAAAAGATTACCCTACTAATAAGCCTAGCATTAATAAACAAGAAATTGGATCATGGGTTACACTCAATGAGACAAAGGACTTAAGAGATCAAACCCAATCATCCAAACTAGCACAAAAGGAAGACAAGAAAGAGGTTACACTAGATGAGACGTATGTGATGAGAAGAACCCATACAAGGCCCACAAATAAGCTTAGGCTTAACTCTAAATTGCAGTAGAACCCAACTTTGAAAGAGAAAGTCATTGTTATTGATGATATACCTATGAAGGGTTTCCTAATCAACAAGGAGGAAGCTTCAAGTTCCTCTAAGAAGAAGAAGACTCGGAACAGAGTAAAAGAGAAAAAAAGGGTCCCAAGGCCAAGCACAGCAAAAAGACAAAATAGATTGAAACAAGTAGCATGGACCTTTTGTTAGACGCAATAGAAAAAGTTAAATAAGTATCTCAAAGATTAAGTTGTTAAATGTTCTAGTAGTGTTGATTTTTTATTTGATTTTGATATTGTTGTCAAATGTTTAGGCAGTGATAACCTTTTATCTGTTTTTTATAGCGCTGCCAAATGTTTCAGCAGCGCTTTCACTATTTTGATTTTGACAAGACATATACCCAGATACTGTGTCAACACATGAATCGTACTCACTGACAACACAGTTTTGAAGGTGATAAGCATATGGATTTTGTCAAGATCTTTTTGGAGAACATCTATTGCACAACAAGCACTATATTGACAAGTACAGAACAAAGATCAAAGGGAAAATTCCACTTTGAGTGGATCATTCAACATCAAAGCAAGATTTTGAGGCAAGAAAAAAGGGATTCTCTAGATTTTGTTGCAGTTTAACAGTGAACTATTTCGATCCACATCTTCGGCAGACTTCCTAGCTGCAGAGTGACTTTTTGTTGTCATGAATTATCAACGCATCATTTTTCCTTGTAAATGTATTTTCAGTTTTAATTTTAATATATTAAAGATATATACATATATCTTTAGTATTTTGTAATTAAAACTACCCAAAAACTATGGATTTCAGTTTGTAAACTTCTATAAAGTTGTGAAAAACGAAGAACCAAGGGTTGGCTTTTTTTTTATACAAAATTATATTGTGTATGTTTTAGTTTTTATATTAATAAGATTTTCAAGGTAGAAGTATTAAAGCTTTCATGTCAAAGATTCATTTTTTGGTGTTTATCACTTTGTTTCCTTAGTTATGTTTCTTTCCTGTGCGAGATTTCATGGATGTTAAGTCTTTGTACTTTATCTAAAGTTAAGTTTCATGGAATTTATCTCTGTTGAGATGCTCTATTGTTATGAGATTCAAATGTTTTCACCATTTCTCCTAAAGGTACACAAAACTCATTGTGATGCTTTGTTGTAATTTTTTGGTCTCTTTTCCTGGCTACCAGCTTGATAATCAAAGGTCTAAGTAAACATTATCATATTTTCTCTAAGTGACGACAGAAATTCAGTCTTCTTCTCTCATCTTTAAAGTAAACCTATCTTTAGCTCACCAACATGGATAAACATGGATCATTTTGAAAATAAATATAAAATAAAACAATGATGTCCCTAAAACTCAATGATTACAGTGTCCACTGCATTTAATTAATCAGTTTTCAATGCAATGTAAATCAATTTTTAACAAAAATGAGTATTGTTTTCATTAAGTCCACACCCAATCATGGAAAATACTTGAGAGAATTACATTTTTTATTTGCTTTTGGGCATTTGGAATTCCAAATTGCATCTATCTACCCCATCCCAAATTACAGCAAAATCCCCAAACTGACTAAGTACTCTTATTATTCTAGATGTATATATGTAGAAAAAATTGAACATCATCCACATACACTTAACTCCTACCATTACAATTAAGTCAGATCAAAATCCTCAGCAAGATTATTGAGATTAAATCCCCAAGGAGGATCACCTCAGGGGCTTGGAGGAATATTGAGCTAGAAGTGCAAGTCCATGATAATGTTGCGTAAATCATCCACTTCATCCTCTAGCTGATAAATTTTACTTTGTTGGGCCTCCATTGATTATGTTTGGACTTTGTCTGCCTCATGTAGCTTGTACATTAGGACTTGCAACTCTTAGATCTCCACATTCATCTCTTCATGGGCCCTACAACAATGGTCGAAGATAGTTGATACAGAAGATTATGTCTCGGAACTAGAATCCATAGGTGATAGTTGTCACGACACAAACCAATTATAGGAAAAATAGTTCAGAACTGAACAAGATAACCCAGCTACCTACATCAAAGAAAAATACCCAACCGATCCATGTAAGAAATGCAGGACCAGATCACCCCTTCCCAAAACCCCACTTCAACCTTTCTCTGGATTGTAATTCAAAAAATCAGGAACCCCAAGGGTTGTTCAATGGAGAATCAAGGAAATTGAGCCAAGAATGGAGAATTTTGCCTTTGAATTAGCAAAAACGCTTTTCCTTCTACTCTCGCCACAACCAAGCCTGAAATTCCTCTCAAGATATGAAATCCATAAAAGGAGAAGAGCCTCTAGAAGCTCCACAAAAAATCCCAATATTCCCAAGTGTTCAATGCTCAGCGAAACGAAGCCACCTTTCTCTCAAGGCTCAAAGATTCGACAACCCTTGCTTGACACTGCTTATTTTAAATTGAGGAATCTGGGCCTCCTATCCACCATTTTAACTCCATTCGGAAGAACATCTCCATGTGTGACTACAGACTTGCCTCACCTGAGCCAGGTTCCCAAAGCCGTAGAATTAACTTCCCATTCCCTGAAGAGACATTTTCCTCACTCGGCGTGATATCTGCATCACTTCCCTATTTAATATTCCTCATATCCCATGGGAATGGCATGTTGGAGAGGGTAATTAAAATGAGATTCATAGATTTTGAGTGAAGGATGACGAGAGCCATGGTTAATTCCAATGAATGCCACACATTTGCATGTATTTGAGCCTTGTAGGTTGCCACGATTGCTAGGTATGGGAGGAGTCCTTCCATCATTGCAGATGTCACCATATTTCTGAGGATGCTAATTAAGTCATAGTCTAACGATGCCAATGATTAAACATTTAGGAATGAAGGGGGAGTGAAGGTATGGGAATTAGGGGAAAAAATTTCACTGGATAACTTAGCGTTAACAAAGACTCGCCTCACCTGAGCCAGGTTCCAAAATTTGTATAATTAACTTCCCATTCCTTGAAGATAAATGTTCCTCGCTCACCATGGTATCTGCGTCACTCCCCTGTCTAATATTCTTCAGATCCCATGGGAATGAAATGTTGGAGACAACAATTAAAAAAAAAAAAAATAAATTAAATTAAATTAATTAAAATAATCTGTAACAGCCGACTCTCATCAATCAGATATTGAGAGCCGACTTTCATCTCATTTTACTCTCCTCATTACTATTTAATCTCTCGGCTAAGCTCTTTTTCTATCAAGCATTCAAGTTGTCCTGATGATGGATCCCAGTTGGGATTTGAAATGTTGGCAGAAAATGGTTCTTACTGTGGATTCTCCAGTAACTAAGTCGAAAGCAATAAACCACAGAGGTCTTAAATCCAGAGATTCATAGATGTTGAGTGAAGGATGATGAGAGAAATGGTTAATGCCAATGAATTCCACACATTTGCATGTATTCGAGCCCTGTAGGTTGGTAGGATTACTGGGTACGAGAGGATTCCTTCCATCATTGTAGAAGTCACCATATTTCTGAGGACCCTAATTAAGTTGTATTCTAACGATGCCAATGATTAAACATTGAGGAATGAAGAGGGAGTGAAGGTATGGAAATTGGGGGAACAATCGGTTAAATTAGTTTCAAAAAAATGGAGAATCCATGGGATGAGGGAGGGGTAACAAATATACTTCATGAACATCAATTAGGGGATGATAGATTGGTCAATGATTCCATTGATTTCGACTTGTTCTTTTTCCAAGAGGTGGGCTCTGTTGGCTAGGAGGTCAACATCACTATTGAGACTTCATAGGACATGGTGGGAGGGGTAATTAGAGAAAGATCCCAGAATAATAATGATGCAATCAAATAACATACTTGGCATATTATTAATTCATGAAGTCTTTGTTCTAAAATGGTGAACAATTAGGAATGAGTCACCTAGGATAGTTATATCTTTGATGCCCCTTTTGGATGCTAAGGTTAGCCCCAAGAAAATTTCATACATCTCCGCCTTATTGTTGGGATTTCTTCCAAGCCCCCAACAGAATTTTTCCATAATTATTCCCTCGAGATTTAAAAGAACCTCTCACCCTCCTGCCAAATTAAATTGTTAATTATTAGTCACCTGAGGAAAATTGGTAGAATTTGGGAGCATTTATTATTTTGGGGAGGGTTTGTTCTCTAATTTTTAATAAATATTCATAACTTCCCAAGTCATTTTCAGTTTTCATATTGTTTCAAATTGTTAAGCCTATTGCAAAGGAATTTGCATTATAGGAAGAAAAGACCAAGTTTCAGAGATTTTGTGTAGGTAAATTATACTTGTAAAGAATTGTTCATCCTTATTTCAGACTTTTACCTTAAATAGCGTAAATATCTTACGCTTTCCATTTTTTTCTTCACATGCCATAAAATGGGAAAAAGGGGGAAATATCCTCCAACAAGACAATCGATAGAGAAAATGAAAGGAAAGCCTAAAGAAATAGAAGATCTAGAACTAGAGGAATATAGTGTCAACCAAGCTCTAATATTTGACTCCATTTACAAAACTCAGAAAGCAGGTATGATGAAGTGGGAGGAGATATTTTGCTTGTTTGAGAATAGAGAATGGTTGAAAAATTCCAAAGCTTCTCAATCAAAGAATAATCCATTGGAGGGGATTAGGAAAACAAAGTTGCATAAGGTAGATGTTAGGACTAAAGTATTCCCTTATTATGATATGATTTCCTAGATTTGCGCACATGCGGATATCCCAACCCACATTGTACCATACCACAACAAGAATGTTAGAGACTCATGGAAACCAAAAGTCTTGTCTACCATTTCTAAGCTTAGTCCCCCTGAAATCCATCTCGATATTGAATTCCTCAAAAAATTCCAAAATATTGTTTTCAAGCCATGTGAGGAGAATTATGACAAAGTGATTTAAAGTTGGTTATGAGAAGAAGAAGAAGGGTTTAAACTAAAATCTAATAAAGAATATCCCATTTCTATTTTTAAGAAACCTGTCAGATTTCTTATCAAATTGTTAACCCGACTATATGGAGAAAAGGATCCAAAACATTGTAAAATGAAATGGATTCCCATAATCCATAGTATCTTGCATGATGAAAAGTGCATTAACTAGGAAGATATTTTATCACAAAACATCACAGACGCTTTGAAATTATCATTAATATCTCCTCCCATCTACAAACATATATTTTGTATGTATGCTTGCCTAATGGATATCATTATTGCCTCGGTCCCATTTACCCTAATGAAATTGTACTATCTTGCTAACAAACAACTCTCAATTTAGAATTATACCCCAATCCTTTGGGAAATCAATTTCAAATTTCATCTTTACAATATTTTTCATTATGTTGTAATCCCTCTTCATGAAAAAAAATTTGGTAAAGCCCCTTCCAAAATTAGTGAAAGTCTCAAAGAAGGCCTAGAATCAATAGGCCACTAATTTGTTGAAGAACTATTTTACTACATAAGAAACTATGGCAGTGAGGTTGGTCCTCCCCTTTTACCTAGACACATTATTGAAATAATTTCTCTGAGGGAAGTGATAAATCAAGTTGCTTTGAATGGTCAGGCTCAGAAAATGATGAAACTGCAAAAGAAAATTTGGCCTGTGTTTCCAATTAAATTTGGAGAAATACATATAAAATATCGGGGACATGTGTTCAAAGAACCAGAGGATCTCCAGGATGATTGGATGTATTATTTACCTCATTATGAATATGACCCCCATGGAATCATTGGTAATCATTATAAAACAGTAAGCTATGTGAAAATATTCACTCATCAGGATCCTCCTTTCGATGAGGTTTTCATGGCCATTGATGATTTCCAGTAGGCTTGTGAAAGAGGAAAACTCTTAGATGTTGAAGCAAGAGCCAAATTACAAGAATTAAGGGAAAATATTTTTGAAGGATTCTTAAGGGATAAAAGTCTCCATGTCAATGTCTCTATAGAAGAACTTAAAACTTTTGAGTTCTTTCAGTTTAATTTCAAACAGATTACTTCAGATCCTTCCTCTATCTCTCAAGAAGAGAAAGGAATTCAATTTGAAAAAATAGCAAATGTTTTTGTTACAGGTGAAGGAGCAGTCACAAGAGAAAAAATAAAGAAAGATCAACATGTCATAAAGGATACTACAGCTACAGAATTTCCTGAGAAAAGGAAAGAAGACCTAGAAATAGTGAAGTCAACAGACATGAAAACAATGCAAAATCATGAGATCATTGTTATCAATTCTCTCGAAAACACTGAGCATAAATAGTCAGAGAACATAACAGGTCAAGAAATGGAGGTTGATGTAGAAAAATATAAATAAAATAAATAATATATATATATATATATATATATATATATATATATATATATATATATATATATATATATATATATATATATATATATATATCGGATGATAATTTTTCTGAGAAGGATAAAGTGACATCGGAATAAAAAATGAAGATTGATAAATCTTCAGTCATTCAAACATCTCCCAATACTTCTATGACACCTATTTCCACTAATATTCCTTGGGATTATTTTTTGTTTAAGACTGTTTCTAAATTAGAAATAGTTTTTGATATTGTTCCTTCTCTCACAAAATATTTCTTTAATTCCCAAACCAAGTTAGTGGTTAGAAAAACTAAGAAAAGAAAGTTTGATTCTCTAGAAACTGTTACTGAATACAGTTGGCAAGCCCAAGGTGATGTTAAGGAAAAGGCCAAAGAATCTTCATAGACTTTGGGTGCTTTTGTAAATTATAATCAATGTCATATCAATGACCCTGCAATATCATAGAATATAGTTTACAAAGAATTAAAGCATTGGAAAAATAGTTGGAGAAGAGAGAATTGTTGAATGAGGACAACTAGAAAAGGTATTCTGCAAATCTTTTCCAATGTTTTGCAATAGAAATGGAAAATATTCAATGTCGATTCCAAATGGAATTGAATGAATTAAAATCAAAACATGATTAGCACATTCAGCATTTGAAATAATCCCATGAGAATCAAAATAGGATATTGAAAGAAGAAGTTGAAAGTAACACTAAAGTCATGACCACAACTCTAAAAGAGTAGGCTGACTCTCTTCAGTTTCAACTCAATCAGAATCGGGGACCAATACAGAGTGTATAATTTTTCAAGGAACATGCATTACAAATCTACTTAATTTTAAGTAAGGATCAATCCAAGTTTGATTAATGCATGGATAAAACCTCAATATTTTATCAAGAAATTGTAAATCTTAATGAGAGGATTGATTCCTTAGTAGAAGAAGATAAATACATATAGGTCAGGTTTTCGTCCATCCTGGATTGGGAAGAGGAATTACAATATGAAGTAATTCCAAAAGTTTCCAAGAATGATAAAATATTGATGCATGCATCATTAAGCTGTAGAGAAATAAAGGCCAATGAGGTTAGAGAATGGGATAAAAATGCCAAAGGACAATGTTTAACAATATGGGAAAACAGAACTGGTTTTATTGAGGAGTTTGATCTCCCATGTTCTAAACCATTAAAATAAGTCCTTCTAGGAGAGTTGAAGCCATCAGCAGAAGAGATTATCATTAAGGACCAAAAAGAAATAAGCGAGATCAAAATTTGGACGCATCAGGCTTTCTAGAAATATATACAATTCCATTTTTAACAAATTAAACCCATTTCTAAGTTTGGAAATAAGTATTAGAAAAATAAGAAAACAATCCAAAGTTTAATTTCAAATTGCCAACTCAACATAAATTAGTTCCATCCAATTCACTTCTCAGTTGTGACTCAGGTATATTCAGAATGGGTGAATCACATCCAAATTCATGCACCGCGTCTATGTTGGGTTGTGTTATATTATTTCCATGACTAGCCACCCTAGTTAACCAGGGGGTTAGAGAGGGGCGGAGCCCCCCCTTCGTTGCACTGATTGCACAGCGGGGGGTCATAGGGGGTTTGAGGGGGGCAGGTAGCCCCCTCTATAGGGTCCGGGGCAACGCCCTACGAGAAAATAAATAAATAAAAATAAAAATAATTAAATAAATAATTAAATTAAATTAAAAATAATAATAATAATAATAATAAATAAATAAATAAAAATTGGACCCTATATTAGGTGGGGCAAACCTACCTATGGTTTTGTGCATGGTTTTCCCACATGATTTTGGGCGCAATGGTTTTCGGTCCATGGTATTGGATTCTTTGGCATGTATATATATGTATTGTAACATTGAAAGGAACAGAATGAAAAATCAAGCTAGTAGTCCCAGTTGGGATCCAGGGGAAAATCTCTGTGTATATGTGTTTTATGTGTTATGCTCTCGCTTTGTTTATTTTTTGTGTTTTAGAATTCGTATGCAGGTAATTTATGTATGGGGTTAAAACCTACAGTCTACTACTCAAAATGGAGGTTAAAGACTCTGAGGAAGAGGAAGAAAGATAAACAGCTGAACATCTTTTCAGGAAAAATCAGTTAAAAGGATGAAACTTTTATTTTTAGAAGTTTTTATTTATTAGAGAAAAATTTTATGATTTTCTAAGTTGTTATTTTTAAAACAAACTTATCTTGTTTTTTAAGCATTTATACAGCCTCTTACGTTGGAGTAGAGGTCAAGAAATTGTGAAGACTCGGAACTTGCATTTTTGAATCAAATTTCGAAATTACAACTCTTTTGAAGGCCAATTTCATAATCAAATGTCTTTTGAGCTATGAGACTAATGTGTGGTCATCTTTTTAATTGGTTAATGGATGCATCTGGGATTGTTTGTTAACTTGTAGATATTTTATTTTTGAAGGAATATTTGATTATTTTGTTTAAACATTTCTTAGGATTTATTGCAGTCTATATTTGTTATGCAGAAATTTATGAATTGTTAACTCTTATATATTCTTGTCTGATGATTGAAATCTGGTATTCAAGGGATAGAATATAAATTTCTCTCGTTTTCAAGATAGCGTTCTTTCTTGTTATTTCTAGTTAATGCATTCATATAAATTTTAGAAAAATGAACAAAAAATAGTTTGAATAGGACTTGATAAACATTTTTTAGAGTTTTTGTATAAAATTATTCCAAAACCAATTTGTGTGATTAGTTGGACCCAAATTCCAGAAAGATTTAAATATACATGATATTTCACGTCGAAATTATGTTTGAATAAATCACCTGCTCCCCAACTCAACTGTTTTTTAAAATTGACCTCATCCAATCGCCAGCTTGTTTATATTTTGTAGATAATTGTAAATGTTAAAATATGTCATATATTTTCCCTATTTTATAAAATTGTTTTATTTTTTATCTCGTTTGCTTTATTTTATTTTATTTGAGTTTAGCATAGGTAATCATGCCTTAGTTCCGGATAGTATATAGTCACATAAAAAAAGGGTCTAATTGGGACCCTTATAGAGCCAATACTCACTTGTTACATAAGGAATTTTTCTGCCTGTCAATAATTTGGCGCTAGAAGGAGGGCCTCATATATTGTATGGTTGATAAACCTATTCAGAATATTCATCCTATAACATCATATTACACCAATGCCTCATCTACAGTTGTTCATCCAACTAAACCATAACTTGTTTCATCACAGCTACATCCCTTCCAGAAGATTCAGTTGAAGTCTCATCCGTTCTTGTTCACCCTCAAATACAATTTTCAAGAGTATATACTTGATCTCAAAGAAAAGTCTCAAGTTTATCCCCTATTTTATTTGTTATATCTAAAAGGAGAAGACCTAGACATGAATTAGAAGCAATAATTTATTCTTCTTCTAAAGCTACTCCTAGATCATCAGCAGAAATTAGTCCCATAGCTTCATATGAATTCAACACCTTTACAAACCCTCTTTTTCCTTTGGAAGAAGTTGATTGGAAAGCTTATCCTATTGCAACTCAAATAGTAACTCCTTCAACTACTTAAGCTTAAATTTCACTAGTTCCATTTTCTTATTCAACTCCTCCACCTTCAATCCCCCCACCTCTGGTTATCCCTCCTATAGGATCACCTCCTCCATGCCTCTCATCACCTCACACATCAATTTCAAGTTCATCTTCCCCAATATCACCTATGGAAGGTCAAAACTTGGTTATCTATTGGGCTTATTGTTATTCCTAGAGACCAACATGATTTACCAAAGAATTCTGAAAGATGGCTTCCCAAGTATAATCTTGATGGACTTATTACTATTGAAGAACATGTTAAACAGTTCATGTTATCTTTGAAATTAGTAGTAGTTCAAATGAAGATCAAGTTTTCAAGCTATTTTCGTTCACTTTTGAGGTAAAAGCTACAACTTGGTATTTCACACTAGCTAATGATTTTATCACAAGTTGGAAGATTTTTGAAAAACTTGTAGAAAATTTGTGTAGGTTAACCCGATAATGCAATATAAATCAAAGCATAATATTATAACCTACATCTACTATCAATTTGCAGAAGCTTAAAGATCGAGCTGAATAATATAACGAGAAGAAGAAGAATCAATGTCACAATGCACATGAAAATAATTTGGGGAAAGCCTCAGCTAAAAACCCCACACTATTGTATTATCATACATGGTGGAAATACATAGGAATTATACAAAGCCTTAGCTCTCATAGCTAGCCAGCTCTCAATACAATCCTCACAGATGCTCACAGGCAATCTTGGCTTCTCTTCAGCCTTCCTCTCTGCCCTCCAAGCTCCTATTTCCTTGCATTGTTCCTTGTGGACGATCCTCCTATTACCAAGTGGAAAACCATTCCTTCAAAATTGCGCAATCATCAAGGATAAATCCTTGACTGCATGCATGAGTTTTCTCCACGAGAAAACACATACAACTAATAGTACATTGTCCTTGAACATTAATCTCGGCTGGGTCTTTCTCACAATAGAAATGCATGAGTTTCTGATGAGGGAATCTTCAGTTAACTGGAGTAGAACTAGTTAAGTGCATTAATGCATCAACTGACTGTTAAATCACTATTAGTTCCTCAAACAGTTTGGAACTAATTTAACTGGACTTAACTTAGCAAACTGAGTTAACTAATTACAACTCAAATATAACTCAATCTTATCTCCTTAATTTAAGGGATAACTCTTGCATGACTTCAAAAAGACTTCTAACTTGAATTTCTCCAACTAATTAATTTAAAATTAAATAATTAATTATTTCCAAGTAGTTGTTAAGACTAAATTTGATTTTAATTCATAATTTAATTCAAGGACAAATTAAATTGGAATATTCTTGTTGCCATATTTCAACAAAACTGTTTATTAAAATGTATGGAGAAGATAAAACCAAAGTAGTTATAATTGTAGAACTATCAAATATTGGGATGAATCAAGGTGAACCAATCAAATATTTTAGTCAAAGACTCCTTTCTATCCTTAATAGAATTCCTGCAGCTTCCAGGCAAGGTGATGATGTTATAAATGAATTCTATACTATTGCTCTTCCCTCTGATATTTCATTTGTTGTTATTAGAGCATGAAAAGATACATTAGTACAAAACATGGAAGAGGCTCTAAACGTTGAAAAACAATTATTAAAAATTGCAGCAAAACATGCATTAGGGCAAGAAAGAAAGAAACAGGTATCTTCTTCTAAAAAAGTTTCAACTAGTAAAACAATTGATGAGAAAAAAGAAAAGGAAAATATTGATTTAGACTCAATCCAAAAAGTAATTAAAAAGATTTTTAATGAGATAACTAATGTAGAAAATGTATTTTTTGAAACACCCGTATTTAAAAAACCTTGGATGCCATTTAGAAGAAATCCACCCCCTAATCCTATTCAAACCAATCTTGAAGAATTCAACATTGATGATTATGCTGAAGATGATATTTTTCGAGCTCATAATGACAAATATTTTGAAGAAGAAAAAAATGTTCTGCTTTTATAAATATGTTTAAAGTATTTGTAGAATATGAGGAGGAGAAGCAATCAGAGGAAGAAAATATAAATGGAATGGAACCTAGTAAAATTAATGTTTTATGGGATGTTTCACAAGGAGGATTAATTGATAATGTTTCTATTAAAGATGAAGAAGAGGTTAATGCTATTCAAACTAGATCAAAATGTCAAAATCCTTCTCCTAATCAAGCATCTTTATCAAGTAGTAATCCTCCCACTCAAACAAAAAAAAATCAAACCGCTAATAAAGCTACTTCTACATCTAACAATGTCCCTTCGGGTGAATATATAGATTATGATTTGGTTGAAGACATGAAAAAAATAGAGCCAATATCTCTTTATTTGAATTATCTAAACTCATCAAAGAGATAAATTGATTAAAGCTCTAAAAAATAATTCTTCTGGAAATCTTAATTCCAATAAATCTCCTTCTAAAAATATCTCTAATATTAATGCAGCTTTAATTGGAGATAGATAATCTTCTTGAACTCCTCCTTTCCTTTTGAATTTTGAAATCTGCAATAGAAATGTGCACAATTGTCTAGTCGATATTGGGGCCTCATCTATTGTAATGTCATTATCATTTGTTTAGAAATTAAATCGCTCTCCTATAAATTCATCTGCTCAAATTGTACAACTTGACAGATCAAGTGCAAAAGATTTAGGAGAAATAAAAAATGTGCTTATCGGACTTGCTTCGAATCCCAAAACCTTTCAAATTATCGATATCATTGTCATTGATATTCCATAGTCATATGGCTTAATTCTTAGCCGAGATTGGTCCAAAAAATCTAATGGTCTATTTCTTAACAGTTTGGTCTCATTTATGGTTACAAACCTTGAAAATCCTAATGAACCAATCATTTCTCATGAATCTTCATTAGGCAATTATACATTTGATACCTATATTGGTAATTTCTCTTCTGAAGAATTTGTTGTGTTGGAAACTCAAATTGAAATCCTAAACAGTTTACAAGTGTCAGCTTTAAATTCAAGACAAATTTCATATGTTGAGGTTCCATCTATCATTACAACTAATCAAATTAACAATTGGACTTTATATTTTGATGGTTCTAAATCTAATGAGGGAGTTGGTATTGGATGTGTCATAATAGAACACCAAGGGAATAATTTTTTCTTATCTTGCACAATAAATTTCCCTTGCACCAATAATGTAGCTGAATATGAAGCTTTATTGCAAGGTCTTCAAAAAGATCTTGAAATGAACATAAAAAATATCAAAGTTTTAGGTGATATAGAAATTATAGTAAGACAATGCAATAAAATTATTCATTGTGTATCCAATATTTTTAGAAATTACAGACATGAAGTATGGTCCACTTAGTTAAAAATTCTGATAACTTTGAATTAAATTCCATATCCCGTTCTCAAAATACTGAAGTTGATCTACTAGCTAATGTTGCATCAAGGCTTTTACTAGTTGAAATTTTTTCTCCAGAATGATTTTCAGTTGAAATTATTTTTAGACCTTTAGTCGGCGACAATATTCAAAATTAGAAAGTATTTGATTATGGTAATCAAATCAAATATTTCTTGACTCTAGAAGATACTTTCAAAGAGTCCATTATTGATGAAGATCAACATTGTGCTCAATTTCTATCTGATTTTTCGGATGATCAGAAAAGTCAAAATTCAATTCCAAAATTTGTAGTCTGGTTAGAAAATTTATACGACTTTCAAAATAGATTCAAGGGTAGTTCAAATTGTAAAAAAATAGCTCTTCAATGCAATTTGAAGTTGTTAATTTGGGAATAGAAAATAACCTCAAAATATTAATTTTGGCAATAATTGTACACATGTTGAAAGATCCAGATTTATTGAACTTTTCAAACAATACAAGGATATTTTTGCCTGGACTAGATTTGAAATTTTACGATACTAAAATCATTCAACATGTAATTCCAATCAAATAAGATACTAAACCCTTTTAGCAAAAACTAAGGAAAATGCATCCTAGACTTGAGGGTCAAATCAAAAAAGAGATAAATAAACTCTTAAAGGCTCATATTATTTTTCCTGTAATATATTCATAATGGGTTTCAAATTTAGCCCTTGTTCGAAGAAAAAAACAAAGATATCATAATTTGCATTCATTTTCGAAATTTGAACAAATCCTCTGAAAAAGATAATTATCATGTTCTTCCAGTGGAGCATATTTTACAATCAATTGTAGGATTTGAGATGTTTTCTCTTCTTAATGGATTCTCTGGTTATAACAAGATTTTAGCTGCGCCAGAAGATCAAATTAAAACTAATTTTCGAACCAAATGGTGCACATACGCTTATAAAAAGATTCCATTTGGATTAATCAATGTTGGAGCTACCTTTCAACGAGCCATGTATATTTCTTTTAATGGACTTATCAATAAATTCATGGTGGTATATCTAGATGAAATAATTGTATATTCTAAGAAAAGAACTCAACATGTTGATCATCTAAAAATAATAATTGAAATATGTCGAAAGTATGGAATCTCATTGAATCCCAAAAAGACTATATTTATTGTCATTAAAGGTAAATTATGCAAATTGTTATTCCTCACAATAAAAAATATATGCAATCGTTTCTAGGAAAGATTAATTTTGTTTGAAGGTTTATGCCAAGTTTTGCAGAAATAGTCAAACCAATGCAAGATATTATTAAGAAGAATCATGTTTTTAAATGGGGACCATTAGAAAAGGACACCTTTGAAAAAATTAAAGAATTTATTATTGTTTCTCCAACATTTATCAACCAAAATTTTTGATAAAGAGTTTTTATTATACACATTTGCATCTGATGTTTCATATGCAACAGTCCTCACTCAAAAAAAAAATTAAGATACGGAAATTTTTCTTTCATGAGTTATGGATTTTAAGGTATTTAACTAAATTATCTAGAAAGAGAAAAGCAATATTATGATGTTTATAAATTTGTTAAATACTTTAGACCTTTCTTATTGAAATTTCATACTAAAGTGATAGTTCCACACCCTACAATTAGGAATTTGTTGGTTCAGAAAGATTTAGCAGAAAAAATAGAAAACTAGATGACTACAATACAAGAATATGATTTAGAAATTAAACCATCTAAAGTCATCAGAGGACAAGGTCTATGTAAATTATCAATCGAATCAAAAGGATATCATTCAGATGAAGGTGAAAATTCTAATTCAGAAATAGGATGGTATAATGAATTTGAAATGAATCAAGAACACATTATTTATGTACTTGTACCAACAAATACATGGTATGAAGATATAAATCATTTCTTAATTCATGGTACTGCCCCTGACCACTTATCAGTTAAATAGAAAAGAGCTTTACGTATGAAATGTTCCAAATATCAATTAATTGATGGCATTCTTTTTAGAAAAAAATATGATGATGTATTACTAAGATGCCTTGAGAAATCTGATGCAGAAAAAGTCTTAGTAGATCTACATGATGGACCTTCCGGTGGGAATTTTCGTGGGGAAATCACATCACATGAAATTTTATGAGCAGACTATTACTGGCCCACTTTATTTAAGGACTCATATTCATACGCAAAGGAATGTAAAGAGTTTCAAATAGCAGTAGAAAGAGAAAATAGACCAACTCTCCATCTTCAACCTGTTGAAGTGGAAGGACCATTCGAGCAATGGGGATTAGATATCATTGGTGAGATTAATCCAAACTCTTCAAAATTACATAAATACATTCTTATAGCCACTGATTATTTCACAAGATGGACTGAAGCAATCCCTTTGAAAAAATTCAACGATGAATAGGTACGATCTTTCCTAGAAACCCATATAATCACAAGGTTTGGAGTTCCAACATATTTTGTGTTTGATAATGCTTCATATTTCTCTTCTCTTAAGATGACTGAATTTTTCCTAGATAAAGGTATCAAGATCAATTTTTTTGCTAACTACTACCCTCAAGGTAATGATTTAGTAGAATCCACAAATAAAAACTTGATTCAAATTTTGAAAAATGTTGTTCAAAACAACAAAGAAATTCACATAACCAATTAACAAATGCCCTATGGGTTGACATAATTACTCCTAAAAGCGCATTAGGGAACTCCCCATACTTTCTAGTTTATGGTAAAGAAGCCATATTTCCACCACTTATCTTTTTTCCATCAATCCAATTAGCTCAATCTATAATGCATAATTCAATCAAAGATATGGATGTTCGATTATATACATTGCTAAAACTAGAAGAGGAACTAAAAAAGACAAAAACCAAATTTCATGAACATCAACAAATTATCAAAAAATGGTTTGGTAAACATTTAGCATCCGATAGAGATTTTGTTGTTGATGACTTAGTTGTCAAGTGGGATAAAAGTCATGAGGATAAAGGAAAACAATCTAAATTTCAACATCTTTGGATTGGCCCTTTTCAAAAAAATCAAAGCTTGGTCCTTCAACTTACGTCTTACAAACATTACAAGGCCAAGTAGAAAATTTACCAATAAATGGGCAAATTTTGAAAAGCTATTTTCATAAGAAAATCTTTCGAGATCATATGTAAATACTATGTATTACTAAAGGATGTTGGTATCCTAAAAAATATTATTTTTTGTTCTTTTACAGATTTTTCTACATACTTTTTCTTTTCATTTGTTTCCCTAGTTGTAGAATTTCAACTATGATTAAATATTCCAAGAAGCATGTTTTTATCAATATATTATATTATTGTTCCAAATAAATCATAAAGTATTCTCAAAATATGAAGAATCTAGAAATATGTAATATTACTTTATTTCTTATATAAACTTTCAATAGTGAGAAAAGTGTTTGATTGATTATTGTATGTTATGAGAGTTCCAACACTTTCAAATATTTAAAAAAGAAACCAAATTCTTTCAAAAAATTAATAATGCAATACAAAGTTTGAGTTTATTTAATACATCAAAGTATTTTCTATCAAAGCAACTCTCTAATACCTTGCGTTCGTCACTTAGTTATGTATCATAAATTTAAAAATTAGTCATGAGATATAAAGTGAAAACATGAAGTTTAAAATTGCTCAAAGAAGAACAAATAAACCCTTCGAGGCTATAAACACTTGTTTGCAGCGGGTCATTGTTTATAATTCAATTAAAAGGGATATTTGCGCTCACTAAAGTGAAGCAATCAAAGTTTCAAAGATAGATGATTATAATGCATAGCAAAAAAACACTTAGATAGTATTAAAATCCTAAACTTAGTGTTAAAAAATTCAAACGATGATTGGATTGTAAGGTTCTAAAGATATAAAGTACTTCATTATTTGACTATCATTTCATAAAATTTTCATTTCTTTCATAAGTACTTCTATTTTGATCATTTTCTTTTTGACAAACTATCAAGTATCTCAGAGATAAATCATAAATTAGAAGAAATTTCTGAATTTTTTCTTTTATTTTGAACTATAAACTTAAGCCTCACGGAGATAAGTGTTTCTTCTAGTGTGTCTCCATTTTTTGTTAGAATTACAACAACCCTATTTTTGTTTTTTATAGAAGGGAAACACAAAGGTCCCTATATAAATTTTCATGTTTTCCCTAAAAAAAAAAAAATATTGAAAAAAATAGAAAAAAAATAGCTTAATAAGTTGGAGGTCAAGTTTTTATTCTTCATGAATAATTCAAACATACAAACTCGACTTCCCATCCTCCTAACAATAAGATCAGACCGACTTCCAATTATCTTTAATCCTATTTCACTCCCAACCTCCCTGTAGAAATATGGTGATAGAATTGCAATTGCTCAAGAAATTTAATCTAAATCAAGAGACATAATTCTACTCTACTGCTTTGCAGAAATTAATTCACAATTTAGAACAACATTCATAAACATGCATCAATCACATACACAAGTAAACAGATTTATCTAGGGGAAACCAACTAGTAAAAACCCCTTAAGCCTACTTGCATTAATAAAATAAATAGAGAATGTATTACAATTACTTGCTCACTTTGAGCTCAACCTATAAGTGAATAATTGTTCTCTCTGCTCAATGAAAAGATCTGAACTAGAATTAGTCAATTTCTGCCTCCACCTGTCCAATTTCCTTGCACAAATCCTAAGGAATTAGGCCCTTATTTTTTAGGAATTTTCCTCCAATTGATTACACAATTCCTAAGGATTGACCATTGATTACATGCCACACCTGTACACTCAAGACTAGTCTACAACTGATGTTACACTATCTTGGAATCTCCACCACAGCTAAACAATTCAAATTTCTTGCATGAATGAGATATTTTGGGTTGATTAATCAGTTAACTGGATGATCACTGAGTTATACTGTTGGGCCATTACACAACTAACCTCCAACTAGGTCTATCAACAATTAGAACTAGTTTAACTAAATACAACTAGAAATAACTAAACTCGATTGTTACAAATTAGCAATCAACACATGAAAATTGAACTCCAAGTACTTAACTCAAATGGACTAAGATAATAGAGTGACAAGATCCATGTCACCTCAATTAACTGCCTCCAAGTTGTATGTTGATGTGGAAATTTTTAATTTTCTTAATTTGGCCAAGACTATGTCAAATTGAGCCCTTTTTGCTACACTTCTCAACACTCCCAACCTCCCGACTCTCTGACCTTTCAATATCACTCGACTCTTGTATAGTCGGAGTCGAAGGAAAAAAAACTCATCAAACAAATAAATAACCACCCAGCTTCTCAATAACCTGGTCGTCTAATAAACTATTATTTTTTATCGACTTTTGTAATTTTTTGTTTTTTCTAGATTGTTAATAAATTGATTTGAAAACTTGGTTTTCTGTTGCTTCAAGCTTAAATGATTTTTTTTAGATCCCAGTATTAAAATTCTCCTACGTTGTCTCGATTTGCCCAAAAAAATACTTGGATTACATAATGGGAAATTAATGATCAACTCATATGAATTAATTCACACATTCTAAGATTTTTAATCACAATTCATAACTTCCCAAGTCATTTTTAGTTTGCATATTGTTTCAAATTGCTAAGCTCATTGCAGAGGAATTTGAATTATAGGAAGAAAAGACAAAGTTTCAAAGATTTTGTGTGAGTAAATTATATTCGTAAAGGATTGTCCATCCTTTTTTCATACTTTTACCATAAATAACTTATGCTTTTTGTTTTTTTTTCACATGCCATAAAATGGGGAAAAAAATTGAAGACCGCCTGCAACAAGACAAGTGGTGGAGAAAATAAAATGAAAGTTGAAAGAAATAGAAAACCCAGAACTAGAGAAATATAGCATCAACACAACTCTAATCTCTGACTCCACTAATAAAATTGAGAAAGCAGGTACAATGAAGTGGGAGGAGAGTTTTTATTTCTTTGAGAATAGAGAATGGTTGAAAATTTCCAGAGCTTCTCAATCAAAGAATAATATATTGGAGGGAATTAGGAAAATAGAGTTGCATCGGGTAGTTGCTAGGGCTAAAACATTCCCTTATTATGATATGATTTCCTGGATTTTGGTGCATGTGGATATCCCAACCCACACTGTATTAGACTATAACAAGAATGTTATAGCCTCTTGCAAACCAAAAGTCATGTCTACAATTTATAAGCTCAGTCCCCTTGAAATCCATCTTAATATTGAATTCCTCAACAATTTCCGAAATACTATTTTCAAGCCATGTGAGGAGAATTATGACAAAGTGATTTAAAGTTGGTTACGAGAAGAAGAAGAAGGGTTTAAAATAAAATATAACAAAGAATATCCCATTTCTATTTTTAAATAACTCGTCAAATTTCTTATCAAATTATTAACTCGACAACATGGAGAAAAGGATCCAAAACATTGTAAAAGGAAATAGATTCCCATAATCCATACTACCTTGCATGATACAAACCGCCTCAATTGGGTTGATATTTTATCACAAAACGTCATAAACACTTTGAAATTATCATTCATATCTCCTCCTAGCTACAAACAGATATTTTGTATGTATGCTTTCCTAATGGATATCATTATTGACTTAGTCCCATTTCCCCTAATGAAAATGGAACTATCCTGCTAACCAGCAACTCACAATTCATAATTATGCCCCAATCATTTGGGAAAGCAATTTAAAATTCCATATTTATGATATTTTTTATTATGTTATGATCCCACTTCATGTTATCCTTTTTGGTAAAGCCCCTCCCAGAATTAGTGAAGTCTTAAAGAAGCCATATAATCAATAGGCCACTAGTTTGTTGAAGAATTATTTTCTTACATAAGAATCTTTGGCAGTGAGGTTGGTCCTCAGCTTTTACCTAGATACATTCCTGAAATACCTGCTCTAAGGGAAGTAGAAAATCAAGCTTCTTTGAATGGTTAGGCTCGAAAAATGATGAAACTGTAAAAGAAAATTTGGCTTGTGTTTTCAATTAAATTTGGAGAAATAAATATCAGAGATCGGGGACATGCGTTCAAAGAAGAAAAGGAGCTCTAGGATGTTTGGTTGTATTCTTTACCTCATTATGAATATGACCCCCATGGAATCATTAGTAATCATTATAAAATAATAATCTATGTGAAAATATTCACTCATTGGGATCCTCCTTTCCATGAGGTTTTCATAGCCATTGATGATTTCCAGCAGGCTTGTGAAAGAGGAAAACTCTTAGATGTTGAAGCAAGAGTCAAATTACAAGAATTAAGGGAAAAAAATTAAGGATTCTTAAGGGAGAAACGTCTCCATGTTAATGTCTCTATAGAATATGTTAGTGTCGGTCTTGAACCCTCCATCGGTGATCAAAAGCTGTTTGCATATGCATAGGTAGGTGTCTCATCAGTGTCAGTTTTGCATCCCGTTAGGCATGCCATAAAACTGATGGAGGAGCTGGTCCTTGTTCCCTTCTTGGCTTTGCTGGATCAGGTCATATCATAATGAGGTTGGGTCATACTTGTTTTTATTTTTGTCTTGAGGTCCCAAGTCTTAGGTCTAGGGTTTTGGTCAAAAATAACTGCAAGGGCATGAGTCAAAGGTCCATGAGTGCCCAGCAAGCCAGAAGGAGGTATGTACATATGTTCCATTGATATTTTTCATCAGGTACAGATCATTTATACCTTGGATTTAAAAACCCTGTTTTTAAACCCAAGGTCATGTAATATTTGTAAAAAATAAGGAAAATTTCAAAAGTCTTCAAAATGCCGGCAATAACCCTGGTCTCCTCGCCAGAGTCTATCAGATGGTCAACCTGCAAAAAGAACGGAGTTAAAGTGCCTCAAAAGCTAAATTCAGGACAAAGCAACTCAAAAAGCAGTGTTAAAAGTGAATGCCAAAATAGAACATTAGAGAGTGGGTTTTGTGATTTAATTTTTTCAAATTCAACCTACAAAAGCTAAATTTCCCTCTAAACATTTCATTATGCCTCTATGAGCTAACAAAGAGGAGCAAGAGGGTGAAAATAGTGAAGGAGGTCGAATTGCAGTGAAATTGGAGAGTTTCTCTGGTGCGCGACCACTCAGGCAGGGTGCGCGACCACCTGGGCGGTGCGCGACCACTCGAGCCCTCCTCCGCAGTGCAAATTTTACACTCGCGCGACCACTCGAGCTGCGCGCGACCACTCCAACCCTGCGCGCGACCACTTGAGCTGTAACTTGCAGAACCGGCCCAAACTCACTCAAATTGCCTTATGACTTGTAAATTGCTCGAGGTAGGCCTCTCAAATGTTTTGAATGTTGAAAATAAGGATGATGAGCTTGTGTTTGTGCATTTTTATCATCAAAATTATGAAGAGAAATAGGTTAAGTTATTGCTTGTTCTTGTAGGCAATTTTGCTAGGGTTATGTTTGATTTCAAGGTTTTTAATTCCTTTTTATTCCCTCCATTACTCCTATTAGATTTACACTTGTCATCATGTGTCTCAATCTCATCTCATTTGCAAAGAATGAATCTCAATTCCCCATTCCCTACACCTAAAACCCTAATCCCTCTCATATGCATCCCTAAACCCTAAACCCTCTATACAAATCTGTCCCGAAACCCTAATTCATTCCCCACAGCAATATCATTATAAAAATATGTAAAACCACAGCAAAGATCAAATAGTGATGTGAAAATGAAAGAGCAATTGCAATAATAAAACAAAAAGACAAAAAACAGAGAAAAAGATTACTATGTGTAGCCAAGTTATTGCAAAGACAAAAGAAACTTATTGCTGTGTATAGTCCTCATAAAAACAGTGAAAAGGAGGCTGTTATTCATAACAAAAACAAAGTAAATACAGCTGTACCTATTTGTTAAAGGACAGGTTGCCTTGAAAATACTGTTTGTAAAGGAAGATTGCTGTGTTTTCAGACCCAAACCTATGTATCTTTTTTCCTTCTATTCCCCTAGATGCAATACATCTCCTTTCTCTTTGAATCTGTCAAATAAAGCCTTTCCCCTCCCCTTATGACAAATGCAAATTAATCCCTTATTGCCCCTTAGCATCAAAAGCATATCAGTTCCTTGGAAAAACAGAGTATGCTTCAAAATGTACAGTCAAAGGACATAATTAAAAAGCAAGTTGTTGATGCTAGTTATCATTGTTGCCCTATACCTCTGTAATCATGCTATCCTTTACCCCCTGTTGAAAATTGTATTGTCCTTTCCCTTGGTGACCCTATTACATGTTTTCCCTAATAAAGATATGTCTTTGCAAATGATTTCCCAATGATGAGAGATAGGATAACATGTTTGACATTGTGTGAATTATTCCTTAAAAGTTCCCTGTTTTTATATATTTTCCCATTCCTTATGATAAAATCCCTCCCCTAACATTTCCCTCATGGTTTTTCCCCTTGAAAACAGCATACTTCTCAGCATTTTGCAGGCAGGGCAGCAGTCAACTTTGCCTATTTTCTCCGCCTTGCTCAATAACACCATGTCAAACACTGAAACTAATGAGCAAGGTGATGACCGGTCTTCTTCTACGGAGGTTGAGACACAGCAGAGGCCTCGTAGGGGTGGCAAAGGTGGTCATCATAGGAGAGAAGAGCCCACATCTTTAGCAGAATTACAGGCTTGCCCATTGGCAGTGACTTGTTTCCAGTACATGTCATGTTTCCAGTTTTGCGAGAGGCTTGCCCAGATTCAGCACCACAGGGAGTTGGCCCGGCTATTTGTTTTGCGCCTTCATGATGGGCAGGTTACTCTTGCAGGGGTGAATTTTGTGTTTTCTCCTGAGATGATTTCAGAGGCTACCGGGATACCCAATGTGGGTGAGGTGTGGCCAAAGCGCAAATGGCTGGATTTTGTTTATTTTGAGCCATATGTTAGGCCAGCATTCGTACATCACTTGTCAGGGAACTTTCCTTTCAGATTCCTCCGAGAGGAGTATGCTCCGATCATGCGGCTTATCATGCATTACTTCACATGTGAGGGAAGGTTTTCACGAGTCTTTGCTTGTCACATTCGCCTGTTGATGCACTTTACCCGAGTGAGGATGATGAACATCCCGGTTTACTTCTTCCAGGACATTCAGAGGATGGTGTCCGTGTTTCAGAGGCAGTCCCCAGCTCAGCAGCACAGGAGTTTGTTCCATCATGGTCTCATTCAGCTCATTGTTTCCCATCAGTTGAGTCAGCAGGGCATTCCATGGGCAGACTTCATTTCTCATGAGGTTTTTACAGTGCCACCACAGCCACAGCCAGAGCCAGAGGTCATTCATGAGGCGGGAGCTCCATCACACCAGCCCGAGATTATTGTTTCGAGACATGTGGCTTCTTCACCTCGGGTCACCTATCAGAGAGGTCATAGGACCTTATTTGCAGCAGCTCGACGAGTATTTTCTCCACAGCAGGTGGAAGGGGTCTCGTCATCTTCTTCAGATCAGCGAGTGTTATCTCCACACCAGGTGGAAGGGGCCTCGCATTCTTCATCAGCAGAGGCAGTACGGGAGGGCAAGCAGCCCATGGTTGAGGATGAGAGAGCTGGCGATACACGTCATGATTTCATTGACCTTGATGCTCATTCTCCTTCTTCAGATTTTTATGAGCTTATCAGACAGAGAGAGGAGGAGAACCTCGTGTTGCAGCAGAAGCTCCAAATGGCTCAATGGACCATCACTTATCTGGAGCAGCGCAGCAGACAATTAGAGGCGGAGAAAGAACTTGATGAGCTATGGAGGATCCGCGGTAATCGAGGTTTGAACCGTAGGAGGCCCGGGGACCCATTGCCTGCTGACCGGGAGTCTTTGCTCATTCAGGCAAATGCTCGCTTGGAGAGACTGTTGGAGAAAGCCAACCAAGACAAGAGGCTGCTACGGAACATGAAAACTCATTATTGGGCGAGAATGCATGTTTGCAAGGAAAAAATGAAGATACTCCAAAGGAAGTTGTCCGAGGCCCGCAAGAGGAGGAAGAAGACCAACCCGCTCCGTATCTTGGCTGAGGCCTCTCTTACTCACCATGATACTCACTAGCCTTCTTCTAGAAGCAAAACCAAAAAATTTGAGAAGTTTTGGAGCATTTTTGACATTTTTGAGAAATTTACAGGTTTTGGCCGTTGGAGTGGTCTCACCCCGCGCGCGACCACTCGGGGGGACAGCTCAGAATGAGAAAAACTTTGCATTTTTGGAATTTTCATGCAAAAATACACTTGCCTATGCATGGGGTCAAGTTTTTATGGAGATTTGGGCCTCCAAAAGCTCAAAATACATGCAAATTTTGACTTTCTGCCCACTTTTTGAGTTGCAGAAAGCTGTCTTGGGAGAAATGACTTTTGAGGGGTCAAATCAACTCCAAATTCCGAAATTCCAGTGGGGTTGGAAAGTAGACTCATAGACCTTTCCAACAAGCTATCTTGCATCTGATTTGGACACCAGGAAGGCCCTCAAACACAGCTACCAATGTGCGCGACCACTCCAAGGCAGGGGCGCGACCACTCAGGGAAATTTTGCCAGTTTGACCATTTCGGCCTGCAAAACTCAGTTTTTACTATGGTTGACTTTTAATGCTTGTAAATAATGGATTTTTGGATAATTTTCATGGCACATGGATACATTTACTCTCCTTTAACCCTTCTAGAAGTTTCCTTGATGTAAATAGTGAATATTAAATGCATGGATGGGTTACCTAAGTTTTAGAGGCAAGTTGTTTTGACTGCCTATTATCTAGTGCTTAGTTTAGAATTAGTTCAAACTGCTCCTAGGAAGCTGAGCTCGACCCCTAGAGGTGGGGAAAGGAGTTAGATGATCTATATTATGCCTTCTCTTACTCATTTTCATGGTTGGACTCTTGAGGGAGAAGCTCCTATTGTATATTTTACTTGTATCTCTGCAATTTGAGGAAAAGGAAGACCAGGGTTTTGCAGACATCATTGGGATTCTTGTGGACTCTTGTGTTGATGGTGTGTTCTCTTATTGTAATTGTAAGTGTGTTTATGTGTTCCATCCCTTTCTTTACTACTGCTAATTAAACAAATGAAGTGATAAAGTTTGAATTCATGCATGTCATGCTCAGCTTTCAAATTTGTTTAATGTTTATGTTTTCCACTGTCTAAAGAGGATTCAAAGTCATTGTTTGCCCTCTTTAGCTTCTCTTCTTTCCTCCTTGATCATCCATCTCAGCTAAAGGCATCAGCACAAACTCCTACCTTGCCCCAAAAACCCACCTGCAAAAACTGAGCTCAATCCCCGCACCCTGAATTGCACTCCCTCCAATTGCCACCAAAAACCCCAAAAACTTTAAATCAACCCTCCTTATCAGTTTACTAGCCTAATATCAGTGTCACTGTATTGGTCATCTCTGTCCATTGAATATTTTACTGAGATTGACCGGAGAGAGCCTTCTCATACCCCGTAGGGCTAGCTACGAGGTGAAATGGTTTGATGTTGCCTTGAAGGTTTACCTTCCTCAGCCTAGGGTGAAATCTCAAGTGCTAACATAGTGGCGACCATACTGGGGAGAACAAACTTGTCTGTTGATTGATGTGTTTGTTTCATAAGTCTTAGACGGAGCCTGAAGTTACGCCAGGTAGCCTTCGAAAACGCTCTTGTTTTACATCAGCGTTAGTAGATAAACGCTGCTTCAGTCCATCTCCGTGAGCTTGTGAATACAACACTTCATTTGTTAATCACCCCAGTACATGTATCAAGTTCAGATCTGATTGTTGATGGTGAACAACGATCAGACACTTGAAAGGCTGAATCATTCACTTGGCGACTCCTTTCACTGAAGAATCCAGCAACCTATGCTTCATGGTGACTTCACTGCAGGAAGATCAGTAGCTGTGAGACTTTCATGATGGACCTAATTGCAAGAAGATATGCTCCCTTGAGCCGAGATCACATCCCCGGTTTTCCAAATAAAATTCCGAAGGTAGATTGGTCAAGGAATTTGCCTACATTTAATGATGATGGTAAGAAGGATGTTGCTCTACATCTGGTTAGATTTCACATGCATATTCGCAAGTTGAAGGTTGATTTTCCCGAAGATTGCTTGATGAAGATATTCTTGGCCACTCTGGAAGGTGAAGCCCAATCATGGTATGAAAGTTTGCCGCCTGCTTGTATTTATTGTTTAAAGGATTTTCATGCTGTGTTCATTGAACGATATAAGGACTCTTATCCATCATTGAATTTAGTTCAAGACTGTTGCAAGCATGCCTATAGTTTTATTGAAGGCCTTGAGAAGTTTTATGAATATGATAATTTCATGGATGAAGAGATCATGGAAGCCCTGTATGAAAATCCATTTCAGCAGCACATAGAAATCTTAGAGGATACTTGTCAAGATCAGCAGGTTGAAGATGGTCATATGGCTGTAATTGATGAAAAATAAGAGCTTGTTTCAGATCTGCCCACAGAAGACAACAGCATGCAAGTAAGTCCAGTGTTGATTGCAGAATGTGATAATGTTAGGACAACTACTTCAGAACAACATTTAGATTATGATGACCAAGAATATCTTGTGCTAAAGCCCATCAAAGAGAGCTCTACTGTTGAGATCATAGACAAAGTTCTTGATCCAAATGTCCTTATGCCATCAGAACAGAGCCTGCATGAGGAGGTAATTCAGCCATCTCATGAACAGCAAGGTGAGATCTTTGTGCAAGTAAGTGATGAATCTCCTTTCAATAGCTCAGTAATAAATGATAGTTTGAATGCCTTGTCATATGAAGAATATTATTGTTTAAGCAAAAGAAACCAAAAGGCATCATCTCCTTTGTCTAAAGAGGAGATAGATCAGCTCTTGAAAGGTCTTGTTACAGCCCAAGCTACAACAGATTTGCAGTGCACACACAGTCAGGAAAGTGTTGGGAAAACTTTTTCCTCTGTTGAAAAAGATGACTGTCTTGTAGATCAGAAAATAGATAATGTTTTCCTTCACAAAGATGATACTCCGGCTGTCATATCATTTGAAGACGACCTACCATGTTGTCAGACTACAGAAGATCATAGCATCAAGGATTACCTTTCAGATTCTTCATATGTTTCATGTGCTGAAATGTTTTTCCAAGAAGAGATCTGCCCATCCATTTGTTCGGAGTTTATTGAAGCTTATGAGCATACTTTTACTGAAGCACATGATGAAGGCAAATCAGAAATTGAAACAAAGGACACCTTGATCTTTCAGCAGGAGGTGGCAATGTCAAGTCTTCATGTTTTCCAGGATCCAATGGCAGATTTGTTACAGTCAGCAGTAAAGGTGATTATTGCAGTGTTCAGTGATGAAGGAGATCATGGTCAGCTATGTTTTTGGATGCTCAGTTATAGGTTTGTACTGTTGACCAGAAGATCTGATCAGGAGAATCAATCAAGAAGGCATCTGCTTGATTGGTTGCATTGGCATTATGATATAGTTTGATGTATATTGTCTTGTAAGAAACAAGGTGGTTGTCATCATGATTTCAAACCTTGATGGACTGCTGCCCTTCAAATAAGCTTTGTATGTTCTTATTTTCGTTTAGTTCAGTCATGAGTCCTTTATGAGTCAATTTTTAGTCTTGTTGTTAAGTTAGTTTGTGTCAGTTTTCAGTCATGCATTTCAGCTTGAGTTTATGACTCCATCGCCCAATGAGTAAGGCACTGGTCTGCTCTCCCAGAGGTCTAAGGTTCTTGGCACCTCCAAGGAGCTACCATCCCCATTGGATCCAATGTTAGTGTCGGTCTTGAGCCCTCCATCGGTGATCAAAAGCTGTTTGCATATGCATAGGTAGGTGTCTCATCAGTGTCAGTTTTGCATCCCGTTAGGCATGCCATAAAACTGATGGAGGAGCTGGTCCTTGTTCCCTTCTTGGCTTTGCTGGATCAGGTCATATCATAATGAGGTTGGGTCATACTTGTTTTTATTTTTGTCTTGAGGTCCCAAGTCTTAGGTCTAGGGTTTTGGTCAAAAATCACTGCAAGGGCATGAGTCAAAGGTCCATGAGTGCCCAGCAAGCCAGAAGGAGGTATGTACATATGTTCCATTGATATTTTTCATCGGGTACAGATCATTTATACCTTGGATTTAAAAACCCTGTTTTTAAACCCAAGGTCATGTAATATTTGTAAAAAATAAGGAAAATTTCAAAAGTCTTCAAAATGCCGGCAATAACCCTGGTCTCCTCGCCAGAGTCAACTTTGCCTATTTTCTCCGCCTTGCTCAATAACACCATGTCAAACACTGAAACTAATGAGCAAGGTGATGACCGGTCTTCTTCTACGGAGGTTGAGACACAGCAGAGGCCTCGTAGGGGTGGCAAAGGTGGTCATCATAGGAGAGAAGAGCCCACATCTTTAGCAGAATTACAGGCTTGCCCATTGGCAGTGACTTGTTTCCAGTACATGTCATGTTTCCAGTTTTGCGAGAGGCTTGCCCAGATTTAGCACCACAGGGAGTTGGCCCGGCTATTTGTTTTGCGCCTTCATGATGGGCAGGTTACTCTTGCAGGGGTGAATTTTGTGTTTTCTCCTGAGATGATTTCAGAGGCTACCGGGATACCCAATGTGGGTGAGGTGTGGCCAAAGCGCAAATGGCTGGATTTTGTTTATTTTGAGCCATATGTTAGGCCAGCATTCGTACATCACTTGTCAGGGAACTTTCCTTTCAGATTCCTCCGAGAGGAGTATGCTCCGATCATGCGGCTTATCATGCATTACTTCACATGTGAGGGAAGGTTTTCACGAGTCTTTGCTTGTCACATTTGCCTGTTGATGCACTTTACCCGAGTGAGGATGATGAACATCCCGGTTTAGTTCTTCCAGGACATTCAGAGGATGGTGTCCGTGTTTCAGAGGCAGTCCCCAGCTTAGCAGCACAGGAGTTTGTGCCATCATGGTCTCATTCAGCTCATTGTTTCCCATCAGTTGAGTCAGCAGGGCATTCCATGGGCAGACTTCATTTCTCATGAGGTTTTTACAGTGCCACCACAGCCACAGCCAGAGCCAAAGGTCATTCATGAGGCGGGAGCTCCATCACACCAGCCCGAGATTATTGTTCCGAGACATGTGGCTTCTTCACCTCGGGTCACCTATCAGAGAGGTCATAGGACCTTATTTGTAGCAGCTCGACGAGTATTTTCTCCACAGCAGGTGGAAGGGGTCTCGTCATCTTCTTCAGATCAGCGAGTGTTATCTCCACATCAGGTGGAAGGGGCCTCGCATTCTTCATCAGCAGAGGCAGTACGGGAGGGCAAGCAGCCCATGGTTGAGGATGAGAGAGCTGGCGATACACGTCATGATTTCATTGACCTTGATGCTCATTCTCCTTCTTCAGATTTTTATGAGCTTATCAGACATAGAGAGGAGGAGAACCTCGTGTTGCAGCAGAAGCTCCAAATGGCTCAATGGACCATCACTTATCTGGAGCAGCGCAACAGACAATTAGAGGCGGAGAAAGAACTTGATGAGCTATGGAGGATCCGCGGTAATCGAGGTTTGAACCGTAGGAGGCCCGGGGACCCATTGCCTGCTGACCGGGAGTCTTTGCTCATTCAGGCAAATGCTCGCTTGGAGAGACTGTTGGAGAAAGCCAACCAGGACAAGAGGCTGCTACGGAACATGAAAACTCATTATTGGGCGAGAATGCATGTTTGCAAGGCAAAAATGAAGATACTCCAAAGGAAGTTGTCCGAGGCCCGCAAGAGGAGGAAGAAGACCAACCCGCTCCGTATCTTGGCTGAGGCCTCTCTTACTCACCATGATACTCACTAGCCTTCTTCTAGCAGCAAAACCAAAAAATTTGAGAAGTTTTGGAGCATTTTTGACATTTTTGAGAAATTTACAGGTTTTGGCCGTTGGAGTGGTCTCACCCCGCGCGCGACCACTCGGGGGGACAGCTCAGAATGAGAAAAACTTTGCATTTTTGGAATTTTCATGCAAAAATACACTTGCCTATGCATGGGGTCAAGTTTTTATGGAGATTTGGGCCTCCAAAAGCTCAAAATACATGCAAATTTTGACTTTCTGCCCACTTTTTGAGTTGCAGAAAGCTGTCTTGGGAGAAATGACTTTTGAGGGGTCAAATCAACTCCAAATTCCGAAATTTCAGTGGGGTTGGAAAGTAGACTCATAGACCTTTCCAACAAGCTATCTTGCATCTAATTTGGACACCAGGAAGGCCCTCAAACATAGCTGCCAATGTGCGTGACCACTCCAAGGCAGGGGCGCGACCACTCAGGGAAATTTTGCCAGTTTGACCATTTCGGCCTGCAAAACTCAGTTTTTACTATGGTTGACTTTTAATGCTTGTAAATAATGGATTTTTGGATAATTTTCATGGCACATGGATACATTTACTCTCCTTTAACCCTTCTATAAGTTTCCTTGATGTAAATAGTGAATATTAAATGCATGGATGGGTTACCTAAGTTTTAGAGGCAAGTTGTTTTGACTGCCTATTATCTAGTGCTTAGTTTAGAATTAGTTCAAACTGCTCCTAGGAAGCTGAGCTCGACCCCTAGAGGTGGGGAAAGGAGTTAGATGATCTATATTATGCCTTCTCTTACTCATTTTCATGGTTGGACTCTTGAGGGAGAAGCTCCTATTGTATATTTTACTTGTATCTCTGCAATTTGAGGAAAAGGAAGACCAGGGTTTTGCAGACATCATTGGGATTCTTGTGGACTCTTGTGTTGATGGTGTGTTCTCTTATTGTAATTGTAAGTGTGTTTATGTGTTCCATCCCTTTCTTTACTGCTGCTAATTAAACAAATGAAGTGATAAAGTTTGAATTCATGCATGTCATGCTCAGCTTTCAAATTTGTTTAATGTTTATGTTTTCCACTGTCTAAAGAGGATTCAAAGTCATTGTTTGCCCTCTTTAGCTTCTCTTCTTTCCTCCTTGATCATCTATCTCAGCTAAAGGCATCAGCACAAACTCCTACCTTGCCCCAAAAACCCACCTGCAAAAACTGAGCTCAATCCCCGCACCCTGAATTGCACTCCCTCCAATTGCCACCAAAAACCCCAAAAAACTTTAAATCAACCCCCCTTATCAGTTTACTAGCCTAATATCAGTGTCACTGTATTGGTCATCTCTGTCCATTGAATATTTTACTGAGATTGACCGGAGAGAGCCTTCTCATACCCCGTAGGGCTAGCTACGAGGTGAAATGGTTTGATGTTGCCTTGAAGGTTTACCTTCCTCAGCCTAGGGTGAAATCTCAAGTGCTAACAGAATAAATTAAAAAATTTGAGTTCTTTCAGTATGATTTCAAACAAATTACTTCAGATCCTTCCTTTATCTCTCAAGAAGAGCAAGAATTTAATTTGAAAAAATAGCATGTGTTTCTGTTACAAGTGAAGAAGTAGTCACAAGAGAAGAAATAAAGAAAGATTAGCATGTCATAAAGGGTAATACAGCTACATAATTTCCTAAAAAAAACAAGAAGACCCAGAGACAGTGAAGTCAGCAGACAAGCAAATAGTGCATGATCCTCAGATCATTGCTAACAAATCTCCAGAAAGCACTGAGCAAAAATAGTCAAAAAACATAAAAGGTCAAGAAATGGAGGTTGATGTAGAAAAATTTAAACAAATATCTCATTATATTTTTTTTGAGAAGGATAAAGAGACACTGAAACAACAAATGAATATTGATAAATCTCCAGTCATTCAAACATCTCCCAATACTTCTATGACACATGTTTCCACTAATATTCCTTGGGATCATTTTTTGTTTAAACCTCTTTCTGAATTAGAAAAATTTTATGATATTGTTCCTTCTGTCAAAGAATATTTCTTTAATTCCTAAACCAAGTCAATGGTTAGAAAAACTAAGAAAACAAATTTTGATTCTCTAGAAACTGTTATTGGATATAGTTGGAAAGACCAAGGTGATATTAAGGAAAAGACCAAATAATATGCATAGTCTTTGGGTGATTTTGTAAATTTTAATCAATATCATATCAATGAGCTTGTAGAATCATATGAAGATAGTTTACAAAGAATTAAAGCATTGGAAAAACAATTGGAGAAGAGAAAATTGTTTAATGAGGACAATTGGCAAAGGTATTCTACAACTCTTGTCCAAGGTTTTGCAATAGAAAGGGAAAATCTTTAGAGTCGATTCCAAATGGAATTGAATGAATTAAAATCAAAACATGCTCAACACATTCAGGATTTGAAAGAATCCCATGAGAATCAAACTCGAATATTGAAAGAAGAAGTTGAAAGTAACATTGAATTGATGACCACAACACTAAAAGAGTAGGCCAACTCTCTTCAGTTTCAACTCAATCAGAATTAGGGAGAAATACAGAGTGTAGAAATTTTCAAGGAACATACATTACAAATCTACTTAATTTTAAGGAAGGATCAATCCAAGTTTTATAAACGCATGGATAAAATCTCAATATTTTATCAAGAAATTTTAAATCTTAATGAGAGGATTGATTCCTTAGTAGAAGAAGATAAATACATCAAGGTCAAATTTTCATCCATCCTGGATTGGAAAAAGGAATTACAGTCTGAAGTAATTCCAAATGTTTCAAAGAATGACAAATGATTGATGCATGCATCATTAGGCTGCAGAGAAACTGAGGCCAAACAGGTCAGAGAATGGGCTAAAAATTCCCAAGGAAAATGTTTAGCAATATGGGAAAAGGGAACTGATTTTATTGAGGATTTTGATCTCCTGGATTCTAAACCATTAAAAGAATTCCTTCCACGAGAGTTGAAGCAGTCAACAGAAGATATTATCATCAAGGACCCGACATAAATAGGCGAGATCAAAATCTAGACACAGCAGGATTTCCAAAAATATCTACAGTTCTCTTTTAAACAAATTAAACTCATTTCTAAATTTGGAAATAAGTATTAGAAAAAAAATCCAAAGTTTAATTTCAGATCATCAGGTCAGCACAAATTAGTTTCATCCAATTCACTTTTCAGGTATATTCAGAATGGTTGAATCACATCCAAATTCATGCACCACATTTTCTAATCAACGTGGAGGATAAAGACTCTGAGGAAGAGAAAGAAAGATAAACAGTTGAACAACTTTTCAGGAAAAATTAGTTAAAAGGATGAAACTTTTATTTTTATAAGTTTTTTATTTATTAGAGAAATCTTTAAAATTTTCTAAGTTGTTATTTGTTAAACAGACTTATCTTAATTTTTAAGTATTTATACGGCCTCTTACCTTGGAATAGAGTTCAAGAAATTGTGAAGACTCAGAACTTGCATATTTTAATCAAATTTTGAAGTTACAACTCTTTTGAAGACCAATTTCAGAATCAAATGTGTTTTGAGTTATGAGACTAATGTCTAGTCATCTTTTAATTCCTTAAAGGATGCATATGGTATTGTTCTTTAACTTGTACATATTTTATTTTTGAAGGAATAATTGATTATTCTTTTTAAACATTTCTTAAGATTTTTCGCAGTTTATATATGTTATTAGCAGAAGTTTATGAATTGTTAACTCTTATATAATCCTTTTTGATGATTGAAATCTGATATTCAAGAGATAAAATATAAATTTCTCTTGTTTTCGAGATAATGTTCTTTCTTTCTTTTTTCTAGTTAATGCATGCATATAAATTTTAGAAAAAAGAAACAAAAATTACTTTGAATAAGATGAAAACTTGATAAACATTTTTTGGAGTTTTTGTATAAAACTCTTCCAAAACCAATTTGTGTGGTTAGTTGGACCCATATTCTAGCAAGATTTAAACATACATGATATTTCACATGGTTTATTATGTTTGAATAAATCCCATCCTCCCCATCTCAACTATTGTTGAAATTGACCTCATCCAATCCATAGTTTGTTTATATTTTGTTGATAATTATAAATGTTAAAATATGTCATATATTTTCCCTAGTTTATAAAATTGTTTTTTTTATATCCTTTATTTTTTTAGTTTAGTTTAGCACAGGCAACTGGGCCTTAGTTCCGGAGAGTATACAGTCATCTCAACGAAAAATGGTCTAATTGGGACTCTGATCGGGCCAATACTCACTCGTTACAAGAGGAATTTTTCCTCCTGTCAACAAAAGAGTAAGAGGGTTCTTGAGGAAAAGCCTTCAGCCTCCCATCAAGAATAGTTTCTAGATTTTCCAGAAGAGAGCCTGACTAATGCGTTTCATAGTGATAAACATGAGGAATTTTTAGAAGTAAAGCTTAGTAAAACAGAGGATTTAGAGAGTCAAACCAAATCATCCAAACCTGTACAGAGAAAGAAGGAAAAATAGGTTAATTTAGCTAAGATGTATGGGATGAGAAAACCCCATACAAGGCCCACAAATAAGCTTAGGCTCAACTCCAAATTGCAACAGAACCCGACCTTGAAGGATCGAGTCACTAATCTTGATGATACACCTTTGAGGGACGTTACAATCATTAAAGAGGAAGGTTCAAGTTCCTCTAAAAAGAAGAAGATCCAGAAATAGAGTAAAGGAGAAAAATAAGGCCCCAAGGCCAAGAAAAGAAAAAAGACAAAACAAATTAAATCAAGCAATGTGAACCTCTTGTTAGAAGCAACAGAAACATTAAAATGAGCATAAAAAAGGCAACACTACCAGATGTTTTGGTAGTGCTTATCTTTGATTTTGTTTTTGACAACATTTCCAGATAGATTGGCAGCATTTTCACTATTTTGATTTTGACAACGTATGCCCAAATATTTTGTCAACACTTGAATAGTACTCCCTGGCAACACAATTTTGACAGTGATAAGGATATAGATTTTGTCAAATCTTTCTAAAGGCTATATTTATACAGTAAGCATTATCTTGGAAAGACAGGGTAAGTCGGGGCATAAATCAAAAGGAAATTGCTATTTTAAGCAGATCAGTCAATATCATATTAGGATATTGGGGCTATAAACAAAGGGGTTTTCAAATTGTCAGTAACTAGTTCGAATCCACATCTTCAACAGATTCTATAGCTACATGCCTACTTTTTTGCCACCATGGATTATGTTTCAAAGTGTCAATGCATCACTTGTTCCTTGCAAATGTATTTTTCAAGTTTAATTTAAATTCATCAAGATATGTATATATTTTTAGTATTTTGTAATTAAAAATTTCCAGATATTATGGATCTCAAAGCTTATGTAATTTTTGTATAAATTAGATGAAAAAGTAGAGAGAAGGGTTGGTTTCTGAAGAAAAATACTTGTGTTGTATTTGACTCCATTTTGAGATTAATAAATATTTCAAGGCAGAAGTATTTGAACTCTTATATCAGAGATTCTTTTAGTGATGCTTATCAATCAATTTTCCTAGTGATGTTTTTCTTGTGCAATTCCATAAGTGTTTTTAGTCTTCATATTTGAAACGAAAGTCATATAAGTTTGCAGAATTCATTTGGTGCTTTGCTTTACAAGTTTCAAGTACTGTCACTTTTTCTTCTAATATCAAACATAATTCAATCTGATGCTCTGTATTGATGTTTGTTTCTTTTTTCACCTATCAGCATGATAATCATATATCTAAATAAGTGTTATTCATCCCGCCTCTGAGCTCTAATTGTTCTCCCACCAAATCTTGAAATCTTCATTGGAATGACATCTTAGTTGTAACTTATTTGAAATTTTATTATCATATGTGCACTTTGATATGATGTAATATGATTATCATTTCATTTCATATGTTGTAATATTATATATATAACAAAGAAATTAATTATTGAGAAGATTTTTAGGCAAAAATCACATCATGATACATTTGTCGACGCGTTTCAAACCAACAAGTGTGGTTCATCATCAAGACAAGTTGAAGAACCAGACCATGGCAGCAGATTAAATAGAGAGAGAAAATCATCCAACGGCTATATAGAGAGATGATTTGTTCTCTCTATTTAATCTGTTGCCATGGTCTGGTTCTTCAACTTGTCCTGACAATGAACCACACTTGTTGGTTCGAAACACGTCGACAAATGTATCATGATGTGATTTTCGCCGAAAAATCTTCTCAATATTGATATGGATCACAGAAGCCTCAACTCAATAAAGAAATTAATTATTGCATGACATAAATAATAAATTTTCATTCTAAATGTTTTGTTTTGCAGAACAAGGATCCTCTAGAAGATTTGAATTATCCTCATCACATAGATCCAAATCATGGTGGGTCTGATGCTAAGATGGACGATGATGCTCATGATGAAACATATACAAATTATAGTGAGGATGATGTAGATACAGATGACAATGATGATGATCAGGATGATCGTGATCATGATGGTGATGAACCAATTGTTGGTAGTAGCAAGTGACATTCATTATCATATAAACCGCATCATGGATCATTTTTAATATATTGTTATGATTTTGATTTTCATGGTTACTGTCATATGTATCATTTTCACAGCCTCCAATACCATATTATTGAGTTGTATCTTTTTGACATGTATGATTTCTACTTGTATCATTTGGACATGATGTATCATATTGACTTGTATCATTTTTTCTTATATAATTTATTATTATTTTTTATCTCATATATACATGATGTATCATTTTGACTTATCTCGACTGTTGGACATGTATAATTTCACATGTTATTGATCTACTAGTATATGTGAATTTCACTTTTTTTAGTTATATATGATGATGATCTTATCAATATTGAATCATCATTTTTTATATATTGAAAGTGGTTGATGATTTGGATGCATATTTATTAGGCATGGTGGTTTTGATTCACTGCTCATGATGGATGTTGTCATATTCCATTAAATTACAGATATTTGACTCACTTGTTTTAATTATAGATGATGATCATGTTACAACAATTATCTTGTTATTTTATATATATTGGATATTGTATATTCTATTTTGATGGAGATTTAATAAGTATAATGATGTTGTTAATTTGTATGGATATTTGTTTCCCTAAAAAATCTTTATAAATGTTATCCTATAAAATATTTCAAATGCATTCATAGGAATTTATGTATAATCATATAACTTCTTTAAGAAACATGATATATTTAACTAATTAAATATATCATGTTTCTTAATGATATATTTAATTAGTTATATATTAAGAAACATGATATAACTAATTAAATATATCATGTTTCTTAATGATATATTAAATATATATTAATGATATATTTAATATATTTAACTTAACTAATTAAATATATCATTAAGAAACATGATATATTTAATTAGTTAAATATATCATGTTTCTTAAAGAAGTTATATATAAGGGAAAAAACATGATATAACTAATTAAATATATCATGTTTCTTAATGATATATTAAATATATATTAATGATATATTTAATATATTTAACTTAACTAATTAAATATATCATTAAGAAACATGATATATTTAATTAGTTAAATATATCATTAAGAAACATGATATATTTAATTAGTTATATCATGTTTTTTCCCTTATATATAACTTCTTTAAGAAACATGATATATTTAACTAATTAAATATATCATGTTTCTTAATGATATATTTAATTAGTTATATATTAAGAAACATGATATAACTAATTAAATATATCATGTTTCTTAATGATATATTAAATATATATTAATGATATATTTAATATATTTAACTTAACTAATTAAATATATCATTAAGAAACATGATATATTTAATTAGTTAAATATATCATGTTTCTTAAAGAAGTTATATATAAGGGAAAAAACATGATATAACTAATTAAATATATCATGTTTCTTAATGATATATTTAACTAATTAAATATATCATGTTTCTTAATGATATATTTAATTAGTTAAGTTAAATATATTAAATATATCATTAATATATATTTAATATATCATTAAGAAACATGATATATTTAATTAGTTATATCATGTTTCTTAATATATAACTAATTAAATATATCATTAAGAAACATGATATATTTAATTAGTTAAATATATCATGTTTCTTAAAGAAGTTATATATAAGGGAAAAAACATGATATAACTAATTAAATATATCATGTTTCTTAATGATATATTAAATATATATTAATGATATATTTAATATATTTAACTTAACTAATTAAATATATCATTAAGAAACATGATATATTTAATTAGTTAAATATATCATGTTTCTTAAAGAAGTTATATGATTATACATAAATTCCTATGAATGCATTTGAAATATTTTATAGGATAACATTTATAAAGATTTTTTAGGGAAACAAATATCCATACAAATTAACAACATCATTATACTTATTAAATCTCCATCAAAATAGAATATACAATATCCAATATATATAAAATAACAAGATATATATATTGCCTAGATTTGATCCATAACTGTAGGACTACTACAGTTATATCTTGAGTTATAATTAATCCTTTGTAATACTACAGTTGTCATACTTGTAATAACTGTAGGACAACACTACTACAGTTATACCCTAGTGTTGTCCTATCTCACCTCTCTCATGGGAGCATGACTAGAGAACTCTACCATCACAACCCAAAACTAGTGTGTGATTTCTTATCTATGATTTCTTGGAACCAACAAATCAGACTCCCATTAGAGAGGTTCCAAACCCAAGAGCTTCAGCTCTCTGAACTAACTCAATGATGGATCAAGATAAAACTTCTCATTATCATTCCAGAAATGTCAAATGAATCATCAAAATAACAATCACAAGTGTTCAGAGAGCTGATTCACTTCCATAAAATGAATCAGTGACGTGAATCAGCTCACTGAGTATTACTATTTCAAAAGCAATGGGTCTTTCATCTTGCTCCTTTGAAAGAGCAAGATGAAAGACCCAGACAAATGAAAATTAGCTATCAAAATTCATAATTTTAGGTGCTGTAGAGGTTTTTGATGGTGCTGAATCCATTTCCACCATCAAAAATATGATTCAAACATTGTATCTACAAGATTTTTTGAATTTTTTTACCCGACCACTGGATATTTTGCCTATTTTGTTTGAAGAGGCAAAATAGCGTCGTTTAACCTTTTTTTGAGTTGTTTATGGAGGCGGAGGAATTGCCTGGGCCTAGCCATATCTCCTTTGAGTTAGCTTCCGGAGTCCATGAAAATGAATCTTTATTGTGGAATGTACCAAGCACCGGTATTAGCTACACCGGACTTCACAAAAACCTTTATTGTGGAATGTGATGCTTCAGGAAATGGAATTGGTGCTGTTCTAATGCAAGATGAAAGACCCATTGCTTTTGAAATAGTAATACTCAGTGAGCTGATTCACGTCACTGATTCATTTTATGGAAGTGAATCAGCTCTCTGAACACTTGTGATTGTTATTTTGATGATTCATTTGACATTTCTGGAATGATAATGAGAAGTTTTATCTTGATCCATCATTGAGTTAGTTCAGAGATGGATCAATAATAGTAGCACTCACTTTAATATTGCTGCTATTGCCTCTTTGAACATCTTAAAGAGGCAATGTACCAAGAACCGGTATTAGCTACACCGGACTTCACAAAAACCTTTATTGTGGAATGTGATGCTTCAGGAAATGGAATTGGTGCTGTTCTAATGCAAGATGAAAGACCCATTGCTTTTGAAATAGTAATACTCAGTGAGCTGATTCACGTCACTGATTCATTTTATGGAAGTGAATCAGCTCTCTGAACACTTGTGATTGTTATTTTGATGATTCATTTGACATTTCTGGAATGATAATGAGAAGTTTTATCTTGATCCATCATTGAGTTAGTTCAGAGAGCTGAAGCTCTTGGGTTTGGAACCTCTCTAATGGGAGTCTGATTTGTTGGTTCCAAGAAATCATAGATAAGAAATCAATGTAATATTGAAAGAGCAATGAGTTTTATTCTCTCTCCTCATGGACTATTACCGGGACCTACTTAATTCTGACGTGGATGCCTATGAGGCATTTATACAAGCCACTATTTTTGCTGAGGGGAAATGGATTACGTCCTCCAAAAAAAAATGGACGTGTCGACTGAGGGATCATTGCATGAAAGACCGGGGCACAACCACGACAAGCATGCACCTTCTTTTGACATTCCCTCGGTTTCCCTCTGTGCAGTTTCGAGACACAGACAAGGTTGAAGACAGGAACGCAAAGCCATTCACACCAACCCTGAATAATATGAATAACATAAATATATTCATAGGAATTTATGTATAATCATATAACTTCTTTAAGAAACATGATATATTTAACTAAATAAATTGAAATAAAACATATTAATTTAACTGTCTGCCTGGGGTAGCTCAAGTGGTTATGGCCATGGAATGAAGTCTCACCAAACCAGAGATCTTGGGTTTGAATCTTTTGCTACCCTTCCCTCGTAGCAGGTTGAATAATGGACATGTAAACTCGAAAGTCAGAGAGTCCTACCAAGCTTACAAAACAAAACAAAAAAAAGCATATTAATTTAACTATATGCAAAACAAGAATAATCTTTGGAAGCAAAAAAAGAAGCAACAATGGAAGCCAAATTGGAAGCCACGCTAGAAGAAAAACAGGAAGCAAATCTAGAAGCCAAATTGGAAGCAAGCCCTGGGGCTATTCCTGGTGATTGGAAGAAAAAAAAGAAGCAACAATAGAAGAAAATTGGAAGCCACACTAGAAGCAAAACTGGAAACAAAACAAGAAGCAAAATTGGATGTAAAATTGGAAGTCAAATGTGAAAACAAATTGAAAGCAAATCCTAGCGTTATTCCTGGCGCAAATCCCGGTGTATTTTCTGATGAATTTTTTGGAGCTATTTCTAACGCTATTGACGTTTTTATTTCTGGCACTATTTTCATTGATATTGTTTGCGTTATTATCATTTCTATTTTTGGCACTAATGCCATTGCTATGCTCGACACTATTGTTGTTGTTATTGTTGGTGCTATTGTCATTGCTATTGTCAGCGCTATTGTCATTGCCATTGTCGGCACTATTGTTGTTTCTATCTCTAGCACTCTAGTCGTTGCTATTGTCAACGTTATTTTTGGTGTTATTGTCTACGTTATTGACGACACTATTGACATTGCTATTGACAATGCTAATTCTAGAATTGTATTTTTCGACACAAAGACAAGCGCTATTCTCGTCATTATTTTCGACATTATTTCAGGTCATAAATTTGGCGCTATGATAAACATACCTTGTTGTGCCCATTTTTACACCAGAGAAGATGTCCAATTTTTGGATTGGAATATACTAAATTCTCACGTTATTTACCTATTTTTTTGTCATGAATGTCACCCCCCATGTCAAGGATTGGTGGGAAACTCACGGTGAGAAAAAGGACAAGGAGGCCCCCTCGCTATTTTCAACCACACCCTCTTGGGGTTTTTTCCGAAAATATTACCCTATTGGGATATATGAAGACAAGTATATAAATTAGACTATGCTATGACAAAAAAGGGGCCAAGAGGTGACAGAGTTCACAAATATTTTTCATACCCTACGCACGAATTTGGGTATCAAGGAATCAGAGTGATATATGGTACTCAAGTATCGTGGTTGTCTACACAAATACATCTAGGCAGAAATGGAATTCCTGGACATCTCCTCGCTTAGCACGATGTACAAATATGCTGTTAAGATCGAGCAGAAATTTAAACAAAATAAGTGGGACTTTGGATCTGCGAATCCAAAGTAGGAAAAAAGCACCTCCAAACTGAAAAACAAAGGACCGAGCCAAGGAGGAATGACCTAAGACAACCCATCAAAGACACAATCAAAGAACAGCAACAGGAAGATGAATAAACACATCGGAAAGTGGCGTGAGTTCCATAAGGGACCCACTCACAACACAAATGAGTGTCATGCAAAGTAGTCACTCGTGGTTGAACTAAAAGCTTCAGAGGTAGATGTGTGTTATGACTCAGAGCCATAACTTGACAAGGGGAAATAGATCATAGATGCAGAACCCAACACCATTGTTGCCACCACCAAGGTCAATAATATTGAGCCCAAAGATCTAGAGGAGGGTGATCATCTCTTCCACCCACAGATATAGGTGAAGGGTTCACCATTGTAGTTCATTGTCGACATCAAAAATCAAAATAATCTCATCTCAACCAAGTTTGTGAAGAGGTTGGGCCTATAGACAACACCACACCCACTATCATATGCCATCGGGTGGCTCCACCAAGGGAGAGATCTCTGCATGAACCAGCAATGTCACCTTCCCGACAACATCAAGCCTTTCATGGATGAGGTACTATGTGATCTTGTTACCCTTAAAGTTTGTGATGTTTTATTAGGCCAACCATACTTGTGGAAGTGTCGCGTTGTGTATGAGTCTCTCGCACTATTAGTATTACTTTGGGTAGTAAGCTATACAAGATACAAGAGTTAGCCCCGCCTACCGCCATTTATTTGATCTTTGCTAAGCAATGCAGTGAGATCATCTCCCATAACATGAAATTTGTTCTCTTTCTAATTCAATCTCAAAGTACGGGTAACTTTGTGGCCACATCCATGGCCCCCAAAAAGGGTTCCTCCATGCAGTAGAAGCAAGTGGATAATGACATGGAAGAGCACAAGGACATCTTCTCCTCACCCACAGGGCTACCTTTGCACAGTCGGGTCAAACATTCTATCGATCTGACACCTGGAGCACCTCTACCTAATGGACCAATCTACCGCTACTCTCTTCTGGAAATGAGGAAATCAAGCAACAAATCTAGGAGTTGCTACAAAAATGGAACATCATACCAATTTCATCACCTTGTGGGAGCCCAATTGTACTTGTAGAGAATAAATACGGGACCTGGAGACTCTGCATTGATTATCAAGCACTAAATAAAATCAATGTCAGGAATAGATACCCAATCCCATGGATTGATGACCTTCTTGACGAGCTCAAGAGGATAAGTACTTCAGCAATATTTATTTGAATTCTAACTATCACCAAGTCCTGACAGAGCCCACAAATATATGGAAGACCACCTTCAAGTCCAAGGAGAGTCTCTTTGAGTGGTTGGTCATGCCCTTTAGATTGACGAATGCCCCTGCCAATTTTATGAGGTTGATGGATGATATATTGTAGCCTTTAACCAACTCATATGTGGTTTTGTACCTAGATGACATCTCATCTTCAGCAATAGATGGGAAAAGAACTTGCAACATATCCTATGGGTCCTTCAAACCCTACGGCGGCACAAACTTGTTGTGGCCACAACCACCACCCTATTAAAACCTGCCTTGGTAGCAATTTTGAATGGGTCCCCTAAAATTTGATCTTTCACCTCTCTGAATGATCTGTTTTATCCCAGAGACTTTAACTCGTTGTTGAGTCAAATCTTCAATTCCTAATGGTTAAGCCCCCTTAATAAATATCTGTCGCATGATTCATCTATAACCCTTTCTAGCCCTTCATTCATATCCTCCATCGAGACTTTTTCAACCCTCAAAAACCTTCTATCGCACCTTTATTTCCATTATAACTCTTTACAATGGAAATGCTTCGCAAAACATGCATAACACACCCTTTTTCACTTATCACAATCAACGTTAACACACAACGCGTACCATAAGAGAACGGACCCGATGGCATTATTAACCATAATATATATATATATATATATATATATATATATATATATATATATATATATATATATATATATATCGGGTCCGGAGCCTTTCGCATATCGCAATTGGCGAGAGTCAAAGTCGAGCCATAAGGCTGATGCGATACAGCGGACCCGACAGGACTATAAAGTATAATACATACATTATCGGGTCCGCTTCCCCAGTTGCATATCGCAATCGGCGGAACCCAAGGGTTGTATATAAGATGCGCTGTGATATATCGGACCCGCTAACAACTATGAATTCGGGTATATAGTATTTCAAGTCCGACCTTACGGTCGGATGCGGGTTTTCCCGTGTATTCCCATGTTTTCAATAAAGTGTTGTGGTCTGGTATTTAAAAGGAAAAGCCCATAAGGCAGACCTGCCATGACTATTAAGCGTAGCATATACATATTTCAGGTCTGGAGCCCATCGCATATCACAATCGAGCTTCGATGAAATCCAAGGTCCACTCACTCGCCATCGAAGCATTTCAATGCGATATGGCAGACCCGACGATAACTATAGGCCCGGGTGTATATCATTTGAAGTCCGGCCTTATGGTCGACTGCAGGTTTTCCCGTGTTTTCCTGTGTATTGCGATAAAAGTATTAAGGTCGGGGTTTTCAAAGGAAAGGCTTATATGGCAGACCCGATGGTATTACTAACCGCGACAAATATATATTTCGGGTCTGCCTCCCCCAATCGCAAATCATAGTCGGCAAAGTCTAGCACTTATACATAAGGTGCAGTACCATATGGCATACCCGACAATAATTATACGCCCGAGTGCACAATATTTGAAGTCCAACCTTATGGTATGGCCGCGGGTTTTCCCGTGCTTTCCCATATATTTTTCCAAAATAGGTGTGGTCCGGGTTTTCGAAGGAAAATCCCATAAAGTGAATAGGTCTTCCCTTGAAGCATTGTTAAGGCAGTCCTAGAGTAAAACGAATATTACGGGCAATGAGAATACGTGTCACAGCAAGGCCCAGTGGTTTTATAATTATAGTTGCTCGCGCGTAAGATTAAATAGAAATTGTGGTTGAATGCAAGGTTTGTTTGTGATCATGTTGTGTTGTTTCATAATCATAAAACTAATTTTAATTATATCTACAGGCGAGGAGTAAAAAAAAAATGCATGAGAAAATCCAAAGAGTCCATATATGAAAATGTGTTCCATTTAAATATGCAGCCTTAGGCATTCTCGGTCGGGTTTCCACAAGTTGCCTATGTATTCCGAAAAAGAAATTGTCCCAGATTTCATCATGAATAGATGACACACAGTGATCCTCTTCTAATCAACATCTATTCATTTCCCCAGGAAATGAAGTGCTCCAACAGATATGCCTTCTACGTGTCAGCAGTGACACCGACTGTTCTATGTCTGTGTATTCTGATCTGTATATTGAAAAGAATAGGGGGAAGGCGAAAGGTTAAGGGAAGACCGAGAGTCATTTCCAGCTGCATAAGTATTACCTCCAAATAGGAGAGGAGGACTTTTTTTTGGGCAGAACAGCTTTTGATTTATTATGAATAAAGCAGATTGTTTAGGTCTAAAAGGATCCTTTTGTTTCAAATCTATTTTCTTCCTCTTTTATATGTTTGGAATCAGGGTGTTGTTTCTCGCATAAGATAAATGTGCTTTGCTTTGTGCATATTGATAAAATACAGTTCATGGATATTTCTGGTTATTCGAATATAATTCAATAGCATGCTTAACTCATGAAAGGTTGTTGATTCGAAACTTTATTAAACATCAGTTGCAAGTGTTATTTGTATGGAAAGGAACATGTATTCCTATATAAGTAATTGGATTGCAATTAGGATTTAATACAGCCTTGTTCTCATGTGAACTAGTAATTGATTCATTTTGACATGGAATCTATATATGATGTTTAACGTCTTTTTGTTATGCTCCTGCAGGATAGATTAGGATAGTTAGGACTAGCTTAAGTAGAGAGAAGTAGTGTAGATAGGATTTGATACATATAGGTGTTGGCTTATATGGGCCTGACCCAGGTTTTGAAGAATTATTTAGCCAAACAAATCCCACAACTACCGGCCCTATCGACAACAGCCTGCGGAGCGCGGACTGAGGCCTCACCCGAGGTAGTAGGGGAGGGTGCTTGAACCAGGTTTCCGCACCCTTGGGATGTCTAGATGTGGTTTGGAGGTTTCGCGTGCCGTTCTACAGTCCCTTGCTGCTCTGCTTCCATGCAGATCCAGACCCAGACTACTTCTTAAGATTAATTACTTAATGATGTATTATGAATCAGAACTACTTAGAAGGGTCTTTAAGCAAACATTTATCAGAATTAACCAGTTTGCACACTTGGAATGGACACATATTCACATATATTCATAACATAAGCATATGTGCACAGATTCAAACAATTATATTAACCATACAATAGCGAGATCCGCGATAATACAGATTTAAGATAGAATTTCAGAAGCAACTTATCTTTATTCATTTTCTTCACCACTACATCCAGATCCGCCCTGTGCACTCAGCTGCAGGGGTCCGCGCACGCAGCTATGAACTCTTCCAGGCCATTGCGCACACAGCTGCAGAGCCTCTATCTACTACCCAATCCCTCGACTCGAACTTACAGATGCTTCAAGACTTTTCTCCTCAAAAACCCATTACATTTCAGATCCAAAATCATACCACAAACTAGCTACCTCTACCCATAGAGCCTCACTCTATTTATACCTTTCCATTGACCGCGATCCATGGACTGGCCGACTCACTTACATTTCTTTACATTATTTTTGGGCGGACTACCCTTTGACTCAACTTATTACAACCCGCGCTCCGCACATCCCGCGGAGTCTTTACCTTATCTTTACCCAAAATTGCGAGCTTTGTGCCCCATGATCGTTGTGCAGGGCTTCTGCTACCCAACAGTCCCACAACACAATCATCATGACTCATCCTGAGTCACTTGGCTGGTGCGGGAATCTTCGCGTGGAGGTCGGTCAACAGCTTCTGCATATCGCTTATCCCTGCAATAAATTCGGTTGCGAGCCTCTGTACCTTCTCCAAGTGAGCCATTGATGCTATATTTAATTCCCAACTACGTTCTTTGATGCGGTTGTGGCTATGACAGCGCCTACTGGCAACGGTATGGTGTGTGGTGTGTGCGTGCTGACCATCTACTCGGCAGCGGCTATATCTTCTGCTGGCTGTCGGGTCACCCTGCCTAGGGGTCGCTCTTGTAATGCCTGCAACTGCGCGAGGATCTCCCCCAACACAAATGTCTGTTCGGTGATTAGTTCGATCAACATGCTGGTGGGAACATTTCTCGCTGGCTGGCTGCTATCCATGAATTCTTTTTCCAAAGCCTTCACTGTTTTGGAATTTTTTCGGGCGGTCAGTGATTCCTTGGCACGCGATCGCTTGAGGGGGTCCTGCATCTCCGTTTCCTATCGCGGGTCTTGTTCCAAGTCCATTTGTTGACCTTCTTGGTTCTCTTCTATTGTCAAGCTCTTGGTAGCCTCCTGCTGCGAAGTGGCATGTTGTTCCTGACGTGTCTTTTCTGCCAATTGAGTGAGTCACTACTGCCGTTCCTTCTTCTGTTGTTGTGTTGCCAGCTTGTCGAGAACGGCCTTGTCTAGGGCGCGCCATTCTAGATGCCATGTTGCCAATACCGTGTAAATGGCATCATCTGTTGTAATGAATGGAAGTGTGACCCATGATTGCTTTGGATCCTTTGATATACAAGTGATGCATGTCTTCTTTGAACTCATCTGTGCTTTGAAAATTATTGTAGATCATGGGGGACATGCGTGGTCTTCGAGAAATCCGTGTCCGTACATTCTCTTCCATGGAGGTACAAAACGCACGGATCGCAGAAACCCTTTGCTGCGTCCTTTGTAGCCCAGAGCGAAATATACCGCACTGCTTTGGGTAGGCTATCTTCAATGCTAGGAAAATGGCTCTCCTACGGCAATTCGCCTGTAACCAGAAGGATTGATAAAAGCAACCATGTGTAATGAAATGTCTTACCTTTGTCCTGTGCTTCTTGAAAATTGGTCAGAAATTCGTCACATAAAAATTGTGCCCAACTGAACTGAACCCCTTCGACGCACTATCCTGCCAACGCAATGACAAGGGTTGGCACCTCATCTGCGTGACACTTCCTCATGATTTTTCCAGCTAGTCGCTGAGTGGCGACTCGTACCCCACGGTCGTTGATGCTTGCGATGACATACCCCTGCTTTCCTTTTTCTAGCTGGTATTTCGCCTTCACTGCTTCGGCAAGGCCTCCCTCGCTACTTGTTCCTGCTATGTCTGTGGGGCTATTCCCTTTAAGGGGCAGGTGCGTAATTCGGTGGATTAATTCAACTGTGATCGGTATCGGTTCCTCTAACCAGAGATATCCATCATGTACAACACAAAGCAGCTGTCGGATCACAAATATGGTGATGGTCGTGTGGTGATAGTGAGGTATCCACCTGAGATTCAGTAGTCCCGCCTTCTCCACACCTAGTAACCAATTTTGCGACAATAACTTGTCTTTGGCCAGCTCAGGGAACTTGTTGTTGTCTGCAAGGTTCCCATCTTCAAACTTGAGGCTTGGAACGCACCCCATTTGTAACCCTTCGAACCTTATGTAATCCGGAAGAAGCGGGCTCTGGAGCGTAGACTTTGCAGCATCCACGTCCTTGGGTATCTTGGTCGTCCTGGTCCACGGAGAACTATACGAAGGTAGTGATCAATCAATCAGGGCTTGTAGATCATCGTTGTCCTCAGCAGGTTTGGTGGTGACTGCTTTGCCTTTGTTAACTGTCGACCGTTTGTTGAATCTTGATGAGGGGCCCGGACTGCTCTTACTGTCTGCTTGTTCTTCCTCGATCATGGTGTACGTGGAGACTTAGGAACTTCGAGAACCTGAGTCACATCCTCGGGCTCTTCCTGATTCAGTTGCATTTCCTCTGCGAATCGTGCGCAGGTTCTAGCCATGGTACTCATGGGGTGCCTGGTAGCTGAGTACACGCTGCTCTTTGCTGGTTCGAAGCGCCAATATTCCAGTACCGGCCACAACTTCTGAGCTTTGAAAAAATTCCTTCCCCCCTTTTCCAGTTTATTAGTGGCGTCGAGTCGGCAGATCTTTGCATATCTAGTCTGGACCTCTCGTCTTAATGTCCTGCCGCCCGCTCCTCTCTGACGTAACTTGTCCTTCTTGTCAGGACTAATGTTGCTAATGGTCATTTTTTTACTTTTCCCCCGGGAGCGCAATCCTTGGGGTGCAGCTGCAATCTTGTGGACTATCTTACTTGGTAAAGAATCCTTTTGCCACGCTGGCTTTCCGCAGACTTGTTTATAGTCCCACACCTTCTTTCAACTACTTGGGGCGCTGAGACTATAGTTTCTACTGCTAGTCAAGTGTTCGCACCTTTGGTGTGAGTTCTCAACTTCCCTGCTAGCCCAGGCTGCGAGCACCTCTTGAGCGTCTGGGTAGCCAATCTGTCAGCAGGTGTGTTCTTCCGTAAGTGCGGGCACAGCCATGATAGCAGGGTCACAGCTTGTTCTTGTGCTACGCTGCTGGATCCATCCTGTCTTAGCGCACTTTGCTTCCTTGGTTGTACCCTGAGTTTATTGATGTTGCGGGGCCTGCGACTACCCTGTCTTTTCTAAGCTCCCTTCTTTCATTTATTACAGGCCCAGCAAACCCGTGGTATCTGCAAATTCCCTGATTTCTTGCTACCCTTGGCGCTGGCTGCTGGTGAACCGGTTTGTTGGGGTGGCTCTGGGCTACTACTTTTAAGATGGTTGGGTGGTTGTGTCTCATACCTCTACAGCCTATGTTGATGAGGCATGCTTACCTCGTTTCGCCCTCCCATCCGTGTGCGCGCCTGCCTCCGCCATCTGCGTCCTTTCCTTCGCATCTTCGGAGCTGCATCCTTTCCTAAAGCCATGGTTGCACATGATGCTTTCGCGGATACTTCTGGCTACTCCTTTTCCCCTATTAACACCATCTAATTACAATTTAGGGTGGTTACTTCATGCAGTCGGTTCTGCCATTATCAATTTCTTCATCTGAGTCTAATGTGCAAGAACTATCACTCTCCCATGAGAGTCTACCGTCCGTTGTTGGATTTACCCTGTCCTAATCTTGTGCTGTAATCTGGTAGATACAATCCAATTCACCATCACTATCTTCGTTGCGCACTGGCTCAATATAGCGCGCCCCTTTAGCTGGATCCAACAGAACCACTACGCGGAGAGATTTCTTTTCGAATATCATTTTTCATTTCTTGAGGTTGATGACTCCATTCATATCTGTTGCCCAATCTATCCCTAGAAATTCAGGATAGGGGTTACTATCATCCACAATTTCTATGACCTCAAAATCAGTTTGCGTGCTAGCGCCATCAATGTCTACTGTAACCCCGTTCAGTCTTCCCATGGGCAGAATCTTTTGTTGGTTAGCCATCCGTAACTGAATCGGAGACCATTGTAGTGTGGGCCTGCCCATGCGCTCCCAAGTCTGTTTTGGTAGGACATTCGCATCGGACCCCAAATCTAAAATGACCTGGTCCATCTCATAGTCTCCGATCTAAACAGTCAGTCACATTTCCTACCCCGTGCGCAAAGCATGTTTGCCTAACTTCTGAACCATTCGCGGTTCGTCTACTCCCGCGCATCGAGTAATCAATTCTTGCAGGCCCTTTACCGCTTGAGCATCCCTAAGTAAGTTCATGCAGGTTTCGAAGAAGGTTTTTAGCATAGAATTATCCTTCTCTGATCCAAATTGATCCTTATTGTTTGAAGTAGAAGCTTTTATGAAGTTCTTCTTGGCTTCCATAAAGGTTTCCTTCGCATGCTCCAAGTCAAATTCTGGTTGTTTCTGGGGGGCCTTACGGACCCATGTATCCGCCTCTGGCTGCTTCCCCTTATCTTCTCTGGTAGCGGTGCCACTTCTGAGCATCATATTTACGTTGGGATCTTCCGCGCGGGGTTCAGCCTTCATCATTTGGACGTTCTGAGTAGGGTTAGCCGGAAGCACCCCCTTTTCCCACATCTAAGCAATCAGCATGGGGCAATCAACTGCTTCGTGGTCAAATTGGTAATAGTAAGGGAAACAAGCTTTGGTCAGGTTTGTGCAATCATCCGCGTAATGCCCTTGTCCTCCACAATTATAGCAAATTAATTGTCCTCATCCCCGTCCAGGTCCCATTCCCCCACGGCCCCATTCGCATCCTTGGTATCCTCCTCGCGCAAGCGGTGTGGTGGGATCCTACCCGCGTGCCCCCATCTACATCCTATAAGCAAGTGTTCGATCCATCAACATCTCGTAACCTCGGCAATTTCTTTCATCGTGGCGCACCGTCCTGCAGAATTTACAAAATAATTGCTGAGGGGCGGGTTGTCTTAAGTTTGGCAATAGGTGACAATTGTCCATGGCATGCTTTCCTCCCACCTGATAGATTGCACACCAGAGTGCGGGCATCATGCTTGGCCCAGCTTGTACCTCTGGTCGCAACAGTATTGGTTCCCCTCCTACCACATAGTTCGCGAAGATTGGACAATGGTCCTCATTGTGGTCCTATCACTTACATTTGATACACCATACCTCTTCCCGTACTTCTGCCCGAGGCACCTTCCCTTGTTTCAAGCTTCGCATTTCTAGACATAGGTTTTGTATTTGCGCTTGGATTTGTTGTACTCCCAACCCTGGATCCTTTATTGGGGTTTCATGCAGTTGCATTGCTACCTCCAGTGCTTCACCTTGGGTTGAGATCTTTTGTTGCAATAGAGCCGACCTCAAATATGGCATTAATGATGTGACAAACCAAGCGCGGTGTTGCGCATCCGACAGTGTCGTGTTGGCCTCACGGATGGTGCTTTTCAACCTCTGATCCAAATCCCATGGGGTTTCACCAAGCAATATTGCAATTTCCTTGAACCCAATAACCAATTGTGCTTCTGAATTTGGTCACCCAAATTCCTTGTTTAGCGCCTCCTGGATTAATGCTATTCCTTCATTTGGATGATGACTTGAGTATTTCATGTACCGGGTCAATGCACGGTCCTGCAGCATGCTAACTAAGGTAACCTTCTTGATGTTATCATCTGTGATGCCTTGAGCGTCCCACACAGACTTTATCACAAACCAAAACCGGCCTACTCCTCATTTCCTACACCCTTAAATATCGGCGGCTTTACTGCGCTCGCCATCCCAAATTTTGGTGGTGGTGGGGTCAGAGATGGGGTTGGTTTCGGTGTGGACAGATTTGATGTAGGTGAAGTGGGTGGTGGCATGGACGGAGGTGGTATCAGAGGGAAGCGCTCCTTGATCAACCAGACTACACTTCTTGGTGAGAACCTCGCGAGCTCCTCCTTGCTTTCCTGTGAAATAGAAATGAAAGGACTGTTCTCTGCCCCTCCCGTTCTGTGGTAACCTCTTTCGCTTCGCATTATTCCAGACATCAATAAACGCGCATAATTTGTTTTTCACACAACATCATCTTAATCGAAGTATTCAATGATTTGATATAATTACCCCACGGTCCTTGGAGAAATCGACTTTCCGCTTCACTATAACTCATAGTTGTATCTATCGCGAACTCAGTGATAAATCCTCCTATTACCCGATCCAACTAATGATCTACTGCGTGTGCGATTTTATCTTTGGTAGCTTTTAGCCTGTGCACCAGTTCTGGGGTCCACACAATAGGCTGATCTAATATGCACCTTCCCACACTGTCAGCTAACCTCGCGATCCACTCATACAGCTCTACCAGAAATGTTGTGAAGAAGACCTCGTGAATATCTGTGTATAGATAGCAGTCCACCCAATCTTCCTCCAATATCCCCAAGTTTCTATTTTCCTGAACTATGAACTCGTGGAGCTTCAGATCCCACCACTCTTCAATCTCTCTCTTTGTAGGGTTCCAGTGTTCCAACATCAGACACCCCTTAAGCAGATCCCGGTCCCGGCAATGGAACCATTTGTTGGCTTATATGGGCCTGACCCAGGTTCGGAAGAATTATTTGGCCAAACAAATCCCGCAGCTACTGGCCCTTTCGGCAACAACCCGCAGAGCGCGAACTGAGGTCTCACCTGAGGTAGTAGGGGAGGGTGCTGGAACCAGGTTTCTGCACCCTTGGGATGTCTAGATGTGGTCTGGAGGTTTCGCGTGCCATTCTGTAGTCTTGCGCTGCTCTACTTCCACGTAGATCCGGACCCAGACTACTTCTTAAGATTAATTACTTAATGATGTATTATGAATCAGATCTACTTAGAAGGGTCTTTAAGCAAACATTTATCAGAATTAACCAGTTCGCACACTTGGAATAGACGCAGATTCACATATATTCATAACATAAGCATATGCACACAGATTCAAATAGTTATATTAACCATACAATAGCCAGATCCGCGATAATACAGATTTAACACAGAATTTCAGAAGCAACTTATCTTTATTCACTTTCTTCACCACTACATCCAGATCCGCCCTGCGCACTCAGCTACAGGGGTCTGTGCACACAGTTGCGGACTCTTCCAGGCCTCTGCGCACACAGCTGTAGAGCCTCTATCTACTACCCAATCCCTCGACTCAGACTTACAGACGCTTCAAGACTTTTCTCCTCAAAAACCCATTACATTTCAAATCCAAAATCATACCACAAACTAGCTACCTCTACCCATAGAGCCTCGCTCTATTTATACCTTTCCATGGACCGCGATCCATGGGTGGGCCGTCTCACTTACATTTCTTTACATTATTTTTTGGTGGACTACCCTTTGACTCAACTTATCACAACCCGCACTCCGCGCATCCCGCAGAGTCTTTACCTTATCTTTACCCAAAATTTTGGGCTTTGTGCCCCATGACCGTTACGTGGGGCTTCTGCTACCCAACAATAGGTTAGTTGTTTCTTTTGTTGATTTAATTGAAGTCTGCCTCAAGGAAGCAATATCTCAACACCTTTAACATTTTACGGGATTCTTTAAAACCCGTTGGAGCTAGCCATCCCAAACGAAAGCAGATCTAATTGGGGTCTGTGATCGGGTTAGTTCCCCTTGTTGGTATAGCGAAAATTCGCCATGTCAACAAATTGGCGCTAGAAAGAGGGCATGAACCGCTGTCCACAGATTTTCAAGATTTCATCTATAAATTCCATGCATGGATTCAAAAAGACTAATGTATCGATCGTAAAGGTCGAAAAGATCATTCCGCCCATTGGGAAGAGCCTCATTTCGAAGAAACAGAGATCCCTCTCAGTCCCATGTCTGGGTCACCCAAAGAAGAGAGACCGTGGGAGTATCATGTTACTCAGAAACAACCAGTCAGAGTGCTTACTCGTGCTTACGCTCGCTCCCTATCTCAGCTTCCCATCTTCCATTCCTTACCTCTCACAACTAAAAGAAAGACAAGGATCCTTCCCATAAGCGAAGAGACATCTGTAGCCCCTTCTCTTGAAGATATTGTGCTAGACTCTTTGCAAAGTATTTACACTACTTGGGAAGAAATTCCTAAGGATTCCCATCCTGAAGGTAATCCCTGGTTCGATTTGGGAAATCCTAGCAAAGAATGCCTCGAAGAAACTCTCAACTAGAACTTCCATATCCATAATATGGCTAACATTCCCCCTCTGGGTGGGAATCAACATCTACTTCCCCTCTGGGTGGGAATCAACCTCCACCACCTCCTCCAGGTGGGAATCAACCTCCACCTCCTCCGAAAGCACTCCTCATTGGCTTTCACAGGATTTCGTAGTGGTACCTGGGCAGCAACATGCCTTACCCAAGAATGCAGAAAGAGTATTACCTAAATTCGACCCTGAGCGGGGAGACACTGCTGATAACCATATTCACTCTTTCTGCCTAGCCGTGTGCATGTTAGGGGTAGCCGATGAGGATGTGGTATGTCTCCTATTCCCTTTTACTCTGATTGGTGTGGCCTCCACATCGTACTTTAGCTTGAGAATAGGATCGATCACCTCATGGGGTGCCTTTCAGCAGGCTTTTTAGACAAGTTTGGCGATGACAAAACACCTGCGGCCTTAGTTTTAGAACTATCCCATTTAAAAATGGAAGCCAAAGAAGAGGTCAAGAATTTCAACATCCAGTTCAACGCTTTGTTCAATAGAATCCCGGATAATGCTAGACCCACTGATGAGGTGCTCATGGAATTCTACATCACCGCTCTCCCTGTCCCTACTGCGATGTGGATCAAGAGAAATAATGCACAAACCCTACAAGGTGCTATCGATGAAGCAATAAAAGTTGAGAATGAAATGATCAGTCTCACAACATGTCATCATACAACCAAAGGAAAGAAAGCCTCTCAGTCATCCAAGAAGAATAATGGGAGTGATAACAAAGCAGCTAAGGGCAAAGAAAGGGACACCATAGATGTGGAAGGTTTGCATCGGATCATTAAGAAACTGACAAACAAAGTCATCGATATGAAAAGGAATTCTGGAGAGAGTACTAGTGGGAATGGAGGAGATTATAACAACAGAAAACCTTTCAAACCTTTCTATCGTAAGAAGGCAGAAGGTGGTCATGGTCAACTTATGTTGCCTGCTCCACCCAATGAAGGGAATTTAAATATGGAAGAGCTGGCTCTTATCAGATCGCTCCTTAACAAAGAAGAACCTATAGTGGAGTTGGAGCCAGAACAAGAAAATGAGGAAGAATACCAAGTAGAAGAGCCCTTGGATGAAGAATCTCAAATCAATGTACTGTGGGATTTCTATATAAATGAGAACGATGACGACAAAGGAGATAGTACGGAAGAAATCCACACTAATGAAATCCACACACGAAGTAAAGGGCCACTTATGGGTGTGATGAAGCCTGTAGACCAGATAAAGAAATATGTTCACCCTTTGGAGGCATCTGCTCCCAAAGTTCTTGTCGAGAAGGGTAGACCTAGTGGTGAGTCCAAGAATACTCCAGTTGCAAACTATATAGAGAAAGAGAATACATCTCTGACTGCAATGAAGGCGACTAAAAATGGTAAACTCCCACCTAAGAATGGCAAAACTGGTATGTTTACTCTGCCTTACCCTGTTTATAACATTGATTACAACATTGTGGATGATCTTAAGAAATCTAGGGCTACTATCACATATTTTGATTTGCTAAAATTAACGCAACAAAGAGATTTGCTCTTGAAAGCTATGAATGAGCGGAACTACAAAACTCCCACCATCACGAGCAACCAAACCAAGAAGTCGGTGTCTAGACCTGTTAGTACCCTCAATACAGCCCAAATACCATCGGCTATGGAAGCCACTCTATCTAAAATGAATCGAAACCCCAAAGATGTCAATGTAGCCATGATAGGGAGAAAATCAAAATCCATGACTCCACCTTTCCTTACCACATTTGAAATCCTCAACATGAACTTACACAATTGCTTGGTAGATTCTGGTGCCTCATCCACTGTGATGCCTTACGCTGTTTCTAAAAGACTGCATGCAATACCCGAGAAAACTGGGACTCGAATTATGCAATTGGACAGGAAAAATTTGAAAGTAATTGGGGAATTGAAAGATGTGTTGATTCGGATGGCTACTAAACCACAATACACACAAGTCATTTATATAGTGGTAGTCGATATACCTGAGGCTTATGGAATGCTGCTTAGTAGGGACTGGTCAGGAAAACTGAATGGATATTTCTCAACTGATTGATCCCATCTCTTGCTGCCTCAGAAGTGGAAGGGTGATATGTTGAGAGTTTATCGTGAAAGATACATGAAGTATGTGGTGACAGAATTAAATGGACCCAATGAACCTGTAATTTTTACCAACTCTATCCTTGGGAATTATAGTTTCAATGTTTGTGCCACAGAAACCTATTTTAGAGAATTCCATGCAGAGGCAATTGAAGAAACTGCAACAAACACACAGTTGGAAGCTCGTCCCTGTAATCCAACTGATGAATTATCTTGTATTATAGTAGATGATAGGACTAATTTCATAAAGTAGTTCAATTGATGTAACATTAGATTCTATATTTGTTATAGACATTTTTGTGCCTCGCAGCATGGAGCATGAAATGTCCATAATCAAAGGGATCCAAAGTCCCTAAACATGTTGTTCTTACCCCTAGAGGAACAAGGTCAGCAAACCACAGCACTTCAAATCAGTTCTCCACCTGAAAACACTCAAAAACAAGCAAATTCTGGATCATGTCAACTGCTACACTGGCTACCTGCACTGAATGTCAACTGCTACACTGGCTACCTGCGCTGAATGTCAACTCCAACACTAGCTACCTGCGCTGAACGTGTTTGGACAAGTGGCAGGCTCATTTCTCAAGGTGTCAATGCCCAGGAAGCTTCCAAAATGACACTTGGATCAGGGAATTCGCCCAGTGATGAGTAAGAGGTTCTTAAACTCCAAGTGGAAGCAAGGATCTCCAAGTGGACTCAAGAACTGAAGTATAACTGAAGAGGGAGAGGACACTAGTCAGCTTGAAGCCAGCCTCAAGCTGACTCATCCTTTCTTCTTCTCTCCTATATATAGAGCTCTTCTATGAGGTCTAAGGAGGCTGGAATTTTGTGCAAAGTAAGGAAGTGTTGTTGGTTTACAGTTAGAGCTATTGGGTGATTGCTTTTATAGAGGTGAAGAGGAGATTTCTTGTTGCTGGGGAGGTGCTGCTGGATTGGAGCCATTGATGGTTGTAACCTTCTCAGAACCCTGTTACTTTTATCAATAAAGCTTTGAATGTTCTCCTATATACTTGTATTGCATTGATGTATTGTATTTACTTGTATATCTGATTCACTCTAATCCATGCATCAGTTATGAGTACATGTTCTTTGTAGTTTCCATCTCTTGTTTGTGCAGGATCTGTGTGTAGCTGGACCGGCAAAAGGAGCTAGGAGCTGGGAACAAAAGACAAAGAGAGAGGACAGGATCGACAAAAGCGAAAGACACCGGTTGGTCAATCTTTTCTTCCTTCTCTGTACTTTCATAAAGGAAAATATCAAAGCTTTTACTTTCAGTTGTTGCTAAGGACTGTCACCCTTAGAGTAGGGATAGGGTCATCCGAGTCGGATACTTTTCCCCACAACAATATTTTGGACACTCTATTTTGATGGTTCTAACTGCCTTGAAGGTGCAGGTGTTGGGAGCATTCTCATTGACCCGCAAGGGAACCAACATCTAATGGCCAGTCGGTTGGAGTTCGCATGCACCAACAACACGGCAGAATATGAAGGCTTGTTGTAGGGCTTGAATAAATCCATTGATATGAAGGTAAAAAATCTTAAGTTTTTTGGTGACTCATAGATAATTGTGGACCAGGTAAGGAAGAGGATACACTGGAATTCGCCACACCTGGTAAGATACCAACATGAGGTATGGAACTTAATTGACAGTTTTGATTATTTTCATATCACATACATACATCGAGGACAAAACCAAGATGTTGATTTGATGGCTGGTATGGCTGCAAAACTTTTGCCTAATTTTAGATTAAAGAAGAATAAATGTTATGTTGAATTGATTTTCAAACCATCTGTGCCTGATAACATCTCAAATTGGCAAGTGTTCGAAGATGACGAGCAAATCCTGGAGTTCTTGCACTATGAGAAGACATTCAAGAATGTAGCCATTGATGAAAAAGAGCATGACAGGCTTATGAATGAGAGGGAAGATGAGGAAAAGATCAATCCAATATAATTCCCAAGTTAGTTGTCAAGATGGAGCACTTGTATGAACTGTATGATAAATTCAAAAATCCAACTAATTGCAAAATGCATAGCTCATCCATGAATTATGAATCGGTCAACCTTGGAACAGAAGAAGACCCAAAAACTGTTAATTTGGGCTTGGGGTGCTCTCCACAAGAAAAGGTTGTGTTTGTCAAGCTATTTAAAGAATACAAGGACGTCTTTGCATGGACATATGGAGACCTAAAAACCTTTGATACCAGCGTTATGCAGCATGTAATTCCTTTGGAAAAGGAGGCTAAGCCCTACCAACAAAAGCTTTGTAAGATGCATCCAAGCCTAGAACCGTTGGTGAAGAAAGAATTAAACAAAATGCTGGATGCTAAAATCATCTTTCCGGTCAGACACACCCGCTGGGTAGCCAATCTCGTGCCAGTAAGAAAGAAAAATGGAGACATCAGGTTGTGTATTGATTTTAGAAACCTGAAAAAAGCATCGTAAAAGGATAACTATCCTATCCCTTCTATGGAACACATTCTTCAGTGTGTTTATGGGTCTGAAATTTTGTCCCTATTAGATGGGTTTTCAGGGTATAATCAAGTGCTGGTATCTAATGGGGATCAGCTTAAGACAACTTTCAACACTAAATGGGGCACTTACGCATATCGTAAAATGCCTTTTGGACTTATTAATGCGGGCACCACATTTCAGAGAGCTATGGACATAGCTTTCCGAGGGTTGATTAACAGATCAGTATTGGTTTACATGGATGACATCACTGTGTATTCATATCACAAAAGGGATCATATTTATCACCTGAAACAGATTTTCGAAAGATGCCAATGATACGGAATATCGTCGAATCCCAAGAAGAGCATCTTCGCAGTTATAGAAGGGAAACTACTGGGTCATATCCTCTCTAAATAAGGGATTGTTATTGATCCTGAAAGAATAGAGACCATCATGAGAATACAACCCCCTGCAAATAAAAGGGTAATGAAATCTTTCTTCAGGAAGATCAATTTCGTTAGGAAATTTGTCTCAGGTTTTGCAGAAATAGTGCGTCCCATGCAGCTAATGATGAAGAAAGACGTTGCGTATAGGTGGAGCGATGAAGCTAAGAAATCGTTTCAGCAAATTAAGGAGGCCATCGCAGAAGCTCCTGCGTTGGTCAGCCCCAATTTTGACAAGGAATTCTTCTTGTACGCTTTTGCGTCTAATGTTTCATATGCCGCAATTCTCACTCAAAAAAATGATGATGGAAACGAAGTCCCTATTTCTTATATGAGATCTAATCTTCAGGGAGTAGAACTGAACTACCCAGACGTGGAGAAACAAGGCTTTGCAGTTTTTAAAGCCATAAAACATTTCTACCCTTATTTATTAAAGGCTAGGACTAAAGTCATCGTTCCCCACCCGGTTGTAAGAGCCCTATTCGTCCAAAAATAAATGGGTGAACGGAGGGGAAATTGGATAACCGCACTTCAAGAATTCGACCTCGAGATTAAGCCAGCAAAGATAGTTTAAGGGCAGGGATTGTGTAGGCTAGCAACATAAGCCTTGGAGGATAAAGAAGGGGCATCCGAAGAACCAAAAGCACAGAGAGTGCAAAATGCACAAGTAGAATTTAGGGAGGAGCCCCTACGGATTAATGAGACGTTGATGTGTGAGCGTGAAACGTCGAAAGCCGTTTTGGATACTGAGTTGTGGTATTACGACATACACTTTTATCTCACATGGGGAGCATGCCCTGAACACATGGATGCATCACAAAGGAGAGCGCTCAGATTGAAGTCTAATCAGTATCACTCGGCCAATGACACATTATACAGAAAAAATTATGATGGAATCTAGCTGAGATGTTTGGAAAAGGGTGATGCTGATCATGTCTTGAAAGAAATGCATGATGGCCCAGCAGGTGGTCACTACAGCAGAGAGACCACTGCTCACAAAATATTAAGAGCTGGATATTATTGGCCCACAATGTTCAGAGACTTGCATACCTACGCCCGCAATGTAAGGTATGTCAAACCACCGCAGAATGAGAAAGAAAGCCAGCTGTTCCCCTCAGGCCCGTTATGATATATCGCCCGTTCCAGCAATGGGGCCTAGATGTCATAGGTGAGAGCACTCCAAACTCTTCGCAGCAGCATAAGTATATACTCACGGCGACTGACTACTTCACCAGATGGACTGAAGTCATCCCGCTTCGGAAGGTAAACGAAGATTTGTTGAGAAATTCATTATCAACAGGTTTGGCATCCTTGACGCTCTCATATTTGATAATGCTTCTTACTTTTCATCACTGAAATTGACTGAATTTTTTATTGATAAATCAATTAACATAAGGTATGCATCAAACTATTACCCCCAAGGAAATGGAGTTGCAGAGTCCCCAAATAAAATCCTCATCTGCATAATCCGTAAATCTGTCGCCGATTGGGTCACCCCAAAAGTGGCCTTAGGAAATTCCCCATACTTCCTCGTCTATGGACAGGAAGCGATCTTGCCTCTCAACATTACCCTTGCCTCTTTACAACTCTCCCAAGCCTCAAGAGGGACCCCTTCAGCCTTACTTCAAGAAAGGATCAACCAATTAGTGAGGTTGGAGGAATTGAGAGATAAAGCCAGAAATAAGTTCAGAAATCACCAAATGATTGTGAAGAGATGATTTGATCACCATCTGGAAGGAGATAAAGATTACGAAGTAGGAGAAGTAGTCCTGAAATGGGACAATTTGAATGAGCCAAAAGGTAAACACATGAAATTCCAACACTTATGGTTGGGCCCATTCCAAGTTGAGGAGAAAATTGTTCAGGGAACTTACAGATTGAAAACTTTACAAGGAGAAACTGAAAAACTCCCTGTTAATGGCCAACATAATAAGAGATACTTCCAGTAGCCACCACATGGTGGTTACCTCCTGAGTAAGTTAGGATTCATTTTATTTTGTTGTTAGCTTAGTTATATTGTCGTCCCTTCCGTTTTCTTGTTTCCGTAAAGTTTATTTTCCTTCTATTTTCAATTTTAGTCCTTTTTAGCTAACTGATTTCAGTCCTCCGGTATCATTTTCACCTTTTCAAATCTCTTCAGATTGCCCTCATTCACTGCCTTCAGCTTTTGCCTCCCTCATTAACCTACTGATGAGTCTATTGATCCTAAATCCATCATTACCTTGCAAATCAAACAAACTTTCAATGAGCCCATGAGAACTAGAAAATCAGCGGTGGAATTCAAACCGAAGCCACTCATTAGCATCTATTGGGAGCTAGATGACATCTGTTGATAACCTGGATACCTAGAGCATGTATGGGCATCTTTATAAAATGAAAAAATGTGTAACCATAGCTGGACTGGCATGGCGGAACGCTGCATTTTTTGAATCCCACTCAGACCTAGCCTATACTTGCTTGTAAGGTTTGCAGTCATTCTCGATTGGTCCCATCCACCACACTAAGTTTTCTAATACCTGTCATCTACAAGTAAACCTCTTTTCATGGGCTAAACTCACTGTCATATACCCTGTGGCAAATCCAATTATGCTCTAGTCCTTGTGCCTGAAACTGGAAGGACTGATTTAAAAGAAAATGAAATGTCAAGTCCTTGTGCCAATCTAGAAGGACAGATTGTTTGGGAAGCAAGTTAGAGTAGGCACTGTTGCTAGGCTCAGAGTACCGGTTGACACAGCAAGCCCAACCTTGCTTAAGTGGTTTAAAAATATGTATTGATCCATGAATGCGCCCCATTCAATGATATGAAAATGTAGCACTGAAATTCTTATATAAAGTGTAGATAAACATATCTACCTCAAGTTTGATGAGCGATAAAGAACTGAGGTACACACCTAAACAGGTATTGACAGACCAGTGATGGCCCCGAAAGGACTTTTGAAAGTAGAAGGCGGGTAAAGAAGGGTCAATAAATCCCATAACACTACCATTGGAGAATGCCTGTCAAAGCCCTATCAGCAAGTAGAAGCTATTTGTCTTTATCCCACTTGAAGCAATTAATGTTGAAGTGGAACCCATGCCTATCCATCTATACAGTTTGCATTTCATGTTTATCTTAACACCCTAATGTCCTATTGATCCAAGGTTTATTTGGAAACATAGATAACTATTTCGCCCAACGATTTGCCATTTGTTGTGGCCACAACCACCACCCTATTAAAACCTGCCTTGGTAGCAATTTTGAATGCGTCTCCTAAAAGTTGATCTTTCACCTCTTTGAATGATCTGTTTTATCCCAGAGACTTTAACTCGTTGCCGAGTCAAATCTTCAATTCCTAATGGTTAAGGCCCCCTTAATAAATATCTACCACATGATTCATCTATAACCCTTTCTAGCCCTTCATTCATATCCTCCATCAAGACTTTTTCAACCCTCAGAAAACTTCTATCGCACCTTTATTTCCATTATAACTCTTTACAATGGATTGCTTCGCAAAACATGCATAACACAACCTTTTTTGCTTATCGCAATCAACATTAACACACAACGCATACCATAAGGCACCTGACTTGACAGCATTATTAACCATAATATATATATTTTCGAGTCTGGAGCCTTTCGCATATCGCAATCAGCGAGAGTCAAAGCCGAGCCATAAGGCCGATGCGATACAGCGGACCCGACAGGACTATCAAGTATAATACATACATTATTGGGTCTGCTTCCCCAATCGCATATCGCAATCGGCGGAACCCAAGGGTTATATATAAGGTGCGCTGTGATATATCGAACCCGCCGACAACTATGAATTCGGGTATATAGTATTTCAAGTCCGGCCTTATGGTCGGATGCGGGTTTTCCCGTGTATTCCCATGTTTTCGATAAAGTGTTGTGGTCTGGTATTTAAAAGGAAAAGCCCATAAGGAAGACCTGCCATGACTATTAAGCGCAGCATATACATATTTCGGGTTCGAAGCCCATCGCATATTGCAATTGGGCTTCGATGAAACCCAAGGTCCACTCACTCACCATCGAAGCATTACGATGCGATATGGTGGACCCGACGATATCTATAGACTTGGGTGTATATCATTTGAGGTCTGGCCTTATGGTCGGTCGTGGGTTTTCCCGTGTTTTCTTGTGTATTGCGATAAAAGTATTGAGGTCGGGGTTTTCAAAGGAAAGGCTTATATGGCAGACCCAATGGGATTACTAACTGCGACACATATATATTTCGAGTCCACCTCCCCCAATCGCAAATCGCAGTCGGCAAAGTCTAGCGCTTATACATAAGGTGTGATACCATATGACAGACCCGGCAATAATTATACGCCCGAGTGCATAATATTTGAAGTCCCACCTTATGGTCTGACCTCGTGTTTTCCCGTGTTTTCCCATATATTTCGCCAAAATGGTGTGGTCTGGGTTTTCAAAGGAAAATCCCGTAAAGTGAATAGGTCTGCCCTTGAAGTGTTGTTAAGGCAATCCTTGAGTAAAATGAATATTAGGGGCAACGAGAATACGTGTCACAGCAAGGCCCGGTGGTTTGATAATTATAGTTGCTCTGCATGCAAGATTAAATAGAAATTGTGGCTGAATGCAAGGTTTGTTTGTGATCATGTTGTGTTGTTTCATAATCATAAAACTAATGTTAATTATCTCTGCAGGCGAGGAGTAAAAAAAACGCATGAGCAGATCCAGAGAGTCCATATATGCGGATGTGTTCCGTTTAAAGATCTAGCCTTAGGCATTCTCGGTCGGGTTTCCACGCATTGCCTGTGTATTCTAAAAGTGAAATTGTCCCAGGTTTCATCATGAAGAGATGACACACAGTGATCCTCTTCTAATCAACATCTATTCATTTCCCCAGGAAATGAAGCGCTCCAACAAATATGCCTTCTACGTGTCAGTAGTGACACTGATTGTTCTATGTCTGTGTATTCTAATCTGTATTTTGAAAAGAACAGGGGGAAGGCGAAAGGTTAAAGGAAGACTGAGAGTCATTTCCAGCTGCATAAGTATTACCTCCGGATAGGAGAGGAGGACTTTTTTTTTTGGCAGAACAGCTTTTTATTTATTATGAATAAAGCGAACTGTTTGGGTCTAAAAGGAGCCTTTTGTTTCAGATCTATTTTCTTCTTCTTTTATATGTTTGGAATCAGGGTGTTGTTGTTGGCATAAAGATAAGTGTGTTTTGCTTTGTGCATATTGATAACATACAGTTCATGGTTATTTCTAGTTATTCGAATATAATTCAATAGCATGCTTAACTCATGAAAGGTTGTTGATTCGAAACTTTGTTAAACATCAGTTGCAAGTGTTATTTGTATGGAAAGGAATGTGTATTCTTGTATAAGTAATTGGATTGCAATTAGGATTTAATACAGCCTTGTTCTCATGTGAACCAGTATTTGATTCATTTTGACTTGGAATCTATATATGATTTTTAACCTCTTTTTGTTATGCTCCTGCAGGATAGATTAGGATAGTTAGGACTAGCTTAAGTAGAGAGAAGTAGTGTAGATAGGATTTGATACATACAGGTTAGTTGTTTCTTTTGTTGATTTAATTGAAGTTTGCCTCAAGGAAGCAATCTCTCAACACCTTTAACAGTTTACAGGATCCTTTAAAACCCATTGGAGCTAGCCATCCCAAACGAAAACAGATCTAATTGGGGTTTGTGATCGGGTTAGTTTCCCTTGTTGGTAAAGCGAAAATTTTCCATGTCAACAAAACCATAAGCCAAATTGGAGAAATGATCCATTGGCATAGACAATGTCCAATATTTGGGCTACATAATTTATGATCAAGGCGTGCATGTGAATCTATCTAAGATCCAATTAATTCGGGATTAGCTAGCCCTAACAAATCTAGTAGAGCTTCGCAACTTCTTGGGCCTTTCCAATTTCTATCGAAGATTCTTGTTGGGGTTCTCTCATATCACTTGGCCTTTGAGTCAAGTCACTAAGGGAGGAGAGAAAGAAAAAGAAAATTGGTTTGAATCACAACAAAAGGTGTTCACTAAGCTAAAATATATCCTTTTCTCTATGTTGATCCTCACATTTCTAGAGCTACAACAACCATTTGAGATTGAGACATATGCCTTCCACTATCCTATTGATGCAGTTCTCACCCAGCAAGGGAATTTGGTGGCCTATCATAATGAGACACTCTCTAATACGATTCGGAAATACCCCACATACAATAAGGAGATGTATTCCTTTGTGTAGGCTTGCTGACAATGGAAACATTGCATTCTAGGGAAGGAAACAATCATCCATATAGATCAACGACCTCTCTAGTTTATACAGACACATGGAAAGTTGTAGAATGATAGACATAAAAAATGGTCCACATATCTACAACAATTCCCTTTGAACATTAAGTACAAGAAGGGAAATGCCAATAATGTTTCATATTGCCTCAATCAGCCACCAGTTGTGGCATTGACCACTATTCTCAACTCTTGTGGGAATGAGACTTCTGGATTGCCACAGTTTTACAAAAATGATCCAAAATAAACCACCACATACCAGATGTGGATGGATGGATATATATTTCCATACTTCCACCTTTAGGATGCACTGTTGTGCCACCTCGGACACCTTTATGTTCCTTCAAGTGAGCATGCCAAGCTGATTTGGGATGCACACTACAATTGGGTCACATGACACATTGGTGTAGAGAAGACAATGGAAGTACTATAGAAGTATTTTTATTGGCAAAATCTCTGACCAGATGTTGGAAAATATATCAGATCCTACACTACTTATGCCATCGCCAAGCTAACCATTAAGAAGCAAGGCATGTATACTCCTCTACCTACTCCTAGTTGGCCCTGGGAATCCATCTCCATGGACTATATGTCTAACCTTCCTTCTTCCAAGCATGGCAACGACTGTGTATTTGTGGTCGTCAACAGATTTTCTAAGATGGCCATATTGGCGCCCTGTAGGAAGAGTATCACAATAAAAGACACTGCCAAACTCTTCTTTGAACGAGTGTGGATACATTTCGAGATCCCGCAGACCATTATATCAGATCAAGATAGAAGGTTCTAATCACATTCTAGTTGATCCTATGTTTATTGTTGAACACCAAGCTCACCAAGTTGACTATATTCCACCCCCAAATTGATGTCCAGATAGAGGTTGTCAATGGGATCATAGTGCACATATTACGCATGTACAACTCTAAGCATTTGCGAACATGGGATGAGAGCCTTCACTATGGATAACACAAAAATAGCAGAGCTATCCATAGCTCTACTAGACAACACACCTTTCAAGTGAGCTTAGGATTTCAGCAACTATGTCACATTGATGTTGCAATGCCTCTTTTCACTACACAGGAAGAATTTGCACATGTTCAGTTTGAAGTTGATAAAGCCACCAAGTTTATTGAACACGTTCATCACATTCGTCAGCAGGTTCATGAAATCTTGGATAAAGCCAATGCCAAGAACAAACAATGACATGATCAACATCGAGTGCCACATAATTTTTAGGTGGGAAACAAGGTTTGGTTGCATTTGTAGAAGGGATGACTTGTCAAAGCCCATCAAAGGCTTTAACCACTCTTATACAAGCCTTACACCGTCACCAAGGTTGTGGGAGACATCACTTTCGAGTTCAGTATACCCCCATTCCTTGGCTTGCACCTAGTATTCAAAGTGGGCCTCCTTCGGCCATACTTTCCACCATTGTTGGACACATCAGACATTGTTGAGCAACTAACACCAATTGAGCTCAACCATATTGCATTGAACAAGGCACAAATTATTAGCTCATGGACACATAGATTAAGAATATTCACCAACAGAGGATCCAACTATATCAGGTTGTCAAATTCGACCAACTCCTGCACCAAGGCAAGTGCCTCACTAGGGACAAAGTTCAACAAAAATTTCCCAATCTCATGGAGGCACTCAAAGAAATGGGGACCAATGCTTCCTAAGGAGAGAGGATTTATCCAGGTGGATATTGGTGGCCACTCGCCTATTACACTTGGATCCCAAACACTGTTTCTTTTCCATTTCCTATTTTCCATAATAGTTTCCTATTTTGATGGGTTTCTATTTTGGCAGTTTTTCGGGTCTTGAAATTTCGGAGCCATTTTCAAGCCCTAAATGGCACTTTTTAGGGAAATAGGAACACGAGCCCACACTTTTATAGTCAAAAGTTATTTTCCTTGAATAGATATTTATAATGAGGTATCATGCATGCAAAACAAAGATCGTATGCTAAAGTTACAGCCCTTGGAAGTTGACATTCAAACTAACCCCAACAAGGCCCGCAAGCTTTTGGCGCTTCATCTCCTAGGGTTAGGTTTTTTTGATGTTTAGTGTTTTCCATTATTTCTTGATGATAAAAAGGCCTTCAAGCCTCAGTGTAACATAGTTAAGTAGGCATGTAGTCATCACATCTCTACTTCTCAAAGACAAGTGTTGGGGAAAATTATATGTGTTATAATTCCAACATTAAATTTTCAATCCAGGGTCGTAAGACTTAGAGGCACAAGCGCAGGTAACGTGGGATTAGAGCATCTAGCCTAAACTAGAGTATGAAATCAATTTATTGTTTAAGTACAAAATTATTGTTCCTAATTTAATTTGTCTAATGATGAACATAAATAAATTAATTAAAGTTTCCTACGAATTAAAACAAATAACCAACTTTCTTTAATACAATTCAAATAAAGCTTCAAGAAATTAAATGGAAATCGCAATCCAAGTAACCAATTCCAATCAAAACAGTTTTAATTTTAAATGAAACTAATTATATTCCAAAAACGATGTCAATCTTAATCTAAGCAATCTCAATCCAAACAAAACTAATTTCAATTCCCCAGGCAAATAAGACAAGATAAAGAGAGTTTCAAACTAACTTTTTAATCCTATCTAATTGACACATCTAATTCTGAAAGAAAAGGAAACTAGATGATAATTTAAATCAACGCCTAATTCAACGCACTTCAATTTAAAAGGGATTTAAATGAAAACTCAAATATATCCTAAAATGCATGACTTACATTAATGCATAACATTCCACCTCTACGATTTCACAAGAACTTTGTTTTATTGTTAAGTGTACATGGTTTTAAATAACAAAGACAAAATCCAAGAATCAATAGATTAAGCTCATAACACGATCATTATTTGTTTTGAAATTGGAGAGCATAGTTTTAAGTGTTTTGAACTGTAGAAATGTGATTATGGAATCATCCATGTACATCAAATATTAATTAACACTGTACTTTTGTTTGCAAAGGTTTCGAGACAATACGTTCTTGCAAAATCAAAGGAAAACATAGCAGTGGTTTAAGTACAAAATACAAGGAAATCTACAATCTTATTTAGAAAACAACTTCAAAACGAAATGTAAATTTGCAAATTGTAGTAAACACACTTCCTACAATCTATGCTAATGGTGGTACTTGCTTCTAGGTGGTGGTGGGCCCTTGCCACACCCGGAGCAAGTATAAGTTAAATCAATGCCTTAAAAATCACAGGAAACCATCATACTCACAAATAATTAAATGTTGAATCAAGAATTTGTATTAAAATTCAGCAAAACAAATACATCAGAATTCTTGAGCGCAACCTCTTTGTAACAAAAGTTCCTTAACAGTATTCCCCAGCTCCTTCGTGCATAAAAATATACATATGTCAATTCAACTTGTGCAACACACCATACAGATTCATATCATTCAGACCCCTTGTTGTTGTTGCTTTCGTGCAACTTTATACAATTCAATTGTTCTAACAAATCATAGAGGTGGTTATGGCAAATAAAGTAAGGAGTGTATCAAGGCTTTGGATACTAGAAAAGCGTTGGAGTTAAACTAAATAAGAATCTTCTGGAACATACAATGAAATGGACCAATCGTGCATGCCCCGCGTGGCTAAACCACAACCGTTCAGATCCGAACTTGTTCAAGCCCGAAATTGTTCGCCATTCAACGATTCTATACTTAAGCAGAGTATTTCGGTACTGGTTCTGTACTTAATAATTGTTTTGACCATAATTTCTTTTTGGTGATGAATTTTGACAAACAAGATCTGGGTTACATGAATGATGGTATTTTGACAAGCTCCAAGTCTCGGAATCTTGAGATTCTTCTTCATTTGGTCACAAATTGTACATTTTCACCTACAAGAATTTATTTCGTACTTAACATGTAGCAACTAGTTGAATTAACTTGCGAAGAATTTTTGCAAAGGAACCTGTTGACGGTGCTGGACCTTCCAACATTCAGGGGATCACCCCGGTATGAACAACCAACTAGACCTCACACCATTTGTTGTGGGAGTCCCATTTGGTATGATGCCCTAGTTACCATTGTCTTAAGGATTTTCCTCAACTCTTGCTTGTCAGCACAGGAGAGTGGTTCGCTTTGTCTTCGAGAAGTGAGATTCACGTGCCTAGTGAGTGTAAGTGTACTTCTGTCAAAGGTTCTTTCACTGTGAGGGGAAAAGGTGAAGGTGAGTTCCAAGTTGAAAGGAATCAGTCCCAACTCAACTAGGAACACAAAACACAAAGGATATACACAGCTTCTGGCGGAGCAGTCCACTCGGATGCGGCAATCACAACATACAAGGTAAGATAACACATACAGCTCTCACGCATCAGTCTGAGACGAGTGCAACGGTTGTTACAAAAAGGTTCATGTGAAAGGTATGTATGATGTCTAACAGAACAGTCAACATGGATGGGACAACATTAACAGCATATACAACACATTTCCATTAATAGATTATGCATTACAACAAATGAATCAGTTTAGATGTAGAACACGTGGTTAAAGAAACATGCATTACAAGTGTTAAATATCAATCTTATGACAAATACAATACATGTGTGAAAATGTGTTGGCCTGTTGACAAGCTTCTAAATTATGCAAAAGTTCTAAGACACATTGTTACACCATACATCACTAACCCTATCACCAGGGCGTTGGAGCCACTACTTACTCCTCAAAGAAAAGATTACAAACTCTCTTGGCTATGTGGGAGGAGCTGAGGTGAAAAGTCCTTTCATGTACAAATGAGGGGGGTATTTATAGCCAAGGGTTAAATTAACCCTTGTGGTTGTTCGACTACCCTCATGATCGTTTGACTTCCATGACTTTCCAACTTACATGACTCTATGTTCAACAAGTGGGTCTCTTGGACTTCCACGTTACATCACATTGATTGACAACAAGCCCATAGTGGAGATGTGGGCAACATGACTCATGACTTGACAAGACAATGCTAGTACATTCATGCTACTGCTGGAGTGCATGTCGAGCGACAGTGTTGCTAAGTGATGGATGTCTTCATGGTGTATCATAGCTTCACCTCCGCATGGCGAAGTACATGGAGTCTTCGATGGTCCTTGGTTCCCTTGTCGAAGCCCTAACATGTTGTTCCTTGCTTTCATGTTGGAAGGCTTAACAGGCTCACTTGTTCGTGAAGGTGCATGTTCGTCACGTTCGTCTGCTTCGCATGCTTCGTTCGTTTGTTCATTGGTTAACCTATCCATTTGCATGTGCTCCCTTCGTTCACCCCATTCATCGTCTTGACATGTTTGTGGGTGTACCTATATCTGCAGTCACTCATGAAGACACGACATCAAATCCAAAACCTCCTAGTCTACCATGACACATGATCATTCAGATGCGGGTGACCGGGAGAGGCAGCAGGACTGTGATGCGGGATGATGGCTCTAGGAAACTCCTTATGAAAACTACGCAAGATTCATTGAGATATGGAGACAAGCGATCTGAGTCGACAGTGACTAACTACAAGTTCTACTTCGGCTCGGAGGCAAAATTGCGCAAATTTTGGGAGGAACAGTCTCGGCTTCTGGAAGGCAAGGCAGACATGCTCTACGCATTTTCTGGAACGAACAGTCATCAGGGACTAGACAACAAAATTTTCGCAATTTTTCAGAGGAACGGGTCGAGCTGCATGAGGGGTCAACAGGCAGGGATTGAGAAATTTTTCTAGGAAACTGTACGAGAGACTAGCAGCCAGATCTGTGCAATTCCCAGAGGGAACTTCCAGTTGGCTGCTGGGGTCATTGGAAGCCAGATCTACACAATTCCCAGAGGGAACTTCCAGTTGGATGCTGGGGTCACTAGCAGCCAGACTTGCGCAATTCCTAGAGGGAACTTCCAGTTGGCTGCTAGGGTCACTGGAAGCCATACTTGCGCAATCCCATAGGGAACTGCCAGTTGGCTGCTTAGTCACTGGTAGAAGAAACTATGCAATTCCTGGAGGGAACAAGCAATCTGTTGGGAGCTGATGGCTGGCAAAACTGCATTAAGGCCAGGAGGTTGGCTAGCTAATCATATATGCGCAATTTCTGAGCTAAGTTGACTGATGGTCAGCGGGAGGCCTGCTCATGAGCACTGCGCAATTTTTTATATGAACAACCGGTTGACTTTCCGGGTGGCCAGCATGAGTGTTGATTGAATTGCTTGTGAGCATCACAACTTGAAAGAACTAGCTTGGTGCTTCTACATTGTTCTGGTTGACAGTCGATCGAGTCGAAAGCAAGGTGATGGTACACTTGAAAACCAAGTGTGGTGACGAACTTCGCAAGTAATATAAACACTTAAAATGTTAATCAATCTATTCGATGAAAGGAGTAAAAACAACATGTATGTGTTACCTGTCCTTTCCTATAATGGCTTGTCTTCTCCTTTACTTGGAATCTCATGTTGGATTGTTCGCATGTAATGGGTACTCAAGTCATCATCTACTCATGCAGGCCCATCTTGGTATTGTTCTATCAAGTGGTCAACAATTGGTCATTGCTGCAGTGTGTAACTTGTATCGAGGTTAGCCATCTTCTGATCATGGTGGATCCCCAAGTTGCTCTATTTGTTCATAGTGTCAGTCTTTCGTGTGTTGAGCATGAGTGCTTCAGCATCATCGTTTGTGACTCCGAACTTCAAAGAACTTGAAATCATGTATAGTTCCTTGTTTTGAATGATTGAGATACACTCGGTCCTTGAGTCATCGTGCGTTCCTAATTTATCAAGACTCATGGTCCACAACTTGTCTGTACATGGACCGTTTGGCATGCTGGTATTGCTGTTACTATCGTTGTTGCTACTATTGCTACTAACAGAAAAACAAACTATACAAGTTTCATTATCATCGGTTGGGCGAGGAAGGAGTCCCAACTGCTTGTCTGATGACGTTGGGGTTGGCCGTGTGTTATAGACATATTTGGGCACTGCAACCCAAATCACATATGTCCATAAACCAAGGGCTTCTAAGTTCCTAAAAGTGTTGTATCATACCGTAAAGGAGCAAGTTCGGCTGATTACATCATCTCCCAGAAGTTTTCCATGAAAAACCACTCAGAACTGGTCAAAGCAGGACCATACAAACTGCCCAGTGCAGAGGGTGCGATGCATCTCACCTAACACATGCAAAAAGTGTGATGCATACTGAAAAGCCCTTCTGTAGGGTGTGATGAGCGAGAGCAGACAAATGGCACAAGCAGTTTGCTAGGTGGAAACCCAAAGAATCTTCTATAAACTGCTCATTTGACACTTGCCTTTCTGAGTTCGCCTAGGGATGAGTAAGAGATCTAAAATCTCCATGTGGAACTAAGAACTATCAGAGATATGACACTAATCAAAATCCCAGAAGCTGACTCACCCCCCTGCAAATATCTATAAATGGATCCCTCATCCAAGAGATCCAGGGGTCGAAATTTGGTAATTTGCAAAAAGGTGTTGTTGGTTTCTCTTTGAAGACATTGTTGGGTGATCTTGCTTTGTGTGAGGTGAAGAGGGCTCTCAAGCTGGGAGGATGGCACTGGGTCGGACCAAGTGGTTGTAATCCTCTCTTCTATGACTTTTACTAATAAAGCTATTTGATTTTTCCTCCATATTCTTGTGTATCTCTAAATATTATGTTGATATATGCATTTTTATGGTCAATATATATCTGATCCTATATTGTTTACATTGAAAGATCTCTATGCTTTGATGGTATTATGCTGTTGTGAATCTACAGGTGCTCTTTGAAGCAGGACAAGTAAGGAAGCAGTGGCGAGATTATTTCAAAGGGGAAAGGAAACAAGCAAGGAGCCAAACAGAAGACTGAGGTTGGTACTCTCTGCTTCTTTCTCATCTCTCTCTTGTAAAGGAAAAACAAGTGACTTTAATCTGTTTATTTCTAAGATAGCTACCTGTCTTAGTGCGACTAGCAGCTCTGAATAGACACTAGATTTCCCGATAACAAGACAAAGAGAAACCAGCAGCACCTCTTTGCAAATTACCAAATTCCAACCTTTGGATCTCTTGGATGAGGGATCCATTTATAGATATTTGCAGGGGGGTGAGTCAATTTCTAGGATTTTGATTAGTGTCATCTATCTGATAGTTCTTAGTTCCACAAGGAGATTTTAGATCTCTTACTCATCCCTGGGTGAACTCAGAGAGGCAAGTGTCAAATGAGCAATTTCTAGAAGATTATCTAGGTTTCCACCTAGCAAACTGCTTGTGTCATTTGTTTGCTCTCACTCATCGCACCCTACAGAAGGGATTTTCAGTATGCATCGCACTTTTTGCATGTGTCAGGTGAGATGCATCGCACCCTCTGCACTGGGCAATTGGTATGGTCCTGCTTTAACCAGTTCTGAGTGGTCTTTCATGGAAAACTTCTGGGAGATGATGTAATCAGCTGACCTTGCTCCTTTAGGGTATGAAACAACACTTTTAGGGACTTAGAAGCCCTTGGTTTATGGACATATGTGATTGGGGTTGCAGTGCCCAAATATGTCTATAACAGTTGCCCCCTAAAGCATGAGGTCGTAAATCTTTTAATGTCGGGTGAAATGCTTTATAGTGAGGATCCAAGGTTTTTCGCACTGGAAGGTGACCTGTAATAAGATACAATACAATACATTATATTCATAATATTTTCATGATCTAGCTGAGGTGGGCATTCCCATGATCAGCTTGATAAATTCGTTTCATGTACATAGGACAGACAACCGTCTGTGTGGAGACTGATGATTCTGGTAGAGCCATCATCCCTTAGTTTGGATGATTATCTCTGCAACAATGATGTACATTTGATGTCTTAATTCTCCTAAATATATCACAGCCCGGATGGATGAAACTAGATCCGGGGTCTTCAAAACTCGTTCAATCTTTGCCCGAAGTACAAGTCGATCCATGTGAAAAGATGTTCTGATGTCGAACATGGAAAGACATCACCTGATTACCCGCCAATGATGTGAACTGTTAACAGGCGCGAGAGGAATCACCAATGATGATGATGACCCTCAAGGTACTGCAGTACAATTCACGTGGTGTGAATACATGAGTTGATTTTGAACACCACGCAAAGTCTTTCGATCGAAGGCCATTAATGTAAACCTGTCGCCCGAAGTGAGAAACTTGCCATTGAGGCATTATTACACAAAAAGATCGAGCGTTTGTCTTGTTCGGCGATTACTGACTATCATTTGCTCGACCTAAATCCCTGAACTAAACTGCAAACTGTGACCAAAAACCAAGTTAAAGTCTCATTCCTTGACCATCGCACCCTCTCCTTTAGGAAATCTAGATGCATCGCACCTCCCGTGTGCAGTAGGTGGGATGCATCCCTGTTTCCCTGTGTTACAGGTGCGATGATCAGACAAGACTAGATCTGCCTCCAGATTTTGGCTTTTTCTCCACTCTCTTCAGTTTTATTCAGGAGTTTTGTTGTCTATGATCAGTAGACCACTGTTGAAACCCCCTTTCTTTGCATCATCCAACCTCTATTGTATAAATAATTGTGAATGTTTTTATGTATTGTGCGCCATTTACAGTTCTCTTTTACGAAGAAGTAGCTTAATCAAACTGTCGTCTTTTGATTTGGAAGTGTCGCAAGTGTCGTTTTCAGTCAAAGAAAAGAATCCTATTGTTCTTGATAGTCGATTGTACTGTTACTCTTGTATTTGATCTGAATTAGTAGTATTTCAAGTGTCAAAAGCATTTTTCAATTCAAAATCGTAAAGTGTCGTCTTGTCTCCTTTTCGTTTTGAAAAGAAAATCATTAGTACTGTCGCTTTGAAAGAAGGAATAATTCAGATTTGTGCTTAGCATTCTTTTTGTCATTCACACATTAAGAAAGCGGAAAACAAATACATGCACGTGCATTTGCATTTAGACTGCTTGTTGATTTTGATTTAGGACAGTGCATCTAGTGTGTGCTCTCTACTCTATGTTGAAATGATTTCATTTCTCTTTCCTTAGTAGCTAGGATTTTCATTGCAAAAAGAAGATTAAACGACTATTTATCATCTTAGATTACATTTTAGGAATTGTATATCTACATCATGCGGTGAACCTGAAAGGCAAATTTCTTAAGAAAGATCAACTGTAAAATAAATTCAATGAACATAAAAACACTTTGGAACCTAACGCACAACATCTAGAAGTCTAGGCTAGAGACGTATTCCGATGTCGTAAAGCCTGGTAACTGTCGCTTTCATCGTAGGTTGGGTGATTCCTCCTCTTTGAGACGATAAGTGCTAGTACGGACTTGTGCTCCCATGTACCATCTGTTGTAGGGAAAAGTATCCGATTCGGATGACCCTATCCCACTCTAAGGGTGATAGTACCTCAGCAACAACTGTAAAGAAAACTACTTAAGGTTTACTTCTTTATGAAAGCAAGAGAGAATGAGGAAATGCACTAACCGTTGTCTTGCGCTTAATGTCGAATCCAAACTCTTCTCTTTGCTTGCTTGCTCCCAGCTCCTTGCTCTTTTGCTGGCCCAGCTACAATGAGATCCTGCAAAATAACAAAGAAGGAAACTACAAGAAGCATGCAATCATAACTGATTCAAGGATTAGCATAAATCAAATATACAATTATCACAATACATCATTGAAACAAGTGCATATAGAATAACCTCAATAGCTTTTATTAATGGAAGAAGTAAAGTTCTGAGAGTGTTACAACCATTGAAGGCCCCAATCCAGCAACACCTCCCAGCAGAAAGAATTTCTCCTCTTCACCTACTTCAAGCAATCACCCAATAGCTCTATAGTGAAACCAACAGCATATCATTACTTTGCACAAAATTCCAGCCTCCTGAGCTCATAGGAGAGAGCTCAATATATAGATGAATTGAGAAAGGATGAGTCAGCTTGCAACTGATGTGTAGCTGCCTTGTGTCCTCTCTCTCTTCAGTTGATCTTCAGTTCTTGAGTCCACTTGGAGAACCTTGCTTCCACTTGGAGAAACAGAGCCTCTGACTCATCACAAGGTGAAATCCCTGATCCAAGTGTCATTTTTGGAAGATTCCAGAGCAATGACTCAGTGTGCCACTTGTCCCATCTCGCTCAGCGCAGGTGGCCTTTGTTCTACCTGCTTTGCAACGCAGGTACACCATGGAGGAGTTGAGTTTCAGCGTAGAAGCCTAGTGGAGCACCTGCTTTGATTTCAGGATTGCTTATTTTTGAGTGTTTTCAGGTGGAGAACTGATCTGAGAGCTGTTGGTTTGCTGACCTTGTTCCTCTAGGGGTAGGAACATCATGTTTAGGGACTTTGGATCCCTTGGATTATTGACAATTCATGCCTGATGCTGCAAGGCACAAAATTGTCTATAACAGATGCCCCCTAAAGTATGAGGTCGTTTATCGGGTGAAATGCTTTATTAGGAGGATCCGAAGTTCATTCAATCTGCTGAGAAGTGTCCTGTAATAAGATACAATACAATACATTATTTTTCATACTTTTTCATGATCTAGCTGAGGCGGGCATTCCCATGCTCAGCTTTATAAATTCATTTCGGTACATAGAACAGACGATCGTCTGATGGTAGACTGATAATTCTCTGCTGAAATTATCATCCTTTGAGAAGGATGATCATCTGCTGCAATGATGTACACATCAAATGTCTTTATATCCTGAATATATATCGCAGCCCGGATGGATGAAACTAGATCCGGGGTCTTCAATCTCTTCCGATCTTCACTCGATGTACAAGTCGATCCATGTGAGAATTTCTTGAAGTCGAACATGGAAAGACATCGCTTGATTACCGGTCAATGATGTAAACCGTTAACAAGCGCGAGAGGAATCACCTATAAGGATGATGACCCTCAAGGTACAGCAGTACAATTCACATGGTGGGAATAAAGGACTTGGCGTCGACCACCATGCAAAATCCTCTGGTCGAAGGTCATTGATGTATACCTGTCGCCGGAAGTGAGAAACTTGCCATTGAGGCATGCAAGCTTCAAAGTACTGAAGGGGTTGTTCCTAGATCAACTCCTTGGATAATGAGCTGATGTCGACAAGGAGCGATCCGTCAAAGGAGGGCCTTAATGAATCCCACATCATGGACACGGAACGGAGCTAGTGATTGTGATGAGGTGAAAACAAACTGTGATGTATGATTCAGGGTGGCAGTCATGAAATGGATGAAGGACAATGTATGGCAGTGGATGGGACACGGTTGACTCTTTGCAGAACAACATCTCTTGAACATATAACGACACTGATGTGATGGATCGGTAGCATTACCCCAAATGTGGATGGTGTGGCGAGGACCATGGTGATGAGACCGGTGAATGAAACAACCCAACCCGATGTGATACGGAGGACAAAGTGTCATGTTCAAGAGCAACTTGCTACCATTAAAGCTGTGAGGTTCTCCCAATTTTTCCCCAGTCATTGCTGACCAGTACCTCTTTATTTTTATCAAGCTTGAGGAGGATAACATATGCTTGTTCTATAACCTGCCCTTCGGGCAAGCCCATCGCTATGTTTTAACGAGCCTAGCGATAGGGAAACTCGTTCTTGTCTAAAGACAAGTTTGTCGCTATTTAATGAATTTAACGAGTCTAACGACAAGGATAACTCGGTCCTTTTCATTTTTAGAGAGTCTGAAAAGGTACATAAAGTCAACTCCAGAATTCCTTTTTCGTCATTTAATCCCTTAAGTCCGAAAAAGTATAAAACAATACAGAAGGGATGAATTTTCGATTGCTTTAACGAGCCGAACAAAACAAGCGCTCGATCTTTTTGTGCAATAATCCCTCAGGTCCAAAAAGATTAAAATCTAGAGGAGGGATAGCTCTTCCGGTCGTTTAACGAGCTGGAAGGCCAAAACTCGGCAAACTTTTCATATTTTACGAGTCAGGAGAAAAGAGCTCAAAGAAGACTCGTCTTTTGAGGAACGAGTGATAAACAGGGATAGCAGCAGATTCCAGGTACAGGTTGGAATTTTCCAATCACGGCAGTGTCACAAGGATGGCTAAGTGAAATCACTCTTCGCAACTGTTCCTCAAAATGGGTAAACAAACATATGGAGATGAACGATTGGCCAAATGAACGGATGGAGGTGAGACTGCAAGAACACGACCAAGGGCTTTAGTATGGCTGTCAAAGGTTACATTTACCAAGGTTATTTACCGGTTCATTTTTTCTGGGTGAGCTTGAACTCTAGGGGAAGATTGCTCACAACTTATGTTTATTTTTTAACGAGCATGAACTATGTGCTAAAACTGCTCGGATCTTGCGTTTATTTTTTAACGAGCATGAATTGTGTGCTAAAACTGCTCGATTATACCAGTCATAATACAAGAAACGCCTCAGGTGAAATAGCTATTTTTTTTTAAGGAGCTTTATCTCACGAAGCTATGCTCCTATTTGGCAAGTTTTGACTTTTGCCCCACATCCTTTCTTTATGCAAGCTTGAAACGGCTAATCCTACGAGTTTAACGGGTTAGACCTACAGGTTTAAAGGGAGGACCTAAAAATTTAAAAAATAAATAGTCGTCCCGTGCTTGCACTCCAAAAGGTTTGCATGCCCCCAGGTATAAAGTATAATTTCGAGGCGCTGCCTCTTTCTTATTATCCGAAAAATGGTTTTATTTGCTGCCGCAAACTGAACTCTCTTTTCGGCGATGTCTATCATTAGGTTGCTAAGGATGGTGACTACTTGTTGCAGCAATTTCATCTCTTTCTTTGGAGGCTGCCCCTACTTATCCTTCAAAACATATGTTTTAATGGGTGAGGCTTGCCTTCAAAGATGGTGGCTACTTGCTGCCACAAATGGATCTCCTTCCTCAGGAGAGCCTACTTACCTAGACAAGGGGAGCGAGAAGCTGATTATCTCACTCACATAACTTTGACAAAAGAATCTTATTCTAGAACAACCCTCTCTTCCTTCCTTCGGACGGGGTACGGACTAGTCATATTCTTCTGCGGAAATCAACTTTATACCCAAGGTTTCCTCTGCCCAAGGCAGGCCAGGGTGCATGCCCCCTGGGTCCCAGTTACATCTTTCCGAATCACTCGCATTCATCGGGAAGTAGAACCGGGGGTGGAGGCATTCCTTGAGTGAATAAACCGTTAAGGGATGGTATTTGACTATTTGCGATGCGTGATCCTGGAAATGAAAGTTGGTCTACGAGCTTGACCATTCTTCCTTCGTGTGGAAAACACATAACTCTGAAGAGTGAGGACACTATTGCCTCCATGCAATATATATAGTCTCGTCCAAGGAGTAAGTTATACACCAAGGGTCCTTGGACGACCATGACGTTCATATGAACTGTCTTCCCCTTCAATGTAACGGGAACATTGGGGAGAATCCCTAACGGGCGACTGGTTCCTTTATCAAAACCTGATAGATTTCTCATCTCAGGTAAAAGCGCAGGGGAACCCAGTGCTTTCCAAGCAATAGAGGAAAGGATACTCACAGAAGCCCCTTCATCAATGATAGTTCCAGCCATCACCATTCTGTAGATTTGGACGATGATTCTGAATGGGATACTGGCTGGTAACCGGGGTCTGCCTAGTTGATTCCAATCAAAGGACACAACCAGGTTGCTTGGTGGTGGGACCGAATACACGGCCGGATACGACCCTGACGATGTTCCTTCCTGCGATAAAGGAAAGAATCTTTATGGTGTCATCCTTATTCTCTTCAGTGAGGGTGTCATTCGAAGATGAATCTTCAACGACGGTGTCATTTGAGGATGAAACCTCTGAAGGAAGAACCGGGTCAACTGCCGTTTCGACCTTTAGACTTTCGTCTGGTCTGGATTCAGTAGGTTTATTCTCAATGACGGACACTTCAGCTGACCACTTGAGCGGGCCAGCTGGATTTTCAACTATCGAGGGATTAGGCACGAGTTTTTGGTATCCAGGAGGAAGTCGTAACGGTGATACCGGACGATCTTCCAAAACTCTCTTCGCCTCATCTAAGAATGGACATCGGTGGATGGCGTGATCGCCTTCACACAACATACAGGGTGATCTTGATCTCCCTTTTCATCCTTCACTCTCGCTAGTTGATGGACTGCAATCAACATGACTACCAGAGGTTGATGCTACCGGATTGTGCAACCTGGGGGACCAGTCCCTTAGTATCCGGGGAATACAAGGACAATCACGATGGAAGTGGGTCCCTTTGCAAATGACACATGGCGATTTAGGCCCGGTCGATGCAGTGTGTGGATTTTTGTCAGATGTCTTTTGCTTGCCCCCAGTCGCCTTCGCCATAGGCCCCTTCTGCTTCTTTTCTCTCTTCTTCTTTTCCTTCTTCTCCATGGGAGGCTGACTTTTGCCGGCTCTACCCTACGAAGATGAAGGATCAGAGGAAGAATTGTAAGAGGTGGAAGGCTGGTGGGTAGCTCGAGACTGGTCTGACTGTTGATTCGACTGCTCAGGATTAGTGGCGATTTGAACTACATTAGTTGAAAAGAGCCATACAGGTAGGCCAATTGTCAATCCTGGAAGTGACAATGTGGCCATATGAGGCGCACCAACATCTCCCCAAGAGGAGAAGGGATTGGGACTTCCACCAAGGTGACTTCCTTGGTTGGTGGGCTCCATACTTTTCAACTGAAAGATCAACGTGGGAATAACAGGTGATTATGTTCCGATTAAAATAAATTTTATTAACGACGCTTTAGACACAACTTTGCTTTTTCATGTTTTAAGAGTCGAGAAAAAGCTAAAGATGACTCTAGTCTCCTTCGATGTTTTAACGAGCCCGAAGTGACAAATGCTCGGATGGACTTTTTCAGTTATAGAGTTTGAAAAAGGCCAAAAGAAACTACTCTGGAGTTCTAGGCAGAGGGTGTGCCAAACTTTTCGCGAAACCACAGAATACGTTTTACGGTACGGGTGGTCGATCTTTGTGAATGCTGTGTTCACTGCATCGCGATCAGTAGGGCGGCCGACACGGCTTCCTATGGATAAAGGCTTTGTTCCTATAGGGGTCTCCCAATATATACGCGACGGTACGTGGGAGCACAAGTCCGTATTAGTGCCACCGACTCTCAGGAGGAATCACCCACCTTCGTAGAGATCGACAGTCACTACGTTTAACGACGCCGGAACACGTCTCTACCTAGACCTCTATGTGTTTGCGTTATGTTTCAAAGCGTTGTTAAGTAAATTGGATTTATTTTAATGTTGATCTTGCTTAGCAGTTTGCCTTTAAGGATCACCACGAGATGTATGTAACAAATTCCTGAATGCAGTCTAAGATGAGAAGCAAACTTTTCAATCTTTCAACTTTGAAAATCTTAACTACTGAGGAGAAGAAAGGCTAATCTTTTCACACAGATCGTAGAGCACACACTAATGCAAAATTTCCTAAATCAGCATGCAAACAGTCAAATGCAAAATGCACAATGCATGTATTTTCTTTTCCCTTTCTTAATGTTGATGTATTACAAAAAGAAAGTTGTTATATCACTTTGATTTCGATTTAAAGCGAAAGTAAACAAGCTAGTCCAAAATCAAAAGACACCTTAAGATTTACTTGTTTAATCACTGGAAATACATGAAATCAAACCATAATGACGAAAGTAAAAAGACTAATCAGCTATGGATAGCAAACAAGCTAACTCTTTAGACCAGCAAAATGCCTAACACAGGTTCAGATCTAAGAGGCCAAAGCAAGACTAGTTCACTTTCGTTATGGGAAATTGTAAATGATGGAAGAAATACAAAAGAACAAGTACAATTTCGTTATATAACAGAGGCGGAATGATGGCAAGTAAGGTTGGTTTCAGAACAGGTACAAGACTGGTAACTGGCTGCAAAATCTATAGTGAAAACAGGCAAGAAAAAGGGAGGAAACCCCAAATGCACAAGGCAAATTTGGGCCAACGCAGGTGCTGCACAGCCAGTTTGGCTCTCAGCGCAGGTAGCCCCTTCGGGACCTGCGTTGCAAAGCAGGTAGCCTGTGTACTACCTGCTTTGGAAAACGAAAGTTGCGTTTTCTCAGTTTCCGGGTCACAATTTTCTCAAAAATTCACAGTTTTTGCTCAAATCAGAAGCTATCAGTCAAGCACACACTAAGGGATGACAAGGAAGACGAAAAGCTATCACTAAGAGCTTACAAGGATCCTTGTAGATCAGCTCTTCAAATCATGAACATGCTCAGAAATGAGCTAGAGTAGCTGCCCTCTACTTCGCTTTTGATATAGTCAAAAGCTTTTCGATTTGGTACTCTTTTGTTCAGGAAATGAATAGCAAAATACTACAAACAATCAAACAGATACGATCCCCAGTGGAGTCGCCAGTTTGTTGTAGGGAAAAGTATCCGATTCGGATGACCCTATCCCACTCTAAGGGTGATAGTACCTCAGCAACAACTGTAAAGAAAACTACTTAAGGTTTACTTCTTTATGAAAGCAAGAGAGAATGAAGAAATGCACTAACCGTTGTCTTGCGCTTAATGTCGAATCCAAACTCTTCTCTTTGCTTGCTTGCTCCCAGCTCCTTGCTCTTTTGCTGGCCCAGCTACAATGAGATCCTGCAAAATAACAAAGAAGGAAACTACAAGAAGCATGCAATCATAACTGATTCAAGGATTAGCATAAATCAAATATACAATTATCACAATACATCATTGAAACAAGTGCATATAGAAGAACCTCAATAGCTTTTATTAATGGAAGAAGTAAAGTTCTGAGAGTGTTACAACCATTGAAGGCCCCAATCCAGCAACACCTCCCAGCAGAAAGAATTTATCCTCTTCACCTCCTTCAAGCAATCACCCAATAGCTCTATAGTGAAACCAACAGCATATCATTACTTTGCACAAAATTCCAGCCTCCTGAGCTCATAGGAGAGAGCTCAATATATAGATGAATTGAGAAAGGATGAGTCAGCTTGCAACTGATGTGTAGCTGCCTTGTGTCCTCTCTCTCTTCAGTTGATCTTCAGTTCTTGAGTCCACTTGGAGAAACAGAGCCTCTGACTCATCACAAGGCGAAATCCCTGATCCAAGTGTCATTTTTGGAAGATTCCAGAGCAATGACTCAGTGTGCCACTTGTCCCATCTCGCTCAGCGCAGGTGGCCTTTGTTCTACCTGCTTTGCAACGCAGGTACACCATGGAGGAGTTGAGTTTCAGCGCAGAAGCCTAGTGGAGCACCTGCTTTGATTTCAGGATTGCTTGTTTTTGAGTGTTTTCAGGTGGAGAACTGATCTGAGAGCTGTTGGTTTGCTGACCTTGTTCCTCTAGGGGTAGGAACATCATGTTTAGGGACTTTGGATCCCTTGGATTATTGACAATTCATGCCTGATGCTGCAAGGCACAAAATTGTCTATAACACCATCGAGTATATATTGGGAGACCACAATAGGCTATATCATTTATCCTTAGGAAGCCGTGTCTACCGCCCTATCGATCACAATGCACTGAACACAGCATTCGGGAAGATTGACAGCCATACCATAAAAAGTATTCTACATTTTTGCGATTGGTTTGGTAATCCCTCTGTCTAGATTTATAGAGTAGTCTCTTTCATTCCTTTTCAGACTCCTTAAAGGAAAAGGTCCATCTGTGCACTTGTCACTTCAGGCTCATTAAAAATCGAAGGCGACTAGAGTCATCTTTAGCTTTTTCTCGACTCTTAAAAAGTGAAAAATCAAGTTGTGTCAAAGCGTCTAAAATTAATTTAACACGGAATAACATTTTCCCCTCTTATTTTGAGTTGATCAAATAATCCGCAATCGTGGAATAAAGTCAATCAAAACCCCATCATTCGCAGAGACTAACGAGTCAACTGCCTTTGACTCCGGAAACCAAAACATTCTGGGTCAAGCGAACTCGTTTAACTGGGCCAAAGTCTCCTGGTTTGTTTGAAACTTGTGTTTCAACATCCTCTGAGACTCTAGTTACTCCAACCATTTCTGGTATACCTTCCTCTATAGAAGAAGTTCCTCAGTTACAAGAGGACATTAGAACTGATCCTAGTGTAACAGTAAACACTTCTTATCCTGCCAGCTCCATCCAGGGTTGATTCGGAAGGTGTTACCCCTCCAACATCTGTCACTGCAGAATCTATACCTTCTTCGACACCAGAAATATTTTACGGACCTGACGGTCTGCCTCTTCCACTTGGATTGATTGCTATAGAAGAGATTACGGAGGATCTTCCATCCAGTACTCCATCGCATTTTGGGACTGAGATCCACCTATATCCTTCTACTTCAGAAGTTAATACCCCTTCATCGCAAGTTCCTGTAGAAGCGTTGGGAAGTCTTTTGGATAGACTCGATATGTCTGGACAACCATCGACATCTGGGACTATCTCGTCTGATACAATGGTAGCAGAACCTCCTGCCACCACTTTGACGATGTTCGCTGGTATACCATTTGTCCCAACTAGCTCTCAACCGCTAGAAGGAGTCCACCCAGGGACTATTTCGACAGTATGGTATGTTCCCGTTTATTCATCTGGAATGGTATCTGGAATCTCTTATGTTGAATCTCAACAAATTGATCCTTCACAACAATATCAATTTGGGCAGTCTAGTCTCCAAAGGCCAATCATTCCCTTGAGCACTAGATTGCCACCATATGGAGAGAACTACACCCTTTCATTGTTCCCTCCCGGAGAATAACCATATGAGAGTTCACAACTGAATTCAAGTCAAATTGGAATCACATCCAGCGGTTGGGTGCCAATACTGCCTCAACAATCAAGAGTTGTATACTCAATGCAACCGAGTCTCCCTGTGTCGAACATCCCCACTACACCTGCTATTGTGATAGTGTCCCAAGTACAAGCATTACATGTTGTATGCCAACCTCAAGTTTCTCAGGTCATTGTACAACAACCTATTGTCTCCACGACACAACCGCAATCACCAGTTAGTGGCTCCTTAACTGGAGCGACTCAGGCTCAAACGGGTACTATTACCCCTCATCTTGGTCAAATGTTCAGTATTAGGCAACAGCAAATGGTTTCACAACCATGGCTGGTGTAATATCAACAACCACAATTCCAACAAGCTTACCAAGGACCTGAGAAGCAAAACTTTGCAGGTAATGGGCAACCGTATATTCAAATATGCAAAGACCCACTGCTTAGGCGATCCCATATTATCCTGGGTACGCTTCGCCAAACCTGAATCAATAGTTGCCCTTCGTGGCGACTCTAGAGTTACCAGATCTAAATCGGCTAATGAACGATCCAATCGCTTATGCCCCTTGGTGGCCGGCAATTCCTCATAAACTTCCGTCAGATATTCCTAAATTTAATGGAAATCTGGGTGAAGACCCGTTGAATCATGTGATGACCTTTCACCTGTGGTGTTCATCCAACACTCTCAATGATGATTCGATTCGACTTCGCCTTTTTCAACAAACGTTAACTGGTCTGGCAGTAAAATGTTACATCAAATTGCCTAGAGCTTTGTTTGACAACTTCAGCACCCTTTCCACAACCTTTTTAACCCATTTTCAATTACCAATAAGATATGAAATAGGAACAGAGCTTTTTACCAACTTCAAGCAAACAACGGCCACTCACATATCCGATCATATTCATGAATGGCGACGTCGTCGTAGAATGGTAAAAACATATGTCCCTGATCAGCTACTAGCTGAATGGTTTATTAAGTCTTTGTTAACTTCTATAACAGAAGATGTGGCGAAGGGAGGGGTTGTCACTGAAGAGTAGGTGATTACTCGTGCACAATATCTAGACTTGATCTATACTCAGTATGGCACGCTCTATGACAAAATCCCTAATGCTCCAAGACCAGAATTTTTTGTTCCTCCTCCTCCTAAATCAAAGAAATACTCTCATGTCGGCGATGGCGTGATAGGTACGAGAGCAAAAAATTGACAAAGGCTACATCTAAGAAAGCCCGTAAGATTTCTGATCAAAATGCAAATGAAGAAATTCTAGCCTCGAAGGTTAATGCCGTGTCAACTGACAAAGGAAAAGAACTGAAGCAACCAGGAGGTAAGAAGAAAGGGAAGAGAAAAAAGAAGAAACAGGATGATTCGTCTCCTGAAAAATCTTCTGCAAACCCTTCTGGGCAAAAGAAACCTACTCAGCCATGCCTCATATGCGATGAGATCATTGGACAAGAGATTTTCCATATAAAGCTGAAGTTAAGAAATTCTTTAAGAATTCAAAAACCTCAGCAGTATTGACTGATCCGTTTCCAAACCCAGGAACCAATCTGGTTGCTAGTGACAATGCTTCCCCATCCCAATTCCTTATGCTGTCCATTTCAAAACAGCAAAAGGATGCTTTGATATCGACAAGGAATAAAGATTACGGGAATCCACAGCTGTCGAACAACAAGGCTACTAATCAACCTAGTAGTTCGACAACAACTTCGAACGAAGTTGTGCCACCCATCATTCCTGAGCTAATGATAAAGCCACCAAAGGGAGTAGCACACAAATCGACATTTAATCCTCGTGCCAGAGCGGCACATAATTATAATATAGTAGAGGACCTGGCCTAATCGTCGTCCGCTATGTCGACACTTGAAGTACTGCAAAATTGCCCCTCCCAAAAGCAGGCTCTATTATCAACAATAGGTGGGATTGACCCAGCGGATTCCAATCTTGTGGCCTTTAATCATAAAGGATATGAACCTCAGTTACTGTTGAGCCCCAAACTTGCATCTTTCCTATACACCTTTCTAGAATTTTTCCATTTACCTGGACCTCCTAAGCTGTCAACATCATTGCATATTGAGTTTAAAAGAGCACATAAAGTGGTTTCCTAACTATGTTTTCTGTCTTTTGTTTGAATTATATTTTTGCTCATTGAGCTGCGGAATCTTGTCACTTTCCGTAGCCAGTTCAACTTTCCGCAACCTTTTTGTTAAATTCTATATTGCAGGTGTCTTCAGGCAAATCGAGCCACATGGGCAAGTTGGAAATGACGTGGACATGGACCAAGTCCTATTGGCTCAGTCGAATTCATCAAAGAAGGCCGTGGTCAAAGGTGGTCAAGCGGTGGTCAAATATAAGAGTCCTACAGCAACAGGACTCCATTTTTCAACACGTGAAGACTTGCGTGGCCGTTCCTAGATCTCTGGGGACATATCAACACCTGTGGACTGCTCCATAAGGTGAATCCAACAGCCACCCTCAATAGATTTAATCATCACGGCAGCCATGATGCTAGATCCCTGGACGTTGTTGTTCACGTGTCCTCTGTCAGTGCAGTTTTTAGGAAATCAGTTATGTAAACGTTTGCTATAAATAATGTGTTTCCATACACATAATAGTTAGTCTTTTGTAATGTAATTTTGCTATTAAGAAAGCCCACTGTGTCGTGACACTGTTTCGTTGTTATGACTGCGTTTTGAATATATGAGAAGACTCCGTTTATAAGCATAATTCGTGGTTGATAGCTGTTGCCCGACGTTGTGCAGAGGGCCCCTGCACACGCCGAGGTTTCGTTTATTGTTGTATAGTTTCATGCTGTGTTTCCTTACGTTCATTATGCCATAGTTATTCACGTGTATATATTGCATTTCTTATGGTATTAACATTTTATTTTTCTCCATAATTTTATATGCTTTATACTGTTGTTAATTGATCAGTGTATTTGTTCCAGATTAGAGTAGGTAGCCCGGGCATTTGCATATAGTTTCCAAAATGACTAATGACATGGAATCAGTCTTGTCTTTATGCTGATTTATTTTTCTTAGTTTTTAATTCCAACACTGTTTTGTTTATTTCAATTCTGTTCATTTGCGTTATTAGTTAGATTAGATATTAAATTACTCATATCATTGTCAGTTACCTCCGAAAGCCATAGCGAGACTAATGGTGAGGGATTGAAATATGAGTGTGTAGTTTTATATTAGTTTATTTTTTTGCAAATTAGATATTGAATTGCTCATGTCATTATCAGTCACCTCCGAAAGCCATAGTGAGACTAATGGTGAGGGATTGAATTATGAGTGTGTAATTTGATATTAGTTTATTTTTCTGCAAATTAGATATTAAATTTCTCATGTCATTATCAGTTACCTCCGAAAGCCATAGCGAGACTAATGGTGAGGGATTGAAGTATGAGTGTGTAATTTGATATTAGTTTATTTTTCTGCAAATTAGATATCAGATTGCTCAAGTTGTTTATGATTACCTCCGAAAGCCATAGTGAGACTAATGGTGAGGGGTCATAATATGAATTGATGTAATTTGATTTTAGCTCTAATTTACTTGAAATTTTTGGATTTCTTTGAGTACAGTTTCTTTTGTATTTAGACAGCAGCAGGGATAATGGTTTCATGATCAATAGTTCACTGTTTGTTTGATTAGAATAGTGGCACATTTTCATTTTCTTTTAGGAATTAATTTCATCATTGCATGTTCTAAGATCTTCTGAAGTTTGAAGTTTTGGAAATCATTTTAAAGGACATAATTGCCTTGAATATTTATATCCATTTAGAATTTCCATTTCACAGTAGGAGATAAACTAAGATAAAAACCCCCAAAAACAAAATCAAAATCAAAAAGGACAAAAAGTAAGAAATATGTTATCTTGCACATATAGTGTGCCACACTTCAACAGTTTACGACTCCCGGATTGACAATTAATATAGCAATTTAGGACACTCTAAATTGACCAAACAATTTTTGCGTCGTTGTCAGGTAAGTGTAACTAAGTAGCCAATTTCTTATAAAAAAAAAAGGGAAAATTCATAACTTCTCGAAGTATGCTCTCCTCTTGCACCTAGTGTGATCTAGAGGATCAGAAAAGAGAGTTATTGGTTCAAAAATTTCTTGAGTATGCTCTCTTCTTGCACCTAGTGTGATCTGGAAGATCAGAAAGAGAATTATTAGCCTGACTTGAAGAAAAATAAAAAATGACATGCATAGAGCAAGAGATTCTAGGGGAAGGTTTATAGCTAGGGCCAAGAGTTCGATTTTTACAACTCCATCTACTTCAAGGCATAGACAAGATACACCTCCATCATCTCCAACTCACACTCCCAGCCTTAGGATTCCTGGAATTCAAGGGGCAGCAGCTGAATTAGGAGACTCTCCCACACTATCCATCAAATCTGACTTAGGGAAAGAACCTTTCTTCACTTCTACAAGGGAACATATTATAATTAAGGAAGTAGAATCACCTGAAGAAGAAGAGGGAGAATTTCCTCCCTGTTCACCATTAATAGAAGAACTAGAGGATTCGGAAATCTCTGAGGAAACTATCATGACAGAGGAAGTAGTAAACGGATTTGGAGGAGGAGGTAGAGGTAGAGGTAGAGGAGGAGGAAACAATGGAGGAGGTAGAGGTAACAATGGGGGAAATAGGGATGGAGATAACTCGTTTGGATTTCCTATAGTTGATGAGGGATCTCGAACAACAATGAAAAACATCTCACCATCTGTCCTCCCAAACTTTTATGGGTTGCGAAGTGAGGATCCTGAAACATTTCTGTTTGAGTTTGAAGTCGTGTGCCGAATTTATGACTATATGGAAGACTCTCAAAAACTCAAATTGTTTCCTTCAACATTGAAGGGAGCTACTTTGAAATGGTTCATGGGATTATTCACTCAATCTATTAGGACTTGGAATGATATGAAACCAACATTTTTGGATAGATACCTAGACTATTGCATGCCCACCAACCATAAGGATGAGGTATTCAAAATGGTGCAAAAAGAAGATGAAAACTTGGAGGATTTATGTGAAAGATTTCAATACAACCTGAAAAGAGAAAAAATGAGTAACTTAGATGAGGAGACCTTGAAAGCCCTTCTATTAAAAGCCATTAGAGATGAATGGATAGATATTTTAAACATGATGGGAAAGGGAGATATTTCTCAACTTCCACTTCATGACATAGCAGAACTATGTGTCCATCTCTCAAGGGGAAAATCTAAAACTGGAAAAGGGCCTAGAGATCCTTCTCTTATTAGAGAAAACAAATCTGCAACTGGATCAGTAAGTAGGGCTGAGATTGGCAATATGCTTGTTGAGTTCAAAATTGATATTTTAGGGAGCCTTAGTGAACAACTAGACACCCTTAAGATACAAAACAAGCAGAAATCAGAAGCTGAAGCTCTGTCCATCTTTTGTCCAAAATGTAGGAAGAAACATGCTCTAAGGGAATGCCCCTTGGATGCAAAAGTTGTAGAAACATGTTATGATTTGCTTGGAAAGCCATGAGACCAAGGATTGTCCTTCAATTCTCGAGCTCAAAGTTGTCTTTCAAGAAGATCCAAATTCAATAGAATCTCTTTGTTTTGTTTCAAGGAGACCTTGGCAGGGGCAACAAACTCAATGGTTTAACAACCCCATGAACTTTCAACCCCCACCAAATTGGAATCCTTGGCAACAACCTTGGTTCCAACCTCAAAATCCATATCAACATGGGTACAAGGTATGCAAAATCCTTATGGGAGATTTGCTCAATTTTATCAATATCCTCCATCTTTTCAAAATCAACAAGCTCCACAACTTCCAAATCAAAACCCACAACTTTCATTTCCATTTCCACAACCACAAAAAGCTTCTCAACAAAACCCAAATTCTCAACTCTTGCTTCCATTCCAACAAAAGACAAATCAACTACCATCCTAGCCATTGCCAAATCCCAATAATAAAAATCCTCAGAATGATTACATGGTAGAAGGACAACAATTTCCTACCTATATGATTGTTCCTCTTAATGATGTACAACTCAGGTCTGGTAGAGTTTTAGAAAAACCTTCTATAGATGCTCAAAAGCAAAGTATTTCTGAGGAAGATTCTCTTGAAGCCAATAAAGGTTCTGAATCTTCAAAACCCAAACACTCAAAAATAAAAATAAAAAGAGTCAACCCCCACAACTCCTATAGTTGAGCAACCTACATCTTCATCCATACCTCCTTTCCCTGAAAGATTACAAATTGACAAAGGGGTGGAAAAACAAATCTTGTTGCCTGACTATGATTGCCTAGATGAATTAAAGAATGTTTGTATCAAGATTCCCTTGCTACAAGCCATTATAGAGATTCCTATTCTAGCAAAAACAATAAAGGAGTTGAGTCTCAAAAGACCAGGAAGGAAACCAAGAGATACAAGAAGAATCCACCTGGTAGGAAAAATTGCAGATATCATGATGGGAAAAATTACCATGCAGAAATATGTAGATCCCGGTAGTCCAATTGTCAAGACACATATAAATGGGGTAGAAATTCCAAATACTTTGATTTACTTAGGGGTTGCTATCAACATTATGAGTAGACAGACTATGGAACAGCTAAAACTTCATAATCTTGTTTTTACACCTACCCTACTGCAACTTGCAGATAGATCAATAATCAAACCAGATGGTGTATTAGAAGATATTTCAGTCTCCTTAGACTCTCGGGAATATCCAGTAGATTTCATGATTTTGACTCCCAAGAGTAATTTAAGAGGGCACCCACTCATCTTAGGAAGACCTTGGCTAGCCACAGCGGATGCTTTCATTAGTTGTAGATCTGGAGATATGTACATTTCTGATGGTAATTCGACAAAGAAGTTCAATTTGTATCCTCCAGCAAAAGCAATTACAGAAGTAGGAGATAATGAATGGGTCGATGATGAAGACACTATACAACCTGTCTTTACCATTTCTGAAATTAGTGAAGATAGTCAAACTCTGAACACATTAGAAAATTTTGAAACATCTTCAAAATATGACCACACACAATTTCAGTTAGGTTCTAACATTGAGTATCTATCATCTAGACAAATGTCTCTTTACTTTATGGAAGAGTTTGGTAGTTCCGCCATTGAGATTTTTCCAAGTAAAACATTAAATATCAATAAAAATTTGGAAAAGTCACAACAGGAAGAGCTAACCAAAATCTTGTAAAAACATTCTACTGCATTTGCATGGGAGTATACTGATAAGAAAGGTATTGACCCTAAGACTTGCATTCATCACATCTACATCAAGGAAAACAGTAGACCAATCAGACAACCTCAGAGAAGGATGAATCCAAACCTTAGGGAGATAGTGAAAGAAGAGCTCCAAAAACTACTCAATGTAAACTTCATTTATCCAATTTCAGATAGCCGATGGGTTTCTCCTTTGGTTATAGTACCTAAAAAGAATGGTAACTGGAGGGTATGCATTGATTATAGGGAATTGAATAAAGCAACTTTGAAGGATCACTTTCCTTTGCCCTTTATTGATCAGGTATTAGATACACTAGTAGGAAAAAAGTCCTTTTCATTCCTGGATGGTTTCAGTGGCTATAATCAAATTCAGGTAGCACCTGAAGATCAAGATAAGACCACACTTACCTATCCATGGGGAACTTTTGCTTACCGAGTGCTTCCTTTTGGATTATGTAATGCACCCGCAACATTCCAAAGAGCAGTACTAGGAATCTTTTCTGATCTAATCCATGATTGTGTAGAGGTTTATATGGATGATTTTACAATTTATGGTAATTCATTTGAAGAGGCATTAGAGAATTTGGAAAAAGTCCTTATAAGATGTAAAAAAACCAACCTTTCATTAAGTCATGAAAAATTCTTTATGATGTTTACTGAAGGTATTGTTTTGGGACATCACATTTCAGGGGATGGGATTAAAGTTGATAGATCAAAAGTTGAAGTCATCTCCAAGTTACCTATTCCAAATTGTCAAAAATATGTTAGAAGTTTTCTGGGATTTACTAGGTACTATAGAAGATTTATAGAGAACTTCACTAAAATAGCATCTCCACTCTTCAAAATACTTACAAAATACTGTGAATTCAAATGGGATCCTGATTGCCAATCAGCATTTGAAACTTTGAAAACAATAATATTTGAAGCACCCATTGTGAGAGGGCCAAAATGGAAACTTCCTTTCCATATTTCTGGAGATGCTTCAGATACAGCTCTAGGGGTTGTGTTGGGTCAAAAGGATTTAGTTTCTTATGCCATTTACTATACCAGTAAAAACTTAACTCCCACGGAGTTGAACGATACTGTGACTGAAAAAGAGTTCTTAGTTGTTGTTCATGCAAGCAATAAGTTTATACATTATATAACAAGCTATGAAACTTTTATCCATACTGATCATTCTGCGATTAGATATCTAATGAACAAACTTGTTACTAATGGCAGAGTTACAAGATGGCTTTTACTTTTACAAGAATTCAATATTATTGTGTTGGATATACCAGGGAAACAAAATACAGTAGTTGATTTCTTATCTAGGATCCAGAATACTAAAGAAGATTCTCCTGTAGAGGATAAGTTTCTAGATGAATATTTATTTGCAGTAACTACTAAGACCCCTTGGTATGCAAATATTGCTAACTATTTGGTTACAGGGAAACTACCTCCACAACTATTTCCTAGTGAAAGAAGAAAGATTATTCAGGAAAATTCAAAATATTCATGGATTTCTCATGAATTGTTTAAAACAGGGCCAGATCTTGTGATCAGAAGATGTGTTAGGGAAGATGAAATGCCTGACATCCTCAAGGCATGTCATGATGAACCATGCGGCGGACACTTTGTTGACAAAAGGACAGCCTATAAAATCCTTTCTTTAGGATATCATTGGCCTTCCCTCTTCAAAGATGCAAAAGAATATGTCAAAAGGTGTGACAGCTGCCAAAGAGTGGGGAAACCGACCCTTTCAAATGAAATGCCATTGCAACCGCAGGTACTCATTGAACCCTTTGAAAAATGGGCTTTAAATTTCATTGGATCTATTAATCCACCATCTAAACAAAGGAAGTATATATTGGTATGTATTGATTATGTCACTAAATGGGTAGAAGCCAAAGCATTACTTTCTACTACTGAAAATTCAGTTGTTAATTTTCTTTATGAGGATATTTTTACTCGCTTTGGTGTTCCAAGAGAAATTGTGACAGATCAAGGAAGTCAATTCACATCTAACCTAGTGGAGAAGCTGATGGAAGAATACAAAATCAAGCACAGAAAATCTACTCCTTACCATCCGCAAGCAAATGGCCAAGTGGAGTCGACAAACAAAGTTATTGAAGGCATCATCACCAAAATTGTTCATCTACACAGAAGAGATTGGGCAGAAAGGCTTCCTGAAGCCTTATGGGCCTACAGAACTACATGGAGGAATACAACAGGACATTCTCCCTATGAACTTGTTTATGGGAAAGAAGTCCTGCTCCCCATTGAGTTTCAAGTCAAAACTTTCAAGATGGAAGTTCAATTGGGGATGGATCTATCAGAAGCCCAAAAGCATAGAATGGAGCAGTTGAATGAGCTAGACGAGATCAGACAAGAAGAAATCTTAAGAACTGATCTAGTTCAGTATCAAAGAGCTAAGTGGCATGATAAATACATCAAATATAAAAAGATTCAAGAGGGAGATTGGGCATTGCTATTTGATTCCAAGTTTAAAGACTTCAAAGGTAAATTCCAGACTCATTGGCTTGGGCCATATGAGATTGACAAAGTCTTTAGCAATGGAGTGGTAAGAATCAAAACCATTGATGAATTTCAAACTCCTCTTATTGTGAATGGCCACAGATTAAAGGTCTATCATAAGCCACTCTCAAAAGAAGAATTTGTCAAAATGTTTCAAGATAGTTCTGCAATAAGGCTGGTGAAGAAGAATCCTTCTTCTCCACCAGCCTAGCCTTTGTTCCTTTCTGTTTCTAAAAAAAAAATTAAAATTGTATAAGCCTGAAAACCAATCACTGATTGGCAGTCTTATACAGAAAATATAGAGCGAAAATTAGGAACACCTGACACCCTATATTTTCCACACAAAAAAAAACTCTCTCTCATTTCACAAGTTTTGTGACACTCCACTCCATTTCATTCCACTTCATTCCACTCCACTTCATTTCATTCCACTCCATTTCATCCATTTCATTTCATTTCACCAATAAAAGTTTCTTTCATGACCATTTTCATTCAGTCAGTTATCATCTCTCCATCTCCATTCAGTCAAGTGGTTGTTGTGTCATTTTCCACAGCTGAAACCAGTTTCCGCAGCCAGAAGCAGTTTCCACAGCCACCACTCTATTTTTCAAATTGACAGTCAAGATGTTAGTTCAATAATCATGAAAGCAAATGCAGGTATGACCGAGGACATATTATGAAGACATGGAGCACCTAAAGGCATCAATAAGGAGCAGTTGATCAAGGGTTAATGGACAAACAAATGGCAAAAATTCCAAGGTATGAGTAGAAATTTATTTCAAATAGCAATCAAAACACATTTTTGCATAGTTATTAAACCATGAGCTCCACTATATGCAATGATTGTCGTGATAGTCTCCATAACCATTTCACGACATTCCTCCACAAACCATGCATTTATTTTCCAAACAGTCTTATGATTAGCCTTTGGATTTAATTTGTGTTGGCTGCATTTTAACACTCCACCTGTAATCATGAGGACGTGGTCGATTTGACTACGGCTCTTCTCAGCCGCACAAAATCCGCAGCCGTTTCATCAACGTGTTTGCGTCTACTCTGCAGCCACCCAATTTAAAATTTTGTCGGATGTACTTTACTCTCCCTACTGTTCTATTGACATCATGGCTATATTTCCACCTTGTTCACATAAGCCTTCGCCCCATTTCATGAATTCACATCCGCTGCCTGTCCTCTGTTTTCTGCTCACAGTCACTGGTTAACTCCATAAACCCTGTTCACTCCTATAACCCAGTCGTCTCACTTCCGCTAAACCCTCCTCACGCAGACAAATTTTAAGAACATAAGGAGGGATGGGTCTGTTGTTGAGGGCAGAACCGGAAGGGCCCAAGTTTATGGAAGGATACCCGCAATTGAAAAACCTACTGAAGAAGGCCCGGTGGCTACGTTTCATTCAAAAATTTAAGGGCTACAATAAGGAGATTACAAAGGCTTTTGTGAGGTATTTTAACGGCCAGGAGGTGGAAATTTGGGACCTTAAGTTTACAATCACCGAGGCATCCATAGCAGCTGCTACAGAACTTCCCCAGGAAGGTGAACGCTGGTTCAAGAACAAGAGCTTTGACGAGAAGGCTTGGAGAGGCATATTGTGTAATCCAGGTATGGATGTAACTATATTCAAACGAGGAATTCCTGTCCATGCTTTAAAAGAGGAGTGGGCCAGCTTATTGTTAATTATTCAAAAGTTCATTACTTGTGAAGGCCGTTTTGGGGCAATGTATATGTATCATACCCGGTTGTTGATGAACTTTTTAGAAAACCAAACCCTCAATCTGCCCTAATTTTTATTGTTGAGCTTGAAAAAGATGTGCACAACAGTCCAAAAGAATATAGAAGACATAGAGCCCCATTTGTATCATCATGGGCTTGTGAAAATTCTAATTGAAGACCAATTGAAGAAAAATAGGGACACCTGGGAACGGTTTTTGGTGAGAAACTACTTTCAAGAGCCACCCGAGGTACCTGAGAGCAGTACAGCAAGAAGGAGTAGGAGGAAGGAGACAAGTGCAAGAATTCAAGACCCTCCTATTAGCAAAACCAAAGAAGTTGATCAAGAAGAGAGGCTGGAAAGAACCAAGAATAGAAACCAAGGAAAATCAAAAGGGAAACGAAACATAGAAGCTGTATATCAAACTTCAGAGCCTTCTAAAAAAGAAGACCACCAAACACTGTCTGAAAGATTAGTTTATCTTCGAGAACAAGTGGCTGCAGCCAAGAAGAAACGAAAAGGAAAGCAGAGTATGGAGGAAGATACTAGTCCACAGCATGTAAGAAGAAGCTCTAGGCTTAAAGGGAAATTAAAGACAGTAAAAACCAAAGGGCCCCACTTTATTGATTTGGGGGGGAAACCCCATAAAAGCCTCTAGCAACCTCTCCTGACCGTAGCCCACACCATACTTCCATTTCACAGCCAGATGTTGACATGAGTCCTCGGCCAGAGTTTGAAATCAGTCCTTCTCAACAGGATTTTGGAGTCAGTCCAAGGAAGGCTACACCCAAGGTAGACCCAAATCAGCAGGAGATGTATGATTATATAGAATCCTTAGAGAAAACAGCTGCAGGTCCAAGCACATCATCCACTCAGCCTCACACAGCACAAGAATCTCTAGTCCAATCGTTGAAACAAGAAGTCTTTGAATTGGAGGTTTTAAACAAACATATTAAAAATGAAAATGAAGCATTAAAGGAGCAAAGAAGATTGGACAAGATCATTCATGACAACACTATGTTACATCTGGGACTGTGGCAGAAAAAGAACAGGAAATTGAAGAAGAAATGCAAGAGGTTGAATACAGCACTTGTCAACCTCAAATTCAGATGCTTGATGAGGAAGCCCAGGATGGTAGTAGTACCAAGGAAGAGGAGAAGAGGGCTGGATGTACTGGCAGAAGTTTCAAAGCACATGGACTAAAGGGAGGATGATCAAAATTTTGGTTGCATGGGGACATGCAACACCTTCACAGTGGGGGTATGTTGAGCCCCAAACTTGCATCTTTCCTATACACCTTTCTAGACTTTTTCCATTTAACTGGACCTCCTAAGTTGTCAAACATCATTGCATATTGAGTTTAAAAGAGCACACAAAGTGGTTTCCTAACTATGTTTTGTGTCTGCTATTTTTAGATTTTTTCTCATTGAGCTGCGAAATCTTGTCACTTTCCGCAGCAGTTCAACTTTCCGCAGCCTTTTTGTTAAAGTCTATATTGCAGGTGTCTTCAGGCAAATCGAGCCACATGGGCAAGTTGGAAATGACGTGGACATGGACCGAGTCCTATTGGCTCAGTCGAATTCATCAAAGAAGGTCGTGGTCAAAGGTGGTCAAGCGATGGTCAAATATAAGAGTCCTACGGCAACAGGACTCCGTTTTTCAACACGTGAAGACATGAGTGGTCGTTCCTAGATCTCTGGGGACATATCAACACCTGTGGACTGCTCCATAAGGCGAATCCAACATCCACCCTCAATATATTTAATCATCACGGCAGCCATGATGCTAGATCCCTGGATGTTGTTGTTCACGTGTCCTCTGTCAGCGCAGTTTTTAGGAAATCAATTATGTAAATGTTTGCTATAAATAATGTGTTTCCACACGCATAATAGTTAGTCTTTTGTAATGTAATTTTGCTCTTAAGAAATCCCACTGTGTTGTGACACTGTTTCGTTGTTATGACTGCGTTGTGAATATATGAGAATACTCCGTTTATAAGCACAATTCGTGGTTGATAGTTGTTGCCCGAGGTTGTGCAGAGGGCCCCTGCACACGCCGAGGTTTCGTTTATTGTTGTATAGTTTCATGCTGTGTTTCCTTACGTTCATTATGCCATAGTTATTCACATGTATATATTTCATTTCTTATGGTATTAACGTTTTATTTTTGTCCATAATTTTACATGCTTTATATTGCTGTTAACTGATCAGTGTATTTGTTCCAGATTACAGTAGGCAGCCCAGGCATTTGCATATAGTTTCCACAATGAATAATGACATGGAATCAATCTTGTCTTTCTGCTGATTTATTTTTCTTAGTTTTTAATTCCAGCACAATTTTGTTTACTTCAGTTCTGTTCATTTGCTTTATTAGTTAGATTAGATATTAAATTACTCATATCATTGTCAGTTACCTCCGAAAGCCATAGCGAGACTAATGGTGAGGGATTGAAATATGAGTGTGTAGTTTGATATTAGTTTATTTTTCTGCAAATTAGATATCGAATTGCTCATGTCATTATCAGTTACCTCCGAAATCCATAGCGAGACTAATGGTGAGGGATTGAAGTATGAGTGTGTAATTTGATATTAGTTTATTTTTCTGCAAATTAGATATTAAATTTCTCATGTCATTATCAGTTACCTTCGAAAGCCATAGCAAGACTAATGGTGAGGGATTGAAGTATGAGTGTGTAATTTGATATTGGTTTATTTTTCTGCAAGTTAGATATCAGATTTCTCAAGTTGTTTATGATTACCTCCAAAAGCCATAGCGAGACTAATGGTGAGGGGTCAGAATATGAATTGATGTAATTTGATTTTAGCTCTACTTTACTTGCAATTTTTGGATTTCTTTGAGTACAGTTTCTTTTGTATTTAGACAATAGCAGGGATAATGGTTTCATGATCAATAGTTCACTGTTTTTTTTATTAGAATAGTGGCACATTTTCATTTTCTTTTAGGAACTAATTTCATGATTGCATGTTCTAAGATCTTCTGAAGTTTGAAGTTTTGGAAATCATTTTAAAGGACATAATTGCCTTGAATATTTATATCCATTTAGAATTTCCATTTCACAGTAGGATATAAACTAAGATAAAAAACCCCAAAAACAAAATAAAAATCAAAAACGATAAAAAGTAAGAAATAGGTTATCTTGCACATATAGTGTGCCACACTTCAACAGTTTACAGCTCCCGGATTGACAATTAATATAGCAATTTAGGACACTCTAAATTGACCAAACCAGCTCAACTCGCTTTCCTCTTTTAAGTGAAAGCCCTCAACAAAATTGTTCATCGAACAATTATTGATGAGGGGGCATCTACATGTATTATGTTAATGAGTTGCTGGAAAACTTTAGGCTCACCACCCTTGTCGCGATCGTCGACGATGTTAAAAGCATTTGATGGATGAACATACACTCCAGACGGGATTTTAAGTAACTTTCAAGTCGAACTTGGGGGCAAAACAGTAGATATTGATGTGGAAGTTATCGATGGAAACCTCGATTACAACATCCTACTAGGAAGGCTTTGAATTTATGCTATCGTTGCCATTGTGTTGACATACTTCAGAAAGATTGCATTTCCCTTCCAAGGGGGAATTACAATCGTCAATCAACAGACATTCCTCCCCAACAATTCGCAAGTTACGAGAAGCATTCTGATGATCCACGGAAGCTCTCAGTCGCTTCAAAATATCGGAGTAGGCCTACTAAAAGACCCTACATTGATGGGTACTTTTGCCCTACCGCCTCCAAACAACCTGGCGGAAGTGGCAATGGTGGGAACCTGCAATATGGTATCTTCCATTCAGAAGATGTCTGAAAATGATATTAGCATGGATCGTCACCAGGTGTTGCCTCCAAGCCCAATAGAAATATTGTAGCAATCAATGTTCTCGGCATGGGAGGCAAACCCCAATGAACGCTCGTCAAGCATTTGGGTAGATAGGTCTAAGGAGTATGGTACCTCTTCAATCCTTGGTCGCATGTACATTCTACAGATGAAGGAATTGTTCAGTCAATGAACATACAAGGGGCGCCATGGGAAGATTACCACCATCGTTCCCATCTTCCGGATTACAACGAAGATTACTCCAGTGACCTTAATCATCCATCAATTTTTGATTTTCTATCAAATACTGTAAATACGGTGGATTCCGAGTGAAATCTGTCCAATATTGAAGAAACTATCGCCATAAATATCTCGACTAAACCAGATGTTGTAGAAAATATTCATGTTGGCAAATCTTGTTCTTCTTCAGAACTTGAAATATATTACGCTCTCTTTCACGAGTTCAGGGATGTCTTTGCATGGACATATGAAGAAATGCCAGGCATTGACTCGAGCATAGTTGAACACGAAATTAAGATGTATCCAAATGTCAAACCGGTAAGACAACGGCTTCGCCAGGTGCACCCAAAGAAAGTCGCTGCCATCAAGGCAGAAGTTGAAAAACTTCTCCGTGTTGGTTTTATTTACCCGGTTCCTTTAACTGATTGGGTATCGAACATTGTTCCTATGATGAAAAAGCAAGGAATAATTAGAGTGTGCGTCGATTACAGGGATGTAAATCAAGCTTGTCCAAAGGATAACTACCCTACACCCTTCATCGACCAGATAATTGATGAATATACCAGATGCGAAATCTTTTCCGGGTATAATCAAATAAATATCCGCCCACAGGACCAGTCAAAGACTGCATTTATTTGTCTGTGGGGCACATTCGCGTACTGTAAGCTACCTTTTGGTTTAAAGAATGCAGGGGCAACTTTTTAGAGGGCAATGAATTATGCCTTCCATGACATCAAGAACATCATTCAACCATACCTCGACGATCTTCCGGCTCACTCGCGAAAGCGGACTGATCATCCGCAGCATTTGAGAGCAATATTTCTACGTTGCCGACACTACAAAATAAGACTCAATCCGCACAAGTGTGTGTTTTGCGTCGGTTCTGGTCGTTTACTTGGCTTTGTAGTTTCAAAGGATGGAATCCATCTCAACCCATGCAAGGTTCAGGCAATCATCGATTTGCCTCCACCTTCAAATTTGCTTCAGATTCAAAAACTCCAAGGGAAAGCAAACTTTCTGAGGAGGTTCATTCCAAATTATGCCGAACTTGCTAAAGGTTATACACGTCTTTTGAAAAAAGAAGTACCCTTCAACTGGGATCAAGTCGTGCAAGCTTCCTTTGATGCTCTAAAGGAATCCCTAATAAAAGCATCATTAATGTACGCTCCTGATTATCAAAGAGACTTTAACCTGTATCTGGTTGCAGCAGATACAACCATCGCAATGGTTTTAGTTCAAGAAGTCAATGGAATCGAACATCCTATTTATTATTTAAGTCGAAACTTAAATGATACAGAAAGCAAATACTCATGTGTTTAAAAGCTAGCTCTCGCTGTTGTTCAAGCAATAAAAATATTTCGACACTATGTTCTCTTTCGAAAAACTACCATTTTGTCAGATTGCAACCCCATGACTTACATCTTGTCGCGACAGTTGCTTGGGGGCAAATATTCAAAATGGATAGAAATTTTGCAAGAGTTTGATCTGGAATTTGTAAAATCCAAATCAAAGAAAGCATTAGTATTCGTAGAGTTACTATGTGATTTCCCATCACCGTCCAACGATTCAACATCCAAAGCAACAATCGTGGATGAATCTTTGTTTCTAATATCTTCAAGCAATCCATGGTATGGAGATATAATAATTTATCTCCAAACCCAAACATATAGGTCTAATACCTTTCGCTCAGAATGGCGACGTACTCGATAACAAGCAAAAGACTACATGATCGTCGGTGATACACTATACCATCGGGGTGTCGATACTGTTCTACGAAGGTGCCTCACCCATGAGGAGGCCGAAAAAGTCCTAAATGATTGTCATTCAGGCGCATGTGGGGGGCACCAATCTGGTTATGCTACAGCACAAAATATTTTACGAGCAGGATACTTCTGGCCAACAATGTTCAAAGATTTCATAACCGCAGTCAAAAGTTGCCATGCTTGTCAAATCTTCAACTGCAAAACCAGAATACCACCCGCACCTCTACAGCTAGTAGTTGTTGTAGACCATTCGCCAAATGGGGCATACATTTCATGCAATGTGACCCCACCTCAGCCGAGAGGCATAGGTATATCATAGTCGCAGTTGACTATTTTACGAAATGGGCCGAGGCACTGCCTACATTAAACAATAGCGGTGAAACGACTGCTCTTTTCTTTTTCAATCAGGTAGTCGCCAGGTTTGGCATTCCACAAGCTATAGTCATAGATCATGGATCACATTTCCGCAATCACATGATGGTTGAATTGGCCGCCAAATTAGGACTGTCCCACGACAGCTCTACTCCGTATTATCCACAAGCGAACGGGCAAGTTGAAGCGATCAACAAAGTCCTGAAACGCATGCGACAAAGGATGATTGGAGTCCATAAACGGAGTTGGCACCTAATCATGTACTCAGCCTTGTGGGCATACCGGACATCAGTGAGAAATGCGATCGGGTTTACACCCTTTCAACTAGTGTATGGCTTGGAATCGATCTTACCAGTTCAGTGTGAGATTTCGTCTCTCAAGCTCGCAATTGACCTCCTCCCCAGAAATTCAGAAGAAGAAGATCGTTTCTTAGAATTAATCCAACTGGATGAAACTCGTCATGACACCGCCTTGGCTAACGAAGCGCATAAGAAACGAGTCAAAGCGCAATTTGACAAGAATGTCAAACCCCACGTTTTCTCAGAAGGTGACCTGGTCTTGCTCTATGATCAGGAATCCGACAAATTGGGAGTAGGTAAGTTCCAGTCTTTATGGATGGGTCCCTCTATTATTAAGCATGTATTAGCAAAAGGAGCCTACGAGCTAGTAGATTATGACGGGATTCCACTATCGCAACCCTGAAACAGGTTGTACCTTAAGCGTTACTATGCTTGACTCGGCGTGGTAACCTCTTCATATGCTTTTGTTACATTTTTGTTTTTGTTAAGAGTGATCGTTTTGCTTAGGTAATCCACTTTTGCATTTTGTTGCAGATGTCGAACCCATTGGAATCATTTGTTGGATATGCCGACAGGGCAAGTCGTAGTACGTGGAACTTATCTTCTGCAGCTTAGGCCATCTTTGATCCAAGCGGAAAGTTAGTGAGTTTCAGAGGGGTGTGTATTGGTCAATCAATGAACAACATCGTTGAATATAGCGCGTTGATAGAACTCCTCTATGATGCCATCGCGCATGGCATACGCCGACTTGTCGTCAGGCTAGACTCACAGCTCGTCATTCTACAGCTTACAGGCATCTATTCCATTCGGAATCCAACTATCTATCGTATGTTCCTAAGGGTCAAGATTTTGGAAAGGCAATTCAATTTTATTAAATATCAACAGATTTCCATAAACTTAAACACATTAACCGATTCATTAGCAAATTATGTGTTAGATAGACATTTGCAACATTTGTAAAAGAAAAGCATTTTATCAACAAACTGCATCAGGATAATATAACTTAACCAAAATGAAGCTCCGAAAATCAAAAATATATATATAGTTGTTTATAGTTTGTACATAGTGTTCTATGTCCAGGACAAAATCGGTCATATGACCCAAAAACTCAAAATGCAAGGGGGCACCCTAATCTAATGGTGCTCGTGATAACTAGTCACCACCTGTGCAATCATGCGTAAGAGCCTGGTCCATCGACTCGGCACGCCAGTGGTATGGCGTTGTAATCTCAGAGGAAGCTCATCGGTCCTCACATCTAGAATACCAAGGGTGAGACCCTCGATCTGGTCCTGCAACACTGCAAGGGTCTCGGATACATCCAGGTCGCAAAGAATGGCCCTCCCTACAGCCTCCCCTACTAGAACGGCAGTTGCTCCTCTCAGACGCGCTACTGGTGGCACTAGCCAAATATCTGCATAATCACATGAGTTTTGATTAGTCTTGATAAAAATTTAAAAAACACAAAGACATTATGAAAATAATAAATAGAGATGTGGTCAGAGATTTTTACCTATGACACCCCACTGCTCACCAGCCGGCAGCACCAAATCTGAGTCACCCCGGAAATCCATCCAACATATGGATACTCGGCATAAACCATCTTCTGACAGTTGAACCACTTAAAGAAGGCATCAGAGAATGAAACCTGTGGTTGACCAGCATGTCTGGCCATAAGGTCGACCCATCTCTGCATCCGTGGCTCAGTCAGTGGTGGTAGGCCAAGTGAGATGTACTGTGGCTGCATCAGTGGGATCTTCTCCAAGGCGAAAGCAGTCAGAATAGAACCATAGCCAAAGTTCTTAGATCTTCCATTTTTCACCTTGGTGAGCTGTTCTTTGATAACTGGAAGTACTGCATCACACCAGTTGAATACCTTGGGTTCGAGACATTCCAAGGCATACTGCATATAGGACCTGTTGGCCAAGTGAAGGGCCGCGCTACCAGCCAATCTAGCGAAGGTGAATAAAATAGTCCTCAAAGGCTGGTCGGTGACATCTCGGATACTGATCTTACCGTCCCTGCTCGGCTGAGATCCTTCCCTACAGTATCGGCGAATATAATCCCTCACGGATTCACCCCCACGGGCAGAACCTGAAAGTGAGAGAGGGGCACCACGCCTCGATAAACCGGTCAAAAAGTAGATGTCCTCAACAGTCATGGGGATGGATTTGCCTCTTATCTGGAACACTTGGTTGGTAGGATCCCATGCATCGAGGAAATATTGCAACAAGTTGATTTGTTGCCTCATGCTAGAAATGCGGAAGAACTTGAGCAAGCCACAGTTCCGCAATGCAGTTACCGTACCCGGATCATGTAAGGCAACCATGTCCTCTTCTTCATGCTCGCGTTCACACCATGTAATGACCATTTTTCTCTGATGAATCTCTGAAAAAAAACAAGAGAAGAATCAGGATCCTGATTTGGCAAAAAACAGGCAAAATTTCCATGAAAAATCAGTGCAATTTTTTTTCTCCCTGCGCCCATCGCACCCTAACTATGTAATAAGTGTGATGCATACATTCTGGCCAGTGGCTAGCTTAAGATGCATCACACCTTTTGATATACACTAAGTTTGATGGGGGTAGAACGAAATGTTCAAACCCCAGGGGCCCAGAAAAGCAGGAAAACATGCTCAAAATTCAAAAAGGAAAGAATGCAATTGAAGAGCTTAGGTTTAGTTCCTACCTGGTCCAGACAGCACCGAAAATTGTCCACAGAATCTCCCAGAATCAGCTGGTGAAAATCAAAGGGGAAAACACCTCCAGAGCTCCAACAGTCACAACTCCAAATGAAATGGTAAAATGAGGGGTAAAAAACTATTTTTAAGTTACTTTTCACGTAATTTAAGTAGGGTATTAGATTTTTAACTCATTTTTCAAGCATATGTCCTCATTTCTAATCAGTTTGATGGAGCAATTGAATAGGTAGTACGACCGTCAAAAGAACATAGTGTTAACGGTGAATCGAATATCAAAGACCATTATCACGAGCAGTTTTACGCGAAGTTCAAGCTCGTTAAAAATTAAACCTAGCAATGAGCATATGTTCCACCAGAGTTTAAGCTCAATTAAAAATGAACCCAGCTTCGGTAAATAACCATTTTGAATCATTATCATCAGCTTTTGAGCCTTGGTCGTGTTCTTACGATCACCTCCACTCTGTTTTAGCCGATCATTCGCCTCCATTTCATTGTTTACCCCTTTTGAGGAACAGCTGCGACGAGTGATCCTATTAGCCACCTTCTTTACACTGTCGCGATTGGAAAGTTCCAAACCTTACCTGGAACCAGCTGCTATCTGAAAACATCACTCGTTCCTTAGAAAACAAGTCTCCTTTAAGCTCTTTTCATCTGACTCGTAAAATATGAAAAGATTGCCGAGAAATTGGCCTCTCCAGCTCGTTAAAGTGATTGGAAGTGCTATCCCTCCTCTAGATTTTAATCTTTTTGGACCTGAGGGATTATTACACAAAAAGATCGAGCATTTGTCTTGTTTGGCTCGTTAAAACTATCTAAAAGTCATCCCTTTCGCATTGTTTTATACTTTTTCGAACTTAAGGGATTATATTAGGAAAAAGGAATATTGGAGTCTTCTTTCTATCTCTTTTTAGACTCTCTAAAATTGAAAAGAACTGAGTTATCCTTGTCGTTAAACTCGTTAAAACAATAGCGACAAACTTGTCCATTCAGACAAGAGCGAGTTTCACTGTTGCTAGGCTCGTTAAAACATAGCAATGGGCTCAAAGGGCAAATTATAGAACAAGCATATGTTATCCTCCTCAAGCTTGACAAAAATAAATAGGTACTGGTCAGAAATGACTAGGGAAAATTGGGAAGAAAACTTGAAGAAAATTTATTGGTAGCAGGTCGCTCTTGAACATGACACTTTCACTCCATCACCATGATTGAGTCGGGTTGGGTTATTCTGTTCATCTGTCATATCACCATTGGTCCACCGTACTATCCACTTTTTGGGTTAACGCTACCAATCCATTTCAGTGTCGTCGATATGTTCAAGAGAAGTCGCTCAGAGAATTCACCTACCCAGCTTGTGTCTCATCCGCTACAATCCCTTCACGCTTCATTCTTTCATGACCGCCACCCTGGACCTTGTATCATCAGATCATTTTCACCTCTACAAAATCATTTGCTCCGTTCTGTGTCATAGATGTGGGATCCATTAATGCCCTCCTATGGCAAGTCACTTCTTGTCGACATCAACTCATTATCCAAGAAGCCGACCTAGGGACAACCCTTTCAGTACTTTGAAGCTTGCATGCCTCAATGGCAAGTTTCTCACTTCCGACGACAGGTTTACATTAATGGCCTTCGACCAAAAGACTTTGCATGGTGTTCGACATCAACTCATGTATTCACACCACGTGAATTGTACTGCAATACCTTGAGGGTCATCATCATCATCGGTGATTCCTCTCACACCTATTAACAATTCACATCATTAGCTGGTAATCAGGCGATGTCTTTCCATGTTCGACATCAAACATCTTTTCACATGGATCGACTTGTACTTCGGGTGAAGATTGAACGAGTTTTGAAGACCCCAGATCTATTTTTATCCATCCGGGCTGCGATATATTTAGGAGAATAAAGACATCAAATGTACATCATTGCTGCATAGATAATCATCCAAACTAAGGGATGATGGCTCTACCAGAATCATCAGTCTGCACATAGACGGTTGTCTGTCCTATGTACATGAAAATGAATTTATCAAGCTGAGCATGGGAATGCCTGCCTCAGCTAGATCATGAAAATATTATGAAGATAATGTATTGTATTGTATCTTATTACAGGTCACCTTCCAGTGCGAAAAACCTCGAATCCTCACTATAAAGCATTTCACCTGACATCAAAATATTTACGACCTCATGCTTTAGGGGGCAATTGTTATAGACATATTTGGGCACTGCAACCCCAATCACATTTTTCCATAAACCAAGGGCTTCTAAGTCCCTAAAAGTGTTGTCTCATACCCTAAAGGAGCAAGGTCAGCTGATTACATCATCTCCCAGAAGTTTTCCATGAAAAACCACTCAGAACTGGTCAAAGCAGGACCATACAGACTGCCCAGTGCAGAGGGTGTGATGCATCTCACCTGACACATGCAAAAAGTGCAATGAATACTGAAAAGCCCTTCTATAGGGTGTGATGAGCAAGAGAAAACAAATGGCACAAGCAGTTTGCTAGGTGGAAACCCAGAGAATCTTCTAGAAACTGCTCATTTGACACTTGCCTCTCTGAGTTCACCTAGGGATGAGTAAGAGATCTAAAATATCCATGTGGAACTAAGAACTATCATACATATGACACTAATCAAAATCCCAGAAGCTGACTCAACCCCCTACAAATATCTATAAATGGATCCCTCATCCAAGAGATCCAGGGGTTGGAATTTGGTAATTTGCAAAGAGGTGATGTTGGTTTCTGTTTGAAGACATTGTTGGGTGATCTTGCTTTGTGTGAGGTGAAGAGGGCTCTCAAGCTGGGAAGATGGTGCTGGGTCAGACCAAGTGGTTGTAATCCTCTCTTCTACGACTTTTACTAATAAAGCTATTTGAGTTTTCCTCCATATTCCCTTGTATCTCTGAATATTGTGTTGATATATGCATTTGTATGGTCAATATATATCTGATCCTATATTGTTTACAGTGAAAGATCTCTATGCTTTGATGGTATTATGTTGTTGTGAATCTACAGGTGCTCTTTGAAGCGGGACAAGTAAGGAAGCAATGGCGAGATTCTGTCAAAGGGGAAAGGAAACAAGCAAGGAGCCAAACGGAAGACTGAGGTTGGTACTCTCTGCTTCTTTCTCATCTCTCTCTCGTAAAGGAAAAACAAGTGACTTTAATCTGTTTGTTTCTAAGATAGCTACCCGTCTTAATGGGACTAGCAGCTGCGAATAGATACTAGATTTCACGATAACATCGTGTAAGATAACACTCCAATGTCTTTTCCAGGAAGTAGTTGCCAAACATGAGTTCAGCGAAGGTTAATGGTTCGTTCTCGCCGTCAAGCGGACCTCTCGGATAACACCCGACTTTGGTTGCATTTTCCCTTGTACGGAAGCCACATGTGAGACCAATCTATAGAAAATTATCCATCTAGCTTGCTGGAACAGTCTCTGCTGAGCAGTAGACCATATGCTTTTAAATAATGAATCCATACAGGTGAGGATAGTTTTAGGTAGAGGAGGAATGACATGTTGTAGAGTTTTATGAACCCAACGTTTCGGACTACCAAGTGAGTCCATCATCAGGGGAGAATGCGTCAATAGATATTCTATTTAAAGCCATCGAGATCATGAGAAACATCACTGATAAAGAAACTGTGGATCTTCTGGAACTATGCTTGAAATCCTCTTACTTCAGCTTCAAAGGTAAAATTTATGAACAAACTCATGGTGTGGCTATGGGCTCTCCTCTATCCCCCATAATTACCAGCATCTTTATGGAGCACTTAGAACAGAAAGCTCTTAGGTCATTTCCTTACACCCCTGAAGAATGGAAAAGGTTTGTTGATGACATATTTGCCAAGTGGAGTCATGGAAAAGAAAAACTTGACCTATTCCTCAATCACTTAAATAGCCTCTCTGACCATATAAAATTCACTATTGAAATCGAAAACAACAACCAACTTCCCTTTCTTGATATCATTCTAACTAAAAGAGATGGGTCTCTTGGTTTCCAAGTCTACAGAAAGATATCTTAATGCAAATTCCCATCACCACCCTAAACAGAAGATTGGCATCATTAGGACCTTAACTACTAGGGCGGCCAGAATATCTGATGCAGACCATCTAAATGATGAGCTTAACCATCTTCACAAGGTGTTTGAACTAAATGGCTACAATAGAAATACCATCAAGAAAGCTATGCACCTATCCCTAAACAAGATTAACAAAGATATTAAAAATCAAAATTTATCCACTCCTCAAGTCTCCCTTCCATACATAAAAGGCACCACTGATAAAATCTCTAAAATTCTTAATAAACATAACATTAATGTAGCATTCACCCCTGCTAATACTATCAGACAATTATTCAACTCTGTGAAGGATCCCATAAACCCTAAACATCAAAAAGGTGTTTATGTGATTCCTTGCTCATGCGGTAAAGAATACATAGGCGAAACGGGTAGGTCTCTTAATATTAGAATTAAAGAACACACTGCTGACCTAAGAAGAGAAAGGACCTCTAAATCAGCCTTAGCTGAACATGTTCACTCTTCCTCTCATTACATCTGCATAGAAGACGTCAAACTCGTTAGTAAAGAAGACCACTATCTCAAAAGGAAAATCAAGGAAGCCATTGAAATAGAAAAAAGGAAGAATAACCTGAACCGGGATGATGGATTAAAACTAAGCAACACCTGGAAACCGTTAATTGAAACCTTAAAAGCCAATAATTAACTATATTCCCTTAAAAAACTTTAAAAAGGTAAAAATAAACAAATAATAAAATCATCAATTATGTAATATCCTCCTTAAACAATACATTTAATTAACAATCATCAACATAATTTAGTAATAGATTTCTTCACATATAATCATTTGATATCATAAAAAAAAAATAATAAATAGAATGCATATAGGTGTAATTACTCAATTCTTCAAAAAAAAAATAATAATAATAATAAGTAAACTCTAGAAATTATAGATAAATAACTCACTAAAACCAAAAAAATAAATAAATAAATAAATAAAATATAAAAAAATAAAAATAAAAATAAATAATAAATAAAGCAAATAAAACAAATTAATCAAATAAATAAATAATTAAACAAAGAAATAAGTACATTAAATTAAATTAATAAACTTATTAAAAAATAAAAAAATTAAAAAAAAAAATATATATATATATATATATATATATATATAATAAATAAGAAATTTGTTAACTAATCTATTCGTTTGATTAACTATCAAAAATTGATTAATTAGTAAAACATAGTAATTAATCAACAAAATAAATAAATAAATAAAATAAAATAAAAAATAAAAATTATTTTTCATAAATTTATTAAACCTAATAATTAATTCAAGAAATAGAAAAATAAGTAATTAATCTATCCGTGTAAACTTATTAATTAATGAATTAATTAATGAAATTAAAAATTAATAATGTAAATAAATGAATAAACATATTAATAATGAATACATAATTAAATTAATTAATTTGATTAATCAAACAAATTAATTTATTATTTAAACAAATTAATGAATCAATTGAACCAACTATTTAAAATAGAATTAATAAACATAATAATTATTTCTATAGATAATAAAATTATTCGATTAAGTTATCCCCTTGAATAAATTAATTAATTAAATAAAAATAATAATAATAATAATAATAAATAATTTAATTAATTAATTAAATAAAAAGATAAGAGCCGACCTATTTTCTTATTTCTTTTGTTTAATAACTTATATATATACCCTAATTTTAGCTCTTGAATACATCATTATGATTTTAAGAATATCTATTAACGCATTCTCCCCTGATGATGGACTCACTTGGTAGTCTGAAACGTTGGGTTCATAAAACTCTACAACAGGTCATTCCTCCTCTACCTAAGACCATATGCTTCCGGTATGTCCACAACAATTATGTTGATGCACTGATGGACTCGACTGTCATGGGATAGTTGGATGACCATGCCTCATAGTTCACCAATGGCTGGTACTGATGTTCTATCAAGTTGGATGATTCTCACAGATGTTTCGCTCCATCGTGCATCGATCTTCTTAGCAATGGAGAGATGCATGATGTTGGCTACCATGCCAAAATCAACCAAACAGTTGTGGACATTGTAGTTAAAAACTTTGAATGAAAGAAGGAATGGGGGGCAACCTTAGTTTTCTTCTTCCATCTAGAGTGTCTTGAGCACAGTGAATAGTGATCCGGGAGGTGTGCATGCTCCCTTGCTAGTAGAGGTTGCGTTGTCTGTTTCTGTTTGTCCCAATGCACGCAGCAGGATATCTCGCTGGCTCTGGACTTTGGCTAACTCGAACAAACTGATGTTCACTCGAGTTTTCTTCATGTCATCGACTATGTTGTAATCCAGAGGTGGTAGACTCACTGAGGTGTCTGGGGTGGAATGGATGCTCATGTTGTCTGGTGGATTGTTCTGCAACTTGTTGCTCACGGATGTGTTCTTATCTGCCGCTGTCTTCTCGGACTTGCTTTGTGTTTGTTGCTTTGAGGCAGCTGGTGGATCAGCCTTCTTTATCATCCATCTCACTTTCTTTTGCATCTCCTCGCATCTCCTCAAGTGTCAGGGGAGCCCCTTTACTCCTAATATTGTAGCGATCATTTTGCTTTTGGGGCTGCTTCTCAGTGTTCGTCTTCGAGACTACTTACGAGCACTGATATGCGTTCACCACATGCCCAGAAATTGGTGCTTCATCCGATGCAACCTCTTCGTTATCATCAATGTCTTCCGATTGCTCCTATATGTTGCCATCTGCATCGAGTGTATGGGTACAGATAGAGGTAACAACTCGCTTCCAATCTGAACAAGAGTTCTTGGGATGAAATTCTTCATGGAAGGAACATTAATTAGGATCGGCGCATTGATCGAGTTGGAACATAGGCTTCTGCGCAGATTTGGAACCGAAATGGCTATTGCTTGATGAGCCAGCTGATGAACTACTTACCTATCTCTGTTTGGGTGGATGACTGTTCGCGAATGTGTCCATCTTTTGTTGCTTGAGTTCAGACATTTCGGTGGTCAAGTTCTTAACAAGGCGAGTGAGGGTATCAATGTTAGTTGCTTCCTTGTCTCTGCCTTCTCTCATCATTGCTTGGGGCTTTCTTCTTGCATCCTTGGAGTCTTTTGTTGATTTTTCATCCTTGATGACTAATGGAACACAAGTCTTTCTCAATAGAAATAGCCTCTTTGCAGCGTTCTAACAGTGTTCACTTTGTAGCTTGCGTGATGAACTGCACAATGGTGGTTGGTAGTGTAGATGTGTAATAGTCGATAATGATGGAGTCATAAGGTTTGGTGTCTTATGAAAACTTGTTCAAGATACGTGTAAACCTATGATTGAAATCTTTTACTTTCTATTTTCTGTCCATCTTGAGGCTTCACAATTCTTTGAGTAGCATGGCTGGAGTCTTGTCATCAACAAAATTTTCAAGGAACATATGTTTGAAAGAACCACAGTTCTGTATAGAGTTGGGTGGAAGGTTGTGATACCAAGAAGCTGCCCGGCCATCCAAGGTACATGGAAACAATCTACATGCTACATCGTCATAATGTACCTCAAGGGTCTGCAGTTATAGGTAGAAGTTGTCTAAGTGGTCTTTTGCCTTCACCACGATGTCAGCATTGAACTTGATGTTCATTCTCTCTGCTCGCTTTGGAATCTTGTGCAGAAAAACCGAGAGAGCCAATGGTCCCAGAGTCATCCATTCAATATTTGGGTCAGCCATCTCTTCGTCCTCTTCGTCATCTTCCTCTCCTTCAAAATCTGAGGGTTCTAGAACTGTGTCTGTCGGTTCGTCTCTGCCTCCTATACCGGAGTTTGATCCCAAGACCACAATAGTGCCTTGTTCATATTCAAAGAATATTGGAGGTTCCTCTCTATCTCCAATAGCTTCTTCCAAACCTTCAAGTGTAGCAAGGATTTCTTCTTCCACCGATGATACAACAACCCCTATGGGAGTGGATTTTGGCTTCTTCGATGTGTCTGGAAGATACTGTACACCTGGGATTAGTCCGACTGCTTTCACGAACTGGTGAGTGATGGGACGGACGGAGCAAAGGTGTTGATATGAAATATCATGTTCAAATCTGGGAGGTGAGGAGTAACCAACTGTTGAGTCGTGAGAGAGGGAGTGCGAGTTACTGCCTTGACCAGATGGTTGATGAGTGAGTGTGAGGGGAATTTCAGCCATGTACAACTAGCTTCCCTCCTTCTAGCGCCAGAAATGTTGATGGTGTCGGACATGCCAAAATTCAAGGGATCACCCTGGTATGATGTCCCAACTAGACCTCACACTGTTTGGTGTGGGAGTCTCATCCAGTATGATGGCCCGGTTGCCATTTTCTTAAGGATTTGCCTCAACTCTTGCTTGTCAACACAGGAGAGTGGTTTGCTTTGTCTTCAAGAAGTGAGGTTCACGTGCTTGATGAGTGTAAGTGTACTTGTGTCAAAGGTTCTTTCACTGTGAGGGGAAAAGGTGAAGGTGAGTTCCAGTTTGAAAGGGATCAGTCTTAACTTGGCTATGAACACACAACACAAAGGACATACACACCTTTCGGCGGAGCAGTCCACTCGGATGCGGTAGTCACAACATACAAGGTAAGATAACACGTACAACACTCATGGAACAGTCCGAGACGAGTGCAACGGTTGTTACAGAAATCTTCATGTGGAAGGTCTGTCTGATGTCCGGCTGAGCAGTCGACACGGACGGGACAACATTAACAGCATATACAACACATTTCCATTAATAGATTATGCATTACAACAAATGAATCAATTCAGAAGTAGAACACATGGTTAAAGCAACATGCATTATAAGTGTTAAAGATCAGTCTTACAACAAATACAATACATGTGTGAAAACATGTTCGCCTATTGACAGTCTTCTAAATTAAGCAAAAGTTCCAAGACACATTTTTACACCATACATCACTAACCCCATCAGTGGGGTGTTGGAGCCACTACTTACTCCTCAAAGAAAAGATTACAAACTCTCTTGGCTATGTGGTAGGAGTTGAGGTGAAAAGTCTTTTCATGTACAAATGAGGGGGGGTATTTATAGCCAAGGGTGAAACTGACCCTTGTGGTTGTTCGACCACCCTCATGATCATTCGACTTCCATGACTTTCCGACTTACATGACTCTATGTTCAACAAGTGGGTCTCTTGGACTTCCACGTTACATCACATTGATTGACAACAAGCCCATAGTGGAGTTGTGGGCAACATGATTCATGACTTGACTTGACATGACTTAACAAGACAATGTTGGTACATTCGTGATGCTACTGGAGTGCATGTCGAGCTACAGTGTCGCTAAGTGATGGACGTCTTCATGGTGTATCATAGCTTCACCTCCACATGGCGAAATGCGTGGAGTCTACGATGGTCCCTTGTTCGCTTGACGAAGCCCTAGCATGTTGTTCCTGGCTTTCATGTTGGAAGGCTTGACAAGCTCACTTGTTCACGAAGGTGCATGTTCGTCGCATTCGTCCGCTTCACATGCTTCATTCGTTTGTCCGTCTGTGAACCTGTCCATCTGCATGTGCTCCCTTCGTTCATCCCATTTTTCATCTTGACATGTTTGTGGGTGTACCTGTACCTACAGTCACTCATGACGAGACGACATCAAGTCCAAAACCTCCTAGTCTACCATGACACATGATCATTCAGATGCGAGTTACTGGGAGAGGCAGCAGGGCTGTGATGCGGGATGATGCCTCCAAGCAACTGCTGATGAAAATTGTGCAAGAGCCACTGAGAGATGGGGACAGGCAATCTGAGTCGACAATGATTGACTGCAAGGTCTAGCTCGAATGGGAGGAAAAATTGCGCAAATTTTGGGAGGAACAGTCCGGGTTGCTGGAAGGAAAGGTATAAATGCTCTGCGCATTTTCTGGAACGAATAGTCAGCATGGGCTAGACGGCCAAATTTGCGTAATTTTTTAGAGGAACGGGTCAGGCTGCATGAGGGGTCTACAGGCAAGGATTGTGCAATTTTTCTAGGGAACTGTCCGGGAGACTAGCAACCAGATCTGACCAATTCCCAGAGGGAACTGCCAATTGGCTGTTGGGGTCATTGGAAGCCCGATCTGCACAATTCCCAGAGGGAACTACCAGTTGGCTGCTGGGATCACTGGTAGCCAAATCTGCGCAATTCCCAGAGGGAACTTCTAGTTGGCTGCGGGGGTCACTGACAGCTAGACATTCGCAATTCCCAGAGGGAATTTCCAGTTGGCTGCTGGGGTCACTGGCAGCCATACTTGTGCAATTCCTAGAGGGAACTGCCAGTTGGCTACTTAGTCACTGGCAGCAAAAACTGCGCAATTCCTGGAGGGAACAAGTAGTCTGCCACTGGGATCAACTGGCTGGGAAACTGCATTAAGGCCGGGAGGCGGGCCTGCTGGTCATCTACGCACAATTTCTGAGCTGAGCTGACTAATGGGAAATGGGAGGCCTGCTCATGAGAACTGCTCAATTTCTGAGATAAACAGTCGGTCGATTGTCCGGCTAGCCAACATGAGTGTTGATTGAATTGCTTGCGAGCAGCACAACTTGAAAGAACTAGCTCAGTGCTTCTACGTTGTTCTAGTTGACAATCGATCGAGTCAACAGCAGGGTGATGGTACAGCTGTCAGTGAGGAGTTTGGTCATCATAACTTCAGCAAAAATGACTAAGTTTGTGAATAGTCAAAAGACGCATAGGTGATCATACAGACACACACTCGCATGACGACGACGAAATGACTAAACCATCCAAATACACATGTCCAACATGACTGACCAACAGTGCAAGTGACAAGCGTGACACTCGTGATTGATCGTTCATGATCGAGATGACGCTTGCGCGATAGTGAGTGTGACTCCGTGTGTGAGTGTGATAAATGATTTCATGGCAAACACATGAAACACATACGAAGCAAAGACTTTGAGCATAACCAGAACACGGTCGCAAGCATGACTTAGACATCAACATGTAGAGACTTGAGTGCAATAAACAAGCAAGGTGGATGTAGAGACTCACACGGGCTCATGGAGTGAACTCGGGTGTGTGCATTCATCAAGTGAAACTCTTCAAGGGAGGCTTCGAAATTGATGCAGGCCAAAATTTTGGAGGCTAGTTGTAGCCGCTACAACAAAGCCCTGCAAAAAATGAACTTAGTAAAACTATCATTAGAAAATCATGACAAAATCATCTCTAATCATTTAAAATTCAAGAAAGATAATGATAATTAACCACAAAGTGTAAGACGTGAATTGGCGGAAAGTTGTGGAATTATGGTATGAAATGAGTTAAAAATGTCGGAATTTAGCTTATGAAATAATGGTACTGTGCGATGGAAAATAAGGAATATTCGAGGCCTAACATCCCCCCATGCATGTGGATTTGCATGTCCTCATGCAAATAACTCCCTTGCTCATTTGGCAAATTCTTGAAATTTTTTTGTAGATATTGTTTCTTTGGATAACATTGCTTGAATATTGAGAAGTGTTGGTTCTTGTGGAGAAACACTACTTGAGTATTTGAAGGGGTTGGTTCTTGTGGGGAAATACTACTCACTTTTAATATATCACACTAATTTACTGAGCAATCCAAACTAAGGACAAAAAAGGGATGGATGAAGCAGAAATGATGGATGCAATGAGGTGGTGATAGAGATGGTAAGTTTGTGGATAGATGCTTGCATACTCTATCATCGTAAGGCCAATGCTTATAGGTGGTTTCCTTTATCATTTCATGGCAGTAATGACTTCATCCTCCAAATATAATTCTTGTTATCATGGGAGGAGAAGACACTATAGAGACTGATTTTATGAATACACCATAAGGAATTTCTTTTAACATGGTCTTGTAATCAGAGTGTAAGTCTTTTTATTATGAGTAATGAATGGAAGGAAATAGAAGGATAATGGTTTATGAAAGATGAAATGCATGAAATAAGAAGTGGTGAATCATTAAGTTTCTTAAGCCTTATAATGAATTAGATAATCTTAAGCCAAATTTAGCTCAAGTTTTACCTTTGTAATTGATGTGCTCGGTGCTACAAAATGAAGTGGGGGATGAACTGGATGGAGCCGATGTGACTGTTGATCTGATCTGATGAAGAAGGCTGAAGGATGAGATGAAAGCCCCCTTATCCCCCATTCCTAAGGATTTTTATGTCCCCAAACAACTAAGGAAAGGTCATGGTTGCTGCAAATGACAATGGGAATGTTGATACAAAAATCCAAACTACTGCAAACCTGCGTTGAGATCTCAAAACCATATAGTCTTCAACTGCTACACACCCATGTCAAATCTTTCATATGTGAATAAATGGTGTTGATGTCGAACATAAGCAAGAATCATTGAATTACCAACCATTGAGGATGTCGTTAACCAATGCGAGATATCCCACCTTTGATGTCAATGCGAATTAAGGCACTAGGTACATTCTACCAGCCATGAATGGATTTGTCAAAGTCAAATGGACTACATAATTCATCCACCAAGAAACATTGATGTGTTTCCTTCATATATGACAAGGATACCTGTCATTAAGGCATGCAAGATCCTAGGTACCTTATCTAACCCTAATCTTGGTCCCAGATAATTTTTTGATGTTGATGGGACAAGGCTTGTTGGCAGGTGGGCCTTAAGGGATCTCTCATCAACCAACTCGAGTACAAACATAATGACTTAAAAGATACATGATTTGAATAACTCGTACAAATTTACAAACTTTATTGGGAACCTTGCCCGCCAGCTACTAGGTTTTCAAGCAAAGTCCCTGTTTAGTTGTGCCAGACAAGCTAGTTTTCACAAAAGGACTTATTTTTCTCTTTACTACTTTCATTTATTTATTTATTACAATACTAACTTTCCTACTAGACTGGAGAAAATATGACCTCCTTCAAGTGAAAGATAACTTCCAATGAAGCCATGTGCGGATCAGGTACAAGGATATATTCATGCTCACATTTAACATATAAAATTTAGAATATACATGAGCATGAAAATTTAGCATCTTTGAAAGATGTGATACAAAGAGTATTTAAAGATGAGAGTGCTACTTTGACCAGATCATGATCTAGAACCCATACTCGATGTAATCCTAGTGGTATTGGCTCATTTCTTCATTTGAACCACTCTAAAAGTCCTCCTCATTCATGCTAGAAAAACTTGGATAATTGGTCTCTGGAATGCATACAAGGCTTGTTGATGGGCATGGTGAAAGTTATCCGAGCTCAGGTTCCACTGGATGCTCCCAATCATATTTGGTACATGATTTCTCGATCTCCTTGGTACATAGATAGGAGGAATCAAGGGTTACTTCCAAATCTTTTTTTGGTTGTGGAGAGATAGATAATTTCCTAAATGCGGTCAGGATGAACTCTTCCTGAGAGGCAAATACCCCAGCTACTACTAGGATTTGAGAAAGTGCTTCGAGGGACATTCTTCAAGCTCTCAATCATTCTTGAAGTTCTCATATTGGTTGATGATCCATGTCTCGCAACATGGATTAGTACATGGGGGTTCTTACAGCACCCCAAAAATGTTTTATCTTTAAAGAGCTTGAAATTTTAATATGAATGAATTAAAAAATTCTAATTGCAATAAAGCTTACCAAAATTGAAATCCTCGCTTACTTGGATCAACCCCAAACCAAAGCGGATGTATGGCTCTTCACTCACGTCTTATTGTCATCTCTGCCCTCTAGTTGCCCTATAACTAAGATCACAACGAAAACTTGTGAAAGGAACTATGCTCTAATCCCTTTTGCACCTCCCTGACAACGGCGCCAAAAATGTTGAGGAAAATAATATGTGTTATAATTCCAACATTAAATTATCAATACGAGGTCATAAGACTTAGAGGCACAAGCGTAGGTAATGCAGGATTAGAGCATCTAGCCTAAACTAGAGTATGAAATCAATTTAGTGTTTAAGTACAAAATTATTGTTTCTAATTAAATTTTCTAATGATAAACATAAATAAATCTAATTAAAATTGCCTACTAATTAAAACAAATAACCAGCTTTCTATTTAATACAATTCAAATAAATCTTCAAGAAATTAAATGGAAATCGCAATCCAAGTAACCAATTCCAATCAAAACAATTTTAATTTTAAATGAAACTAATTCTATTCCAAAATCAATGTCAATCTTAATCTAAGCAATCTCAATCCAAACAAAACTAATTTCAATTCCCCGGGCAAATAAGACAAGCTAAAGAGAATTTCAAACTAACTTTTTAATCCTATCTAATTCACACATCTAATTCTGAAAGAAAAGGAAACTAAATGACAATTTAAATCAATGCCTAATTCAACACACTTCAATTCAAAAGGGATTTAAATGACAACTCAAATCTATCCTAAAATACATGACTTACATTAATGCATAACATTCCACCTCTACGATTTCACAAGAACTTTGTTTTATTGTTAAGTGTACATGGTTTTAAATAACAAAGACAGAATCCAAGAATCAATAGATTAAGCTCATAACACGATTATTATTTGTTTTGAAATTTGTTTGAAATTGGAGAGCATCGTTTTAAGTGTTCTGAACTATAGAAATGTGATTATGGAATCATCCATGCACAACAAATATTAATTAACATTGTCCTTTTGTTCGCAAAGGTTTTGAGATAATACGTTCTTCCAAAATCAAAGGAAAACAGAGTATTGGTTTAAGTACGAAATATAGGAAATCTGAAATCTTATTTAGAAAACAACTTCAAAACGAAATGTAAATTTGCAAATTGCAATAAACACACTTCTTATAGTCTATGCTATTGGCGAGACTTACTTCCAGGTGGTGGTGGGCCCTTGCCACACCCAAAGCAATTCTAAGATAAATCAATGCCTTAAAATCATAGGAAACCATCATACTCACAGATAATTAAATGATGAATCAAGAATTTGTATTACAGTTCAGCAAAACAAATACATCAGAATTCCTGAGTGCAGCCTCTTTGTAACAGAAATTGCTTAACAGTATTCCCCAGCTCCTTCGTGCATAAAAATATACATATGTCAATTCAACCTGTGCAACACACCATACAAATTCGTATCGTTCATCCCTCTTGTTGTTTCTGCCTGCGTACATCTTTATACAATTCAGTTGTTGTAACAAATCATAGAGGTGGTTATGGCAAATAAAGAAATGAGTGGATGAAGGCTTTGGGTAGTAGAAAAGTGTTGGATTTAAACTAAATAAGAATATTCTAGAACATACAATTAACTGGACCAATCGTGGCTGACCTGCAACCATTCAGGTCCAAACCTATTCAGGCCCAAAAATGTTCACCATTCAGCGATTTTGTACTTAAGTAGAGTATTTCGGCACTGATTTTGTACTTGAGAATTGTTTTGAACATAATTTCTTCTTGGTGATGAATTTTGACAAACGGTTTCTGGGTTACATGAATGAGGGTATTTTGAACAAGTTAGTCTTGAAATCTGGAGATTATTCTTCATTGGGTCACAAATTGTAGATTTTCACCTACATGAATTTATTATGTACTTAACATGTAGCAACTAGTTTAATTGACTTGTGAAGAATTTCGGCAATGGAACCCTGCGACAAATGATCTTAGTAAAACCATCATTAGCAAATCATGGAAAAATCATCTCTAATCAATGAAAATTAAAAAAATATAATGTTAATTAACCACAAAATGTAAGACGTGAATTGGCGGCAAGTTGTGGAATTACGGTATGAAATGTGTTAAAAATGTCGGAATTTAGGGTATGAAATAGTGGTACTGTGCAATGGAAAAATGGGCATATTCAAGGCCTAACAATAAGCTACCATCTCCCAAGCTAGTTTGTTTCCATTCTCCATGTAAATAGTCTTCAACATTTGTTATTAATTAATTGAAGTTTAGTTTTCATTGTATCTCTGTGTTTCTATTTAAAATTGTATTTCATCTCATTCCTTCATAAATCTGGATCAGTGGTATCAGAGCAGTCTAATCTTTCTCTATTTTTTTGCACATGTCCACTACGAGGTCGGTGTATAAGGAGTTGATACCTGAACTGGTTGAGCCCTTCCAAGACCGGCCTCACAGACCCCGACAGCCTCCCATGGCAAAAGAGAAGAAAGACGAAGGAGCAGGAGATTTTGTTTCAAGAGGCCTTTGAGAAGAAAAGGAACAAGACGATGGATACTTTTTCCTAGATCCTTCAGCAAATGCCAGCAGACGAAGCATCTTGATCTAGTAGTCACTATGGAGGCGTCGCACCCTTTAAGGTACAAATTAAAATTGGAATTCATATATTTGAAGGTCAAATAGACACATATGTTGTAGATAGATGGTTAAATCTGCTGGAAGGATATTTCTCGATCCATAATTTTTTCGATATGTAGAAGATTACTTTTGCACTCCTAGAGGTTTCCCCCCATGTCAAGGACTGGTGGGGAACTCACTTTGAGAAAAAGGATGAGGAGACACCCTCGTTTTTTTCATTTGCACCCTCTTGGGTTTCTTTCTAAGAAGTTGTTGAAGAACAATATTACCCTATTGGGAGCTATGAAGATAACTATATAAAATGGACCACGCTACCGTAGGAAAGGGACTAAGAGATGTGAGAGTTCACAAATATTTTTCATACCATACACATGAATTTGGATATCAATGACTATGAGCGACATATAGTACTCATGTACCATGGTTGTGTGCACAAATACATTCAAGCATAAATGGTATTCATGGATATCTCCTCTCTCGACGCGGCTAACCGACATGTTGTCAAGATCAAGCAAAAATTTAAAAAAAGGAAGTGGGACTTTGGATCTTTGAATCTGAAGAAGGGAAAAATCACCTCCAAACTGCAAAACAAAGTACCGAGCCAAGGAGGACTGACCGAGGACAACCCATCGAAGCCACAATCAAAAAATGACAATGGGAAGACGAAAAATGATACAAGAAAGTGGTGTGAGTTCCATAAGATCCCCACTCACAACACAAATGAGTGTCGCATAATGCTGTCATTGGTGGTTGAGCTAAAAGCTTTAGATTTAGATGTGTGTTCCAACTCAGAGTTGGAACCCAACAAGGGGAAACAGTTCATAGATGTAGTTAACCCAGTGTCAACATTTCCACCACCAAGGTCAAAAACATTTAGCATGGAGATATAGAGGAGGGTGAGCGTCTCTTCCACTCACAGATTTGGGAGAAGTGTTCATCGCTACAATTAATTTTTGACAATGAAAGTCAAAAGAACCTCATGTCAGTCGAGGTCGTGAAGCATTTGAGCCTACCAAAAACACCACACCCGTAGCCATACAACATCGAGTTGCTCCACCAAGGGCGACATCTCTGTGTAAGCCAATAGTGTCACCTTCCCCACAACATCAAGACTTTCACAAATGAGGTATTGTGTGATGTTGCTCCCCTTGTAGTTTGTGATGTTTTATTAGGCCAACCATACTTATGGAAGCGTCATGTTGTGTATGATTCCAAACCTCGCACTGTTATTATTACTTTGGGTAGTATGTTATATAGGATACTAGAGGTAGCCCCTCCTACCGCCATTTCTTTGATCTCTGCTAACCAATGCAGTAAGATCATTTCCTAGACCGGGAAATTTGTTTTTCTTTCTGATTCGCTCTCAAAGTAAGGGGAAGATTGTGGCCACATCCATGGCCCAGAGAAAGGGTTCCTCCACGCAAAAAAGCAACTTGATAATGTCATGATACAGTAGAGTGACATCTTCTCCTCACCCATAGGGTCACCTTTGCACTATCAGTTCAAATATTCAATCAATATGACCCCCAGAGCACCTTTACCTAATGGACCAATCTACCCTCACTCTCTTCTAGAAATCGAGTAAATCAAGCAACATATCTAGGATTTGCTACGAACACATTTGACGAATTTCATCACCTTGTGGGAACCCAATTATACATGTACAGAAGAAAGATGACACATGGATATTCTACATTGATTATCCGACACTTAAAAAATTGTTATTAGGAACAAATACCCAATCCCACGAATTGATGACCTTCTTGACTTGCTCAAGGGGGATAAGCACTTCAATAAGATTGATTTGAAGTTCAGTTATATCCAAGTCTTAATAGAGCCCATAGATGTATGGAAGACCGCCTTCAAGTCCAAGGAGGGTTTCTTCCAGTGGTTGGTCATGCCTTTCATATTGACGAATGCCCCTACCACTTTTATAAGGATGATGGATGATATATTGTGGCCTTTCACCAACTCTTCCATGGTTGTGTATCTGTATGACATCCTCATCATCAACAAGATTTGGGCAGAGCACTTACAACATATTCGACAGGTCCTTCAAACCCTGCGACAGCACAAACTATGTGTCAACTTGGAGAAATGCTCCTTTGGCATGGACCAGGTCTAATATCTAGGCTACATAATTGATGAGCGAGTGTTAAATTTTAGGTATGTTCTATGCTTAGAGCAATTTATTTCAATTTTCACAGTTAGCTCAATATCTTTTCTAGATTAGAAATCACATCATCATTAAAGTAAACTACAGATAAAACATAAACATAAATCGCAGAAGACAAGCCAAGACAAGAGGACATAAGATGTGGCGCTAGCCAAGGACAAACCCCAATGTGTGGAAACCCTTGATCAATTCTTCTTATATGTTCTTTAATAGTTCAGCAGAGAGAGAGAGAGATAGTACGTTTATAACAGAGGTCAAAACTTTGACTTATCTAGATAAGAGCATAGATCATCTCTAAGAAGATGATACATGAGATCAATTAAAGACATGTTGCTTCAACTAATTCTCCAGGGTGACTCCTTCACCTTTCATTGTGTTGCATTTCTTCATCATGCTACACCTCACCGTGTTACACCATGTTGCACCCATCATCACTATGTTGCATCTCATCATGCTTCATTAATCATGATTGTACCCATCACTGTACTGCATTATGTGACATTGTTGCACCATGTTGCCATACTGACCTATGTGTTGGCTGCACCTTGCTTGCTTGTTTTCCCTAGCTTGCTTGTTGTCCCTAGCATGCTTGTTTTCCTTTGCATGCTTGTTGTTGAATGCTAGGTGTCCCTTACATGCTAGCTGTAACATTGCATGCTTGGTGTATTTGGTGCTAAGTACCATACAATTGTCCCAATATTAGTTAGTTGTCCCTTGCATGTTGCTCTCCTTTGGAGACAAATGCTCTGGTTGTTCCGGCAGTTATAGGCAGTTCCAGTTGTTCCCAGGAGTTCTGGCAGTTCTAGCAATTCTGGTTGTTCCCAACAGTTTCAGAATTTCCGGTAGTTCCAGAAATTCTGGCTATTCCTGGTAGTTTCGATTTTTGCCTTCTGCGTCAACTTTCCTTCCTGTTCTAACAGTTCCCAGCAGTTACGGCAATTTCAGCAATTCCGACTGTTCCCGATAATTCCAGCTATTCCCGGCAGTTCCGACTATTCCCGGTACTTCCGGCAGTTTCGACTTCTGCCCTTTGCGTCAACTTTCCCAGTTGTTCCCACCAGTTCCGGCAATTCCAGCTATTCTCGGCATTTTTGGCAGTTCCCGACAGTTCCGGCAATTTTGATTATTCCCAACAGTTCGACTATTCTCGGCAGTTCTGGATATTCTCGGCAATTCCAGCTTTTCTCAAAAGTTTCGGCTTTTCCTGGAAGTTCCATCTTTTCCCGACAATTCCAGCTTTTCCCGGAAGTTTCATCTTTTCCCGGAAGTTCTGGCAATTCCGGCAGTTCCAACAATTCTGGCTATTCCCAGCAGTTCTAGCTTCTGCCCTCTGGATTAGGGCAGCGTTATCCCTTAGGATCTCTCCTCCTACTAAAACCCAAAGACAAGTAGAGAGGAAGATATCCCAAGTGTGTTGACATGACTTGAAGGCCACCTCTATTTATACTAAAACGTTGAGCACAAGTGGGGTTTATTTGGTTGTTGGCCGACCTTGACGAATTGTCCCGTAACACAAATAAATTCATATCTCCATGAATACTTATCGGAATCGGATGATCTTTAGATCAATACTACACCTCTCGATGAGAGGGATCCAAGAAAAATAGCAGCTTCCATTAATAAGATGACCCACATGGAGTTTGGCCCTAGTTGCCAATTTTAACAGCAAGGCATGCATGTGGATCCAGCTAAGATCCAAGTCATTTGGGATTGGTCTGCCCCTATGACTCTAACAAAACTTCATATCTTCTTGGGCCTTGCCAATTTCTATCGAAGATTCGTGTTGGGGTTCTCTCATATCACTTAGCCTTTGAGTCAAGTCACCAAGGGAGGAGAAAATAAATATATTTTGGTCTAAAGAAAAAGAGTTCATTGAGATAAAACATCACCTTTGCTCTGCATCGTTCCTCACATTACCAGACCTACAATAGCCATACGAGATTGAGACAGATGCCTCTGACTATGCTATTAGTGCAGTCCTCACTCAACAAGGGAATTCCACTGTGAGATACTCTCTTATATGATTCAAAAATAACCCACATATAATAAGGAGATGTATTCCATAGTGCAGGCTTGTCGTCAGTCGAAACATTACATTCTGGGGAAGGAATCAATCGTCCATACATATCACTGACCTCTCAAGTTTATGCAAACATAAGGAAAGTTACAGAACGATTGTCATTATAAATGCTCCACATATCTGCAAGAATTCCATTTGAACATTAAGTACTAGAAGGGTAGCACCTATAATGTTGCATATTGCCTCAGTCAATGACCGGTTGTGGCGCTGACAACTATTCTCGACTCTTGTTGGCATGAGACTTCTGAATGGTCACAGTTTTAAAAAAATGATCCAGAATTCACCACCACATACCAGATGTTGATGGATGGCAAACAAGTTCTAGACTTCAACCTCCTCAATGCATTGTTGTGCCACCTATGAAACTTTTGTGTTCCTTAAAGTGAGTGTGCCAAGCTTATTTGGGAGGCACACTATAGTCACATCGCATGACACTTTGGGTAGAGAAGAAAGTGGAAGTACTACAAAATTATTTTTATTTGCCAAATCTAAGACATGATGTTCGAAAATATATTAGATCCTGCACTACCTGTGCCATCACTAAGCTAACCATTAAGAAGCAAGGCTTGTACACTCCTCTCTCTACTCTTAGTCGGCCCTAGGAATCCATATCCATTGCAACAATTGTGTACTTGTGGTCGTTGACAAATTTTCTAAGATGGCCATATTTTTGGCCTGTAGGAAGAGTATCACAGCAAAAGACACTGCCAAACTCTTCTTTGAATGCTTGTGGGTACATTTTTGGATCATGCAAACCATTATATCATATCGGAATAGCAAGTTCCTAAGCACATTTCGGTTGATCCTATGGTCATTATTGGACACCAAGCTCACCAAATAAATTGCATTCCACCCCCAAACTAATGGCCAGACAGAGGTCGTCAACAAGATGATAGTGCACATACTACATGTGTACAACTCTAAGCATCCGTGAACATGGGATGAAAGTCTTCCCTGTGTGCAACATAGCTATAACAGAGCTCTCCATGGCTCAATTGGATATAGCCCCTTTCAAGTGGCCCTGATATTTCTACCATTATGTCCCATTGATGTTGCAATGCCTCTTGCAACTACACAAGAAGAATCTACACATGTTCAGTCTGAAGCTCATAAAGCCACTAGGTTGATTAAACGCATTCAACACATCCACCAACAGGTTCACGACATCTTGGATAAATCTAATTCCATGTACAAACAACAGCATGATTAGCATCAGCTGCCACATAAGTTTCAGGTGGACAACAAAGTTTGGTTGTATTTGTAGAAAGAACGCCTTCCCGAAGCCCATCAGAAGCTTTGACCACTTTGATATGGGACTTACACCATCACCAAGGTTGTGGGAGACATAATTTTCGAGCTCGTTATCCCCTCATTCCTTAGCTTGCACCCAATATTTAATGTGGACCACCTTCAACCATACTTTCCACCATTGTTGGATACTTTCCACCATTATTGGACATATCAGACATTGTTGAGAAATTGACACAAACAAATCTCAACCCAAACTGCATTGAACAAGGCACATCTGATTCAATCATGGACACATAGATTAAGAACACTTGCCAACATAGGATCCATCTGTACCAGGTGTCAAAGCTGGCCAACTTCTACATCAAGGCAAGTGGCTCACCATGGACCAAGTTCAACATAAATTTCCCCATCTCATGAAAGCACTCAACACAATGGGGACCATTACTTCCTAAGTGGGAGGAATGATCTAGGTGGATATTAGTGGCCACCTACCTATTCCAATTGGACCCCAACACTGTTTCTTTTCAGTTGCTTTTTTTCCAGCACGATTTCCTATTTTGACAGTTTTATATTTTTGGCATTTTTTAATCTTGAACTTCTGGAGCCATTTTGAGGCCCTAAACTTCATTTTTTTGGGGAAGTGGGAAAATGGGTCTTATGTATGTAATAGAAATTTGTTTTCATTAGATATATATTTCTAACGAGCTATCGTGTGTGCCAAATGGAGATCATATGCCAAAGTTACCATCCTGGGAAGTTGGCATTCCAAATAACCCCAACGAGGCCCACAAGCTTTTGGCGCTTCATCTCCTAGGATTAGGTTTTTTGGATGTTTAGGGTTCTCCATTATTTCTTGATGATAAAACGTCTTTGAGCCCCATTGTAACATAGTTCAAAATTCATGTAGCGGTCACATATCTTCTCAGAGATAAGCTACCACCGCCCGAGCTAGTTTGTTTCATTTTGCATGTAAATAATTTAAAACGTTTGTTATTAATTATTGAAGTTCACTTTTTATTGTATCTTTGTGTTTGTATTTAAATTTGTATGTCATTTTGTTCCTTAATAAATCTAAATCAATGGTATTAGAGCAGAATTCTCTTTCTTTGTTTTTCTATGCATGTACCTAACAAGGTTGGGATATAAGGAGTTAGGACTTGAACTGGTTGATTCATTGAAGGACCGGCCTCGCCGACCCCAACAGTCTCCCATGTCAGAAGAGAAGAAAGAGGAGGGAGCAATAGATCCTTTAAAACCATTGCTCGAAGAATCCCTCGAGTAGCAAAGGAATGAGATGATGGATAATTTTTCCCAGATCCTTCGATGGATACTAGTGGGAAAAGCATCTTGATCTAACAGTCACTTCGAAGGTAGTGCGCCCTTTAAGGTACAAGTTAACTTTGAAATTCCCATATTGGAAGGTCAGATACACACAAATGTTGTAAATAAATGGTTAAATTTGTTAGAAGGATATTTCTCGATCCATAATTTTTCCACTAGGTAAATTATTCATTTTCAACTCCTCAAGACTGCCCCCCATGTCAAGGACTAGTGGGAAACTCATTATGAGAAAAAGGATGAGGAGGCATCCTCAGTATTTTCAGCCACACCCTCGCGAGGTTCTTTCTGATACATCGTCAAGGAATAATATTACTCTATTGGGATCTATGAAGACAAGTATATAAAATGGACCACGCTATGGAACGAAAGGGACCAAGAGGTGGTGAAGTTCACAAAAAAATCCATACCCTACGCACGAAGATGGGTCAAGGACACTAAGCAACATCTGGTACTCAAGTACCATGGTTGTCTACACAAATGCATCTAGGCATAAATGGAATTCTTGGACATTTCCCCACTTGGCACAATGTACCCATATGTTGTCAAGATGGAGCAGAAATTTAAACAAAAGAATCAGGACTTTGGATCTATGAATCTAAAGCAGGGAAAAAGAACCTACAAATCACAGAAAAAAAGGACCAAACCAAGGAAGAACAACCTAGGACAACTAATCAAAGCCATGGTCAAAGAACAATAGTTAGAATATGAAGAAAGACATAGGGAAATGGTGTAAATTCCATAAGAACCCCATTCACAACACAAATGGTTATCAAGCAATGCAGTCACTAGTGGTTGAGCTAAAAGCTTCAGAGTAGCAGTAATTTATACAAGATACCGAAGGTAGCCCCGCCTACCATCATATCTTTGATCTTTATTAAACAATGCAGTATGATCATCTCCCAGGCGAGGAAATTTGTTTTCTTTATGATTCTCTCTCAAAGTAAGGGGAAGACCGTGGCCACATCCATGGCCCCCGGAAAGGGTTCCTCCGCATAGCAGAAATAAGTTGATAACGTCGTGGAAGAGTATAGGGACATCTTCTCCTCACACACAGGGGCACCTTTACATAGTTAGGTCAAAATTTCAATCAATCTGACCCTTAGAGAAACTCTACCTAATGGACCAATATTCTGCCACTTGCTTCTAGAAAATGAGGAAATCAAATGAAAAATCTAGGAGTTGATACAAAAATGGCACATCTGATCAAGTTCATCACCTTATGGGAGCCCAATTGTACTTGTGCGGAAGAAATATGGGACTTAGAGACTTTGCATTTATTATTGAGCACAGAATAAAATCATTGTCAGGAACAGATACTAATCCCATGGATTTATGACATTCTTGAACAACTCAAGGGGGCTAAGCACTTCAACAAGATTGATTTGAATTTCGGTTATCACCAAGTTCTAATAGAGCCCATAGTTGTATGGAAGACCACCTTCAAGTCCAAGGAAGGTCTCTTCGAGTGGTTGGTCATGCCCTTGGGGTTGATGAATGCCCCTGTCAATTTTATGAGGCTAATGGACGATATTCCTTTCACCAACTCGTTCATGGTTGTGTACCTCGATGATATCCTCATATTCAACAAGAGCTAGGTAGAGCACTTGCAACGTATTCGACAAGTCCTTTAAACCCTATGGAAACACAAACTATGTGCCAACTTGGAGAAATGCTCCTTTGGTATGGACTAGGTCCAATATTTGGGCTACATAATTGATGAGTGAGGCATGTATGTGGATCTAGCTAAGATCCAATTCATTCGGGATTGGCCAATCCCGATGACTCTAGCAAAGCTTCGCAGCTTCTTGGGCCTTGCTAATTTCTATCGAAGATTTGTGTTGGGGTTCTCTCATATCACTTGGCCTTTGTGTCAAGTCACCAAGGGAGGAGCAAAAGATAAGTTTTTTCGGTTCAAGTCACAACAATAAGTGTTCGTTCAACTAAAAAACTGCCTTTTCTCTGCATCCGTCCTCACATTTCCAAAGCCGCAACAACAATTTGAGATGAGATGTATGCCTCCGACTATTCTATTGGTGCAGTCCTCACCCAATAAGGGGATCTGATGGCCTATCACAATGAGACGCTCCTTGATATGCATAAAAACTACCCCACATATGATAAGGATATGTATTCCATCGTGCAAGCTTATCGATAGAATAAACATTACATTCTAGGGGAGGAAACAATCATCCATACAAATCACTGACCTCTTTAGTTTATGCAGACACAAAGAAAGTTACAGAACGATGGCCATCATAAATGGTCCACATATCAACAACAATTCTTGATCTGATTAAGAATATTAGATTGTTGTGCTAAGATCCTCCTCAGATTAGAAACAAAATGATTTTCATGTGCTTAAGGATTCATGAGTTTTGCAAGTGTAAAATAATTTCTTATGTTAATTTTATGAGCAATTTTAACATAAATAAAGAATGAAAAACAACATAAAAATGTACAGAACATCACCAACAACACATCACAACAGGAACATGATGAAGGAGTTCACCCCTACTGGGCTACGTCTCCTTGGTCCAGCTTCCAATGCCTTGGACCTCTCTATTATGCTCAAAAGTGTAAAAATATGTGTTTACAATGCTCAAATACTTTTGAAACCTACTCTAATGAGTCTAGAATGTCCAAAAATGGCTACCTAGCCTCTTTATGCATCCCATTTGGTCGAAAAATGGAGAAAATATGAGCTCTCATAGTTTTCCCACTATTCGCTCTACATTTTCCCCAAAATCTGGCATCATCCTACAATTTCGCCCACCAAGTGCTCTAACTGAGCGACATTTTCGCCAAAAATCGAGCGAAATTGTCAGAACTTTAAAAATTCCTCTAACGCTTAAGTTTTGAAAACTCTGGCCACGTGCCCGAGGGCTATGGCCAATAACCCACCCCCGCCGGCCGGGCCCCCCACTCCACCTTCTGCATTTCTGTTCACATGGTCGATTTGTTGTTACAGCTATCAACGGTGGTTACGGTTTTGGGGCTATGGTTAGCCATGGTCCGTGGACCGAGGTCGGGGGTTAACCATGGTCCCATCCCCCCAACTCACAAACCATACAACTTTAATTATATCTGCCTCCCCCATATGGTTAAGTAACACCATGCGGGCACAATGGTAAGTGGTTTTTTTGTACTATGGGAGGTCATGGGATTGAGCCCGACCTTTGCCCTATCCGCCATAACAAATTTTTCATTAACACGAGGAGGACACATGGCGGCCTCAGGCTTAGCCATGTGTCACTTCCTAATTGGCTCAAATATAAAACACGTGACAAATAGCATGATGCCACTGAGCCTAATATTCCAAAGAATTTGCCAAAGGAATAGATCACAGGAATATACCAAGAATATTCCTTTTGCTGACTGGGCTTTACGGATGCCTAGTTAGCATCCCTATCAGCACTTGTAAAAATTTTACTTGTTTGACAAAGTGAACAGATCGCGTTTCTGGGAGAATTCAGTGTCTGTTTCCCGCGAAACAAGTTGCATCGGATTTAGGATGACGAGCAATACATGGTCACTCAGGTTCCACACCATTCTGAGGACTTTGATTTTTGGGCATAATTTTGAGCACTTGATCATTCCTCCCCACTTTCATTTTTCAGTAGGTGAGGGTACAGTTCCCTCACCTTTCCAATCCCTATCCGTTTGGCTTTTAAAGGATTTGTTCCCTTGAGCCCCACTCAAAGATAAAATCGACACTTCCCCTTTTCAATGTCCTTGTTCTTCTATCAAGTATAGTGTCTCGCTGAAACTCATCAAGGAATTCTGGAGAAAAGTCTTCAATAGATGGAATTTGAACATCATCTCCTTGATATTCAATCAAAGGAGGCTCATACAACCTTAAATTGTCAACACTAACAACAACATAAATTTTCATTTATGCAGGCAAATCCAACATAAAGGCATTGTTACCAATCTTTTCCAAAATTCTAAATGGACCATATCTAATTGGTTTTAGATTTTTACCTTCTCCTTGGAGCCTCTCTTTTCTAATGTGAAGCCAAAATTCATCACCGAATTGGAACTTGTGATCTACACAATGTTTTTCGTGCCTTGCTTTGTACTTTCCTTGGCTCTTTTCAAGTTGTTCTTGAACTTTTTGGTGTACCAATTGGATTTTTTCAATGAACTTTCTTGCTTTGTCTATGTCGCTATGACCATCAATAGAAACATCTTTGCCAAAAATGAAATCCAAAGGAGATTTAGGCAAGTATCCCAAACATGCCTCAAATGGTGATGTTTGAGTTGAATAATGCTTGGCCCGATTGTAAGCATGTTGAATATAGTGCAAATGTTCATCCCACAACTTAGGATGCTTGCTACAATACCCATGAAGAAGATGTATCATTGTTCTATTGACCACCTTTGTTTGACCATCTGTTTGTGGATGAAAAGTTGTACTCTTTTTCAGTTTGGTGTCCATGAATCCCCACAAGCTTGACCAAAAATTCCCAACAAAGAGAGAATCTCGATCACTAACAATGGATGTGGGCAATCCAAAATGCACCCATACATTCTGAAAGAATAATTGAGTAGTTTGTTCGGCTATAACTTTCTTTTTACATGGCATCAAAATACTCAATTTTCTAAACCTATCCACAACTACATACAAATAATCATGACCTCATTTTTACAATGGAAGACCTCCTACCAAATCCATAGAAACACTCTCCCATGGTTGTGAAGGAACCAGAAGTGGTGTGTACAATCCTAACTTCCTATTGCTAGGCTTACTGATTCCACAAAATGAACATCCATTAGTAAAACGTGGCACACTTTCAAGCATATGAGGCCAATAACAATACCTCTATAGATGTGCCACCATCTTACTTACACCGAAATGACCAGCAATGAGAGAAGTATGTGCCTCTCTTATTATGTCAACTCTTTCTTCTTGTGGAATACAAAGCTTGCCAAGATGGTACAACAAGTTATCATGCAAATGATAATCCAATTCCTCTACTTGGTTACCTTGACTCAAGCTTGCATAAACATCTTGAAAGTCATTGTCTAATGCATATTGCTCAATATAACTTTCATGAAAAACAAAATTATGCTTGAGTAAAGTAGTTGCACTAAAAATAGGCCTAGAAACCATATCAACAACTTTATTGTAGATACCTTTCTTATACTTGATTACCAAGCGGAATTGTTGAAGAAAACCCATCCATCGAAAATTCCTTGATTGCTGCAACTTTGATTGAGATTGCAAGTATTGCAATGGTTGATGATCAGTGTGAATGATTGTTTCCTTACCCATCAAGTAGTGTTTCCACTTTTTCACACTTTGCACCAATGCATACAATTCCTTGTGATGTGTAGGATAATTAATCACTACACCATTAAAAGTTTTTGAATGAAAACAGATAGGCTTATCATGTTGCATGAGGACTACACTCATGGCGTACTCACTAGCATTAGTTTTAATCTCAAATGACTATCTCAAGTCTGGAAGTGCAAGTATTGGAGCTGAACTGATCTTTTCCTTCAATGCATCAAAGGCCTTTTGTTGTTTTCCTCCCCACTAAAAAACCTTTTTCGCACTTGTCAATGCATGCAAAGGAGTTGATAGAGAAGAAACATTAGCAATGAATTTCCTCCAATATTGGGCTACTACCAAAAAACTCCTTACCTTAGTAATTGTCTTAGGCCTGGGCCAATTCAAAATGACATCAACCTTGGAGGGATCTATTTTCAAATCACCTCCTCCAACAATATGAACCAAGTAAACTAAATAAGTTTTACCAAACGCACACTTTGACATCTTAAGATACAACTGTTTTTTTTCAAGACATCAAGTACTTTTCTTACATGCATGACATGTTCATCATGAGTTTTATTGAAAATTAAGATGTCATCCAAGTAGACTATAACAAACTTATCAATAAATGGCCTCAACACATCATTCATCACACGCATGAATGTAGCAGGAGCATTACATAAACCAAAATGCATAACTAGCCATTCAAAAAACCTTGTTTTATTTTGAATGTTGTCTTCCAAATGTCTCCTTCAACTATTCTAATTTGGTGGTCCAACTTAGTAAAATACTTTTCATCTTTCAATTGATCAAGTAAATCATCTATTCTAGGTAGTGGGTAACGGTTCTTTACCATATTTTTATTCAATGCACGGAAATCCACACACATGCGCCATGTTCCATCCTTCTTTGGGACCAAGATAATAGGTGAACCACATGGCTAGGAAGATGGTCCGATGATCCCTTTATCCAACAACTTTTGAATTTGCTTCTTAATTTCTGCACTTTCCATCACTGACATCCTGTACATGCCAATGTTAGGAAGAGGACAATCTTGTTGCAATTGTATCCCATGTTGGATTCCTCTTTTGAAAGGTAATACCTTTGGTTCCTGAAACATCTCATCATATTGGTTAACTAAATCAACCAATTCAGATTTCAATTTTGAATCACAACCTTTAAAAGCTTCATTATCAACATCATTCTTGGGTTTGATCATTAGAAGCACAAAATTCTTGCTTGAATTCACTAGTCTTTTCAACTGTCCCGCATTAACAAGTGAAAGATTTAGTTTCTTGCTATGAGCTCTCACAATATATTCTACTCCATCTTTCAACAAATGATAGTTGTTTTCATGTCCATGGAAGATACATTTTCTGTCATAGAGGTAAGAGTTGCCCAAAACTATGCCACATATATCTAATGGCACAACATCAAGCTCCACTTCATCTATGAAATTTGCAGTAATGGCGAATTTCATTTTACACTTTCTAGTAACCTGCAATTATGCATTGTCACACACCCATCCAAGTGGATATGGTTTATGATGTGGAATGGTTTCCAAGTTTAAACTTTTGACAATGTTTCAGAGATAATATTGGCTTGAGATCCACTGTCAAAAATTGTATCAACCTTGTTATGTTTTGAGATCACCCTTATGTGAAAAAGTTCTATCCTCCTCTTTTCATTTGGAGTTTCATTTTGTGAATTTGAAGAACTAGTGCTAGCAATGGATTCTTTTCCTTTTATACCCATGGTTGTAATTTTAGTTTCATCACCCGAATCGGATCCCAAATCCTATTGAGTGGTTACAATTTCTTTTGTTTTCCCTTGTTGTTGAATTTTTTTGGTTTCATTTCAAGATGAAGCTTCAAAAAATAGCTTCATCATGACCCCGTTTGGAACAATGTTTGCATGTTGATTTCTCTCCTTCTTTTTTGATAGATACATTTTTATTTCCCTTCCCTTTGAAACCCTTTTCTTTTCCCTTACTCTTAAATGGATTTTTAGTACCTTCTTCTGGAGTGCTTTTCCCTCTTGCCTCAAGATGAGTAGCTTGAACACAAACACCATCTATATTATTGGGATTAATCATTAAGATAGTATGCCTAAGGTAACTGTGTAAACCCCTTGTGTACTTCAGCAACGTGTCTTGTGATTGAAAATCTACACCTAACATTAAAGACCTTTTTCTAAATTCTTGGGTGTAATATTGCACATTTTGACCTTTAAGTTGTCTAAAGTTCTGCAATTCATGATGGATTTCTGCATATAAGCTAGAGGGTAGAATTGTCTTTTGATTGCAGCAATGAAATCAATCCAAAAAATTGAGATCTTACCATTTTTTTTATCTCCTATTGTGTCTTTGATTCCCACCATACTAGTGTTGTACCCTCCATCTCAAGGAAGCTCACTGAATCTTTATGTCATCCTCTTGAAGGTTTTGAATTCTGCAATAGACCTCCAACTGTCGAATCCAATTGTCAAGCTTCTTTGCATTCACTTCACCATTATGCATGGACAACTCAAATTTGACATCAAGTTTTAAAAAGGGTGATTTACCAGTTCCTTTTGAAGTACGTTGATGAGTATGAGTAAGGGTTGTGTTAGTGGAAGAGGGTGAAGATGCTTGTGAAGAAGAAGATGAAGAATATGGTGGAGAGGGTGGAGGTTAGTCTCCATTTCCATTACCTCCTCCTAAAGAACCTTCTCCTTTGGGAGGTTTGGAACTTTCACCTTGCAACCTAGTATTCTTCTCTTCATGGAGGACATTCACCATCTCTGTCATATCAAAGAAAGCCTTCTTGAAGACCTTCTCATCTTCTGTCATGTTTGTAGGTTCTCCTTCATGAGACATTCTCTCTAGAGTCTCAACTAAAAATTGAAAATTTAAATCGGTGTTGGAGATTGTGGCAACCTTGCCCTGCATCTCTTTGACCCAACTTCAGGGCTTCCAATGAGCTTCCCTTCTCCTATTTTGAGTTGTAACCTTGTAAGAATGACATAAACTTCCAAACAGTAAAATCCTTCTTACACAAAGCAAACCTAGAGCTCTGATACCAAAATTATCTGATTAAGAATATTAGATTGTTGTGCTAAGATCCTCCTCAAATTAGAAACAAAAAAAAATTCATGTGCTTAAGGATTCATGAGTTTTGCAAGTGTAAAATGAATTTTGTTAATTATATGAGAAATTTTAACATCAATAAGAGATTGTACAGCAGCATAAAAATGTACAGAACATCACCAAAAACACATCACTACAGGAACATGATGAAGGAGTTCACCCCTCCTGGGCTACGTCTCCTTAGTCCAGCTTCCAATGGCTTGGGCCTCTCTATTATGCTCAAAAGTGTAAAAATATGTGTTTACAATGCTCAAATGCTTCTGAAACCTACTCCAACGAGTCCATAATATCCAAAAATGCCTACCTAGCATCTTTTTGCATCCCATTTGGTTGAAAACTGGAGAAGTTATGAAATATCCTTGTTTTCCTACTATTCGCTCTTAATTTTCCCCAAAATCGGCATCATCCTACAATTTTGCTCGACACTCTAACTGAGCGACATTTTCGCCAAAAATCAGGTGAAATTTTCGAAACTTTAAAACGTCCTCTAATGCTTAAGTTCTGAAAATTTTGATCACGTGGGGGGGCCACATGCCCCGAGGCTAAGGCCAATGGCCCACCCCCGTCGACCAGGCCCCCAACTCCACCTTCTGCATTTATGTTCACATGGTCGGTTTGTTGTTACAGCTATAGGCGATGGCTATGGTTTTGGGGCTGTGGTTAGACCATAACCATGGGATTTGGACTGGGGTCAGGGGTTAACCACGGTCCCATCCCCCCAACTCGCAAACCATACAACTTTAATTATATGTGCCTCCCCCATATGGTTAAGTAGCACCATGTGGGCGCAATGGTAAGTGGTTTTTCTGTGCTATGGGAGGTCGCAGGGTCAAGCCTGGCCTCCGCCTTGTCTGCCATAACAAATTTTGCATTAACACGAGGAGGACACGTGGCGGCCTCAGGCTTAGCCACGTGTCACCTCCTCATTGGCTCGAATAAAAAACACGTGACCAATAGAATGATGCCACCGAGCCTAAGAATATTCCAAAGAATGTGTTGAAGGAATATACTAAGAAGATTCCTTTTGTTAACTAAGTTGTATAGATGCCCAATCAACATCCCTGTCAGCACCTACAAATTTTTTACCTGTTTGACTAAGTGAACAGATCGCGTTTCTGGGAGCATATGGTGTCTATTTCATGTGAAACGAGTTGTGCCAGATTTAGGATGATGAGAAATACACGGTCCTTTAGGTTCCACACCATTATGATGACTTTTATTTTTTATCATAATTTTGAGCACCTAATCAATTCCATTTTAATATTAAGTATAAGAGTTGAAGCACCAATAATGTTGTAGATTGCCTCAATCAGCCACCGGTTGTGGCGCCACTGTTCTCAACTCTTCTGGGCATGAGACTTCTAGATGGCCACAGTTTTATAAAAATTATCCAGAATTCACCACCACATACCAGATGTGGATGGATGACAAGAAATTTCTAGAACTCCACCTCCAGGAGGCACTATTGTGCCACCTTGGACACCTTTCTCTTCCTTCAAGCGAGCATGCCAAGTTGATTTTAGAGGCGCACTACAGCCGAGTCGCAGGACACTTTGGTGTATAGAAGATAGTGGCAGTACTGTCGAAGTATTTTTATTAGCCAAATATCTAACAAGATGTTGGAAAATATATCATATCTTGCACTACATTTTTCATCACCAAGTCAACCATCTATAAGTAAGGCCTATACACTCCTCTACCTGCTCCTAAACAACCCTGGGAATCCATCTCCATGGACTATATATCTCACCTTCCTTCTACGAAGCATGGAAACAACTATGTATTTGTGGTCGTCAACAGATTTTCTAAGATGGCCATATTGGTGGCTTGTAGGAAGAGTATTGTGGAAGAATACATTGTCAAACTCTTCTTTGAATGAATGTGGGTACATTTTAAGATCCCATATACCATCATATCAAATCGGGATAGCAAGTTCCTAAGCGCATTTGGTCAAGCCTATGGTCATTGTTGGACACCAAGTTGCCTAAGTCGACTGCATTCCACCCCCTAGCTAATGTCCAAAAAAAGGTCGTTAATAAGATGATAGTGCACATACTACGCATGTACAACTCTAAGAATCCGTGAACATGTGATGAGAGCCTTCCCTATGTGCAACACAGCTATAACAGACCTCTCCATAGCTTGACCAGCCATAACCCCTTTCAAGTGACCCTATGATTTCAAAAATTATGTCCTATTGATGTTGCAATGCCTCTTGCAACTACATGAGAAGAATTTGCACATGTTTAGTCTAAAGCTGATAACTTCACCAAGTTTATTAAACACATTCAACACATCTACTAATAGGTTCATGACATCTTTAATAAATCCAATGCTAAGTACAAAAAATGACATGATCAACATTGGGTGCCACATAAGTTTCGGGTGGGCGACAAGGTTTTCTTGCATTTGCAGAAGGGACGCTTTGTCGAAGCCCATCGAGAGCTTCAACCACTCTAATAAAAGCCTTACACCATCACCAAGGCTATGGGATACATCACTTTCAAGCTCAGTATCCCTCAATTCCTTGGCTTGCACTTAGTATTCAATGTGGACCACCTTCAGCCATACTTTCCACCATTGTTGGACACATCAAACATTGTTGAGCAACTGACACCAACAAAGCTCAACCCAGATTGCATTGGACACACCATAATTGATTGGATCATGGAAACATATATTAAGAGCACTCACCAATAGAGGATCCAGTTGTATCAGATTGTTAAAGATGACCGACTCCTACAGTAAGGCAAGTGGCTCACAAAGGACCATGTTTAGTAGAAATTTCCCCATCTCATGGAGGAATTCAATGCAATGGGTATCATTGCTTCCTAAGGGGGGAGGACTAATCCAAGTGGATATTGGTTTCCACCTACCTATTCCACTTGGAACTCCCAACATTGTTTCTTTTTAGTTTCATGTTTTCCAGCATAGTTTTCTATTTCTGACAATTTTTCCGGGTCTTGGAATTCATGTGTCATTTTGAGGCCCTAAATGGTGATTTTTGGAGATATGGGAAATTGTGCATTATTACTTATAATCAAAAATTGTTTTCCTTGGATATATTTTTCTAACAAGGTATCAAGCACACCAAACTGAGATTGTATGCCAAAGTTACAACCCCATGAAGTTGACATTCCAAATAACCCTAGTGGGGCCCACAAGCTTTTGGCGCTTCATCTCCTAGGGTTAGATTTTTTGGATGTTTATGGTTTTTTATTGTTTCTTAAAGATAAAAATGCCTTTGAGTCTCATTGTAACATAGATTAGAAGGCATGTAGCAGTCACATCTCTTCTCATAGTTAAGATAGCATTTCTCGAGCTAGTTTGTTTCCATTCTACATGTAAATAGTTTTCAACATTTGTTATTAATTAATTGAAGTTCAATTTTGTTTGTATCTTTGTGTTTTTGTTTAAATTTGTATTTCATTTTGTTCCTTCATAAATCTGCATCAGTGGTATCAGAGTTGTCTACTCTTTCTTTGTTTTTATATGCATGTCCCCAATGAGATCGGGGTATAAGGAGTTCGGAATTGAAATGGTTGAGCCCTTGCAAGACTGACCTCACTGACCTCGATGGTCTCCCATGGAAGACGAGAGCAAAGACAAGGGAGTAGGATATCCCTTCAAATTGTTGCTCAAAGAATCCCTCGAGGGAAAAAGGAACAAGGTGGTGGATGATTTTTCCCAGATCCTTTACTGGATGCGAGTAGGCTAACCATCTTCATCTAGCAGTCACTTTGGAGGCGTTGCCCCCTTTAAGGTACAAGTTAATTTTGACATTCATATATTTGAAGGTCAAATAGACACAGATGTTGTAGATAGGTGGTTAAATCTACTAGAAAGATATTTCTCGGTCCATAATTTTCCGATACGGAAAATATTGCTTTTGCACTCCTCATGGTCGCACCCCATGTCAAGGACTAGTTGGAAACTCAATGTGAAAAAAAGGACGAGGAGGCACCCTCATTATTTTCAACTACACCCTCTTAGGCTTCTTTCCAAGATGTCGTCAAGCAAAAATATTACTCTGTTGGGAGATATGAAGACAAGTATATAAAGTGGACCACGCTACAGTAGGAAAGGGACCAACAGGTGCCAGAGTTCACAAATATTTTTCATACCCTACACACGAAGTTGGGTATCATGGACTCTGAGCGACATTTGGTACTCAAGTACCATGGTTGTATGCTCAAATACATCCAGGCATAAATGAAATTCTTGGATATCTCCTCGCTTGGCATTGCATATTGATATGTTGTCAGGATCAAGTAGAAATTTAAACAAAAGAAGCGAGACTTTGGATCTGCGAATATGAAGCAGGGCAAAAGAACCTCCAAACCACAGGATAAAGGATAGATCCAAGGAGGAATGACCCAGGACAACCCTCAAAGCCATAATCAAAGAAAAATAGAGAGAAGACGAAGAAAGTCACAAGAAAGTGGTGTGAGTTCCATAAGAGCCACACTTACAACAAAAATGAGCATCACACAAAGAAGTCATTGGTAGACAAGCTAAAATATTGAGAGTTAGATGTGTGATCTGACTTAGAGCTAGAACCTGACAAGGGGAAACAAATCATAGATGCAGAACTCAATGCCATTGTTTCCACCACCAAGGTAAAGAATATTGATCCCAAAGACCCTGAGGAGGTTGAGCATCTCTTCCACTCAGATGTGGGTGAAGGGTCTGTTGTTGTAGTTCACTGTTGAAAGCAGAAGTCAAAAGAACCTCATCTCAACCAAGGTCATTAAGTAGTTGGGCCTACTGACAACACCACACCCGCAACCATACATTATTAGGTAGCTCCACCAAAGTCGATAATTCATGTGGATATTGGTGGGCACCTGCCTATTCCACTTGGACCTCGACCATTTTTTCTTTCAGTTTCCTTAATTGTGGCATAATTTACTATTTTTGGCAGTTTTTCAGGTCCTGAACTTTTGGAGCCGTTTTGAGGCCCTAAAAGAAGTTTTTTTGGAAAACAAACAAATTTAAAATCTATGGAAAATATTTGTAATCGAAAGTTTTAATCCTCAGATAGATCTTTCTAACAAGGTATCGTACATGTCAAACGAAGATCGTATGCCAAACTTACGACCCCGGGAATTTGATGTACCAATTTAGCCCAACAAGACCCACAAACTTTTGGCGCTTCATCTCTTATGTTTAGATTTTTGCATGTTTAGGGTTTTCCATTATTTCTCAATAATAAATAGGCCTTTGAGGATCATTATAACACAGTTAATAAGGCATGTAGTTGCCACATCTCTTCTCAAAGATAAGCTACCATCGCATGAGCTAGTTTATTTCCATTCTGCATGTAAACATTTTTCAGTACTTTGTTATTGATAAATTGAAGTTTTGTTTTTGTTGTATCTTTATGTTCCTATTTATATTTGTATTTCATTTTGTTCCTTCATAAATATGGATCAATGGTATCAGAGCGGCTTTCTCTTTCTCTATTTTCTTGTGCATATCCCCAATGAGGTCGAGGTATGAGGAGTTAGGGCTTGAACTGGTTGAATCTTTTTAAGACCAACCTCGCCGACCCTGAAGACCTCCTATGGCAAAAGAAAAGAAAGACGTGGGAGCAGGAAATCCTTTCAAAATATTGCTCGAGCAAGCCCCTCGAGCGACAAAGGAACGCGATGACAGACAAGTTTCCTAGATCCTTCAGTGAATACCCACAGGCAACGCATATTCATCCAGCAGCCACCTTGGAGATGCCACTCCCTTTAAGGTATAAGTCAGCTTTGACATTCCCATATTTGAAGGTCAGATAGATGCATATGTCGTAGATAAATGGTTAAATATGCTAGAAGGATATTTTTTGGTTCATGATTTTTCCAATAGGGAGAAGATTACTTTTGCACTCCTCAAAGCTGCCCCCCATGTCAAGGAGTTATGGGAAACCTCATGTGAGCAAAGGAACGAGAGGGAACCATCATTGTTATCAATTGCACCCACTTGGAATTATTTCCGATACACCATCAAGGAATAGTATTACCCAGTCGAGAGCTATGAATATAAGTAAATAAAGTGGACCACATTGCCGCAGGGAAGGGACAAAGACATACTAGAGTTCACAAATATTTTTCATACCCTTCACACAAAGTTTGGTATCAAGGATTCTAAGCAGCATCTGGTACTCAATTACCATGATTTTATGCACAAATAATTCTAGAATGAGATGGATTTCATGAAAATATCCTCGCTTGACATCGCCTATCGATGCACTGTCAAGATTGAGAAGAAATTTAAACAGAATAAGTGAGACTTTGGATCTGTGAATCTAAATCAAGGGAAAGGTGCCCCCAAATCATAGAACAAAGGACAAATCCAAGGCGGGGTGACCCAAGACAACCCACCAAAGCCACAAGCAAAGAACAACACCAAAGAAGGACACAGGAAAGTGATGTGAGTTCCATAAGAGCCCCACTTACAACACAAGTGAGTGTCAAACCAAATAGTTACTAGTGGTCAAGTTGGAGGCTTAATAGTTAAATGCATGTTCTGACTCTTATTCAAAACTCGATAACAGGAATGACAAAGGGAAGCAAATTATTGATGCGGAACCTAGTGCCACCATTGCCACCACCAAGATGTAGAATATTGAGCCCGAAGATCCAAAAGAAGGGGAGCGTCTCTTCCACTCACAGATGTGGGTGAAGTGCACTCCACTGCAGTTCATTGTCAACAACAAGAGACAAAAGAACCTTATCTCAGCAAAGGTTGTTAATCAGATAGGTCTACTGACCACACCACACCCGCAACCATACATCATTGGGTGGCTCAACCAAGGACGGGATCTTTGTGTCAATCAACAATTTCGTCTTCCCTACAACATCAAATCCTTCACGAATGAGGTGCTATGTGATGTTTCTACTCTTGAAGTTTGTGATGTATTATTAGGCCAACCATACTTGTGGAAAAGTCATGTTGTGTATGAGTCGAGACCTTGCACTTTTATTATCTATTTGGGCAGTAAGTTGTACAAAATACTAGAGGTAGTCCCGCCTATCGTCATCTCTCTGATCTCTGCTAAGAAATGCAGTAAGATCATCTCCAAGACTAGGAAATTTGTTTTCGTTTTATTCACTCTCAAAGTAAGGGGAAGATCGTGGCCACATCCATGGCCCTTGGGAAGGGTTCCTCCACACAGCAGAAATAGGTGGATAATATCGTGGAAGAATGCAAGTACATCTTCTCCTCGCCCACAAAGGTACCCTTGCACTTTCAGATCAAGCATTTGATCGATTTAACTCCCAGAGCACCTCTACCCAATGGGCCGATATATTGTCGCTCCATTTTATAAAATGAAGAGATCAAGTGGTAGATCTAGGAATTGCTACAAAAAGGGCACATTCAACCAAGTTCCTCACCCTCTGGGATCCCAATCGTACTTGTACAGAAGAAGTATGGGACCTAGAGGATTTGCATTGATTATTGGGCACTAAAAAATATCATTGTCAGGAACAAGTATCCAATCCCACAGATTGATGACCTTCTGGACCAGCTCATTGGGGCCAAGTATTTCAGCAAGATCAATCTGAATTGTAGCTATCACTAGGTTCCAATAGAGCCCACAGATGTATGGAATACCACCTTCAAATCCAAGGAAGGCCTTTTTGAATGGTTGGTCATGCCCTTCGGGTTAACAAATACCCCTGCAACTTTTATGAGGATGATGGATGACATCTTGAAACCCACCAACTTGTTCATGGTTGTTTATCTAGATGACATCCTTATCTTCAGCAAGAGTTGGGAAGAGCACTTGCAACACATTCAACGAGTCCTTATGTTTCTGGAAAAACTAGTGTCTTTTCGAACGACTAGCCCTCTAGGTTTGGCAGCTACCCTAGAAACAAAAGTTTAAAGCAATTCAACGATTTCTTCTATGTGTAACAGATAAGAGAAGATAATGGAACCAACCTGGAACTTCCACTTAATCCCTTACTTGATCTCTCTCCCCCTTGGCAGAGCTTGCAACTCCTCCCCGTACTTAACCCGCTTGGAGAGTACCTGCACAAGTACAGCAACAAAGAACCGTCAAAGCATCATGATCTATTACAACATAAACATTACAGAATCAGATATATAATGAACAAATGATAGCATTCACAAATGATAAAATTCACAATTGCATAATTATATGGAAGAAAACTTGAAGAACTTTATTAAATAGAAGGGAGAATTACAACCCAATTGTCTGATCCAGCATCATCCTCCCAACATGAATCCCTCTTCACCTCGTGAAATAGCAAGATCACACCAACAATATAATGCTCCTTCCTCAATTACAAACTATCAGCACTTCCTTGCAATTCACAATATTCCAGCCTCTAGATCTCTTAGATGAGGGATCCATTTATAGATGTGTGCAAGGGTGTGAGTCATCTCTGGGGTTTTGATTAGTGTCATTCCACTTGTTACAATTGGTTCCACTTGGAGATTTCTTGGATCTCTTACTCATCCCTAGGCGAATTCAGAGAGGCAAGTGGCATAAGAGAAGTTTCTAGAAGATTCCATGAGCAACCACCTAGCAAACTGTCTCGGAAATTTGTCCATCCTTGCCCATCACACCCTATAGAAGGCCCAAACAGTATGCATCACACCCTGGTAGTGTACCACTCAGTATGCATCGCACTTTGCCAGTGGAGTAGTCAGTATGGTTCAGTTTAGGCCATTTCTGGATGGTTTCTCAGGTGGAACTTTTGGGGAATGATGTAATCAGATGACTATGTTCTTTTAGGGTATGAAACAACTCTTTTAGGGGTTGATGAGCCCTAGTTTATTGACATATAATCTTGGGGTTGATGTGCCCAAATATGTCTATAACAGTTGACCCCTAAAGCATGAAGTCGTAAATCTTGATGTCGGGTAAAATGCTTTATAATGAGGATCTGAGGTTTCGAACTGGAAGGTGACCTGCATAAGTTACAATACAATACATCATCATAATATGATTTTCATGATCTAGCTGAGGTAGGCATTCCCATGCTCAGCTTTATAAATTCATTTCATGTACATAGATCAGATAGTCGTTTGCAGATGCAGACAAGTGATTCTTCAGATGTAGAGTCATCATCCTTGGTTCGGATGACTATCAGTGCAGCGCCTTTGTACATTTGATGTTTTTATATCCCAGAATATATCACAGCTTGGATGGATGAAACTAGATCTGGGGTCTTCAAACTCGTTCAATCTTCACCCGATGTACAAGTCAATCCATGTGAAGAGATGTTCTGAAGTCGAACATGGAAGGTCATCACCTGATTACCAGCCAATAATGTGAGTTGTTAAAAGACGCGAGAGGAATCACTGATAATGATAATGACCCTCAAGGTACTACAGTACAATTCACGTGGTGTGAATATATGATCCGATGTCAAACACCACGCAAAATCTTTCGGTCGAAGGCCATTGATGTCAACTTGTCGCCATAAGTGAGAAACTTGCCATTGAGGTATGCAAGCTCCAAAGTACTGAAAGGGTGTTTCTAAGTCAACTTCTTGGATAATGAGCTGACATCGACAAGAAGTGACTCGTCATAGGAGGGCCTTGATGTATCCCACTTCTACGACATGAAACGAAGCAAATGATTTCTAGAGGTGAAAATGGACCGACGACACAAGGTTCAGGAATGGCGGTCATGAAAGATGAAGGTTGAAGGTATTGCAGTGGAGGAGGCATTAACTGGATTGTGGTTTCTCCACTGAATGACTTCTCTTGAACATGTCATAGACACTGAGATGGATTGGTAGCGTTAACCCCAAAATATAGATGGTGTGAAAGACCAATGGTGAGATGAACGATGAACAGAATAACCCAACCCGACTCAATAATGGTGATGGAGTGAATGTGTCATGTTCAAGAGCGACCTACTACCATAAGTTCTTCAAGTTTTTGCCCTTTTTCTCCAGTCATTGCTAACCAGTACCTCTTAATTTTTTTTCAAGCTTTAGGAGGATAACATATGCTTGTTCTATAATTTTCCCTTCGGGCAAACTTGTCGCTATGTTTTAATGAGTCTAGCGACAGTGAAACTCGATCTCGTCTAGAATGGACAAGTTTGTCGCTATTGTTTTAACGAGTTTAACGACAAGGATAACTCGGTCCTTTTCATGTTTAGAGAGTTTGAAAAGGGACGAAAAGAAAACTCCATAAGTTCTTTTTCGTAAAATAATCCCTTAGGTCCGAAAAAGGATAAAATAATACAAAAGGGATGACTTTTCCGATCACTTTAACGAGCCGAAAAAGACAAGCGCTCAACTTTTTCGTAAGATAATCCCTCGAGTCTAAAAAAGTATAAAATCATACAGGAGGGATGACTTTTCCAATCACTTTAACGAGCTAGAAAGGTCGACGCTCGACAATCTTTTCATATTTAACGAGTCTGAAAAGGGTTTAAAGGAGACTCAATTTTGAGGAACGAGTGGTGTCTAGGGTAGCAACTGGTTCTGGTGAATTTGGAACTTCTCAAAACATGGTGAATTCTATGAAGAGGCTGGCTAATAAGACCACTCATCGCAACTTTTCCTCAAAAAGGGTAAACAACCAAGTGGAAGCGTATGATCAGCCAAAGGAATGGTGATGATGAGATGTACACAACCAAGGCTCAAAAGGCTGATAGAATGGCAATCACAAAGGTTAATTTTTGAAGGTGGGTTCATTTTTTACTAGCTTGAACCATGGGGGAATTATGCTTGGTGGGTTCATTTTTTGACAAGCTTGAACAGTGGGGAAACTGTGCTTGGATTCGGTTTCATTTTTACCCAAGCTCGAAATGAGAACTATGCTTGATTCAGTGGTCGAAGATGTTCAATTCACTGTTTAGCACATCAGATTCTTTCATCAGTCGTTCAACTTGCTCAAAACTCCATAAAATTGTTTAGAAATACATATATATGGACGAAAAATGAACTAAAACTAACATTTTACTTGAAGTACATGAATAGTAACCATAAAAAGTAGTTTTACCTTTCACTTTCATCATTTCATTTCAAATTTGGGATTTTGGAGCTCTGGAGCTGTTTTCCCCCTCAAATTTCACTAGTCGATTTCAGGAGATCCTGTGGACCATTCTCCGCGTCGTCAGGACCAGGTAGGAGCTATCCCTGAGCTCTTCATTTTCATTCCATCTTTTCTTGATTCTGAGCAAGTTTTTCCACTTTTCTGGGCCCCTGGGGTTTGAAGATTTTGTTCCCCAATCATCACACCTAGCTTATATCGAAAGGTGTGATGCATACTAAGTTGTACACTGGCCAGTCAGTATGCATCTCACCTTGCTCAAAGGCAAGGTGCGATGGGCACAGAAAGGCAACTTTACACAGTGTTTTTTCATCAAATTTTTGCCTGTTTTTGCTCAAATTTGGATCCTAACTCATCTTTTGTCTGCATTTTAGATATTTGTTGGATCAAGATGGTTGTCACATGGCATGAATGAGAACATGAAGAGGAGGATATGATTGCTTTACATGACCAGGGCACAGTGGATGCATTAAGAAACTGTGGCTTACTGAAGTTTTTTCGCATATCCAGCATGAGGCAATAGATCAATTTGTTGCAGTATTTTATCGATGCTTGGGATCCGATTGACCAGGTATTACAGATCAGAGGTAAATCTATTCCTTTGACGGTCGAGGACATTTACTTTCTGACAGGATTGTTGAGGCGTGGTGCCCCTCTTTCACTATCAAGATTCGCTCGTGGGGGTGAATCCGTGAAATATTACATTCGTCAGTTCTGCAGGGATGGATCTCAGCCCAGTAGAGATGGTAAGATTAATATCCGAGATGTCACTGATCGGCCCTTGAGGACCATTTTATTTACCTTTTCTAGATTGGTTGGCAGCGCGGCCTTACATTTGGCGAACAGATCTTACATGCAGTATGCCCTGGAATGCCTGGAACCAAAGGTGTTCAATTGGTGTGAGGCGATACTTCCTGTCATAAAAGAACAACTCTCCAAAGTAAAGAATGGAAGAACCAAGAATTTTGGCTATGGATCCATATTGACTGCTTTTGCTTTGGAGAGGATTCCACTGATGTAGCCTCAAAACATTTCACTAGGATTGCCAGCACCGAGGGAACCACAGATGTAGAGATGGGTTGATCTTATGGCCAGACATGCCGTCCAGTCACAGATTTCCTTCTCTGATGCCTTTTTCGAGTGGTTCAACCGCTAGGAGATGGTATTTGCAGAGTATCCATACGTCGGGATGGATTTTCAAGGCGACCCGGATTTGGCATTACCAGCTAGCGAGCAGAGAAGTGCTATAGGTAAAATGATTCGACCACATCTTTGTTTTTTAGTTTTATCATGTTTTTGTGTTTTTCATGTTACCAAGACTAATCAAACTTATATGTGTGTGCAGATATTGGACCAATGCGACTAGTGGCACGCCCATGGGCGGTAGATGACGCTCTAGCAAGAGAGGTTGTAGGGAGGGTCGTCCTTCGGGATTTGGACATATCGGAGACCCTGACAGTGTTGCAGGATCAGATCGAGGGCCTCGCTCTCCGCATTCAGGATGTCAGGGCCGATGAGTTACCTTTGAGGTTACAGTGCCATACTACTGGCGTACCGAGTCGTTGGACTAGGCTCCTGCTTATGATAGCACAGGCAGTGACATGTTATCACCAGCATCACTAGTCTAGGATGCTTTTTCTGCATTCATTTTGAGTTTCTTGGTCAAATGACCGATTTTGTCTTGGACACAAATCATTCTATAAAAACTATAAACAACTATCTACTTTTGATTTTTTTGGAGTTTTATTTTGGCTAAGTGGCGCAAATGTTGATGTAAAATGCTTTCTTTACAAATGCTGCAAATGTCTATTTAACACATAGTTTGCTAATGAATCAGTCAATGTGTTTAAGTTTCTGGAAATGTGTTGATATTGAATGGAATCAAAATGTCTTTCCAAAATCCTAACTCTTAAGAACATGCGATAAATAGCTGGGTTCCGAACGGAATAAACGCCAGTAAGCTGTAGAATGACGAGTTGTGAATCTAGCCTGACAACGAGTCGGCGTATGCCATGTGAAATGGCATCAGAGAGAAGTTCAATCAACGCGCTATACTCAGCGATGTTGTTCGTCGATCGACCAATACATATCCCCCTGAAACTCACTAACTCGCCGCTTGGAGCGAAAATGGCCTAGGCTGCAGAAGATAGGTTCTATGTACTATGACTAGCTTCGTCGGCATACCCAACATACAATTCCAAAAAGTCTGACATCTGCAACAAATGCAAAGTGGATTACCTAACCAAGACAACAACTCAGAAAGAAAATACTCAAAATGAAATAAAAGAATATGTACAATGAGTTTACTATACTTAATCAAGCATAGTAACGTTTAAGATACAACCCGTTTCGGGGTTGCAATAGTGGAATCTCGTCATAATCGACCAGCTCGTAGGCTCCTTTTGTCAATACTCGTTTAACAATGTAGGCCCCCCAGCTCGTAGGGGCCCATCCATAATGGTTCGAATTTACCTGTTCCTAATTTGTCAGAGTCTTGATCGTAAAGCAAGACTAGGTCACCTTCTGAGAAGACACGAGGCTTGACATTTTTGTCATATTGCACCTTGACGTGTTTCTTATGTGCTTCATTAGCCAACGCGGCATCACGACGGGTTTCATCCAGATGGATTAGTTCCAAGAAACGAGCCTCTTCTTCAGAAGTTTCAGGAAGCAGATCAATTGCAAGCTTGAGGGATGAGATTTCGCACTGAATTGGTAAGACTGCTTCCAGAACATACACCAATTAAAAGGGCATAAATCTGGTTGCATTTAGGATTAAATGCCAATTCCGTTTGTAGACTCCAATCATTCTCTGCAGCATGTGCTTAAGGACTTTGTTGATTGCCTCAACCTGTCTGTTAGCCTGCAGATAATATGGAGTAGAACTATCATGGGACAGTCCTAATTTGGCAGTTAATTCGATCATTATGTGAAAATGCGACCCATGATCTGTGACTATAGCCTGTGGTACACCAAATCTAGAAACTACACGATTGAAAAAGAAAAGAGCAATCATTCCGCCGTTGTTGTTTAATGTAGGCATCGCCTCGGCCCATTTTGTAAAATAGTCGACAACGACTATAATATACCCATGCCCCCTAGCTAAGGTGGGGTTACATGTCATGAAATCAATGCCCCATTTAGCGAATGGCCCAACAGCAACTACTGGATGCAATGGTGCAGGTGGTAATCTGGTTTTGCGATAAAAAATCTGACAAGCATGGCAACTTCTGACTGCAATTATGCAATATTTGAATATGGTTGGCTAGAAGTAACCAGCTCGTAAGATCTTTTGTGTAGTAGCATAACCAGATAGATGCCCCCCACAAGCACCTGAATAACAATCATTCAAAACTTTTTCGACCTCCTCATGCGTGAGGCACCTTCGTAGAACTGTATCGATACCACGACGGTAAAGTGTATCACCAACGATCATATAGTCTTTGGCTTGGTATCGAGTACGTCAATGTTCAGAGCGAGAGGTATTAGGCATAAAAGTTTGGGTTTGGAGATGGACCAGTATATCCCTATACCACGGATCGCTTGACGATATCAGAAACAAAGTCTCATCCACAACTGATGCTTTTGATGTTAAATCGTTGGATGACGAGGGAAGGTCACAAAGTAACTCTGCAAAGACAAGAGATTTATTTTATTTGGATTTGGTGAATTCTAGATAAAACTCCTGCAAAATGGCTATCCATTTGGAATACTTTCCCCCCAGTAATTGACGCGACAGAATGTAGGTCATTGCGTTGCAATCTGACACAATGGTAGTTTTGTGAAAGAGAACATAGTGTCGAAATCTCTGTACTGCTTGAATGGCTGCTAAAGCCAACTTTTCAACATAAGAGTACTTGATTTCTGTATCATTAAGATTACAACTTAAATAATATATAGGATGTTCAATTCCGTTATCTTCTTGCACTAAAACCATAGTGATGGTTGTATCTGCAGTGACAAGATACAGGTTGAAGTCTTTTTTAGTCAAGAGCATACATTAATGATGCTTTTATCAGGGAATATTTTAAAGCATCAAAGGAAGCTTGTGGAACCTGATCCCAGTGGAAGGGTACTCCTTTTTTCAAAATACGTGTATAACCTTTAGCGTGCTCAGCATAATGTGGAATGAACCTCCTTAGAAAGTTAGCTTTCCGTTGGAGTCTCTAAATCTGAAGTAAATTTGAAGGTGGAGGCATGTCAAGGATTGCCTAAACCTTAAATGGGTCGAGTCGAATTCCATCCTTAGAACTACAAAACCAAGCAGTCGACCATAACCAACACAAAACACACATTTGTGTGGATTGAGTCGTATCTTGTAGTGTCGGCAATGTAGAAATATTGCTCTCAGATGTTGCGGATGGTCAGTCTGTTTTCACGAATGAGTTGGCATATCATCGAGATATGGTTGAATGATGTGTTTGATGTCATGGAAGGCGTAATTCATTGCCCTCTGAAAATTTTCCCCTGCGTTCTTCAAACCGAATGGTAATTTACGATATGCGAATGTGCCCCACGGACATATAAATGCAGTTTTTGATTGGTCCTGTGGGCGGATATTGATTTGATTGTATCTAGAAAATCCATCCATGAATGAAAATATTTCGCATCCAGCACATTCATCAATAATCTAGTCGATAAATGGTGTAGGATAGTTGTCCTTCGGACATGCTTGATTTACATCCCTATAATCGACGCACACTTTAATCGTTCCTTGTTTCTTCATTATAGGAACAATATTCGATACCCAATTAGTGAGAGGAACAGGGTAAATGAAGCCAACATGCAAAAGTTTTTCAACCTCTGCTTTAATGGCAGCAGAGTTCTTCGGATGGATAGGTCGAAGTCGTTGTCGTACTGGTTTGACATCTGGACACATCTTGATTTCATGTTCAACAATTCTCAAGTCAATGCCTAGAATTTCTTCATATGACCATGCAAAGAAATCTTTGAATTCGCGAAAAAGAGCGTAGTAAATCTCTAGTTTTGATGGAGAACAAGATTTGCCAATGTGAATATTCTCTACAATATTAGGTTTTGTCGAAATATTAATGGCGATAGTTTCTTCAATGTTGGACAGATTTCACTCGGAATCTACTGTATTTACACAATTTAATAAAAAATCAAAAATTGAAGAATGATTGAGGTCGTTTGAATAATCTTCATTGTCATCTTGAAGGTGGGAACAATGGTGGTAATCTTCCCACGATGTCTCTCCTATCATCATTGATTGGATGATTCCTTCGTCTGTACAATGTATACGAGACCAAGGATCAGAAGAGGTACCATATTCTAATGACCTATCTACCCAAACACTCGTCGAGTGTTGATTCGGGTTTGCTGCCCAAGCCCAAAATATTGATTGCTACAAATATTCAATGGGGCTAGGTGGTAACACCTCGCGATGATCCTCACTATCAAAATGGTCGGAGCTCTTCTTAAACTCAGATGATGTAGAAGAGATCATATGACAGGTTTCCACTGTGGCCACTTCCGCTAAACTAGAAGGAGGCGGGAGGGCAAAAGTACCCATTAAGGACGCGTCTTTTAGGAGACCTACTCCAACATTTTGAAGCAATTGCGAACTTCCAAGGATCAATGGAATGCTTCCAGTAGCTTGTGAACTGTTAGGAAAAAAGGCTAGTTGGTCAATGATTGTTATTCCACCTTGGAAGGGAAATGCAATCTTTCTAAAATATGTAGACACAATGGCAGCCATAGCATAAATCCAGGGCCTTCCTAATAAAATATTGTAATCAAGGTTTCCATCAATGACCTCAACTTCAATCTCTATTGTCTTGCCCCACAGTTCAACTTGCAAGTTACTTAAAATCCCATACGGGGTGTATGTTCTTCCATCGAACACTTTTAATGTTGTTGATGATCGTGACAAGGGTGGTGAACCAAGAGTTTTCCAGCAAATCATTGACATAATATAGGTAGATGCCCCCTCATCAATGATGGTTCGATGAAAATCTTTATTGAGGGATTTTACCTGTATAAGGAAAGCGAGTTGGGCTGGTAATTGAGGTGTATATCCTTTATGATTAAAGGCCACAAGATTGGAATCTGTTGGATCAATCCCACCCTTTGCTGATAACAAAGCCTGCTTTTGGGAGGGACAATTTTGCAATACCTCAAGTGTCGACATAGCGAATGGCGATTGAGCCAGATCCTCCACTATATTATAATATTGAGCAGCTCGAGCACAAGGATTAAATGTCGATTTATGTACAACTCCCTTTGGCGACTTTATTGTTAATTCAGGAATAATGGGCGGAACAACTTCTGGTGAAGTTGTTGTCGAACCGTTAGGTTGATATGTAGCCTGGTTGTTTGACAACGATGGATTCCCATAATCTTTATTCCTTGTCAATATCAAAACATCATTTTTCTTATTTGAGATGGATAACATAAGCATTTGGGATGTGGAAGCATTATCGATAGCAACCGGATTAGTTTCTGGGTTTGGAAACGAATCAGTCAACACCGCTGAGGTATTCGAAGCCTTCAAAAGTTTCGAAATCTCAGATCGATGTGGACAATCTCTCGTATAATGCTCCTCATTACATATCAAACATGGAAAATGAGGAGGTTTCTTTGGCCTAGTAGGGTTCTCAGATGATTTTTCAGGAGTTGAATTCTCTTGTTTCTTCTTATTATTTTTCCCTTTCTTCTTGCCCCTGGTTGCTTTGGATTCTTGCCCTTGTCAGATGACACGGCATTAATCTCTGAGGCAAGAGTTTTGTCATTTGCATTTTGACTAGAAACAACAATAGCTTTACCAGATGGACCTCTTGCGGTTTGTGTGCTTGAGGCACTAATCACACCGTCATCGGCGTGAGAGTCCCTATTCGATTTAAGAGGAGGTGGAATGGAAAATTTTGATCTAGGTGCGTCAGGAATTTTGTCGTAGAGTGTGCCAGACTGAGTATAGATCAAGTCTAAATATTGGGCACAAGCAATGACTTGCTCTTCAGTGACAACTCCTCCTTTCGCCACGTCCTCAGTGATAGATGGCAATAAGGAATTAATAAACCACTAAGCTAAAAGCTGATCAGGAACATACGTCTTTACCATCCGACGATGACGTCGCCACTCATGAATATCATTAGATATGTGAGTGGCCGTGGTCTGTTTAAAATTGGTAAGGAGTTCTGTTCCTGTTTCGTACCTTATGGGTAATTGAAAGTGGGTAAGAAAAGTAGTGGCAAGGATGCTAAAGTTATCGAACGAAACTCTAGGAAATTCAATATACCATTTCGCTACTAGACCAGTGAGGGTTCTTTGAAAAAAGCGAAGCCTAATCGAATCATGATTCAGGGTGTTATATGAGCACCACAAATGAAAAGTCATTACGTGATTCAATAGATCTTCACCTGAATTTCCATTGAATTTAGGAATATTGGAGGGAAGTTTATGAGGAATCGTTGGCCACCAAGGGGCGTATGCAATTGGATCATTCATCAGCCGGTTCAAATCTGGTAATTCTAGAGTTGCTACAAAAGGCAACTGCTAATCCAGTTAGGCGGAGCATACCCAGGATAAGATGGAATCGCCTGAGCAGTAGGTCTTTGAATACCAGCGTAATGTATCTGATGCTGGTAACTTTGATAAGGTTGTTGGACATAACCAGTATAGTGTGTTTGTTGATAAAAAATGTGGTTGTCCATTACCTACAAAGCCTTGTTGCTCAGGTCCTCGGTAGGCTTGATATTGACCAAATCCAGTTTGAGCTTGTAAACCAAGCCCAAAATAAGGTTGGGTTTGCTAGAATTGTGGTTGTTGGTATTGTACCAACCATGGTTGTTGGACCATTTGTTGTTGCCCAATACTGGAAGATTGACCAAGATGCACATTGACAATACCCGTTTGTGCCTGAGTCGTTAAGGAAGCACTAACCTGAGGTTGTGATTGAGTCGTAGAGACAAGTAGTTATTGTATCGCAACCTAAGAGACTTGAGGTTGAGACACAACAGGTTGTGCTCGTGCTTGCGACACAGTCATAATAGTAGGTGTAGTGGGAATATTCGACACAGGCTGGATCAGTTGCGTTGGATATACAACCCTTGGTTGTTGTGGCAGTATTGGTATCCAACCACTAGATGTAATTCCAGTCTAACCTGAATTTTGTTGGAAACTCTCATATGGTTGTTCCCCGGGAGGAAACAGCGAAAAAGCATATTTCCCTCCATATGGCGGTAGTCCATTGTTTAAAGGATATATCGGTCTTTGAAGACTAGTCTGCCCAAATTGATACTAGCATGCAGGATCGAATTGTTGAGTTTCAACATAAAAATACCAGATGGGACTCCGGATGAATAAATAGTGGCAGACCATGTTGCCGAAGCAGCCCCTGAGTGGACTCCAGCTAGTGATTCATAACTAGTTGGAACAGATGTTGTACCAACAAACATTGTAGGAATGGTAGCAGGAAGTTCCACCGTAGCTGCATCAGATGACACATTCCTAGATATTGATGGTTGTTCAAACATGTTTAGTCTATCCAAAAGATTTCCTAGCGATTTGATAGGGACTTGCGATGAAGGATGATTAAAAGAACCAAACTCAGGAGTAGAAGGACACAAATGAAACCCAGTTCCAAAATGTAACAGGGTCCTAGATGGGGGATCCTCTACTATCTCCTCTATAGCAATCAGACCAGGTGGAAGAGGTAGACCGTCAGGTCTGTAAAAGATTTTTGGAGCTGAAGAAGTTATAGCTTCTGCAATGATAGATACTGGAAGGGTGACACCTTCTGAATTCTAAAACTCAACCTCCAGATGTTTAGGTAAGTGAACTTCAGTCTCAAAGGGAGGTTCTTGAACAACTATTGGTTCGAATGTAGCCTCGGTTTGAACTGAGATGGGTTCTGGATCGACTCTAGATGGAGTTGTTTCATGTATAGAAGTGTCTACCGTTACACTAGGATCAGTTCTAATGTCCTCTTATAATTGCGGAACTTCTTCTCTAATGGCAGATGTACCAGAAATCACCGGAGTAACTGTAGTCTCTGATGATGTTGAAACAAAAGTTTCAAATAAACCAGATGAATTGGACTCAGTTAAACAAGACTGCTTTGTCCAGATTGGCTTCGCTTTCGGAGTCAAAGACAGTTGACTCGTTAGTCTCCACAAACGACGGGGTTTTGATTGACTTTCTTCCACGATTGCGGATTACTTGATCAACTCAAAATTAAAGGGGAAAATGATGTTATTCCAAATTCAATTAATTTTAATGACGCTTTGACACAAATTTGCTTTTTTAGTTTTTAAGAGTCGAGAAAAAGCTAAAGATGACTCTAGTCTCCTTTGATTTTTAATGAGCCTGAAGTGACAAGTGCTCAGATGGACCTTTTCTTTTAAAGAGACGAAAAGGAACGAAAGTGACTACTTTGGAAAATTTAGACAGAGGGATTACCAAACCAATCGCAAAACTGAAATATACACCTTGGTGATAAATTAAAGAGAAATTACCAAGGACTTATGTACGGCAGTCAATATTCCTGAATGCTGTGTTTAGTGCATTGCGCTCAATAAGGCGGCAGACTCAGCTTCCTATGGATTAAGGATATAAGCCTATTGTGGTCTCCCAATATATACGCGACGGTATGGGGAGCACAAGTTCGTGCTAGTACTTGTCGTATCAAGGAGGAGGAATCACCCAACCTTCAATGAAAATGATAGCCACTAGTTTTAATGACACCGAAACACGTCTCTAGCCTAGACCTCTAGATGTGTTGCGTTAAGTTCCAAAGCGTTGTTAGGTTCATTGAAATTTATTTTAGAATTGATCTTGTTTAGAGTTTGCCTTTCAATGGTTCACCATGCGATGATGATTTTGAAATTCCTAAAATGCAATCTACAATGATAAGCAATCTTTGTTTATTTTGAGCAATGAAAATCCTAGCTACTAGGAAAAGAAGATTACAATTCTTTCAAACAAAGAGCAAAGAGCACACACTAGTGCATTTTCCTAAATCATTTTTTGCACACAAATTAAAAATGCTAAATGAAAATGCATGTATTTGTTTTTTGTTCTCCTTAATGTGAAAAATGCCAAAAAGGAAAGCTAAATGCAGCAAAGATCTAAAATATTTTACTCAAAGCAACATTTTGGACAATTTCCTTTTCAAAAGAGAAAGGAAGACTAAACGACACTTTTCAATTTTGAATAAAAAATGCTTTCGACACTTCGAATATCAACAAATCAAACCAAATACATGAAGAAAAGTTCAATCGACTATCAAGGGAATGAATAATGCATGACACTTCTCTTTTCGACACAAAACGACAATTACGACACTTTTTGTACCAAAGCGACAGATCGATTTAAACAACCTTTAGACAAAGGATTGTAAATGATGAAAAAATACAAAAAAAAAACATTCACTAATCCTAATCTAATGGAGGCTGATCTATGTGATGCAAGTAGGCTTCAGTAAGGAGTCACTGTTCATAAGCAGCAAAACAACTAAACAAAATTGAAAACAAGGTAAAAAAACCCCCAATTTCTAGAATGGAAAAAGGTTCAGTCAGTCATCACACCTGGGCTTCACAGAAACAGGGATGCATCGCACTTTACACACTCCTGAGGTGCGATGCATACTAGGTTACAGTGACAGACAGTGCGATGGCCCAGGGAGCGCAACTGAAATGGGTTTTGGCTCAGATATGCAACTGTTTTTTGTGAGTTAAGTTGAACTTTGATGGATAGTAAAGAGCAAAGTATAGAGGAATGTCTTGAGAGGTTACTGAGCTACCAAAAGGGCATCTAGAAGTGCTTGTAAGTCAAATGTTTAATTCATAAATTAAACCAGATATTGACTAAAGCAGCATTCATCTACTATGCAATTGCAGAGCAAGAGCAGTTCGAAGGCTACCTAGCTGACTTCAGGCTCTGCCTATAGTTTATAAAACAAACAATAACAAAAAACAAACATCTATTCGATCCCCAGCGAAGTCGCCAATTTGTTTCTGGGAAAACTAGTGTCTTGTCGAACGACTAGCCCTCTAGGTTTGGCAGCTACCTTAGAAACAACATTTTAAAGCAATTCAACGATTTCTTCTATGTGTAACAGATAAGAGAAAGATAATGGAACCAACCTGGAACTTCCGCTTAATCCCTTACTTGATCTCTCTCCCCCCTGACAAAGCTTGCAACTCCTCCCCGTACTTAACCCGCTTGGAGAGTACCTACACAAGTACAGCAACAAAGAACTGTCAAAGCATCGTGATCTATTACAACATAAACATTACAAAATCAGATATATAATGAACAAATGATAGCATTCACAAATGATAACATTCACAATTGCACAATCATATGGAAGAAAACTTGAAGAACTTTATTAAATAGAAGGGAGAATTGCAACCCAGTTGTCTGATCCAACATCATCCTCCCAGCATCAATCCCTCTTCACCTCATGAAATAGCAAGATCACACCAACAATACAATGCTCCTTCCTCAATTACAAACTATCAACACTTCCTTGCAATTCACAATATTCCAGCATAGGAGAAGTTTCTAGAAGATTCCATGATCAACCACCTAGCAAACTGTCTCGGACATTTGTCCATCCTCGCCCATCACACCCTATAGAAGGCCCAAACAGTATGCATCGCACCCTGGTAGTGTACCACTCAGTATGCATCTCACTTTGCCAGTGGAGCAGTTAGTATGGTTCAGTTTAGGCCATTTCTGGATGGTTTCTCAGGTGGAACTTTTGGGGAATGATGTAATTAGATGACTATGTTCTTTTAGGGTATGAAACAACTCTTTTAGGGGTTGATGAGCCATAGTTTATCGACATATAAGCTTGGGGTTGATGTGCCCAAAATATGTCTATAACACCTTCAAACCCTGTGACAACACAAATTGTGTGCCAACTTGGAGAAATGCACATTTGGCATGGGTCAGGTCCAATGTTTGGGCTACATCATTGATGAGCAAGGTGTGCATATGGATCTGGCTAATATCTAATTCATTCGGGATTGGCCAACCCCGACCACTCTAATAGAGCTTCGAAACTTTTTGGTCCTTTCCAATTTCTGTCAGAGGTTCGTGTTGGGATTCTCTCATATCATTCAACCTTTGAGTCAAGTTACCAAGGGTGAAGAGAAAGCAAATTTTTTCGAGTCCAAGTCCCAACAGAAAGCATTTGTTAAGATGAAGCACCAACGGAGCTCAACCAGTGCAAGTGGCTCACCAAGAACCAAGTTCACCATAAGTTTCCCCATCTCATGGAGGCACTCAACGTAATGGGGACCATTGCTTCCTAATGGGGGAGGACTTATCTAGGTGGATATTTGTGGCCTCCCATATATTCCACTTGGACCCTGACCATTGTTTCTTTCAATTTCCTTAATTATAGCACAATTTATTATTTTGGGCAGTTTTTCAGGTCCTAAACTTCCAGAGTCGTTTTGAGATCCTAAACGATGTTGTTTTGGAAAGCGAACAAATTTGTGGCATGTAACAAAATATTGTAATCAAAATTTGTATTCCTTAGTTAGATCTTTCTAATGAGGTGTCGTATGTGTCAAACGAAGATAGTATGCCAAACTTACAACCCCAGGAACTTGATGTATCAATTTACCCCAACGGGGCCCACAGAGTTTTGGTGCTTCATCTCCTATGGTTAGGTTTTTGGATGTTTAGGGTTTTCCACTATTTCTCAATAATAAATAGGAATTAAAGCTTCATTGTAACACAATTCAGAATTCATGTAGCTACTACATATCTTCTCAGAGATAAGCTACCATCACCTGAGCTCGTTTATTCCCATTCTGCATGTAAACAATTTTTAGTACTTTGTTATTAATGAATTGAAATATTATTTTCACTGTATATTTGTGTTCCTATTTATATTTGTATTTCATTTCATTCCTTCATAAATATGGATTAGTTGAGATCTTCGCATTAGACAGTAGTGCCACCTGTTAGAGTCGGTCTGGTCATCCCTTCGTCAGAGATCAAAACTCTTTTTGCATTTCATTTTTAGGTGTCCCATCTCACTCGATCAGTTGCATTCCACTAGGGGCATGCCATAAACTCTGTCGGAAAGGCTTTTGTCATTCATTCCCCTCATGCTTTGCATTGCTGGCTCATGTTTATCCATCAAAATCAAGCTTTAAAAGTTATTTGCAGTCCTGTTTCAGTTTCTAGATCATAACAGTCATTTTAGTCATTAGGTCTAGGGTTAGTCAAGCTGTGTCTTCACAATGTCTAATAAAGCCAGTAGGCCAGAGGGAGGTTCTTAATAAGTTATTATTTTAAAGATTTTTATCGTCATACGGATGGATTATGACTTTTCTTCAAAACTCTGTTTTGAAGACAAGTCGACATTTCCTTTTTTTGTAATAACTTTCCAAAATTTTCAGTTCTTGAAATCTTCAGGCGCACCCCTGGTCTCCTTTGCCAAATTCTATGTCAGCTATTCCTGCAAAAAAATTCCAAGAATTTCATCATTTCAACCAAAAAAATCAAGGAGGAAACAAAAAGACAGAGTTGTATTAATTGTGAAAAAGTGCCAATTTCAAAACATTACAAAAGTGGGTTTTGAAGAAACAAAAATCAAATCAATGTCTTTATAAAGGTTTTTCTATGAAGATCAATGTCATTCTGCATGCCAAGGTCAAAGAGAAGCATTTCAAAGTGAATTGGGTGAGCAAGTGCGTGTTTTGGGGTGAAATTGTTTGCAACTAGCCAGCACGCGCACAGAACAGGTGGCGCGGCGCACTAGGCGAAACTGCCCAATGTTATTCTGAACGGGCGCGGCGCACTGGGTTCTTGGTGCGGCGCATAGAGGTTTTTTGCCCAATTTTTCACCTTCGAGCTTAGAAATTCGGCCAGTTTGACTAGTTTTGCTTTGTGATGTAATTTTTGATTTAACTTGATGTAATTGGATAAACATGATGTAATTTTGGCACTTATTTACTTGTTCTAGAGGATTCATTCACCAAAAAGTGAAAATTTAATGAATGAATTAGTTTCCTACCTTATAGAGGCAAGTTGTTTTGACTGCCTAGATTTTAGTGCTTTGTTTAGAATTGGTTCAAACAGCTCCTAGAATGATGAGCTCAACCCCTAGAGGCAAGGGAATAGGTTTGGCTTGACTATATTATGTAATTTCTAAGTCATTTTCAGGGTTGGACTCTTGGGAAAATTTTGGCACTCTATTGTACATTCATTTCTGCATTTTTGGCAAAGGAAAGACTAGGGTTTTGCAGCACTGTTTGGGATCCATGTGGCTTTATGTTTTGATGGTGTGCTTCTCTGAGTAATTGTAAGTTCATTAGTGTTATGTGTATCATTTTATTGCTTCTTCTTCTGAATTTGAACAAATGAGTGATTAAGGTAGAATCCATAACTGCTATGCTCTGCCTTTGAATTTGTTTAAATTTTCATGTTTTCATCTGTTTAAGGAGAATTCTCGAGATTCTCTTGCTCTCCTTAGCTCCTCACCAGTCTGATCTATCCATCTCACTCACTTTAAAGCATCAAAACGATTGCCTTCCTTGCCCCAATCAGAACTCTGCAGAAACTGTGCCTCATCCCCGAGCCCAAATTTGCCTTTCCCATTTTTCCAACAAAACCCTCAAAAACTCAAATCAAAACCTTTGCACTTAATACCTAGCCTAAAATCAGTTGCTAAATCAGTCATCTCCAGCAAGCCCCATTGATTATCTTTCGCTAAGATTGACCCGGAGAGAGCCCTCTCCTGTCCTCGTAGGGCTAGCTATGAGGCTAAGCGTGGTTTGATGTGGACCTAGAACCTTGTCTTTTAAGCCTGAGGCAAATCTAGGCTCTAACACCACCTTCCCTACAACATCACACCTTTCATGAATGAAGTATTGTGTGATGATTCTCCCCTTGAAGTTCGTGATGTTTTATTAAGCCAACCATACTTGTGGAAGTGTTGTGTTGTGTATGAGTCTAAGCCGTGCACTGTTATTATTACTTTGGTCAATAAGGTATAAAGGATACCGGAGGTAGCCTCGCTTACCACCATTTTTTTATTATCTATGCTAAACAATGTATTAAGATCACCTCCCAAACTTGGAAATTTGTTTTCTTTTTTATTCACTCTCAAAGTAAGGGGAAGATCTTGGCCACATCCATGCCCCCCAAAAAGGGTTCCTCCATGCAGAAGAAGCAAGTTAATAATGTCATGGAAGAGTACAGGTACATCTTCTCCTCACTCACATGGGTCCCTTTGCACTGTCGGGTCAAATATTCAATCGATCTGACCCCCGGAGCACCTCTACCTAATGGACCAATATATCATCGCTTTCTTCTAGAAAACAAGGAAATCAGATGGAAGATCCATGAGTTGCTACAAAAGGGCACATCCGACCCAGTTGATCACCTTTTTCAATCCCAATTGTACTTGTACAAAATAAATATGGGACATGGAGACTTTGCATTGATTATCAGGCACTGAATAAAATCACTATCAAGAACAAATACCTAATCCCATGGATTGATGACCTTCTTGACCAACTCAAGGGGGAAATGTACTTCAACAAGATTGTTTGAAGTTCGGCTAGCACCAAGTCCCAATACAACCCATAGATGTATGGAAGACCGCCTTCAAGCCCAAGGAGGGTCTCTTCGAGTGGTTAGTCATGCCCTTCAGATTAAGGAATTATTGACTAGCTCAAGGGGGCTAAGTACTTCAAAAATATTGTTTTGAAGTCCGACAAGCACCAAGTCCCAATAGAGCCCACATATGTATGGAAGGCCGCCTTCAAGTCCAAGGATGGTCTCTTCAAGTGGTTAGTCATGCCATTCAGATTAAGGAATGACCCTACCACTTTTATGAGGTTGATGGATGATATATTGTAGTGGTTCACCAACTCATTTGTGGTTGTGTATCTGGATGACATCCTCAGATTTAGAAAGAGTTGGGCAGAGCACTTACAACATATTCGATAGACCCTTCAAACCCTGTGGCAACACAAACTATGTGCCAACTTGGAGAAATGCTCCTTTTGCATGGACCAAGTCCAATATTTGAGCTACATAATTAATGAGTGAGGCATGCATATGGATCCAACTAAGATCCAAATCATTTGGTATTGGCCGATCCCGATGACTCTAACATAGCTTCGCAGCTTCTTGGGCCTTGCCAATTTATATGGAATATTCGTGTTGGGGTTCTCTCATATCGCTCAACCTTTGAGTCAAGTCACCAAGGGAGGAGGGAGAGCAAATTTCTTTTGGTTCGAATCACAACAAAATTTGTTCCATGAGCTAAAACACTGCCTTTTCTCTGTGTCAGTCCTCATAGTGTTAGACCTGCAACAACCATTTTAGATTAAGACAGATGCTTCTGACTATCCTATTAGTGCAATTCTTAACCAGCAAGGACATTCGATGACCTATCAGAGTGAGATGCTCTCTGATACAATTCATAAATACCCCACATATGATAAGTAGATGTATTTCACCATGAAAGCTTGCTGAAAATGGAAACATTATATTTTGGGGAAGGAAACAATCATCCATACATATCACCGACCTCTCAAGTTTATGTAGACACAAGGAAATTTGCAGAAAGATCGTCATCATAAATGGTCTACATATCTGCAACAATTCCATTTGAACATTAAGTACAAGAAGGGCAACGCCAATAATGTTGTAGATTGCCTCAATCGACCACTGGATGTGGCACTGACCACTATTCTGAACTCTTGTGGTTGCAAGACTTCTGGAGAGTCCTAGTTTTACAAAATTTATCTAAAATTTTCCACCACATAACAAATGTTGACGGATGGCAAGGAAGTTCTAGACTTCCACCTTTGAGATGCATTGTTGTGCCACCTAAGACACCTTTGCGTTCCTTCAAGTGAGCGTGCCAAGATGATTTGGGAGGTATAGTACAGTTGCGTTGAAGAACACTTTGGTGTAGAGAAGATAGTGGCAGTACTGCAAATGAGTGCTAAGTGGACTATTCAAAAATCATGAGAAATTAGTCAGTTACAACTACCTCTCATGGAAATTGTCATAGATGAATGACTTACTTAACACATTTGAATCCCAAAAAATGATATCTAATATAATGCACTACGAAAACCCCCAATATTTAATTCAAAAGAGTGAAGGGAACTCTGCTTGAATGGTTCATGAGGCACAGTACTTGTTAAGGTTTTGCAAATGAGGTAGTAAGCTAAGTGGGCTTGATTGTGGGGAAAACTCCACAGTTAAGCGCGCTTGAGCCAGAGGCGATATGGGATGGGTGACCTTCCAGGAAGCCCTGGTTACCGGGTGCAAACCCCGGAAGTGATGATTGATGATATGTGATTTATTTCACTAGTTTCAATCCCACTTCTTCACCTTTCTGAGCATCATCAGATGCAATGAGTGCTAAGTGGACTATTCAAAAATCATGAGAAATTAGTCAGTTATGACTACCTCTCATGGAAATGGTTATAGATGAATGACTTACTTAACGCAGTTGAATGCCAAAAAATGATATCTAATATAATGCACTGCGAAAACCCCCAATACTTAATTCAAAAGAGTGAAGGGAATTCTACTTGAATGGTTCATGAGGCACAATACTTGCTAAGGTTTTGCAAATGGGGTAGCAAGCTAAGTGGGCTTGATTGTGGGGAAAAATCCACAGTTAAGTGCACTTGAGCCAGAGGCGATCTAGGATAGGTGACCTCCCGAGAAGTCCTGGTTACCGGGTAGTCTCGGAAGTGATGATAGCTAGTTTCAATCCCACTTCTTCACCCCTATGAGCATCACCTGATGCAATGAGTGCTAAGTGGACTATTCAAAAATCATGAGAAATTGGTCAGTTATGACTACCTCTCATGGAAATGGTCATATATTAATGACTTACTTAACGCAATTGAATCCCAAAAAATGATATCTAAAAGTATTTGTATTGGCCAAAACTTCAACAATATGTTGCAAAATATATCAAATCTTGCATTGTTTGTACCATCGCCAAGTCAACTGTTAAGAAGCATTACTTGTACACTTCTATGCATAATCCTAGTCGACCTTGCAAATTCATCTCCATGGACTGTATGTCTTACCTTCCTTCTACTAAGAATGGCACGAATGTGTATTTGTGGTTGTCGATAGATTTTCTACGATGGCCATATTGGCAGCCTGCAGGAAGAGTAACACAACAAAAGAAACTACCAAACTCTTTTTTGAATGAATGTGGGTACATTTCAGGATCCCATAAACCATTATATCATATCAGGATAACGAGTTCCTAAGCGCCTTCTGGTGGAGCCTATGGTCATTGTTGGACACCAAGCTCACCTAATTGACTGCATTCCACCCCCAAATTGATGGCTTGACAAAGGTCGTCACTAGGATGATAATGCACATACTATGCGTATAAAACTCTAAGCATCCGCGAACATGGGATGAGATTCTTCCCTACGTGCAACACAACTATAACATAGCTCTCCATAGATCGAATGGCCACAACCCCTTTCAAGTGGGCCTGGTATTTCAACCATTATGTCCCATTGATGTTGCAATGCCTCTTGCAACTACACAGGAAGAATCTACACATGTTTAGTATGGAGCTAGTAAAGCCACTAGGTTTATTGAATGCATTTAGCACATCCACCAGTAGGTTTATGACACCTTCGATAAAGTCAATACCAGGTAAGAACAACGACATGATCAACATCGGGTGCCACATAAGTTTTAAGTGAGCAACAAAGTCTAATTGCATTTACAGAAGGAACACATTGTCAGAGCCCATAAGAAGCTTCAACCACTCTGATACGAGCCTTACACCATCACCAAGGTTGTGGGAGACATTGCTTTCGAGCTCAGTATCCCCCCATTCCTTGTCCTGCACCTAGTATTCAATGTGGAATTCCTTCAACCATGCTTTCCACCATTGTTGGACACATCAGACATTGTTGAGTAACTGACACCAATAGAGCTCAACCAGGACTACATTGAACATGCCACAATTGATCGAACCATGGACATACAAATTAAGAACACTTGCCAATAGAGGATCCAGCTATATCAGGTTATCAAATTTGTCGAGCTCTTGCACCAAGGAAAGTGGCTCATCAGGGACCAAGTTCAGCAGAAATTTCCCCATCTCATGGAGGCACTCAACACAATGGGAACCATTGCTTCCTAGTGGGGGAGGATTGATCCAGGTGGATATTGGTGGCCACCCACCTATTCCACTTGGACCCCCAACACTATTTCTCTTCAATTTCCTATTTTTCAACACAGTTTCTATTACAACAATTTTTTTTTTTGGTAGTTTTTCATGTCCTGAACTTTTGGAGTCGTTTGAGGCCTTAAGCGACATTTTGTTGGGGGAATAGGGTACGTAGTGGTGGACAATCCATCATTTGCAATCAAAATTTGTTTTCCTCGGATATATCTTTCTAACTAGGTATCGTGCATGCCAAACAAAGACCGTATGCCAAAGTTATGACCCCGGGAAGTTGATGTTCCAACTAACCCGAGTGGGGCCCACAAGCTTTTGCTGCTTCATCTCCTAGGGTCAAGTTTTTTGGATATTTAGGGGTTTCCATTATTTCTTGATGATAAAAAGGCCTATGAGCTTCATTATAACACAGTTCAGAAGGCATGTAGCCATCACCTCTTCTCGGAGATAAGCTACCATTGCCCGAGCTAGTTTGTTTCCATTCTGCATGTAAACAATTTTCAACACTATTTATTAATTAATTGAAGTTCAACGTTCACAATATCTATGTGTTTCTATTTAAATATGTATTTCATTTGTTCCTTATAAATTTGGATCAGTGATACCAAAGTGGTTTGCTCTTTCTCTATTTTTTTGTGCATGTCCCCAATGAAGCCAGGGTACAAGGAGTTGGGACTTGAACTAGTTGTGCCCTTTTAAGGCTAGCCTCACCGATCCCAATGGCCTCCCATGGCAGAAGAGAATAAAGACGAGGGAGAAGGAGATCCTTTCAAACTTTTGCTCAAAGAAACTCTTAAGCGACCAAGGAACGAGATGATGGATAATTTTTCCTAGATCCTTCAATGGATACTAGTGGACAAAGCATCTTCATCTAACAGTCACTTTGAAGGCACCACCCCATTTAAGGTACAAGTTAACTTTGACATTCCTATATTTGAAGGTCAGATAGACGTAAATGTTATAGATAGATAGTTAAATCCGATGGAAAGATATTTCTCAATCCATAGTTTTTACGATAAGGAAATGATTACTTTTACACTCCTCATGAATGCCCCCATGTCAAGGACTAGTGGAAAACTCACTGTGAGAAAAAGGGCGAGGAGGCACCCTCACTATTTTTAGTCACACCCTCTTGGGGTTCTTTCTGAGACGTCATCAAGGAACTATAATACCTCGTTGGAAGCTATGATGGCAAGTATATAAAATGGACCACTCTACTACAGGAAAGGGGATAACAGGTGTCAGAGTTCACAAATATTTTTCATACCTTACGCAAAAAATCGGGTATCAAGGACTTTGAGCAACATCTGGTACTCGAGTACCATGGTTGTCTGCACAAACAAATCCAAGCATAAATGGAATTATTGGGCATCTCCTCACTTGGTGCAACGTACTAATATGTTGTCAAGAGCGAGCATAAATTTAAACAAAAGAAGCGAGACTTTGGATTTGTGAATCCAAAGCAAGGCAAAAGCACCTCCAAACTGCAGAACAAAGGATTGATCCAAGGAGGAACGACCTAGGACAACCCATCAAATCCGCAATCAAAGAAAAACAATAGGAATATGAAGAAAGACATAGGAAAGTGGTGTGAGTTCCATACGAGCCTCACACACAACACAAATGAGTGTCGCACAAAGAAGTCACTAGTGGCCCAGCTAAAAGCTTCAAAGTCATATGTGTGTTCTGACTCAGAGCCAGAACCTGAAAAGGGGAAACAGATCATAGATACAGAACCCAGTGCCACTGTTGCCACCACCAAGGTTGAGATGATTGAGCCCGGAGATCCAAAGGAGGGTGAGTGTCTCTTCCACTCAAAATATGGGTGAAAGGTTTGTCGTTGCAGTTCATAGTCGACAACAGAAGTTAAAAAAACCTCATATTAGTCGAGGTCATGAAGTGGTTGGGCCTACTGACAACACCACACCTGTAACCATACACCATCGGGTGGCTCCACCAAGGGAGAGATCTTTGCGTCAGCCCGTAGTGTCGCCTTCCCTACAACATCAAGACTTTCACGATGAGGTATTGCGTGATGTTGTTGCCCTTGAAGTTTGTGATGTTTTATTAGGCCAACCATACTTATGGAAGCGTCATGTTGTGTATGAGTCTAGGCCTCACACTGTTATTATTACTTTGGACAGTAAGATATACATGATACCGGAGGTAGCCCCACCTACTATCATTTCTTTGATCTCTTCTAGGTAACTCAATAAGATATGTTCCCAAACCAGGAATTTTGTTTATCTATGTAGGTATTGGTGTCCTTTTTATATTATTTGTTGTTGATTTATTCTTCATTAGAGTTTATTTTCTTGATCCTTTGTGTTTTTTTTATGTATTTTATTATCCTATTGGTTCTTAACTCCTTTTAGTATTTTTGTTATTTGTTTAATGGGCATCGGCCCCATATTTTATTGTTGACCCTGTTTTATTTATTGATTATTATTTTTGAATATATATAGATCTGAGTTGTCTTTAGTGCGACTTTTTAGACTTTCCGGTGTCGGAATCCGGTGGAACAATTTGAGGTGAAATTTTAATTTGTGTTATTTAAACTAGTTTTTGACTGTATATATGGATTCAACACCTTGGAAAACCCCTAGGGCACTTCGATTGCATAGGATTACCCATCAAGCTTGTGATTCCAATAAATTCCTGACGGATTTTAGAGAAATTAGACTGGAAAAACCCAACGTAAAAGTTTCAAAAAAGTCGCACTAAAGACAACTCCTATATATATATATATATATATATTTGACTTATGTATATTTTTGTTTTATTTTATTTATTTTTTCATTAATTATTTTATTTATTAAATGATCTTGTCTGGATTAGGGTCTTGACTCGTTTTTATAATTTTTGACTTCCCTCTTTGTTTAGAGTTTGACTTTGATTTTATATATATATATATATATATATATATATATATATATATATATATATATATCATTTTTCAAAAACTAGCTGCACTGGTTACTTATTAATATTTGTTGTTAATAAATTAATAAACTAATATCATAATTTAAATATTATTTTTCAAAAACTAGCAGTTTAATATAGCGGTTACTTATTAATATTTTTAATAAGTTAATAAACTAATATCATTATTTAAATATTATTTTTTAAAAACTAGTAATATTTGGTTTTAATAAATTAATTTAAATATTATTTTTCAAAAACTACCCATTTAATATACTAGTTACCTATTAATATTTTTAATAAATTAATAAACTAATAAGATCATTATTTAAATATTATTTTTTTCAAAAACTAGCCGTTTAATATAGCCGTTACTTAATAATATTTTTTTAATATATTAATAAATTAATATCATAATTTAAATATTATTGCTCAAATATAGAATTATGTCTCTACATTGCTCTCTATTTAAGCCTTTGCCATGGTCTGCCTCTTCATCTAGTCATGATGATGAATCACACTTGTTCGTTCGAAATGCACTGGCCAAAAATTTCTCTTATGTGATTTCTACTGAAAGGTTTTGCTTAATTCATTATGGATCACAGAAGAAGCTTGAATACAGAAAGTCTATAATCTACACAACTTAGAAAATTGAAGACTAATTTCATTTTCTTTTAAAATACCATTTATATAATGACATTAAATGTACTCATAATACTTACAATTAAAATTTATCTTATAAAATTACAAATTAAAATAACTAAACTTAAATATTAAATTTTAATGTGAATTTAAACTCACATTTGAATAAAAGTTTAAATAAATAACTTATAACTGTAATTTAATATTCTTTTTCTTAAATTTTCAATTCAATGTTTTTAAGACATTAAATGACATCACCACTATCACTATCAATAAATTTTAAATATGTATTAAATATTTGAATTCAAGTTTCTGTGATCCATATCATATTGTATAAGATTTTTTGGGAAGAAATCACATTGAAGATTTTGGTTGACGCGTTTCGAATCAGCGAGTGTGGTTCATCTCTCGGTGGTCGAACCAGCGAGTGTAGTTCATCTCTCGGTGGTTCAAAAAGCGTCAACCAAAATCTTCAATGTGATTTCTTCCGAAAAATTCTTATACAATATGTATTAAATAAATAAATAGAATAAAATAATTAAAATATTACTAAGCCAAGAGGCTCATTGTACAACCCAATATCATGTGTAAGCCTGTTTGTCATCAAAGTTGATTTTTTTTTTTTTTCATGTCGGCCAAAATAAAAAATTTAAAAAATCTAAAAATTAAAAAATTAAACAACTATACAAGATCTAAAAATAAAAAAATTAAATAACTATACAAAACATTTAAACAATGTCCGTTCATAAAAAAAAAAAATTGCATGTGAAGAAATTTGATCCCTCTCTGCTCATGTTCATGTTAGATCCATATGATGGATCTATGCTAGCAATAATAAAATAAATTATGCTAAGGCAAATCTTTTTCTAAGAGATTTGAGATTTCCACAATTATAATGTTAGAAATTTTAGGAGAAGAACTGTGTAATGGATGGTTCCTCCATCCATCATCAAGACCACAAGAGAACTTCATGAGTGAACCAGGGCTTGAAGACCTTTATATAGGAGAAATATATAGGAGAAAAGAAATATTAGTCGTTAGGGAATGGGTCAAAGTTAAATAAAATGAACCAAAAATAATAATTGAATTTAAATAATTCACATAAGAAATGAACCATTGCTGGAAAATCGAGATATAAAATTAATAAATAATTACTTAAGAATTGAAATATTGAGAATGGGTGAAAACATATAATAGTAACGAATTAAAAATCAGAGATAAGTAATAATGTAGTCAACCTATTAGTTAAAGATTAGAAAATTTAAAATCCAAATTAAATTTTCAAAAATTAAGAATTAGGAATTAGAAATTATTTGAAAACCAATAATTAGTAAAAAAAATATAATAATGCAGTAAAATAAAAGATTAGGCAAAAATTCAAAATAAATAATTTTGAATTTATTTATGATTATAGAATTTGAAAAATTAACTTAAAAAGAAAAAGTTATTAGATATTTAAATTAGGAATGAAATAAATATTTAATTAAACTAAAAACCAAAATAATGATAAAACAAGATTTTAAATTTTTATTTTAAAATAAAGACTTCTAGTCAAGCTGACCAAATGAGAGAAAATTGAAAAGTTTCAACAACCCATAGGGTCTAAAAGAATAAAGATAATAGGAGGTTGGAGTTCAAATTATCAGAGGGCAAGATGGTGGATGACAAGCTTCCATGATTAGCTAAGTCTATAGCCATCCTCTCTATTAAAATTATTAGGGTTCTTCTCGATTTCTAGGGCCTCTCGGATAACCCTAGAGTTATAATAAGGAACCGAAGCTAGGATTTTTGAATGATCAAACTGAATAAGATGTTTGGACTTAAAAGAGTGGTCAACGATGACTGGTTTTTATAGACAATTGTGGTTTGTATCAACAATGTGCTCTTTTAGCCTAGCTTTGAAAGGGCGTCCAGTTTGGCCAATATAGGACTTCCCACATGAACAAGGAATTTCATAAACCCTTGATCCTTGCATCGGGTCTGATTTGTCCTTGGCTGACCAAAATAATTGCTTGAGGGTTTTATGGGGTTTGAAAACGGTTTTAATGTTCTTTTTGGCCAAGATCTTTGCTATAAGATCTGTGGTTCCTTTAATGTAAGGGAGTGTGACTTGGCCACAAGATGGAGAGGGATCAATATTAGTGGATCTAGGGTGAGAAACAACTTGAAAGGCTTTTTTGATTTGAGCGGTGGAGTAGCCATTGGATTTGAAGGCTTGGACCAAATGGGATTTTTCAGCTGAAAGGAATTGGGGGGCAGAGATTTTTAGAGCCCTAGAAATGAGGGTTTTAAGAACACCTGAATTTTGGGCAGGGTGGTGATGTGAAAGGGCGTGAAGATAACAGTCAGTGTGAGTCTTTTTCCTATAAACCTGATGGGATAGAGATCCATTTGGGAGACGAGTAACAAGGACATCCAAGAAAGGTAGGGATTTATTTGATTCAATTTCCATTGTGAATTGAATATAAGGAGAAATATTATTGAGATGAGAATGAAAAACATCGAGCACGGGTCAACTGTGTTGCTCGATGACAAATGTGTGGTCAACAAATCAGAACCAACACTTAGGTTTGAGATGCCAAGAGTTTAGGGCACTGACTTCAAAGTGTTCCATAAAGATATTAGCAACTACCAGAAAAAGAGGGAAGCCTTATATTGGATTAGGGGTTTATGAAATTCCCTGTTCATGCGGGAAGTCCTATATTGGCCAAACTGGACGGTCTTTTAAAGTTAGGTTAAAAGAGCACATTGCTGATACAAACCACAACCATCTATCAAAATCAGCGATCGCTGAACACTCTTTTAAGTCCAAACATCTGATTCAGTTTGATCATTCAAAATCCTAGCTTTGGTTCCTTATTATAGCTCTAAGGTTATCCGAGAGGCCCTAGAAATGGAGAAGAACCCTAATAATTTTAATAGAGAGGATGACTATAGACTTAGCCAATTATGGAATCCTGTCATCCACCATCTTGCCCTCTGATCATTTGAACTCCAACCTCCTATTATCTTCATTCTTTTAGACCCTTGGTTGTTGAATTAGTCATATTTATATACTACTTCTCAATTTTCTCTCTTTTGGTCTACTTGACTAGAAATCTTTATTTTAAAATAAAAATTTAAAATCTTGTTTTATCACTATTTTAGTTTAATTAAATATTTATTTCATTCCTAATTCAAATATCTAATAACTTTTTCCTTTTAAATTATTTTTTCAAATTCTATAATCATAAATTAATTCAAAATTATTTATTTTAAATTTTTTACCTAATTTTTTATTTCACTGCATTATTATATTTTTTTACTAATTATTGGTTTTTAAATAATTCCTAATTTTTAATTTTTGAAAAATTAATTTGAATTTAAAATTTTCTAATCTTTAACTAATAGTGGTTGTTTCACTATATTAATAATTATTTCTAATTTTTAATTTCTTACTCTTATACTTTTTCACCCATTCTCAATATTTCAATTCTTAAGTAATTATTTATTAATTTTATATAAATTTTCCAGGAATTATTTATTTTTTATGTTAATTATTTAATCCTTCAATAAAATTGGTTAAAATTCAATTATTATTTCTTATTCATTTTATTTAACTTTGACTCATTCCATAATGGCTAGTATTTCCTTTCTCCTATATAAAAGCTTTCAACTTTCTTTAATGGAGTAGCCATCCCAAATGTTAGACGAATTATAAATCCATGACACCGCTCTCCTCCTTAAATTTATAACCTTTTTTTTTCTTTTAATTATGGACCATAACCTCAAAAATGTTAACTAAAGCAATTTAAACTAACCCTTAAAACTTATCTTAAAATATCTAATTTTACTTTCCAACCACAAAAACTAAAATACTATAATAAAATCCAAAACTATTTGATAAATAATATTTATGTTACCTATCCATTACGTCTTTATTTTTATTTCAGCATAATATAATAAATTTTAAATGAGTTGAAAACGAGACAATTATGCTTTTTTATTTTGTTTTTTCTATGATCTTTCTCTACCCAAATTTCTAACACATATACTTTAGGTATATCCTTCTATATGTATCCTTTTACGTATCCCATGCTTTTTGCGTGCACTTCGTAAAGCCAAATTTCAATACCTATTATAATAATAATATATTATTATTATTATTATAATATTATGCCATTTTTATATATACTTTGTATATATTATTTTCTATTCGTTAGAGTATCCCAGGTTAACCAGAAGGGCAGTAACCGCCACATTAAAAAAAACAGGGACGTCACATGCAAGCCGAGCCTACCGGGAGAAAATTATTGGAATTGATTATTATTTCAAAACTTACGTGGCACAAGAAGCGGCCTTGTTGAGAAAAGAACTTTTGTAAGGTCGGAGGCCAGCATGCGGTTTAGGACAACGTGAGACTTGAGAATCCATCGTCTGATCCTTATCAAGATCTTGGACTTTCAAAGGTTAAAAAAGAAATACAAACCAGTCTTCTAGAATCACAACTTTACCCATAAGGGCTTAGCTGGAAGATACCCCCTGTTTGTCTTAGCTGTAAGATACCTTTAGTTTACCCAATAAGGACTTACCTCTAAGATTACTTGCTTTCCGGCACAGTGGACGAGAGCTACATCATTGTCAAAGTTGACAAAACGTTATTAAAATATCAAAAGTTAGCGTACAAATGTTTAAGTTTTAATCGACTATTTAATAAAAGATCGTCATCTATAATTTAAGAGTTCTTTAGAAAAATAGAATTAACGTGATTTTTTATCATCGGATTCTATGCCATCTTTATAGGAAAAGCTGCATCTTTAAATTTTGACAGAGAAATGTGACCAAACATTTTTGTTTTTCACCGTGACTCATCTTTTTAGTTTAAAGCCAGAGACGTGACTGAATTTTGGACATTCAGTTGAGCAAGGACCATTTTTCACATTTTGGACATATTTAATGTTAATACAGGTACGGTCCGTTGAATACATTCAAAATACGCTATATATGCAACAAGCATACGCATACGGTGTATCGCTGCGTCACAGCCGGAGGAACGAGCATGAGACTCCGGAAAAGAACTATTCGGAGCTTAAAGATGCGTATTTTTCACTGCAGATGGACGAATGTGCTACTGGATCGGCCACGGAGAAGGCTGTATAAGTAGTTGATGCATTTTTCCCTCAAGAAATCGGTCAGGTATTCAATCTTTTTACGGCGTTGCCCCTTGAAATGGAATGTTCCACTAGAGGAGGACAAAATATTGTAAATGTGAGAAATTTCAGCGGGATTTCTGGTCAAGTGTGTGCAAGATTTTCCTGCGTTGAATATCGGCTGGGATCTTGCTAAGTTTGGACCAAAGACATAATAGACGACAAACGCGTTCTATTTAATTTCATTTAATTGCCGGAAGGCAGTTGATAGAACATTTATTTCATCTGGTGGAATTCATGAGTAATTCTTACCCAGAGATCTGTGGCGACAGTAGAAAGGAGCGAAAAATTGGGCATTTACACAACTTTGATGCACAGAAGTAAAGTCTGTCCTGTTTTTATCATCTTCTACACCAAAGAGAAGGGTAGATTTGAAATTTTGTCCACAGCGGCTACAATTTGACCGCACTAATTGTGTCCACGTGGAGGGATGGTTGGCGCAACTGTATCCATTGATGCTGCCATTACATAAAATGTTTTTACGGACATAATTATCTGAAGTCATTAATATATGTGTTGCATAATATCTTTATCAGTGTTCAGCCATATTTCGGTAGCTAGCGAAGAAAAGAAAGTGAAAAGCTCCCATCCCATGCCTCCAAGTGTGACATTCAAGTTTTGTGCAGTAGCCGGTGGACTGTATTGATGCCGCATATCCCTTTTCTATGTTCTTTAAGGCACTAGATTAAGCTGTTATGATTTTTCGAACCACGGGTGGTGCCGATCTGATCAAACTACTTGTTGAAAAAGAAGAGCTTTTTCTGGTTCTTCAACCACTCATGGAAAGCTGGTGGTTCGCGCTGGAAAAAAACTCTTCTGTATTTTGCATCGACGCATGCCATTCAATGCAGTATTTTTGCTGTACCGGTGGAAATGAATGAAAATTTTCACCATCACTTGGACTGCCTCATAAAATAATTCCCCGAAGCGTTCATGGTTTAATATTTATTTTTTTGTAGTACAATTGGAAGTGGTGTTTGCTGGGAAGGCTTGCTAGATTCTCAGATTTGAGTTTCTTCAGTGAAGAATCATGGGAAATCAACTAAGTTGCATCCCCAAGAAGCGAGAAAAACATGTTAAAACGGGAAATAAGGTCAGGGTTATGTCAAAGAGGAAAATGGGATTGGAAGAAGAGCTCTTGCATCAGCAGGCTTTAGCCATGGCTCTGTATCAACAACAGATGACACAGGTGAGATCGATCTCGCAGCGTTTTCCAGCCCCTAGTTCCAAGCAAGGCCTTCCTAGAAGTTCAAGCGCGCGCCCTAGAAGTCATTCAGATCTTCTTGTGCCTTCAGACCAGCTGTTGAACAAAAAACAGGTTATCTGCTAACACTTTTTAATTTTATTTTATCATGAATTGCTTTAGGCCTCTGCTGGTCATCGTGTTAATTCATAAGAAGAGGGATTCCCCTTTCTTGTTCTTGCTTTTTGACTGCCAGGGTTCTCATTCTCTTGTAACTACAGCCGTAATTGGTTCTAGTCAGTACTTATATTAAGGTGTCCGCCTATTACTCCCGGATATCCTGGATTTAACATGTATGCATCCGAAATACTAGTAATACAGAGGCTTCATAAGCTTAAAATGATTGGCATCATTATATAAATGTCGTAGAAATAGTAGAATTATGACAGGATGCTAAGGAACTCCCAGCTATTATACAAGGTTGAAACTGCTTGTGGCATTCCTGCCCGGATTCCTTGGTCAGTGGGTACCCACTTCACCAAAATTATATCAAACTGTAAAACCAACTTTAACTCTACCCAAGAGCTTCTAACAACTCATAAATCGGATTTATGCAAATGTAAATGTGGAATAGAGAGCGTACACATTATATTTATATCAGCAGCAGTTAGTCTGGAATTTTATGCATAGCAATAAGGGTATAGAGCCCTTGAATGTGAGAGAGGGTAGGTGTTTGACCTCCCGATGTTGGTTTCCCTATGCTAATAAAAGGAAATAACACAGTTCCCAGAAACCACATTGGTTTAAGTCGACGCTAATAGGATGCTTTATCCTTCTTCATTTCATAGACATTTCAGGTGGATTTTCCCATACAATTTTGGATTCAAGCGCAGCATTTATAACATACAAACATTAACAACATAATACAAATGATCGTAAAACAATTATCTTTTATCAAATCTGTGCGTGTGGAACTGACTGCTTATGAGCTATTTTCCTTTCAGCCTTAGGTATGCATTCTGGATACCAGCACTGAGCTGGCGAGACCACCTCTGTGCTGGGAGATTAGGCAAATGTCTGCATACAGGTAATCTCAATCAGACACAGCCCGAAAACAGTGCTGCGTGATCTGAGCTGGACAATAGCAGTTGTCATTGAATTCTAACGCTGGCCAAACTTGTGCAGTTTGATGTAGCACTATCTACCAATAATCACTCAAAGTACAAGACTCACCCCATGCCAACACTCGCACTAGCCTGATGATTCCACCATCAAAACTCTCACTGCACCCCATGCGACACTCACACTAGCCAGATGATTCCACCATTGGAACTGTCACTACACAAAGGAAACCTTCTTAGCTGGGCTACAATTCTGATGCAAAGATTTCAGCGAATCTACAAATCAGTAAAGATTTTACTCAGATAGTGTGGTTAATTAAGAATCCCATCACCATATCCCCTACTGAGCAGATTTGAGCAAAAGTAACAAATCTAGGATGATCAAGAACTCAATAAGGTTTGTGTCAATGGTCAGAACCCCTCCTAGGCTTATATGCTGACTAAATGGCAGTCATATCTCAGCAATAAAGTAGTATCAGTTTCATTACTACCAAGAACCATGGAATCACCTTGATGGTTGGCATTCCAAGGCAACCTTATAATAAAGAGTGCTGCTTAATGCAAAAACCGACCAAGGGAGAATTGAAGCTTGTGAAAAAGAAGGGCAGTAGCATAAGAAGCGGGCATGAAGAGGCAATCTGCTGAAAGATTGAAGGATGAAGAAGATGCTGAGCCTGTCCATGAAAAGCAGAAGATTGTCCATGAGCCAAGACCTTAGCTTATCTTGCTACAGCACTAGCATGAATGTATGGCATTCTTGCTTGGGTTCCTCATCCAATGTGAGATCGCCAGTACCCCGGTTGGTGAGATCTCCGGCATACTCTTGCTCTGCTTACCTGCTATGGAACCAAATGTTAGAGCTCAAAATGATATGGAATTCCCTTTATTTGAATCATACTGGCACCCACAGGCCTATATGTTGGGTATAACTGCATTGAGCTTACCACAGTGGCAAAAACATTGCATTTGCCAGTTCGTTCCCCACAGAAGCAACACAAATCGGCTTGGATTGTGCTATAGCAAGCTACAGCCCAATAACTCGCCTTGAAGCTTGTAAGTGTAGGCATTTATTACAGCAACCCCATACACATACATATAATGCATTTACGTTTATTCTAATAATTGAATGCTGTCTTTTTGCCATTATGCACCAAGGAGCATGTAAATCTTCCATCTCCTAGTGAGCTGCAGTGCTAATAAGCTACAGTCACACACTGTCAACAAATAGCTAGAGATGGTTAATACGTTGCTGATTTTGAGCAGCTCATTATAGCAGAAGATATGTATATGTATATATTCACTTATGTTGTGAATGAGGAGATGTGTGTGCACATATATTTGCAACTAAATATGCATATACTCAGCTGGTGCGTTGTTCACAGAGGGCTTGAGTATATGCAGATATATCAGTTGCATTGATGGAGTAAGAGATCTGTTGTTGTTTGACATATTGCACAGCAGAATATTATTTTGTTTTTGGCATTAACTGAATGCAGTTATTTTCTACTGCTGGCATTGGCCTTGGCATTACAAAGCCATTAGACCAAGCCTTGAGCCAAGAAACAAAAACTCTCTTTTCTGCCTGTTGGTGATTAGAAGCAGAGGAGGTTTGTCCACAGAATCTCACAGAGAACAAAGAGAAACGATCTGTGTTGGTGAGGCATGTGGGCTATAAATATCGTGTTTACCCATTGTAAAGTCAAGGTTGGGTTTTGTATCAAGTGGCAAGCCATGCATGCCCAATATGAGGTGTTAAAAACACCCCCAAAGGTATTTGAACACTTTTCCATGTACTGAAGGGAAGTTCTCATGTCGACAAGTGCTAGGGTCAACTACTCACTTGATCTCTCAGCCCCCTTCCCCTCTGGTCGCACATTAGTGCGAAAATTCCTAGACTCAAAGGAACCCCTACTACAGAAAATCTGAATTTACTTCACTTACTTGATTTTTAAATTACATTCAACAAGTTATTCTTCTGAATACTGAAGCAAATTACTTCTGCAGCCTACACTAACTAAATATTTGATCTCATGAATCAGAAAACGGAGCAAAGAACAAGATACATAGGACACACTTATTTTTGGACACAAGAATCCCGTAAAAACCCAATGCGGGAAAACCGGTGCAACAGTTCTGAGGGTTTATTATTATGCAGGAGAAATATCTGAATACAAATCTAGGATGCTCATCTAGCAATCCTTTACAGAGAAAAATATTGGCAGAAAATCTGAGTGAGTTTTACCTCACTTCACCTGGCAGAATTCCCGCTGATACGGCACAACAATGGCTAACCCTAGCTATTTCTGCGCTGGCCCTGCGTCAGCTCTCCTCGCTGTTCTGCCAGTTCTAGACAGTTCCGACAGTTTTGGATTCTGCGTGACAGGCAGCTTGTCTGCTCTGCGTGGTCCTTCTGGCTCTGTGTCAGGACTGCGTGGGCCCATATTGGCCCAGCGTCAGCCTTTTCTGGCTACTGCGCTGCCTCTCTGCAAGCTCTCTCCGCTTCTCTGTCAGTATTCTCTAGAAAGTCCTCTCGGATTCTCACTGCTCCTCTGCTACTGAATGATCACTTAGTTCAAATTTCTCAGCTTCTTAGCCCTAGAAATCGAACTCCAGATCAATTCTCTCTCTCTCTCTCTCTTTCCAAATGTTCCAAATGAACCCCAAGCCTCCATTTTATACTTTTCCTGTTGAGTCTTCACCTGCCGAGATTAAGTCTTTAATCAACGGCTAAGATTAAAACATGACTTGATCCGCCTTCTAGATCATTCTCACCTATATTTTGATTAATACCCATTAATATTTTAATTTCCCTAAGTTTAGACTTACGAACCCCATTAAAAATATTAATTATTTTAATAAAATACAATCCGGGTGGAATTTCACCAAACAGTTTCTGGGTTCTTTAGAACTCACATGCCTTAGCGTCTCCGATGCTACCAACAACTAACAATTAGCTCCGTCTTGCTGCTAGGCAAGTCAACACCACTTGCACTTTATGCCATATTTCATGTCTTATCTCTTTAAATCATAATCACTTTTTAATATTTGAAGTTTGAACTTAGGAAGAATGCAAAATGCGCAAGTCTAATGTTATCTAGTGGGGCCCTAGCCTTTGGTTCTCACTAGGAATGTTTACAAACACATGTACAGATTTGCATCGTTGGTGTTTATATGTACAACCTGAATGGCTTGACATCCAAACAAAATGGCACTTATGATTCCACACTCACACTAGCTTGTGTGATTCCACCATCAAAACTCTCACTGCACAACGAACCCTCCATAGTGAGGCTACAATTTTGGTGCAAATATTCCAGCCAAGTTACAAATGCAGTAAAGCTCTTACTCAGATGGTGTGGTTTATTAAGAATCCCATCACCAGATCTCTTACTGGGCTGATTTGGGCAAAAATAACAAATATAGGATGATCAGGAACTCAACAAGGATTTGTATCAATGATGACAATCCCTCCCAGGCTCATATGCTGACTAAATGGCAGCCATATCTGTCAGATTCATAACAACCAAAAACCATGGAGTCACCTTGATGGTTGGCATTCCAAGGCAGCCCTATGTTAAAGAGTGCTGCTTGATGTAAAATTAATCCAGGGAGAATTGAAACTTGGGATGAACAAGGACAGTAGCATAATAAAAGGGCTCAAAGAGGCTGTCTGAAGATTGAAGGATGAAGGAGATGCTGAGCGTGTCCACAAAAAGCAGAAGATTGTCCATGAGCCAAAATCATCTGCAAATATTGCTAGAGAGTAAGAATGCACCAAAGTCACCATTGAGAGTGCATGGCCCGCCCTTTGTATATACTATAATTTCCTGAGTAAGAATCAAATCGCAGTGAATGCTGGTTTTCCAATTTGGGTTTCCATGGTAAAATTCCTGTTGTTATAGTGTTGTTCAATTACTGTGTGATACAGTTTTTATGATTTTTATGACTGATTTAAAATATGCTTGTGCTCTGTTATGTCAATAATAATCACTTGCAAGAATTGCTACAGAACTGACATGAATGTATGTGGTTGTTGCTTGGGTTCCTCAGTCAATTGGTAGGTTAGTGAGATTGATGATATCCCCTTTCTCTGCTTACCTGCTATGGAATTTTAGAGCCCAAAATGGCATAAAATTTCCTTTATTTGAAATTTACTGGCACCCACAGGCCGCTATGTTGGGACCATCTGCATTGAACTCTGTGTATTGCACACTACCATTTGCCAGTTCATTCCCCACAACAGCAACACAAATTGGCTCAGGTTGTGCCATAGCAAGATACAGCCCAATGACTCACCCAGAAGCTTGTGAGTGTGGGCATTTATCTCTGCAAGCTGCAACCCTATACACATACACATATATGCATTTACATTTGTTCTTTTAATATTGTGCTGTCTTTTTGGCATAATGAACATAGGAGTATGTAAATCTTCCATCTCCCAGTGATCTGCACTGCTAATAAGCTACAGTCACACGCTGTCAATAAATGACCAGATATGGTTAATGCGTGGTTGAGTTTGAGCAGCTCATTATATCAAAAGATATGTATATGTAGTGAATGAGGAGCTGTGTGTGCACATATAAAACTACATAGTGCATGTTACTTGCAAGTTTGCAACTACATATGCATATACTCAGCTGTTGCATTGTTCATAGAGGGCTTGAGTACATGCAGCTATATCAGTTGCATTGACAAGGTTAGGGATCTGTTGTTTGGCATATTGCACAGCAGAATATTATTTTGTTTTTGGAATTGACAGAGTGCAGTTGTTTTCCACTGTTGGCATTTTGTTAAAATTGGCGTCTAGGGCCAAACCCCATGTGGGTCATCTTATTTATGGCAGCTGATATTTTTTTTTGGATCCCTCTCATCAAGAGGTACAGGATTGATCTAAAGATCATCCGATTCCGATAAGTATTCATGGAGTTATGAATTTATTTGTGTTATAAGACAATTCGTCAAGGTCGGCCAGCAACTAAATAACACCCACATGTGTTCAACGTTTTAGTATAAAAAGAGATGACTTGAGAGTCATTTCACACACACTTCTCTCTTGATTTCTCTCCACTCGCTTTGGGTTTTAGTGAAAGAGAAATCTAGAAGTGGAAGCCCTAGATGTTGGAGGAAAGGAGGCTTCCCTAGCTGCAGCAAAGAAGATAGGCCAGCGAAGCTATGGAAGGGATCTAGACGCAGTCCTAAAGAAGCCCTAGACACAGTCCTAAAGAAGCCCTAGACGCAGTCCTAAGGTAACCCTAGCCGCAGTCCTAAGGATGCCCTAGCCGCAGTCCATTGTGCAACACACAAGGAGGAAGAGAGCTCGTTGAAGGAGGATAATTCTCCGTGGTAGCTGCAACAAGAAGAGGCCAAGGCAGCGAGGGAGTTAAGGCCTGTTTCAGGGCTAACCGAGTTGCTGTTAGAGGGTTGAGAAGCTGAGCTTGGACGCCGAGTTGAAGAAGGGTGAATGCAGGTCTGTTTGGGGCAGCGAAAAGGTAAGGGAAGTCCGTTTTGAGTGGGCTGTAGGTGACAGCGTGGAACTGTGGTAGGCCGCAGACCTAACCACTTAAAAACAAGGACAACGTGGAGAGGTTTTGGGCCAGATTTGTGCCCAGAACAGCAGCACGTATGTGGAAGACTCTTCCATAGTGGGGCCACAAAGATTAAGAGCTGTTTTGGTGAATGGTTAAGGGCTGTTGCTGCATGACCAGAGGCCCTAACCAGTCACAGTATAAACAACAGTGAAAGCAATGACGAACAATGGGACAGCTAGGCAAGGGTGCTTAGTACAGCATGGTAAATGGGACAGCTAGGCAATGGTGCTTGGTGGAGCATAGAAAATGGGTCAACAAGGACATGGGGCTTAGTGGAGCATGGTACATGGGACAACAAGCAATCACAGTGCAACAATGAGATGCAACATGATGGGCATGGTGAGGAACAGGATGAGGCAGCATTGGTGAGTGCACTGTGCAGCAAGATGATAAGGTACAGCAAGATGTTGCAGTACCGAAAGGTGTAGCATAAGGTGCAACAGTATGATGTGTGCAGCAGTATGTTAATGAGGTCCAACATAGTGATGATGGGTGCAACATGGTGCAACGCAGTGAGGTGCAACATGATGACGAGGTGCAACACTATGATGTGTGATGAAGTCACCCGGGAGAATCGGTTGAAGTAGTATGTCTTCAACTGAGTTCAGCTACCTCATGTATCATCTTCTTAGAGATGATCTATGCTATTATTTAGATAAGTCAAAGTGTTGACTTCTGTTGTAAATGTACAATCTCTCTCTATTTGTTGAACTATTGAAGAACATATAAGAAGAATTGATCAAGGGTTTCCCCACATTGGGGTTTGTCCCTGGCTAGCGCCACATCTTGTGTCATCTTGTCTTGGCTTGTTTTCTGCGATCTATGTTGATGTTCTATTTGAAATTTACTTTAATGCTGATGTGATTGCTAATCTGGAAAAGATATTGAGCTAATCGTAAAATTGAAATAAATTGCTCTAAGCATAGAACATACCTAAAATTAACATGGTATCAGAGCTGAGGTGAAGACAAAGCCCAAGCAAGAGTGAAAGAGCAATCACCGAAGACAGTTGGGAAAGGACAAAAGGATCAATGGATTCTTCATCCCTCTTCAAATTCACTAAGGGTGAAGCCGAAGTAGAGAACATTATCAGAATGGCGCAACGGAAGCTTCTGATCGCCTACCTAAAGATCACTTCAATGGGAAGTCCAGGTCTAAGGGTGGAAGGAAAGGCAGATGCCTTGTTTGTAATAAGTTCGACCATTATGCGAAGGAGTGTCCGAATAGCAGGGACACATCACTTGATGAAGATAACAATCATTCCAGGGACATCTTCAATGATCGAAGGAATGACAGGTAATGCAGGTCATCAAGGAAATAGCCGACTCTTCAAAGAAAGCAAGGAGCCCCAGGTATGAAGAATCAAATTTTGTTTATGATAAGATAAAGAAGCATTATCTTGTATTGACCCTCTCCTTCAGACTCTTTGGGAATTTGGCTTATTGATTGTAGTGCTTCAAGGCACTTCATCGGATAGAAGGGTGCTCTCTCCAATTTGGTAGAGATGGAAACAATTGTGGGATTATACTTGGAGTCAATGCCACCTATCCCGAAAATAGTGTAGGGAATGTTACGCCTCAATTGAATGAGGGTAACTCGATTATTTTACTAGAATCTCTTTTATGTACCTGATCGCAAGAAGAACCTGGTGTCCATTTCGGCAACGAAAATCAAAGGTTTCTTGGTGGCATTCATCGATGGAAAGGTATGTGTTTGAAAATAGAATTTTCAAAGATGCTTTTACTCATGGGTTCAGGGTTGGCAATTTGTATCAAGTTGCAGGAAGTCCATTGGGGACCATGTCAGTTGACACATCTCATCTATAGCACCGGAGGTCTACTTTATGGGGCCCTACCCGATGTGAGTTAGATGGTGACAGGGATGCCTGAATTCAAAAAGAGCATGAAGGTACATGTTTGAGATGTACCGAAGGAAAATCTTACAAGGGGACCATTCCCCTCATGTAGCAGGTCCACAGGTTTGGAACAACCCGAGGGGTTTGAGATTCATGATCAGGAATCTCATGTATGCAAGTGGAAGAAAGCCCTCTATGGCTTGAAGCAAAACACCCCGGGCAGAGTATGAAAGGATTGATAGGTGTCTGATGAAGCTGAGATTCACTAGGAATGAAGCTGATCCGAACCATTACTTGAAGGTTGTGGATGATAGACCTCTCATACCGGCACCTTCTGAGGACGGCCTCTTTTTGACAGGTGCAGACCCTCTCATTTGCAAAAGTAAGAGGGAGTTGGATTCCAGATTTGGAATGGTAAACTGCAAGCCTGTGACTACCTCGATGGATATTAACTTTCAGAAGTTATGTGGTAGTAATGCCGGACTAGATTTGGGAAATGCCTCTGAGTTTCATAAACTCATTCGCATTGATGTTCTTGGTGAACTTCCGTCCGAATATATGTTTTGTAGTTAGCATGTTGGGCTCATATTTGGTTGAGCCTCACTGGATTGGTGCCAAGAATCATTTGAGATATCTTCAGGGCACAATCTCTCATGGATTAAGATACACTGCCGGAAATGTGAAGCTGCATGATTATTCTGATGTTGATTAGGCAGGCAGTGTGAAGGATCACAAGAGCACTTCTGAGTGCTAGTTCTCTTTGGGTTTTGCTCGATATCCTAGATGAGCAGGAAGCAGAAGACGGTTGCTTTGAGCATCGCTGAGATCGAATACATAGCTACGAGTATGATCTCGTGTGAAGCTGCCTGGTTGTGGAAGCTCTTCAGTGAGCTGTTTATACACATGATGGATACCACCGTGTCTTCTGTGTCAACTAGGGGGGATTCAATTGTTGAGGACTCCCGTATTCTATGATTGCTCCAAGCATATAGACATCAGATACTACTTTATTTGGGATATGGTACATCGATGAGCGAGAAGGCTTCATCGCATTGGGACTGATGTGCAAGTCGCAGAAGCCTAGGGAAAGGTCAAATTAGTGACTTTCCCGAACGACTTGGAGTCATTGAGAGACCCTCTTATGAGGGTCCTGCATGATGCATACATTGAGCTCTGGGAGTTCCAGGGGGCTCGGGCTACTTCTTGGAGCAACAAGCGACCATAGGGCGACTCAACCTCCCCTAATGATGCACTGTGTACAGGGTGAATGGTTCAGCCTTCCCCTGTGATACCCCGTGGCGACTTATGGACAGGATGAATGGTTCTCCTGTCGAGGCATCCTACCCATGTAGTCTGGGACTCATGGGAAGTACCTCTCATCTGACCAATGAGCAGGGAAATGGGGTTAGGGACCATAGTAGTACTATCGATGGACGCATCGTTGTATCTACCGTACTCCCTATGCTAGGATGACCTCCATTGATCTGGGATCAGTATGAGTGGTTTGAGACACTCTCTTTTGATATTGATCTGGGATCAATTGGAACTGACTTCGGGTCAGTAAGAGTGATACGACTCACTCTCTTGGAACTGATCTGGGATCAATAAGAGTGGTATGGCACACTCTCTTCATATGGAATTGACTTCGGGTCAGTAGAGAATGGTATGAGACATTCTCGATCAATTCTTCTTCTTCATGGTTCAGCAGAGAAGTGTAGGGCACTGATGGCAGAGATAGTACAGTCTGGCAGATGGATCAACAAATGGAGTTCTCCCTAGTTGAGAGGGAGTGTTAAAATTGGCAACTAGGGCCAAACTCCATGTGGGTCATCTTATTTATGGCAACTGATATTTTTCTTGGATCCCTCTCATCGAGAGGTGTAGGATTGATCTAAAGATCATCCGATTCCGATAAGTATTCATGGAGTTATGAATTTATTTGTGTTATAAGACAATTCGTCAAGGTTGGCCAGCAACCAAATTACCCCCACATGTGCTCAACGTTTTAGTATAAAAGGAGATGACTTGAGAGTCATTTTACACACACTTCACTCTTGATTTCTCTCCACTTGTTCTGGGTTTTAGTGGAAGAGAAATCTAAGAGAGGAAGCCCTAAATGCAGAAGGTAAGGAGCCCTAGTATGAGACCTAGACGCAATCAAGGAGGGATACACACTGCCCTATACGTTGGTCTCTATAAGCCCTAGACACAGTCAAGAAGGAAGCCTACACGTTGCCCTATATGTTGGTCTCTACAAGCCCTAGACGCAGTCAAGAAGGAAGCCTACACGTTGCCCTATACGCTGGTCTCTACAAGCCCTAGCCACAGTCAAGGAGGGTTACTATGATGCCCTAACTGCATGTCCATGATGCCCTAGCCGCAGACCACTTCAAGTGACCGAATTGATGGATGGAGGGCCAAGGATCTAGGGCCGAGAAGGCAGACTGCTAGGCCAAGTAGAGGGAAGCTAAACACAAGAACTTGAGTGGCTGTTTGGGCACGTTGAGGAGGCTGAAAGCTACAACAAGCTAGGCCGCAGGCCATAGCAAGCTGTTGGAGTTATTTCATGGTTGCGTTGAGAGGATAACGTGGCATGGGAGGAGCCTCTTCAAGGCTGGCCGCAACACTAGAGGGCTAGTCTTGTTGTGTGTTGGGTTAAGGGCAGTGGCACATACCCTAAACAGAAGTGCAATCACAACAATGCCAACAATTGGGATAGCAACAACAATGGGACAGTAGTAATGATGGGACAGCAGCAATGGTATGCTAACAATTGGGACAACAGTAAGAATTGGGACAACAACAATAATGGGACAGTAAGAATTGGGACAACAACAATAATGGGACGGTAACAATTGGGACAACAGCAATGGCATGCTAACAAATGGGACAACAACATGACATGGTGCAACAATAGCCAATTGGGACAGTAGTATGGTAAGCAAGGTGCAGAAAGCACATGGTGGCAAGCATGGTGCTGCAAGCACATTAGGCAAGGTGCAGCAAGCACATGGTGGCAAGCATGGTGCTGTAAGCACATTGGGCAATGGTGGCAAGCATGATGCTGCAACCACATGGGACAACAGTGTGGCAACATGGTGTAGCAATGGCACATAGGACAACAATGGTACATGATGCAGTACATTGAGGTATAGTATGAGGCAACACTGATGAGCGCAACAAGATGATAAGGTACAACAAGATGTTGCAGTAGGAAGGTGCAACAGTATGATGTGTGCAACATGGTAATGAGGTCCAACATAGTGATGATGGGTGCAGCATGGTGCAACACAGTGACGTGGAGCGTGATGACGAGGTGCAGCACAATGATAGGTGATGGAGTCACCTTGGAGAATCAGTGGAAGCAACATGTCTTCAACTGAGTTCAACTACCTCATGTATCATCTTCTTAGAGATGATCTATGCTATTATTTAGATAAGTCAAAGTGTTGACTTCTGTTGTAAATGTACTATCTCTCTCTCTCTGTTGAACTATTGAAGAACATATAAGAAGAATTGATCAAGGGTTTCCCCACATTGGGGTTTGTCCCTGGCTAGCGCCACATCTTGTGTCCTCTTGTCTTGGCTTGTCTTCTGCGATCTATGTTTATGTTCTATCTGCAATTTACTTTAATGCTGATGTGATTGCTAATCTAGAAAAGATATTGAGCTAACTGTGAAAATTGAAATAAATTGCTCTAAGCATAGAACATAACTAAAATTAACAGAAACACCCTTGAACAAGCCGCACATTGATTTCATGGGTAACGACTGTGCTCTTGTGCAAACTGTGCACCCTACCCTGTAACTGTCACTCGCTTCTGAGAAAAATATACTGCTTTCTAGTCTTCAATCATTCCGTAGCTCTGATACCATCTTATTTTTCTAATACCCAACAACTAATTTGAATAGTTTTCTAAGTTGAAAGAACTAGAAAACTGAACTGTGAAATTCACTGATCAAATATACTGAGTATTCTAACGAATTTGCAGCAGAAAATAAATTCATAAAGACACAAGCATACAATTAACAAAACACCAAAAATACCCAAGAAACCCCAACTGGGGAAACCTGCTAATTTGTGTTTTTATTGATCTGCTCAGAAAAATCTCAATAATTAATTACAAATCACTTAGGAAAAGTTCCCTTCTTCCTCTCTTTTCCTCAACATAATATGCAACACACCCTAGACCAATTCGACCTCTCTCTTGCACAACTGTACCAACTGTACAGGTTGAACTGTTAATTTTAGGTATGTTCTATGCTTAGAGCAATTTATTTCAATTTTCACAGTTAGCTCCATATCTTTTCCAGATTAGCAATCACATCAGCATTAAAGTAAACTGCAGATAAAACATAAACATAAATTGTAGAAGACAAGCCAAGACAAGAGGACACAAGATGTGGCACTAGCCAGGGACAAACCCCAATGTGGGGAAACCCTTGATCAATTTTTCTTATATGTTCTTCAATAGTTCAACAAGAGAGAGAAAGAGAGAGAGAGAGAGATAGTACGTTTACAACAGAAGTCAACACTTTGACTTATCTAGATAAGAGCATAGATCATCTCTTAGAAGATGATACATGAGATCAGTTGAAGACATGCTACTTCAACTAATTCTCCAAGGTGACTCCTTCACCTATCGTTGTACTGCATTTCGTCACCATGCTGCACCTCACCGCGCTGCACCATGCTGCACCCATCATCACTATGCTGCATCTCATCACGCTTCATTAATCATTACTGTACCCATCATTGTACTGCATTATGTGCCATTGCTGCACCATGTTGCCATCCTAACCTATGTGTTGGCTGCACCTTGCTTGCTTTTTGTCCCTAGCATGCTTGTTGTCCCTTGCATGCTTGGTGTATTTGTTGCTAAGTACCATACAATTGTCCCAATGTTAGTTAGCTGTCCCTTGCATGCTGCTCTCTTTCAGAGATAGATGCTTCGGTTGTTTCGGCAGTTCCCGATAGTTCTTGCAGTTCCCGGTAGTTCCGACAGTTCCGGTTGTTCCCAGAAGTTCCGGTAGTCTTGACAGTTCCAGCTTTTCCGGCAGTTCCAACAGTTTCGGCATTTCCGGCTTTTCTTGCTTTTCTGGCAGTTTCGACTTTTCTGGCAGTTTCCGGCTTTTCCGGTAGTTCCGGCTTTTACGGCTTTTATGGCTTTCCGAGCTTTTCCGGCTTTTCTGGCTTTTCCGGTAGTTTCGGCTTTTTCGACAGTTCCGGCTTTCTGCCCTCTGGATCAGGGCAACGTTATTCCTTAGGATCTCTCCTCCTGCTAAAACCCAAAGACAAGTAGAGAGAGGAAAAGATCCCAAGTGTGTTGAAATGACTTGAAGGCCACCTCTATTTATACTAAAATGTTGAGCACATGTGGGGTTTATTTGGTTGCTGGCCAACCTTGACGAATTGTCTTATAACACAAATAAATTCATAACTCCATGAATACTTATTGGAATCGGATGATCTTTAGATCAATCCTACACCTCTCGATGAGAGGGATCCAAGAAAAATATCAATTGCCATAAATAAGATGACCCACATGGAGTTTGGCCCTTGTTGCAAATTTTAACACTCCCTCTCAACTAGGGAGAACTCCATCCGTTGATCCATATGTTCGACTGTACTATCTTTGCCATCAGTGCCCTGCACTGCTCTGCTTTGCTGAATCATGAAGAAGAAGAATTGATCGAGAATGTCTCATACCATTCTCTATTGACCCGAAGTCAGTTTCATTTGAAGAGAGTGTGTCACATCACTCTTACTGACCCGAAGTCAGTTTTATTGATCCCAGATCAATATCACAAGAGAGTGTCTCAAACCCAGTGTTGCACACATCGCGATTTAATCGCGATAAAATCGGAAAATCGCGATTTTTTCAAAATGACGATTCGAATCGCGATTTTTATCCAAAAAATCGGCGGAAATTTTTTTTAACGATTTTTATCGAAAAAATCGCGATTTTTTAAAAAATCGCGATTTTTTCGAAAAAATCGCGATTTTTAAGGAAAAAATCGCCGGGCACGGGGGCAGCGGGCGTTTTATATGGAAATTCGATTTTTATTTTATTCATTCAGCAGTCCGCCGCGGAGGAGAAGGAGGAGAAGGAGAAGAAGGGAGGGAGAGGGTTGCCGTCGCTTGTGGGAGCCGATTTTAGGAGGAATCCAAGCCAAGATCGCGAATTTGTCCATAAACCAGGTATGTAGATTAATTTTTTTTTGTTTTGGTTCTCTAAAAACTTTGTTTTTCATTGTTTTTAAAGAATTTTTGGAAATTTTTCATTGATTTGGGATGGGTTATTTGTTATGACTATGAGAACCAATTTTTGTTTTTTATTTTCTCATTTTCTTTAAACATTGTTTATTTTTTTTTATTTTTCATTGTTTTTTGGGTTTAGAAATTGGGATTTTGGAAATAATTAGCTTGTAATTTTGCAAATGCTAAATTGTAATTTGTATTTACTATTTACTATTATCATTTATGTAATCCTAAATTCCTATTTCCTAATCCTTATTTTTCCATAGGTTTGCAAATTCAAAATTCAAAAACAAACATGCCAAGGAAATTGGATCCTTTCTGGGAATATGGTGACCCTAAAACTCCGAATGATAGACAAAACTTGATTTGCAAGTTGTGTGGAAAGGAAATATTCGGGGGGTGTACAGGTTGAAGTTCCACCTTGCACAAATCCCTGGACGTGATGTGGGGCCCTGTCTAAAGACAAATGCTGAAATTATCCAAAAAGCCATGAGAGCATTGGGAGAATTAGAGCACACTAGAGACGCCAAAGAAGAACTCAAAAGGCAACTAAGAAGGTCAGTTGAAGGAAGTGGGCCAAGTGGCACAGGTTCTACTGCAGCGTCAGTCAATCCGTTTGCTGCATCATCATATTTTGTTCCTCGAACCACACCTGGTTCACAACCAACTATCGGTTCAATGATGAAAAGAACTGAAAAAGAAAAAGCTGACAAGTTGATGACAAAATTTCTCCTCTGGAGTGATATTCCTTTCAGCATTATAAGGAATAATCCATTTTTCCAACCTACTCTTGATGCTGTTGCCAGTGTTGGCCCGGGGTACAAACTCCCTTCTCTTCATGATTTCAGAGGCCGGCTTCTTCAAGATGAAAAGCGTGACTGCACCCAAAGATTGGAGGATTTTAGGGCATCATGGGCACAAACAGGATGCACTGTTATGTCAGATGGTTGGACTGACCAAAAGGGGAGAACCCTTATAAACTTCTTGGTTAGTTGTCCCTTGGGGACTATGTTTATCAAATCTGTTGATGCAACTCATCAAATCAAAGATGCAAAAAATTTATGTGATTTGCTGGATGTGTTTATTTTGGAGGTGGGTGCAGAAAATGTTGTCCAAGTCATAACGGACAACGCTGCAAATTATGTTGCTGCTGGTAGATTGCTTATGGACAGGCATCCTACTTTATTTTGGACACCTTGTGCTGCCCATTGTATTGATTTGATGTTAGAGGACATAGGGAAAATTCCCTTTGTCAAAGAGGCTGTTGACTCATCAAAAACCATCACAAAATTTATTTACAATCACACATCTGTGCTTAGCTTGATGAGAAAATGCACCAACAACAAAGAGTTGGTGCGCCCCGCCATTACACGGTTTGCGACGAGTTTCATATCTCTTCAATCCCTCTTGAATTCTATGTGGGATTTGAAGAGAATGTTTGTTTCAGAGGAGTGGCGTTCTTCGCCAATGAGCCGCAAACCAGAAGGAGAGGCCGTCTGCAGACTTGTTTCATACCAAGAAGACTTCTGGGCGGGAGTGCAGGAGGTGTGCGCTGTCACAGAACCTTTGGTAAAGGTTCTTCGGTTGGTAGATGGTGAGAAGCCCGCAATGGGCTATTTGTATGAAGCCATGGATAGGGCCAAAGAAGCCATTCGGTCCTACTATGATGACAAGGGAGATGATGGGTTCCAGAGACAACTCCTTCTATGGAAGGTCATTGATGAGCGATGGAACAACACACTCCATCGTCCCATTCATGCTGCTGGCCTTTTCCTGAACCCTGCATTTTCTTATGCATGTGGGTTTAATTTTGATGTTGAGGTCGTGGAAGGATTATTAACCTGTGTCCAGAAGATGGTGAAAACTCCAGAAGAACGTATGGAGGTCTCTAGACAAATTGAGCAATATAAGTTGTCAGGTGGCACATTTGGCTTTGAGATGGCTATCAATGATAGGACGGTTAAAATCCCAGGTATTTTTTAGTTTGTAGTATGTACTTTGTAACTTTGTTTCAAATTTCATTGTTTCTTCAAATTCCATTTTTTTCTTATGTTTATTTAAAATTTTCTTTGTAATTTTGTTGTAGACGCATGGTGGAAGATGTATGGTGGCAGAGTACCCCTTTTGCAAAATCTTGCCGTGCGCATCCTCAGCCAAACATGCAGCTCCTCGGGATGTGAGCGCAATTGGAGTGTATTTGAAAAAATACACAACAAGAAGCGCAATAGGTTAACACTTAAACATTTAAAATATTGCAAATTTCCAAATAAATTTTTGAATTCATTAAAGTTTTAAACAATATTTTTTTTATAATATTAATTATTAATTTATTATTTCATGAACTTTGTACAGGTTGGAGTCCCATAGACTTAATGACATGGTCTATGTCTACTACAATCTTCGATTGTGGGTGAAACAACTAGAGAAGACACCTGATACGGAAGCCATCTCATTGGATGGGATTGACACCACTGCTGAATGGAGGGTTGAGACCGAGAGGCCTCTCATGGATCCCACTGAGGATTGGTTAGTGCAGGATGAGGGGGAGGAGGAGGGGGAGGAGGAGGAGGAGGAGGAGGAGGAGGAGGAGGAGCAGGAGCAGGAGGAGGAGGAGTTGGAGGAGCAGGAGGAGGAGGTGACACCGCCTACCCGGGCTACCCGGGCTACCACTACCACCAGTAGAGGACGTGGTCTCCGTCCACCTCAGCCTCTTGTAGCTGCTACTACTAGTTCTTCAGCTTCTAGAGCACTTCAGACTCCACTGCCATTTCCACCACCACAGGCACCAGCTTCTACATCTAGAGGGAAAGAGAAAGCTGTGCCATATTCTCGCAAGAGGGGCAGAGGAAATCAATAGGATTAGACTTTCATTTTATTGTATATGACATTATGACATGATGAGATACATTATCATATTTTTTGTTGATATTTTGAGGCTGAGTTGGACTTGGGACTCAGGACTTACTATTCAGGACATGATTCAATGTTATGTGTGATTTTAGCGCTAGAAATGATATTGAACATCTTATATATTAGTTTTTTTATCATATTTATGTGTCAATGTATTTATTTTATGTTGTAGATGGTTTAGATATTAAAAAAATTGAAAAAAAATGAAAAAAAATGAATATTTTTGTGCCAAACGATTTTTTCCGATTTTTTCCCGATTTTTTCCCGATTTTAAACGATTTTTCCGATTTTTTCCCGGCGCCGATTAAATCCCGATCGCGATGTGTGCAACATTGCGAGTCAAACCACTCATACTGATCCCAGATCAGTGTCATTGATCCCAGATCAATGTCACAAGAGAGTATCTCAAACCACTCATACTGATCCCAGATCAGTTTCATTGATCCCAGATCAATGGAGGTCATCCTAGCATAGGTAGTACGGTAGATATAGCGATGCGTCCATCGATAGTACTACTATGGTCCCTATCCTCATTTCCCTGTTCATTGATTAGATGAGAGGTACTTCCCATGAGTTTGGGTAGGATGCCTCGACAGGAGAACTAATCATCCTGTCCACAAGAGAACAAATCATCCTCTCAATGGATGCCACGGAGAACTAATCATCCTGGCCCATAGGAGAAATAATCATCTTGTTCCACAGTGGCCACGGAGAACAAATCATCCTAGCCCACAAGAGAACTAATCATCTTGTTCCATAGTCGCCATGGAGAACAAATCATCCTGGCCCATAGAAGGACTAATCATCCTGTTCATAGCGCACCACCAGGGGAGGGTGAGTCGCCCTGTGGTCGTATGTTGCTCCAGTAAGTACCCCAAGCCCCCCAGATCTCCTAGAGCTCAATGCAGGACCCTTATAAGAAGGTCTCTCAACGACTCCAAATCGTTCGGGAAAGTCACAAATTTGACCTTTCCCCGGGGCTTTGACAAAATGTCTACGACCTGTACATCAGTTTTAATGTGATGTAGCCTCCTCGCTCATCGACTTACCATATCGTAGATAAGGCAGTATCTGATGTCTATCTGCTGGAGCAATCATCGAATACGGGATTCCTCAATAATCGAATCCCCCCTCTGGTTGTCACAGAGAATCACAGTGGTATTCATCATGTGTACAAACAACTCACTTAGGAGCTTCTGCAACCATGTAGCTTCACACGAGATCATACTCGTAGCTATGTATTCGGTCTTGGCGGTGCTTTATAGCAACTGACTTCTGCTTCCTGCTCATCCATGATATCGAAGCAGAATCCAAAGAGAACCAGCACTTAGAAGTGCTCTAGTGATCCTCCACATTGCTTGCCCAGTCAGCATTCGAATAATCATGTAGTTTCATATTTATGGCAGTGTATCTCAATCCATGAGAGACTGTACCCCGAAGATATCTTAGAATATTCTTGGCACCAATCCAGTGAGGCTGAACCAAATATGAGCTCACTGTGCTAATTGCAAAACATATGTCCGGATGGAAGTTCACCAAGAACATCAACGCAAATGAGTTTATGAAACTTAGAGGCATTTCCCAAATTTGGTCCGACATCACTACCATATAACTTCTGAAAGTTAAGATCCTCGAGGTAGTCACAGGCTTGCAGTTTATCATTCCACATCCGGAATCCAACTCCCTCTTACTTCTGCAAATGAGAGGGTCTGTACTTGTCTGAAATAGGTCGTCCTCATAAGGTGCTGGTATGAGAGGTCTATCATCCACAACCTTCGGGTAATGGTTTGGATCGGTTTCACTCCTAGTGAATCTCAGCTTCATCAGACAGTGATCAATCCTCTCATACTACGCCCGGGGTGTTTTGCTTCAAGCCATAGAGGGCTTTCTTCCACCTGTATACATGAGATTCCCGATCATGAATCTCAAACTCCTCGGGTTGTTCCAAACCTGTGGACCTGCTGTATGAGGGGAATGGTCCCCTTATGAGATTTTCCTTCGGTACATCTCAGACATGTACCTTCATGCTCTACTTGAATGCAGACATCCCTATCACCATTTGACTCACATTAGGTAGGGCCCCATAGGTAGACCTCCGGTGTTATATATGCGATATGTCAATTGACATGATCCCCAATGGACCATCCTGGAACTTGATACAAATTGCCAACCCTGAACCCATGAGAAAAAGCATCTTTGAAAATTATATTTTTTAACATGTACCTTTCCATCGATGAATGCCACCCTAAAGCCTTTGACTTCCATTTCCGAGATGGACACCAGGTTCTTCTTGCGATCAGGTACATAAAAGAGATTCTGTAAATGAATCGAGTTACCCTTATTCAATTGAGAGTTAACATTCCCTACACACTTTCTAGGATAGGTGGCATTGGCTCCAAGTATAATCCCACGATTGTTTCCATCTCTACCAAATTAGAGAGTGCATCCATCTATCCGATGAAGTGCCTTGAAGCACTACAATCTATAAGCCAGATTCCCAAATAATCTGAAGGAGAGGGCCAATACAAGATAAGCTTCTTTATCTTATCAGAAACAACATTTGATTCTTCATACCTGAGGTTCCTTGCTTTCTATGAAGAGTCGGCCATTTCTTTGATGACCTGCATTACATGTCATTCCTTTGATCATTGAAGATGTCCCAGGAATGATTATTATCATCATCAAGTGATGTGTCCCTACCATTCGGACACTCCTTCGCATAATGGCCGAACTAGTTATCTGCCTTTCCTTCCACCCTGAGATCCGGTCTTCCAATGAAGTGAAAATAGAAATAAATTGCTCTAAGCATAGAACATACCTAAAATTAACATGGTATCAGAGCTGAGGTGAAGACAATGCCCAAGACAAGAGGACACAAGATGTGGCGCTGGCTAGGGACAAACCCCAATGTGGGGAAACCCTTGATCAATTCTTCTTATATGTTCTTCAATAGTTCAGCAGAGAGAGAGAGAGAGAGTATGTTTACAACAGAAGTCAACACTTTGACTTATCTAGATAAGAGCATAGATCATCTCTAAGAAGATGATACATGAGATTAGTTGAAGACATGCTGCTTCAACTAATTCTCCAAGGTGACTCCTTCACCTATTGTTGTGCTGCATTTCGTCATCATGTTGCACCTCACCGTGTTGCACCATGCTGCACCCATCATCACTATGCTGCATCTCATCATGCTTCATTAATCATGACTGTACCCATCACTGTATTGCATGATGTGCCATTGTTGCACCATGTTGCCATCCTGACCTATGTGTTGGCTGCACCTTGCTTGCTTGTTGTCCCTAGCATGCTTGTTGTTGCATGCTAGTTATCTCTTGCATGTTAGCTGTAACATTGCATGTTTGGTGTATTTGTTGCTAAGTACCATACAACTGTCCCAATGTTAGTTAGCTGTCCCTTGCATGTTGCTCTCCTTCAGAGACAGATGCTCTGGCTGTTTTGGCAGTTCCCGATAGTTCTGGCAGTTCCGGCTATTCTCGGCAGTTCCGGCAATTTCGGTTGTTCCCGGAAGTTCGGGTAGTCCCGACAGTTCCGGCGTTTCCGACTTTTTCGGTAGTTCCAGCTTTTTCCGCAGTTCCGGCATTTCCGGCTTTTTTGGCTTTTCGGCTTTTTTTGGCAATTCCGGCTTTTCCGACATTTCTGGCTTTTCCGGCATTTCCTGCTTTTCCGGCAGTTCCGACTTTTCTGGCTTTTCTGACTTTTCCGGCATTTCCAGCTTTTCCATTTTTTTGGCTTTTCCGGCAGTTCCAGCTTTTTCGGCAGTTCCGACTTTTCCGACAGTTTCGGCTTTTCTAGCTTTTCCGGTAGTTCCGACTTTCTGCCCTCTGGATCAGGGCAACGTTATTCCTTAGGATCTCTCCTCCTACTAAAACCCAAAAACAAGTAGAGAGAGGAAGAGATCCCAAGTGTGTTGAAATGACTTGAAGGCCATCTCTATTTATACTAAAACGTTGAGCACATGTGGGGTTTATTTGGTTGCTGGCCGACCTTGATGAATTGTCTTATAACACAAATAAATTCATAACTCCATGAATACCTATCGGAATTGGATGATCTTTAGATCAATCCTACACCTCTCGATGAGAGGGATCCAAGAAAAATATCAGCTGCCATAAATAAGATGACCCACATGGAGTTTGGCCCTTGTTGCCAATTTTAACATGAACTGACTCCTTAAGTGATGCACTCTCCCTGACTTCACACATAGATCTAGAACTATTTTCCTGAGCTCAAAACACAAATTCTTGCTAGTGCATAATCATATGATTCACCAAGTCTGCGCTCTTCTCTTTATAGGATCGAACTGCTCTTCAACTCAAGTGAACTGGCTCCTTGAACCCAAGTTGAACTGCCTCACTGAACTCAAGTCTAACTGACATCTTGAACTCAAGCGAATTGGCCTTTTGAACTCGAGTCAAACTGCCTCACTGAACTGAAGTCGAACTGAGATAAAATCTCCATGCATGCTCAGTTTGATTTACTATTTTTGACTATAGGAAAATTAGAGAATTTTCCTAAGTCAACACTAAGAGAAAGTAAGACTGCACCTTAGCTTCACATGCAGGTTCTTTTGCCAAATATAGTGCACTGCTAAATTTAGCAGAACCCTTCCATCTCTAACTTCAATTAACACATTGCAAACTATTTCTAGCATAATGGAAGTGGAACACAATCAAGTTCTGGCCACCATATCTGAGATCTTGAGTTTCTTAACAGATGTAAGGTTCTCGATATCATGCAATCCTTGGAAGTTCTTCACAATCAGCTATAACACCCTTCTTAGAATGTCATCATTGTAGGGGGGAACAAGAGAAATTATCCTTGTGATCTGACTGAGGCAAGAAGCAACCACAAGTCTTACCTCCTTACAAGGGTGTTCATAGACTTGTGTTGGATTATGGCAAACATTGATGGCTTCAAGGCCCAACTCAATATCCTCCAATCATATTGTTCTACCTTGGTCAAACATGCGTTTAACTCCTCCAAACTATGGAGGACGTCCCCTATCTTCATAATATTCCAATTTGACCCTAGTATGAACGACCAATTTCTTGCTTCATTTCCTTTCTGTAGATCCCTCGATTGCTGGTGTTGAAGAGTAGCATCGACTCATTTTAAGAAAGGTTTGCTGTACTGCCTTGTTCTTTTGTCCATGGAAACGTTGTTGTCAATGAACTGACTTGAGTACTGCTGTACTGGTTCAGGAGTGCTGATCACTTGATTTACTGTTAATCTCATCAGGCTGTAAGATATTGTACTTTTCCCTTTTAAATATAATTATTATGCATGCTTTATGGCACCATATATCAATAATTTCAAGCTGACATTAACCCCATCAACAATCTTCCATCTCAAGTATGCCTATTATTTGTTTCCAGTTCTCAATATACATACAGTAAACCGCATATAAAATAACGAGGGACTAAATTTGAGCACTTGTCTGAGGATTCTTAGCTATGTTTATTGAGGCAGAAATGATCTCCTGTAGTGCTTGCTCAACGGTGCATTTCAATACATCAACATTGGTGCTGTAAGGTCCCAATTTCTAACTACATATGTATTATACAAATTTCCCATGATACCCCTGCACCATTGCTAAAGGAGGATGGATAATAATCATTTCAGGTAAAGCATTACTTACAGGTAGAGAATTTGACATGATACCATGAGTGCTTTGCTACTTGTTGATAACCCTGGTCCCTAACTTTTTATACCAACAAAGACAACTATTGTAGCCTGTAGGGTGATACCTTGGCAGATCTGGGTGAGTTTAGATGTCTAAAGTCTGTTTAATTGGGATCTCTCTTTCAAACTAAAACCTCTTACAATGCACCAACAAAACTTGGATTTTGTCCTTCTTGTACAAACAATGATATCTCAAGTATGCCTATTATTTGTTTCCAGTTCTCAATATACATACAGTAAACCGCATATAAAATAATGAGGGACTAAATTTGAGCACTTGTCTGAGGATTCTTAGCTATGTTTATTGAGGCAGAAATGATCTCCTGTAGTGCTTGCTCAACGGTGCATTTCAATACATCAACATTGGTGCTGTAAGGTCCCAATTTCTAACTACATATGTATTATACAAGTTTCCCATGATACCCCTGCACCATTGCTAAAGGAGGATGGATAATAATCATTTCAGGTAAAGCATTACTTACAGGTAGAGAATTTGACATGATACCATGAGTGCTTTGCTACTTGTTGATAACCCTGGTCCCTAACTTTTTATACCAACAAAGACAACTATTGTAGCCTGTAGGGTGATACCTTGGCAGATCTGGGTGAGTTTAGATGTCTAAAGTCTGTTTAATTGGGATCTCTCTTTCAAACTAAAACCTCTTACAATGCATCAACAAAACTTGGATTTTGTCCTTCTTGTACAAACAATGGTTCCAAGGGCTCACTAATGAAATCAGAGATTAACTGGAATCTACTACTGTCACAATCTGGCTGTAATAACTCATGTTGCCAGAAGAGAGAGTGGCCACTGTGACTCTACCCTTTGCAACGCTTCGACACTCCAAAGAGATAACTTGACCCTTTAACAACCAGTTGGATCTCTGTCCATGAGTTCTGCTGCTGCAGGAACTTGAACTATTTGACACTCAAGGAGATAACTCAGATATTTTTTCATCAACTCAGTAGTTACATGACAATGGACTTGGCCAACAATTTAACTGCTACTGAATATTAAACTCAGCCAACTACTATAGGAAACTATAGTTGTGAATTAACCACGACTTAATTTAGCCCCTTCGAGGGTAGTGCAGCTCAACCTCCCACAATTCTGCTCCCCAATCTGCTATAAGAAGAAGTGGCCTTGGTCCGCAATTTTGACCCCTCCTTTTGATTAATTTTTCAGCTGCCTCTAGGGTTTCAATCTTGGCCCTAATGGCTTGATCTTGCACCCAGGTATAACACATGTCCCTTTCATCATGAAATTTCGTGTTTTACTGTGACCCTTTGATGGGAGTCGGCCCTCAGCAGCACATCGAATTACTTGGGAGAAACTTGGCCTCCTCACTTTGCTGGCCTACACAAGGGTTTAATGAATCGACCCCTTGACTAATTGGTGACCAACAAATCTCGACCTAGGACTTTAATAAACCCGACTTGCATAACTCACCGACCCATAATATTAATTTGGTCCCGAGTTTCGACCTCTTCTATCACACCATGAATATCAAATATATTGCAGTGGGCAACAAAATTTTCCCAGGCACACCATACGTATTGTATTATGGTTCCTGCCCATGAAGAACATTCAAATCGCAATTCAAAAGGTCAGTCTGCAGAATAACATCAAGGTCTCTACCAGTCGTGCCTCGAATGTCATTAACGGCTTCACATAGTCTAAAGGTGTCTTCAAAGATGAGGTGAAAGACACCATGAAGTCTCTACTTTAATCTTTGTCACATCACGGGTCTCCCTTCATGGCCAACATCTATCCATATATCACCTACACGGAATAGGCGCTCCATTTATTTGGAATACACTATGTTTAAGTCCACGTCTATAGTGGTGCAAGATAGGGATCGCCAAGTCTAAAATTAATGTTTTGTTTCTTGCGAGCATGCACCAGGTCACTTGCTTCCTTCAAAAGGCCATCATTAGAGGAAATTTCAACCTAAAAATGGCCTCCTACGGAAGAATCAAGAAATTAATAAAAAATTCCATGTAGACAATTTTTTAATATTGCTTTACTTTTATCTATGTCCACAATTTGATTATTAGCATGAGATTTAATAATATTATTAATATAATATTTTTAATTTTTTGTTTTTATCGAAATCTTTCAATATATGACATTTTTATTACAATAACTGTCAATATAATATATGGCACTTTATTTCAATAACTGTATATATATACATATTTTATATTTAAATTTAATTGTCTATATTTATATTTTATATTTAATTGTCTATATATATTTTATATTTAACTATTTTTTTGGTGTTTTTTTAACGACGTTGTCTATGAAAGCCACAATTTCTCTCGGAATATATATATATATATATTTTGGCCGGAATATGGTAATTTGTCCTTTATGGAATACATTTTTTAACTATTTAACTATTTGACTATTTAATTATATTTAACTTTTTGACTATTTTATATTTAACTATATATTCTATATTTTTGGCCGAAATCCAGTGATTTGTCCTTTTTGGAAAATGTTTTTTAACTATTTTATATTTAACTATATATTTTGTATTTTTGGCCAGAATCTATTTATTTTTCCTTTTTGGAATACGTTTTTTAACTATCTAACTATTTTATATTTAACTATACTTATAATTTATTTTTAACTATTTAATTATTATATATTTTATATTTCATCTTTAACTAATTTTTAACTATTTAACTATAATTAGATTTTTATTTTATTTTATTTTATTTATTTATTTAACTATTTTATATATATTTGTATATAGTTATATTTTATATTTAACTGTCTATATATATTGTATATTTAACTGTCTATATATATTTTATATTTAACTAATTTTTTTGGTGTTTTTTTGGGGCATGGTTATTAATGTCAAATGGACCCACATTTTTAATTTATATTTTTTCACTAATATCAATATTTACATTGCATTAATAACTTTTTCGATATTCTAATTCATATGGGTAAGGTAGGTAAATAACATTAATAAAATATTTCACGAATACCAAAATTAAACAATTTAAAATTATTTAGGACATGTACCTCTTTTTAAATTTAAAGGATTTTGATTGGTTTACATATTATGACATGGAAATTACATGAAAATTTCATGGGCTCTTTTAGGCTAAAATTTCCTCTAATGAGGATTCTCTCGCGTTCTAAAACAAAAGTCGATGTGTCCCTAAAATCTTTATTAGTTTGCACTCTACAGAGAATATGTCGATTGCTTGGGCAACAAGTAGAACATAGTTGACTTGCTTAAATTAAAAGGTGAGAATGAGGTAGTAAGTAGAACATAGTTGAGAACTTAGCCATTGCTTCTCATTCAACTTAGGGTTTTGACATTTCAATTAGAAGTTGAGTGGTGTAATGTCCCCATTTTTAGATTTCCTTGTTCTGCAGTTAGAGTTGACTTCCAAGGCCGGTGTCAACCAGGTCAGAGGAGTGACATCATGTTATCAATGAGCTCAAAAACTTTGGAGGAGTTTTATGGGGCCCAACCTAGTTCATTTGTCATTATTCATCATTAGGATCATTTTTGCACAATTCGTTCTTCGTTCTGTTGCATTTCGACGAGTCTAGAAAATTGGGAAGTTTAGTGTGCATAATTTAATTATTTGCACTAAAGGTGTTATTTGGGTCACCTTACTTGAAGAAACACCTTAGTGTGATGGCTTGTTGGCCTCAGGGCAGAAATTTCTGAAGGATGGGATGATAAAAAGTGACCCCCCAATGACTAGAAATGTTGTAAAGGAAAATTAATCACTTTATGGGGTTTTGAAATGACTTAATAATGTAAAAGACTTTATAAAAAAGTCACTTTATTATTTTAAGAGGGGGAAAAAGGTAAAAAGATTCCAAGAAAGTAAAAGAAATTCAAATTGGAGAAAAGGGAGGAAATTGGAAAAAAGGAAACTAAAAGAGAGGAAAATCGATTTCCCTCTCATCATTATGCATTTTTTGTTTTTGGAGTTCGAATTGGATAGTTGGGAGTGTTTGTTTTTGTAGCATCAGATGGTGTTCTAGTTTGGAGACTTTATGGAGAGGCTAAAACACAGGATTTTTCCAAAACCAATAAATCATTTATGGAAATTCCACCTAGAAACAATTAAATTAAATTAATTGATCGATAATTAAAAAATGCCCAAGTCTAACTTTTAGGGAAATCAATTAATTAATAGTAATTAATTGAGAAAGGTGAGAATTCTCTAGAAACTCACATGAATTGACTTGGAGATAATCTCAACCATCGATTAAGTTTTAATATTGGTTGTTGGAGTCCCAACTGGAGATTATAAAAAGAGGGTGATAGGTAGAGATACACACATCATAGTGAGTGAGAGCCAACAGTGCGAGTTCCTTGGGTAGTTCGAGTTAGCCAGTTGCAGAGTTCGAGCTAGAGAGAAGACGCAGGGCTAGAGAGGGGCATAAACATTGATTTAGAGGAAGATTTTCCAGTTCTGGAGAGGCAAGAGAGGAGGCCGATTTGTTTCTCCTGGAAGTAGCGCAAGGTTTGCGTAGTTGCTTCAGTGAGTTGTTCGATTTTGCTGGAGAGCAGGTTATTTAAGTTTCCAGAGGCCGAGAGGATTTTTCAGGAGGCAAGAGAGACACTTTCCCAGTCAGCAGCAGGAAGGACGACTTGATTAGCATCAGTTCCGGGCTGAGTGTGTGGCAGGCTGCGCAAAGGTGACATAGGGCCTGCGTAGAGGGTTTGGATGATGTGCTTTTCAGTTGGTAGTTTGAGCCGTGATTGCTTGGAGACGAGGGTAAATTCCCTCAGGTGATTTTGCTAGTATTTCTCTTAGATTGGATAGCCAGTTGGGCATCCAAATTTATTGTACTCGAAATTCACTGTTGCATAATAATAAAACCCTTAGCTGCTGCACTGGTTTTCCTACATTGGGCTTTTCCGAGGACATTTGTCCAAAAATTAGTGTCAATTTTTATGTGTGTGCTAGTATTTCTCAGTTTCTATTTTTGCTTCCACAATATTTTAATTGGTGAAGAAATGGCAGTGTGAATATTTTGTTATTTTTCCATAAACAAAATAAACTGCATAATTAATTTATTTGTTAGAAGAAATTTTCCAGTTGCTGTATTTCAAGGAATTTTCACATGGTATCATAGCATATTTGACGGACAGGAAGCTTAGAGGCAAAAGAGAGAAAATTTCGCTGTTCAGAGAGAGCAACATGCCGAAATTTTTCAGGGACTGCGCAGTGCCTAGCCAGGTAGTGCGAATTGCTGGACAGGGTTTGATTTTCCAGTTGCAGGTGGCAAGAAAGTTAGATTTGTCCGGGGAAGCGATTTCGACAGGCAGAGGATGCCGCAACTTAGTATTCTCGTAGAGCAGATTTCTTGTCTGGGCGCATAAGGGTTTTGCAGTAGTTTGCTAGAGCAGATTCAATGCCGGGTGGAAGAGAAAGTGCACACACAGAGGGAATTTCTCTCGAAGGGTTTCTTGTTCAGAAATCCAAAGTTTCTAGTTGCAGAGATAGAACCAACTAGCAGGATTGCGCATTTCCAGTAGGGAGTGTGAATTGAAGAGAAGGTAGCCAAGCAGGAGAGGAGGAAATTCCTGTTTATTTTCCCAGTGTTTGAGTTTCACAAATTTTGCAGCTTAGCAAAGATGGTCATACAAGATTGCTAGAGGAGGCCGTGTGAGTTAGCTCAAGTCTGGGCAGTAGATCGGCTTCCAGTTGCCAAAGACAGGTACTGGAGGAAGTATGAGTTATCCAGTGCGAGTTGCAAAGCGAAGAAGTGTCCTAAAAAGGAACCAAGCTCGAAAGGAGATAATGGGGCACCAGATTCAAGAGGAGTATGAAACTCCAATGTGCCAGATGGGCAGGGTCTAGCATATTTACGAAAAAGAGATCAGTCAAATCCGTTCCAGTTTTTTGCAACAAGACCATCACCTTTGCTATAGGAGCCCACAGTATCATAGTAGCAAATTCAGTGTCAGTAGGTACAGTCAGTTATTTAGATGACAACTGCATAGCTAGTTGTAGTCAGTACTTGAGAGACAATTGCAGAACTAGTTGCAGTGACACATGCAATGTGAATTGCCCAGTTGCAATATGTAGGTGCAATTCCAGCCAAAAAATTCCCAACGCGAGCTATGCAGTTTAGTTTTCAGTGCAGAAGGACAGTGCGAGTTGCCAGAAGGGAGCAAAGAGAGTTCCCATAGGGAGATCGAGACCCAAAGGGAGTCTAGCTTCAGAGGGAGCAACCCTATGGAAGGTAGCACTTCAGGATCTGGGGAGATCAGACTCATTATTGCAGTAGTTGCAATAGCAGTGCAGAGATAGTAGCAAAGCAGTCGCACTCGTAGTATGAGTAGATCAGAGTTCAAAATTGCAGAGATTTGGGTAGGGTCCTTCGAGGTAAGAATCAAATGGTGTTTCCTCATGGATCATTACCCTTGCTATAGGGGCCCACAGTATTCAGTAGCAGGAGGATCAGTGTCAGTTGGTGCAATCAGTTCCAGAGTGACAGTTGTAGTCAAATGTGGAGTGCAAAACACTGTTGATAGCAGTGCAAGAGACACAGTGCAAAATCAACAATAGCACAGATTCCTTAGTGGATAGTGCAGAGGCTAGTAACACTCGGAGACTTAGGAGACAATTGCAACATAGAGACACAATTGATTCATTATTTTGGATGCTTGTCAGTTGCAGTAGTAGCAACAATAGTGAGAGGGATGTTAATTGGGGTATAGTGTAGATGCAAAGTTGGCAGCAGTACAAGATGTACGATGCAGTGTCATCAACAACACAGATGCAGCATAGTTCAATTACAGTCAGTGGTAGATGAATCAGAGTTAGTGTAGTGGTTGGTGGACAGTGGCAGGCAACTACAGTTGTCAGACATCAACAACATGTATGGAGGATGTTATGGAGATAGGGTGTTATAGCAGGAGTGCAGCACTAGAGAGAACACCTTCCTCGCTAAGAGGGAGTGTTAGATTTTGTAGCATCAGATGGTGTTCTAGTCTCGAGACTTTGTGGAGAGGCTAAAACATAGGAGTTCTCCAAAACCCAAAAATCGTTTCTGGAAATTCCACCAAGAAACAACTCAATTAAATTAATTGATTGATAATTAAAAAATGCCTAAGTCTAACTTATGGAAATCAATTATTTAATAGTAATTAATTGAGAAACATGAGAATTCTCTAGAAACTCACACAGATCGACTTGGAGATGATCTCAACCATCGATTAAGTTTTAATATTGGCCATTGGAGTCCTAACAGGAGATAATAAGAAGAGGTCGATGGGTAGATGGAGATACACACATCACAGTGAATGAGAGCCATTAGTGCCGCATGCGAGTTCCTTGGATAGTTCGAGCTAGCCAACAACAGAGTTCGAGCTAAAGAGAGGATGCATGGCTAGAGAGGGCCAGAGACAATGATCTAGAGGAATATTTTCCTGTTCTGGAGAGGCAAGAGAGGAGGCTGAATTATTTCTCCTGGAAGCAGTGCAAGGTCTGCATGGTTTCTTCAATGAGCAATTTGATTTTGCTGGAGAGGAGGTCGTTTCAGTTTCCAGAGGCCTGGAGGATTTTCCCGGAGGCAGGAGAAACACTTTCCCAGTCAGCAACAGGCAGGACGAATTGATTAGCATCAATTTCGGGCTGAGCGTGTGGCAGGCTGCATAGAGGTGACGCAGGGCCTGCGCAGAGGGTTTGGACAACTTGTTTTCAGTTGTCAGTTTGAGCCGGGATTGTTTGGAGACTAGGGTAAATTCCTTCATGTGATTTTTCCAGTATTTCTCTCAAATTGTTTAGCCAGTTGGGCATCCAAATTTATTGCACTCAGAATTCATTGCTGCATAATAATAAAACCCTCAGATGCTGGACCGATTTTCCCACATTGGGTTTTTCCAGGGACATTTGTCCAAAAATTAGTGTGCCAATTTTTATGTGTGCGCTAGTATTTCTCAGTTCCTATTTTTGCTTCCACAATATTTTAATTGGTGAAGCAATTGCAGTATGATTATTTCGTTTGTTTTTGTCGTATGCAAAATAAACTGCATAATTAATTTATCAGTTAGAAGAAATATTTCTAGTTGCTACATTTCAAGGAATTTTCACAGAGAGCTTTAGTACTTCCTCCGATGAAACCCCTTGGGAGGAGGATTGGTGTCGGTGGAGGATCATCCACCCTTAGTTGGTATTGAGGGGAGATCATCCAAATCTTCCACTGGGATTCACTGATGAGGCCACTTTTGCGTTGCTAGAGATGAAGAGTTTTAGATTTGGGAAATCGATCTGATTTGGAGATGTGTTTACTAGCTCACTGAGCAGGATCTTCAACAACTAAGCACACATGAGGGGGATCCATTTCTGTTCGTTGTGTAAGTGGGAGCAAGAGAGGGAATTGACTTGTGGAAGTTAATTGCTGGTTGAATTGTTGTAGGAGGATTGAGTGGGTGATCACAAGCGTACAGGAGGGGGCTTGATTGCTAGGTGCAGCGTTGCATGTGTGCACTAGGTGGTTGCACTAGCTGAGATGGCATTGGGAGGGTGCTGAGCAACCTATTGTGATAGCACGTGAGCAAAAGAAAGGATTTGGCTGTTGGTTAGACGCACGGGAGTGCACATTAAGGGGGATCAACCTGCCTGTAGGGCTGACTGAGCTATTCATGGTCAAGTGAATAAGATGTGGCTGATCTGCCTACATCGTGGGGTAAGTGCATTTAGGGAAGAACCGTAATGCTGCTTCGCGGGTACCTATATGCACAGGAGGCTGCATTCGAGGAGGAGAAAGATAGCTAGAAGGTTTTAGAGGCTGTTGGCATCCTAAAACAATGATCAACAATCATACTCAGGCTGGAAGCATTACGTGTTGAGTGTCCACGAGTGTAAGGGGCAATTCGTGGGTCATTGGTGAACTGAGGGGGCCAAAAACTGTTAAGAAGAGCACTATAGTGATAGGAGTTGCCGATGAAGCTGTCCCTAGCAATACACAAACATAACAATATTTTTTGGTACCATTGCACATGCTGGTGCAACCATTCTTGTAGTTGAGGATTTTGGTAATAAACAACAACCAGGATAGAGGGTAAACATACATGCAAGAGCATATTTGCTCTCTTTCATCCATCAACAAACAATCAAGGAAGGACATATCTACACTTATAACATTCCCAGGCATGTAATTTATTCTCAGTGATTTTAATATCTTAGATCAGCACTCGTCAGTCATAGCCACAAAAAAGATCGAGTAGAATTGGTGCTATATTTCATCACTATATTGTTAATGTGTGGATAATCCCCTCAATTGATCAAATCTGTAACTGAAGTAGTGTTCCAGGCATGCATAACTGTTCCATTCCTTGAATAAAATTCAATTCTGTGAGTATTCACTATTGTAGTGTTTTATGTGGGTGATTGTCATTGCAACAAAATATTCATTGATTTAACAAAAAAGTCTATATGAAAACTTGCCAAATATTGTGAACACAAACCAATAACTATTTGCAAAAACGAAAGATTGCAATTAGAAGTTCAGGGGACTTTACAAGTGGACTTATGGTCGAATGTGCCCTAGAATAATATTAAGTGGCTCTGACAATTTTGACAAGAAACCCCTCAGGTTGGCAGAATGCACAACTTTGATACCACTATAATATCATTTTTAATTATTTTATTAATTTCGATAATTTTTCTCTTCTGATTTCCTCAAAATTTTTTCATAGATAATTCCACAGAAAAATGCCACGGGAAAATATTTTTGCTAACAAAATATATCAATCATCATGAGATAGGCAAAAATAAGCAGCAATAGACTTAGCAGTTATTTTATTAATTATATCAAGAAATTACATGCTGACAACCTTTTCTTAATGTAGAAATTGGTTTTACTATAAGCCTGGCTGGTTGATGGAGATGCGAGCTGCTGCCAATTTATGTCTTTGGATTCTTGGAACTGTTATAATTGGATCTTCTTTCCTCTGTCAAGTGTCAGTGGAGAAATCTGAAATGATTCCCCTTTCAGGCTTAGCTAAGGTGGATGTTTCACCATTGAAACTAGTTTTACTGTAATATCCTTGGTAAGGATAGTTTCACCCTCGAAGAAGATCTACACTAGGGTTACCAACCCCCATACAAAGTTCAATGAGCCCACAAAATCAATTAACCAAATCAGCCACACATATCCCTGAATGAGCTCCTGCTTCTCTTTTTATTATTGGAATACCGTGGTCAATAGCACAGATCGTCTGAATATGATGGGTCACCTTTTCTCCTAGCAAAGTGACTTTACGATATTCTCTTTTCTTAGTCACTTTTAATTAATTAATTCTCTCATAGCCCACAATTAATTTTTAATTTGTAGCCTAGGCTACTGAGATCTCTCCTTTCCCATTACTCATAAAAAGGGACATTACAATGCGGGACCCTAACATGTCCTCCCCCTTACAAGGCGGTGTTTCCTTCAAGACTAGAGGTGAGGAACTGGTGGAGAATATCTATTGGTTCCCTTGTAGCATCTTTAGGATGTATATCCTTCCATTGGATCAAAATTTCATGTATAGTGCACTAGTGAAGTCGATGCTCAAGTTTGTCCAAAATGTCCTCAAGTTGCAACCAAATGGAGCCCTCCTTATCTCGTTTGGGAAGGTCAATTTGAACTCTATAATTGAGTTGAGTACTTTCTTCAAGCAGACACATGAAATACTAGGTGGAGCTTAGGATGGCTGGGTAGAGCCAATTTGTTAGCCACTAGGTCTATATGTTTGAGTATAGAATAGGGTCCATAAAACTTAGGGGTAACTTTTGGTGTCTCTTCTCCTTGAGTGATGTTTGTTTGTAGGGTTGGTGTTAATTTTAGGTATGTTCTATGCTTAGAGCAATTTATTTCAATTTTCACAGTTAGCTCAATAACTTTTCCAGATTAGCAATCACATCAACATTAAAGTAAACTGCAGATAGAACATAAACATAAATTGCAGAAGACAAGCCAAGACGAGGACACAAGATGCGGCACTAGCCAAGGACAAACCCCAATGTGGGAAAACCCTTGATCAATTCTTCTTTTATATTCTTCAATAGTTCAACAGAGAGAGAGAGATAGTACATTTACAACAGAAGTCAACACATTGACTTATCTAGATAAGAGCATAGATCATCTCTAAGAAGATGATACATGAGATCAGTTGAAGACATGCTGCTTCAACTGATTCTCCAAGGTGACTCTACCTATCATTGTGTTGCATCTCGTCATCATGCTGCACCTCACCGTGCTGCACTGATGTCCCATGTGTCATAACCATGTTGTCATACAACATGTCTCATGTGCTTGCAACACCATGCTTGCCACTGCTATCCATGTTGTCCATGCTTGCCATGTTGCACCATGCTGTAGATACATGAGATCAGTTCAAGACATGCTGCTTCAACTGATTCTCCAAGGTGACTCCACCTATCATTGTGCTGCATCTCGTCATCATGCTGCACCTCACCGTGCTGCACTGTTGTCCCATGTGTCATAACCATGTTGTCATACAGCATGTCTCATGTGCTTGCAACACCATGCTTGCCACTGCTATCCATGTTGTCCATGCTTGCCATGTTGCACCATGCTTGCCATGTTGTCCATGCTTCACCATGCTTGCTGCTATCCATGCTGCACCATGCTTGTTGTTGTCCCATGTACCTTTGCTACCATGTCACAACTGCCCCATGTATCTATACAACACTATGTACCTTGCTGTCCCATGCATCTATACAACACTATGTACCTTGCTGTCCTATTTACTTTGCTGCACTAGTTAGCAACTGTCCCACTTGTGCCACTGCTGCACAATTGTCATAGCTGTCCTATGTCATTGGGCTGTCCCATCAAAGTTGTCGTCCCAACATGTTGTTGTCCCATTGTCCTATTTGTTAGTGACATTGCAACTCCTATGTGGCAGTATCCAACACCTCTGTACTGCTGTTCATGGATAGAATTCGATCACTGGTTAGGGCACCCTCCTGTAACCTACAACAGTCCAACGATCAACCCATAACTCACCTTGAATTATGCGGCCTCCCTTTCTTTACAAGGTAGGTGACCTCGCTGGTTGAGGAGACACCTACAGCTCCATGTAGAGGGTTGTTTTGACCATCAAAACAATACTTATAGGCCTGCGGCTTTCACACGGACCTTAACATCCCTTCTCCTTCGCTGAAGTAGGCCTTGGATTGCTACCTTCTAGCCCAACTCCTAGGCCCTCCTAACAGCAGCTCAGTCCTCCAAAAGACCCATGACTTTGCTGCAGCTAGGACTTATTAGGGTAGCGTATATCCTTATTTTGACTGCGGCTAGGTTACCCTTGAGATAACGTAGGTTAGGGTTGCCTTAGGATAGTGTTAGGGCTGCCTTCCATCTGCGTCTACGACTGCCTTCTATTTGCGTCTAGGGAAACCTCTTTTCCTCCAACGTCTAGAGCTTCCACTCTTAGATTTCTCTTCCACTAAAACTCAAGGCAAGTGGAGAGAAATCAAGATAGAAGTGTGTGTAAGAAATGACTCTCAAGTCATCTCCTTTTATACTAAAATGTTGAGCACATGTGGGGTTTATTTGGTTGCTGGCCGACCTTGACGAATTGTCTTATAACACAAATAAATTCATAACTCCATGAATACTTATTGGAATCGGATGATTTTTAGATCAATCTTACACCTCTTCATGAGAGGGATCCAAGAAAAATATCAGCTGTCATAAATAAGATGACCCACATGGAATTTGGCCCTAGTTGCCAATTTTAACAGTTGGAGACACAAGAACACTGCTTTGCCTTCTTCAAAGTAATGTTTGGAGCGATGTTGATAAGCTTGTTGCTTCATGTGGTTCTGGGCCAACACCAAATTATCCTTTAGGCATAGTATTCAAAACCAAAACTGGTAACCAGACGGGTCCACCTATCAAACTGGTTTTTGAACCAGAACCAGAGAAACAGAACTGGTCATATCTCAATGAATCGGTCTTTAAAAAAATACACGAAATAATTAATTTTTAATGAAAAATACTATTTTTAAGATTAAAACCATTATTCCAAACCAATAGAGACAAAGTATGCAAAGTTTGCTCATCTATATGCCATGTAAAGGTGAAAATATCAAAATGGCATCGAGTGCAATACATATCAACAACAAAATACATAATCAGTGAGGCTCTAAATGACCTCTAGAGTCCAAAAACAATGCTTCAAGTTGTGGGGCCTGTTGACCACTCAAATTACATTTGAAGACTTATCAGAAGTTACATGGGCAAAGCACATTCAGAACCATTCCATCATCATTAGATCATGCTAGAATTCCATAATTCATCAGTTTTGTATTCCAGATTCAGCAACTCTGCGAGCATGATGTAAAAATGATTCTAGTATGATGAAAATGAGTCATGTAAAAGGCCTAGGTAGCTTAGGACTATACTAGCAAGTGAGTTCACTCTAGGGATTTTTGTTTCCTCAACCCATTTTTTGTGTTTTTCAACCCTTATAATGAATTGAGTTTTTCTCCCAAATATACCCCAAAGCTAGAGTGTGGCTTGATGGTAGAGTCTTAGGTGAGTCCTAGTGTCTAGAATTAATGTATATTACCATACTAGATCATCTCTAAAGTTTCACAGAATTTGGTTGAGTCTAAGTGTCAGTTTTTAATTATTAAAAATTTCCCACTGGTCGGGATTTTTAATAATTATTTGATGTAAAATGTAATAAGTGTTGTCTATAGAAGTTGTAGGGGGTATGAGTAATCAAAATTAGACCTCTACACCTCAACTTTCTATCTAGACACACTTTGAGGGTGGAAAAATATGTATTTACCCCTTGTTGTCGCACAAAGTGTCTAGGCACCACGACAACGCTTAGAGTAAGGGTTGTCACTCTAATCCTTACTCACTCTGTTTAGATTTTCTCCTAGACAAGTCAAGGGGGGGGGAGACCCTAAGGTGAATGAATGAGAATAGCCTGTGGAACACAGGCTTTAGGAGACTTAAGATGTACAACTTGACGAATGTAGAACAAATCTTGGTCAATTGAGATGGATAGATTAAAATAAGACACAACCACAAGATAACAATAATTATAGACTAGTGCCTTTATATTCAATTAACCATAAACTAAACAAAAACAAGTTATCCCAAGCAATTTATAAATACGGCGAAATTGACGATCATGACGATTAAATGTAAACGCCCAAAACTGCAATATATTCTAGCAATTAAATCCCATGAATTATGAAAATTAACTGCTAAGCAATGATTCTAGATGAAACATTGAAAAGTGAATTTCTTCAATAACTCAAATCTAGAAATAATTATCTTTTTCCAATAGGCAATATAATTTTTAAAACATTAATCACACTTGCCAATAGAGAAATCAATACCACAAAAATTAAAATTTTACATTTAACAGCAATGACACCAAGGAACTTTAAATTTGAACTTTAATTATCGCTTAGGCAAATAATTTAATGTGGTAAAATGAAGAGATTAATTTTTTAATGTGACCAAAGTAAAACAAATAAAAAATGGTTAATAAATTGAAATTTTAATGGGCCATAGGCCACATTAAATTTTTTAATGTGAAAGCGCAAATCCCCTTTTGATTTAATTCTTTTAGGAATTTTAAAGTCACATAAATGATTTTTTTTTTTTAGATTTTTAATGTTTTTAATTTTTTTTAAAGCAAAATAAAAAAAAATAGAAGGAAAAGAAATCAAAATCAAAATAAAAAAATCATAAGTAAAAATAAAAAAAAGAAAATGTGAAATCAAAACAAAAAAAAATAAAAATAAAAAATCAAATTAAAACAAATCGAAAAACTATCAATCAAGACAAAAAATCGAATTTTAAATGAAAATGAAAAATACACTAACCCTAATGCATATACAAATTAAAAAATGAAATGAAAAACGTACTAACCTAATGCATATACAAATTAAAAAATGAGATGAAAAACACACTAACCTAATGCATATACAAATTAAAAAATGAGTCGGATGCTTTGTTTTTCGCTGTGCAGGTAGGATCGATGACGAAGAGGAGGGACTCACGAAGACAACGAGGGCTTGTGAGGAGTATATTGCGAACGCAAGGAGGGAAGGAGGCCGCAGGTTGAGGGAAGGAATGGTGCAGGAGAGGGACGCAGGCTCGACAGAGGGATGGAGACGAGCAACACGCAGAGATAAAAACGTAGGTTTGTTTGTAGGTTGGCAAGCTGGGCTGAGGGGAGAGTGATGAATGTCGAGGGTAGGAAAATCTGCAGATCGATGGGAGGCGAAAAAAAACGCAGATGGATAGCGTTGGGAAGAAAATAAAACGCAGGCAAAAGAGTAAGGTGATGAGGAAGAAGGGGGAGAACAGAAAAGAAGATTAGGGTCGCAGAAGGAATTCAAATTTTCCAGAAACCCCAAAACGCAAATAACAAAAAAAATTTCGAAAATTTCTGGAGGAGAAGAACGCATTAGAGAATAGAAGCTCAATATGGCAGAAAATAGGAGAAAAATGGTAGCCAAAAACCCAAGAAAATTTCCCAGAAAATTTTATTTTAAAATGATATGCTTCTGCCTTAGTTTTATTCGCGAAACTCTTATGAAAATTTCTAGATTTAAAACTTTTAAAACTTTGGATTGCAAAAAATCTGAATAATATCCTTGGAAAATTATGTTGATAAACCCTAGAGATCCAGATCTTACCCTCCAGGGCCTAGATCTGGACTCTACACAAATTTCTTCCTCAGATCTGTAGTTGCATGACAACAAGAAAACACCCAAATGATATATACAATGATAAAAACTAAAACCCAGAAAAACCCACGTTAGAAAAATAATTACAAAATTTACAGACCTATGCACAAAAATGGTAGATCTATCGGATCTGAGGAGTATGAGTCCAACTCCGCTCCCAGATCTGATAATCTAAGGCTCTCAACAACCAGATCTATCAATTTCCCACACAAAAATTAAATTTTTAAATTTTAAGGAGGTGCTAACTCGAAACCCTTCGTGCATCACCAACAAAAAATATTATGATAAGCCCAAGATTAATTTTACTAGGCTCCTCAGAAAACATGGATAAGGAGTTGGTTAGTCCAATTGAAAACTTCCCTTAACGCCTGAGGATCTAAAGTCAAGATTTCCCTGCAAAACTCGATCCAACCATAAAAAATAGAGTAAGAAAATAATAATAAAAGTCAGACAAATAGAGATACCTATTATTACGTTCAAAGTTTAGATTATTATTCAAACCCTAGCAATTGAGCAAGATACCCGTACTCAAATCACTCTTTAGAAGCTATCATCAATGGCGTTAGAAAAAATTATGCATGGAAACAACACATCTTACAGTATTCCCATGAAGAGTAAAACCAACAAAACTTAATCTCAAAGTCTTTCTTTATTATCCAGAAAAAGATTACACAAGAGCTTCTTGCTAAGCACACGACTCAAAGGTCGGATAGATCGACTGACAAATTACTTCCTATTTAAAGATAAATCCTTCAACGGCTAGTTCGAGTGATCCTTGTCAAAACAATCTCGACTATTGATGAAGATTAAAATTTCTTTTAATCTCATCTGTCGAAATATTTAATTCTTGATGAAATTCAAATTTTTTAATTAAATGTATTTTAGTTAACTCAAAAATTAAAATTTTGAGTTAATTTCCCCAGAAATTTGACTTTGACTTAACCCCCAGGGATCAAAGGTTTAAAATTTAGCAAAATAATTAATTTACCTTAGTCTTGGGACCTTTTAAAATTTTATTTTTAAGGACTGACGAATTTTACCTTTGGAGAATTTAAATTTACCTAGGACCTAGAACTAATTAAATCTATGGCTTAGGATTTTAACTAATTTTTGGCCAAAAATTTTAATTAGTTAACCTATGAGGAGATACATTATTTTTCCAACTCTCAAGACACTTTACATCACGATTTTCATATTTTTTATATCATAAGGGGGAAATCCCATTTGTAATAGACCATCACAGACTACCCATTTCTGTGACACAAATATAATCTAGCAGACCAAACAATTTGTAATAAAATAACCTAACCAAATAGTTAGGATTATTCCCAAATCACTTTTACATAGAATTGATCTAAAACACTAGGACTTGCCTAAGATCCTAGCGACAAAATCCATTCCAGCTTTGGGGTAAGATTGGAGGAAAACTATGTCGACCATCCGAGAACGGATCAGTGAGACAAAAAACCTCCTAGAATGGAGATCGTCACTAGAAAAATAGGTTTACCTAGGTCATTACATACATGACACGTATTTGCTGAGATTATTTACATTATACACATGCAGAAAGGGTTTACATAACATCTTGGAAGTTACGCTGATGATGATAGCTGGACAACACAAACACATCGATCAAGTGCTATCCCTTTTGCAAAAAAAGGGGGTGTACTGCTATGGGTTGTTGACACGTAGTGGTCAATACCCCTCAAAGACTAATTTTTATAAATTTTGGAAAAAAATGGCAAATAATTAGCCAAAAATAAAATGAGAGAAAAATAAAAATTCTCTCCAAGTGAAAATGATAAAAAATGAGATGCAAATTCCCAAATATTAAAGTCAAGTAAAAAACATGACGAAAATTTCATTTACCAAGAAAATATGGCCCAAGGAAAAATTCGATGGTCTAGAAAAGAAGCCAATGACGCAGCAAAATCGAAATTTTTAAGAGGGTGGTCTGTGATGGTTAAATTGAATGAGAGCTTTTCGAGAAAAGAAGGATAGGAATATTTTTAGTGGTCCAAACCACTCCGGGATCAAATATTTTCTCCATTTAGCATCTCCTTCAAGGAAAATGGATTTTCCTCCTAGAGATTTGCATTGGCTCATCAAGGGTTCAAATTTTTTTTGGGTGAGACGGTAGACCTAGCCGTTAGCCTGGGATATCTAGACGTTTCACTTGGAGAGGGGTCTCTCTCTCTCTCATTTTTTCTATTTAAGGACTCCAAGCTCCTCATTGAGGATCAACATCAGTTGTAATTGAGCTCTTGGCTATTGAAGCTCTGCTTTGTACTGTAAATTTTTCTGAGCTAACAATAAAGAAAGTCGTTGATCTAAATCGCTTTGCTTCATTGATCATTAGCATAATCTAATCTCATATTAATATCATAATTTGTGCTCAAAGTGCTAATTGCTAATTTGATCATATAAGTGGAATGGTATTTTGCTATTGATAAATCTTAAGATATTTCACTTTGAAGCATTTCATTTTAATTGTATCTCACTTGAAGCAATTGACTAATATGCATTTTAGATCTAGTTTGCATATTGCATTCTTTAAAATTTACCTACAAGCATAAGCTTGGTTGATAGACACTTAGGACAACCTTCCCTAACTATCATTCAATTTCCTAAAATATTTGAGTTTGGAACGAAGGTTAAAATGTGTGACCTCGCAATTCTCTTATGGCCGAGTTCCTTGTATGAACGAAGGCGCACGGGTTGTACAAAAGTCTTAAGGGGGTACCGTTAATGAGGTCTTTGCCTTCTGACATAACACTTCTTGCAATCACCTCACTCCTTATCAAGTTGAAGGAATTGAGGGGAAGTCAAACCACAGATCAGGCATTTAATAAAATTTACCAAGACCACTTTGCCTCACACACTTTACATACACTTGTTTGCATCTTTCACACAATTGGTTATTGTATAAGTTGGGTTGTGAGCATTTTAACAAATTTGCAAACATTTCATTTATATTCTTGTACTTGTTCATTTACATGCTCTTATCAATTGACCTTCAATGTTATTTGATCATAATTGAGCATATATCTCTTTAAAAGTACAAACTCTATTTCCTTGCAAGTTCTAAATCCATTTATTGCTCATATCTCAAGGTTATATATAATCTCTTGTGTGGTTCACTAACCTCTTGCTTTGTAGCTTCTCTAATTGTGCAACTTGTTGATCTTCTTGATATATCATATTTGCAAGTATTGTGGATTTATTGATGAGCATACATTTCTTGCAAGTATATTTGGCACTAGTCTAATTATATTTGTCTTGCAGGGTACCTAGTGAGTATAAATGGTTTACCTAAATTGTTGAGTGTTATATGCTCTTAATTATTCATGCTTGCTAATCAATCTCATTTCAACTTGTTAAATTAGTGAAGCCTTAACTAATTTAATTAACATCATAATCTCCTCGAGCTTGTTATCCTTAGCAAGTTTTCATATTAGAATCCTATTATGGACCACACCCCTTGGTTTAGCTAGGAGAGAACCTAAATGGAGAGAGTTGGGAATAGTTGACAACCCCTTCTTTGAGTGTTTCACCTTTAAGGCCACACCTGGTGGGATTGGGGACTTTTCCCACATTAATCTAGGTGGGCATATTAGGTGACAACAGGGCCATTGGCCTACTACAAGTCTATATATCAATGATCAACATGATCTCTTCTCATCATGATCACACTCATCACCACTACTAGACATGGGATCATCAACAAGAGATACATAAGCATCATCCGACATAGAGTCTAAGAACTCCTCAGACTCTTCTACAACCTCAGTAGTAGTAGTAGCAGCAGCAGAACTAGACGTCAAAGCTACAAATCATTGATCAACATGATCACTCATCCAACTCATCATTTATTCAACATTGTTGGAATGGGATCATCAATAAGAGGTACATAAACATCATCTAGTTCAAAGTCTTTAGACTTGGATTACTCAACCTTATAATATGGTAGAAATTGAAAAAGTTTAACACGCCTAACCAATGAGTTTGGTTTGGTGAAGGGTTCAGCCCTTCAACCTTATAATATAGTAGAAAAAGCTTAACATGCCCAACCAATTATTTTCTTTTGAGTGAAGAGTACATTTTTGTTAAGTCCATGGTAGAGGAGTTCAACAATCAATATCGCCAACATCAACGAAGTTCGACAATCAATGCCACCACCAACATCATGGTACTTAAAGGGCTTCATGCTCTTGACCATGAACTAGACGTCAAAACTACAAATCATTGATCAACATGATCACTCATCCAACTCATCATTTATTCAACATTGTTGGAATGGGATCATCAATAAGAGGTACATAAACATCATCTAGTTCAAACTCTCTAGACTTGGATTACTCAACCTTATAATATGGTAGAAATTGAAAAAGTTTAACATGCCTAACCAATGAGTTTGGTTTGGTGAAGGGTTCAGCCCTTCAACCTTATAATATAGTAGAAAAAGCTTAACATTCCCAACCAATTATTTTCTTTTGAGTGAAGAGTACATTTTTGTTAAGTCCATGGTAGAGGAGTTCAACAATCAGTACCGCCAACATCAACGAAGTTCGACAATCAATGCCACCACCAACATCATGGTACTTAAAGGGCTTCATGCTCTTGACCAAATGCCAATCTCATACCCTCACGCATGGCAGAGTCAAATGGAAGCATTGCAATCCCCCAAATTTTGAAATCCTGAAAACCATTAAGTCTGTTGGATTTTGAGTGAGATCTAAAATTCTCGTTTCTCCATATGAAATCCAACGAGGTTGAAACTTGAAACCACTCTCAAACATCCTGTGTCATTTCATGGTAATGTTAAAAATTTAAGTAAAAAGATGAAAATTAAAGATAAAGGAAATATCACTTTTATTTTAAGAATTTAACATTACCATTGATTGCCAACATTGCTAGGGTTGAGTTAGGTTTTCTGCTTTTGTTTAGGGTTTAGGAGGGGGAGGGTTAGTTTTATGGCCAAGCAGGGTTGTTTTGGAAGGAAAACCACCCCGAGTTTCCTCCAAAACCACCTGAAAAGCCACGATTGATGATCTTAGACTCCCTAAACTGCGTGGGTAATGAATTGGCCGATTTTTTGATGGAACTGGTTAATTTATGGCCAAACCTGTCGTTTTTGTCATAAATCGATCGGTTTATTACCGGTTTGATGCCAAACCTAGGCTTGCAAGGGCATGAACTGGGTTTATTGGCCGGTTTGGTCACTGAGGCTAATGAATTGGCCAGTTTGACCTGTTAGCGATTTGACCTAGCCGGTTTTGAATACTATGCCTTTAGTGTATGAAAACTGTTACAGTTTTGTACACCTCCTAAACCTTAGAGGGGTCTAGTAAGTACGAGACCATTGACAAAGATGGTTGTTAATACCCTACCTCAAAGGGGGTCATTTTATTTGCGGCATGATAGGTGGTACTAGTATTGTATCACCATTCAGCTAGGGGTAACCTTTGGACCCATCGGGCTTCTTGGTACTAGGCAAAACAACGTAAATACGCTTGCAAATGCTTGTTGACTGCTTTTGTTTGGCTATTTGTTTGTGGGTGATATGCTATGATGAGATTCAATTGGGTACCTTGTGAATGATTAACTCCTACTTGTGATATTTGATAATATGTGAATGAAGTAGACAATGTATAAAAGTCTACATATGAATCAAAGAATGAGGATAAGGAGAGACGTGAGGATGAAGATATCATAGAATCAATTGAAAGATTTATAGGGAGAGATACTGTGGGAGATAGGCATATGGTTGAATAGAAAGATTGAGAACAAGGAGAGAAGGTGGGGATGAAGATCTCATAGAATCATTGAGAGATTTAGGGATAGATATTGTGGCAGATAGTTATGCATATGGTTGAATAGAAAATATATTATGGTATGTTTGTTAGGTTACATCATGTTATGAAGGAACATTATGTACTATATTGATGAGAGAGGTTTATGATAAGTGAGAAATCAATACAGCGTTATGTTTAAATGATATTTGTGTTTTTCTGATGCAGTTTTTGTGTGTCAATGTTTAAAATGGTTGTGTGCATATTCCGAACAAACAGTATCAGAGTATTGTCGTCTTAAGGGTCCGGTGACTACATTAGAGGCTGTCGAAATTCCAGTGGGGCAACCCAGGAGATGTATGTATGGTATCGCAATTTATGGAGTATTGGGTCAAAGATAATTTCAAATAGGAGCTCCATTGTTGTCAAAAGGAAAGCTGAAGCAATAGCTTAATAGAGCTACTGCTAATAGTGTCTTCTCTGCTCAAATGTCAAGCATCTTGTTGTTAGTTTGTTTCAGTAGCTTGAATCGATGGATTTGCAGGACATACCCAACAGTTTTTTGTTATAAAATTGGCACTTCCCACACAGTTCTAAGCTGGGGGATTTGGACAGGAATTTTGGAACTATTTGCATAAAAGCTGAAGGAAATGCATGCGATCAGAGGAAAAATGTTAAGTGGGTCATGGAAAAAATGTGCTAAATCAGCAGCATCCTGTATATTTGATCTTGTTCAGCTTTCTATGATGCTATTTAAAGGACTTGGCATTCGATATTGTTTGGTTCGACATAAAATGATGCAGATGGCCGTTTGTGAGTGCCTGACTTTCTTATAATGGCAGACTTAAACATTTCAAGGAATGAACATAGTCTTGACTCTTTACATTGAGTAATTTCCATGGGTGATAGCGGAAGCAACATCATCCAGATCAAGCATTTGAAATTGGATCAACCATTGTGTAATATTCCCTATCTTAGAATTCTGTTCTGGTTTCATGTTAACTATGGAATCATCCTCGACAAGTCACACAGTATCTAAATAGGCAGTCTTGATATGTTCCTTATTAAGAATAGTCTCGGCATGAATCCACTTCTAGTGACACATAAATGATTTTGTCTTGTCTTGCTTTAATAGATGGATGAAACATTTCATCATGTAGCCATAGTAAGATTAGTCTTAGCTTGGTGTACCATTTCTTCTGACAGTTAAATGAACAAATTTTCTATCTCATATAGATTCATCTCTTTAAAAGAGACTTTGGAAGTGCTGATTAATTTTTACTTGAGAAATTAGTATAGGACAAACCTACCAATGATGAGGAAGAAACTGTGTGAAGAAAAGATGACGAAGAGACAGATTTTATCAGCTTGAGCACAACATTCTAGGATGGAAGTGGATATAATGTAATATCTTCACAATATGAATTAATAAAGTCATTTGGTGAATTTTCAACTTGATATTTAAAAAAGTGGTTTTTTTATGTTGTGGGGGGGGGGGGGGGGGTGTGGACTGATGTCAACATTATCCTTCATTTTTCATTAAAAGAAAGGATATTCTCTTCTTCTAACTATGTTTTGATGCATCCATCTTTGTACTCAAAAGATATATATAAATATAGTGTGGTGGTTGTTTCCCAATTCTGGACAAAAGGGCTTTGTGAAATTGTAAAAGATCTAAACTGCTTTATGAAATACGAGCCATGTATTAAAAGCTCAACATTTTGTAAAAGATGAGGGTGCATGATTGGTTGTACCTGACACCCCATATTTGTTGTGTTGATTCTTTGCCAAGTGAGCATGAATCATTTTGCACTTTAAAATGGGTAAAAGAGGAAAAAGCTACAAAATGCTACTTGTGAAATTGAACTACTTCAACAAAATCTTGAAGATGCTCTCCAAGAGATAGAGAGGTTATAGAAATTTGATAATTCAATAATGGGTAAAGTCGCTGAACTCAGAGTACATGGTAATGAGATCTATCAAGAATTTGTTGGTTTCATGACACAACACATAAGTTGACTAGAAGAAACGTTGGAATCATTGGATCAATGGGTGAAAGATGAAATGATAGAATCATTGAAGCAAGACTTATTGGCAAAGGAAAATGTGTAGCTAGTATTGGAAAGTGGAGTGAAAAAGTTGAACAAAGAAAAGATAATGTGTGATGCACTTTGTGACATAGGTGATTTGCTTAAAAAACTTAATAATTCTTGTGATATTGGTAATTTGCTTGATGCTAACAATAATGATATACATGTGTTTCTCTCATACTATGAAACTCAGAATGATGACCTAGAAGGTGAACCTCATATTGAAGATGATGAAATTGGTTGTTTTGAAAAGCATACAAAAGGAATTCACTCCAAACTTGTGAATTTAAATGGGTTTTGAAGCCAACAAGTTTAGGAAAAAATGCATAAGACATCCAGATTCCAAAGGTCCATACATATATGTATAAAGCTATGAAATGAAGGCCTTGGTTATGAATGTCACACAAGTAATGGTGACATCAAATTTTTAAGAGTAGAAAAATCTACAAAAGGTGAATTATCTATAGGTAGTAGTACAATGAACCAGGTGTAGAAGCAGGAGCAATATTGTAGTCATTTTGGAAGAAAAGGACATGTACAATCTAAGAGTTAAAACTTGCATCCACGTAGTAATTGTGGCTATATTAATCATGATAATCATATATGTTGACAAAGGCAAATATCAAAACCTCACATATAGGTGCATTGTGGTTGCATAAATGTGTATGAATGGCAGATGCCAGAAATTTAAGTTTATGTTGAAAGGGTTCTACAAGGTAAAATCTTCCAATGTACAACATCATCTATCACATAAAGAAAGTTTATGAGTTAGTCGGTCTTCAAAAGTCAGTCGTCACTAAGGAGAAGTCGAGTAATTTAGATTTCCCATTCGTAGGAAAGAATTGTCAGTTTATTTGTTTGAGTAAATCAAATCATAAATATTTTCATCTTGTAATGGTTTGCGGTAATCCAAAAACCCTCTTGTCATGTTGAAGTGTAAACTAATGAAAACTCTTGATGATCTAATGGTTAAGGGTAAGCCACAAAAAACTTTGGATATGATGTATTGGTTGAAGTTAACCCATATAAAACCCATGAGATGGTTAAGGGTAAGCCAAAGGTAAAAGATTTATAGTGAATATCGGTCAATCATCCACATCACCCCTTAATCCATGTTATGTTAGAATGCCTAGAACATTAAGTACAAGAACATGATTGCAAAATGGTTAAAGTACACGCCAAATGGTGACCCACCTTCCTTCAAGGGGAATGTTGGATGGTGAGAGGTGTCCGATAGATGCAAATGGCGGAATGTGGCATATCTTCATGTGCTGAGCAATAAAGGCCTGCAAGCTGGTTGGGTGTCCAAAGAAGGAGAACAAATTTCTCCTATGGGTTTACCCACTTTTTGTTGATTAACAAGACCTATTGCATGCTAAAGCGAGGCGCCATAAATGAGATCTCCAAATAGGTGTACGCTGTTGTGATCTGAATCTTTGACCTTCAATATGTAGGTTAGAGAAAAATCTCTTTGATTAATTGAAGATCATAACCTTGGTTTTCCTAGATTGATCATTAGTTGTTGAAGGTCACAAAGTTTGGCTAAGGCATCGACTTGTCACTGTAGGCCCTTGGGGGTGAAGGCCAACATGATAAAGCCATTGATAAAGAGGAGTAAGGAAAGCAACACCTAACATAGAAGGAAACCATCTCCCTCTTGAATGTGCTTCTATGAGAGATTCTAGTTTTTTATGTAGATCTTGAAAGAGGGTTGGCAAGAGGGGGCAACCCTGCTTACCCCAATGGTTCTTTCGATGAAGTCAGAGAGGTTGTGTGCCTTTGGGAAACAACCCAAAACTGACTCGTGCAATCTCATGATGGTTGCAAGGAGGGTCTTTGAGATGGCAATGTAACGAAGCCTATGGAATAGGGCTCTATATTAGGACATTTAAGAAATATGTACAATCATAAAGCATATATGATACATTCTAATTTATTACATTATGATTAAATTGTCAATCGCCAATGCATAAAATATAAGTCTCTAAATTTACATCACATTTACTCATGAATGATCACATAATGAAAATAGCAATATCAAAAATCAACCACGAGAAATTTCTAATTTCTTGTCTCGTGCTTGATTGGGAGTCTCCTACATAGTCCAACGACCTTAGTGCTCTTGATTAAATACAAGTTCCATACCCTAGTACCCTACGTGCTCTTGATTATTGGGAGTCTCCCCTGCATAGAGGGCTTGGTTCTCTTGATTAAATACAAGTTCCATACCCTAGTACATGACAAAATCCAATGGAAACATTGTAATCCCCCCAATCCTGAAATCTTGAAAAACAGATAAGTCTGTGGGATTTTGAGTGAGATCTAAAATTCTACTTTCTCCATATGAAATCCAATGAGGGTGAAACCACTCTCAAACATCCTGAGTCATTACCATGAACTGCATATCAACACTAGGGCCATAGGCTTGAACATTAGGCTGCCCCACTTAGAAAATCCTCTTTTTTATAACTTGAGAGGCATCTAGAAGCATCCAGAAGATATTTTAGTCGCCCAATAAAAAATTAGAAGCGAAAACATAAAAAAATAATACAAGAAAAAGTCAAGTTAGAAGAGGAAACTCCACCATACGGCCTGGAAACGCGTTTCTGGCCGTACTGGCCACGTTTCCTCCTCGAGAAACGGGCTAGTACAGCCGGATACGCGTTTCCAAGCTGTACGGTACGAGTTTCCTTGTTTTCGTTTCGTTTCCGGCCGGAAACGGACCCTTCTCCAACATTTCCTGCGACTTAGCTTGGGACCATTTCAAATGCTGTTTTCCAAAAGTCCACAAAGCAACATAAGACTTTCAAAGAGCAATGGAAAGTTTCCTCAATAATGGATATAAGTGTGAAGATGTGGTCAGTTGTTTGGTACTTTGGGTGGAAACTGACCTATCCTGTATCCTTGAAGTGTTTACTCTCCAACAGTCAACTCCTCCGGAAGCCACAAATGGACTGTAGCATATGGCTTGGAGAATTTGTCCAACCATGATAGTCTGGTCGACGGAATGTGTGAATCGAGAGAAGTATTGGATGCCAATTTGACTGATACAAGTAGGCTTTTAGGAAAGATGGAACCATCATATATAAGCCTAATTTTCAGGGGTTGGATTTTGAAAATGGAAGAAATTTCTCTTAGAAGAGGATTAAACTTTCATAATTTTATTTGGCAGATAAGTTAATTTTATTAATGTCCAACGAATGGCCTCTATAGCAGGTCAGTGGGACTCAGAGATACAACCAGTGTGAGAACATAGTGTGAGTGTGAAAGCAACTTATAACCCTAATCTACAAAAAACAAAATGTAAAGGTTATTTTGTTTTGGATGAGTTTTGGATGTTTGGTTCCATTATTGCTTCTACACAGGTTCACTCTATACATTCAAGTGATACTTCCTAGGATCATGCAACCAGGTTCTTTCACCTTGGGCCACATCCAAGAGAACGTCATTAGACAGTGCATCAGATTCTTCTCTGTGCTTTAGTCTGTGGAGGACACTCCTTGCATTCTTCCTCTTTATCTTGCCTTAAAGATCTCTAAACATCTCTTCTCATTCTTCGTCTTGTATGTAGTATTTAGTTCATATTTTCTTTGATCATGTTATATTGTGCATTTTGTAGTATGCATCTGAGATAGCTCAGGGAACCCTTACAGATTGGCATCACTGATTGTTCTTCTAGTCCCATTGACCTTTCTTTTGGTTATTTGTTGGACATTAATAAATTTAACTATCTTATCTTTACCACTGATAGAGATCATAGTAAAATGTACCTTGCTCTTGCACCCCAGCAAGTTACATGCTTTGATTCTTAAATTTGGGATTACTCGTTTTCATACTCTAGATATTGAACATGCTCTCTTACACCAGTTTTGTTCACTGTTCCACTGTTTTATGGGTTGCTTAGATTAGAGCCACTATTATTTCTACAATTTTTAAAATTCTGTAATTTTTGCTTTAGTTTCCTTTTTATATCCATTCTTTGAAGTAGAAAAATCTATTTTTTGCAGGATGCAAGTGTTTTGGAGAATTTAGAGACTAAACACTTTGTCCTTATCCATGGTGGGGGATTTGGAGCATGGTGCTGGTACAAATCGATTGCCTTACTGGAGGAAGCTGGTTTTGTAGCCACTGCATTGGATCTTACAGGGTCTGGGATTGATCACACAGAGACAAATAGCATCTCAACATTAGCTCAATACGTGAAGCCTCTTCTTGATTATTTGGAAACTCTTCCTGAGAGTGATAGAGTAAGTAAATTGGTAACTTTTGATGATGGCATAGATGCAAAGGACTATATTGTTCTAAATACTAGTGTCCTACAATGTTCTTTTTGGTTTAGCCTGATAGTGACTACATGGATTTCTGGTTCCTATTGTAGTGCTCAATTTCCTCATATCACGAGGATATTTCATGTGGTACAGGTAATTTTAGCTTGCCATAATTTCGGTGGGGCATGTATATCTTATGCAATGGAGTGCTTTCCAAAAAAGATAGCAAAAGCAGTCTTCATAACTGCAACAATGGTGAAAGATGGACAAAGGGCATTCGACGCCATTGCCGAAGAGGTTTTGATTTTTCTCCATGGCTTTTCCTCTGAAGCAAAATATTATTTTGTGCATTATTATCTGTATGTCCTATTTAGCCCCAACGTAACTACAGCCATATTTTGACAGGTTAAATATTATATATCTAAAGTGATCATATTTGATTTCTGCAGATAGCAGCTGCTAATGAGCTCATACAGGATGCACAAGTTTTTATTTATGGGAATGGCAATGAAAATCCTCCAACAGGTCTTGAGTTCGACAGGAACCAAGTGAAGGAGTTATTTTTCAACCAAAGCCCAACCAAGGTATTTTGCTAAATTACTGATACTAAATATTTCATTAGTCAGGATTTTTTGGCACTTTCGTGTCTCGTTCTTTCCTGTTATAATGAACACTGCTAAGAAACGTAAGTTTTCCTCATTGTAGTTCATTGAAACAAGTGTCCAGTTAGAAACAATTAAAGTAGATCATCAGCAAAATAATTATTAAGAAAACATCAAGCTGAGTCCTAAAGGAACTTTTATGAAGAATATCTGCTATTTCTTGTTTTGAAATCTTGCATTGAAATCAATTTTGTTATGTTAAACCCCGGTGGATCAGGGGAGCATGATGCTTAATAGAGACTAATAAATAGAAGATTGCCATCCCTTGCATTGGAAAATATTTGCTGAGGTTACATGAAATGCCTGATGTAAGTGGGCCATGGATTTCTTGCTGAGGATACTCAATGCAGTGGGCCATGGATTTCTTGTTGAGGATACCCTGCCAAGTGGGCCATGGAACTGATGTTACTATAAAAAGCCCATGGAATGCTTTGAGGTTAAAGTATAAAGATTGCTTGTGTAAGTCCTCTGAAACTTAAATTTTTTCGTTATAAAAGTTAGCTAGAAATATGTTTTACATTTTTTTTTGGAAAAATACTATTATATTTACAGGAAAATATTTACAAACAGCGATTCAAAAAGTGGAGGGGTATATACATTGGACATAATAACCTCTTCCGAAGAGCTACTAAAAGTGTAATAAAATCTGAATAAGCTAAGGGGTGAAGGTTAAGCATCTTTGATCAACAGAGTGCCCTTAACCAGGAGCTGACGGCATAACTCATCCCACCACATAGAACAAAAAGAAGATAATGAGTTAACCTCATTCTCAAAAACAGACTTACCCCTGATCTTCCAAAGAATGAATAATGTTGAAATCTTCAAGCACTGCCATATCTCAAAGAGAGCAGTACAAACAAGAAAACAGCTGTCTCCAAAAGATGCAGAACATCAGTGCAACTCATCTGAAGAGACGAGCTGAGGCCAAAGCCTTGGATTCGAAATCTTCCAGAAAAAGGTTAGCAACAACTGGAGACAGGAGGGAGCCCATGGCAACACCACAGGTCTGTTCATAGAACTCACCTTCGAAGCTGAAAAAAGTGGAAGTGAGATAGATCTCAACTAACCGAGCGGTATCAGGGTCCGTGAGCTGGTTAATAACCTCAATGGCCTCATTTATAGGAATGCACGTGTAAAGGGAGACCACATCAAAACTCACAAGAATGTCCCCCGGGTCAAGCTTTATGCCCTTAAGCTCTTCAACAAAGGACGCAGAGTCTTTGACGAAAGACCCTGTGAGGCCAACTAAGGGCCTAAGCTTCAAGGCAAGGTATTTAGCAAGAAGGTAAGTAGGACCACCAATGGTATTGACAATGGGCCTAAGGGGAGCCCCCTCCTTGTGAATCTTTGGAAGCCCATAGATCCTCGGAGTAATGGGGCTACTCTCCTTGGAGCAAGACGAAGAGCCTTACATAAAGGCACCTACAAAGAAGAGCAGATCAAAGACGGACCTACATCATCTACAAGTCATCAAGCAAATCTCATCATCAAGCAAGTCCACTTGGAGAGGGCAACTTGAAGGACATCAAGATCCTAGGAAGGCAAGCCATCAAGTCTTCAAGGAGAAAACAAGTCTACTACATCTCAAAATCTATCAAGTAAGTGTATGCCCCCTTCTGAATATACATCAATGTCTTTTTGCAAGGAAAGCAACAAATTGGTAGGGACCAATAACTTTCTTGCATGGAAGAAGAGGATTGATTTACTTCTCAAAGAGAATGAACTTCTAGAACATGTCAAGGGGAATGTCACCATCCCTGCTAAGGAACAAACCCAAGCCTTAGCCAAGTACAATAAGGATGAGACAAGAGCTCAAAGGATTCTAATAGAATCTATCAAGGACTCTCTCATTCCTTATGTCTCCAAATTTGAAACATCAAAAGAAATCTATGATAAACTAGTAGAGCTATTCTCGGTAACCACAGCTGGAGAAGTGATATCTCTAAGAAATGAATTGTACAAGATGGAGATATCAAAGGAAGGAATAACTCCCTACTTCATGGAGATCTCTAAAATGAGAGATCAACTTCAAGAGCTAGGGGAAGTCATGTTCGACAAAGAAATGACAACTGTAGTACTCAATGCTCTACCTGAGGATTGGGGCAACTTCAAATCTAGCAAATATGCCAAGAAGGAAGCTACCACACTAAGTGAAATGTTGTTTCTATGCAAAACAAAGGAAACCAAACTCAAAGTCAAGGAAGATGTGGGATCAAAGGAGCAAGCATTTACTACCATGGCCAAGAGAGACGGGAAATTTGGCAAATTTGGTCCACGAAGAACAAACAACAAAGATATATCCAAAATCCAATGCTATGGATGCCAAGAATATGGACACTACAAAAGGAATTGTCCTAAACTTAATAAGGATAACAACAACAAAAGAAAGAGGGAAGAAGCTCACATGACTCAAGAGGTGAAAGAAGAAGAAAAGAAGAAAAAGAAGAAAAAGAAGGAAGATACTTCGGATCTCTACTATGACTAAGTCAAACTCTTTACTTAAAATCTTCTTTCAAAGTTTTGAGTAGGATAGGAGCATGTAGGAATAAAATAAAATTTCATGGCTAGAAACATCTTTTAGAATCTAGAAGCATGATGCACATAGAGTTCAAAATACTCATGTAGAAGAAGCATTTATAATTGAATAAAATGCATGGTTAGAAATATCTAGGAGCATGATAGATATAGCTCAAGATATTCATATAGGAGCATACCTAGTAGAGGACCTCATCCACAATGAAAGCAAATTGATCATGATTAAGAATCTTAGAAGACCTCCATCATCAAAAGAAAAAAGAAACATTTGTAGGGTAAGGGTCTTCAAGATCCTATGATGGAATCTTCAAAAGAAGATTCATAAACAAATGCAGATGTCTCATTTGGAATCCCATTCATAGGATTCAAGAAAAGGATGATATGTAGGCAAGCTAAGATGAAGCAAGAAGGGTCACACCAAGGACAACCAAATGAAGCTAAGATGATCAAAGGAGAATCAAGATGAGGTATGTATGCATCAAACTTTAGTCATGTTATCATTTGTATATTATTGAGTCATGAGAATAGTTCTATAACATGATCAAGAAGGAAAGAATCTCTTTCACCAATGACATGCTCGAATGCATGTACTACAATGCATTGAAGGTCAACAAAATAAATACTCACATAAGGAGTATAAGATTGTTGACTAAGAAGCAAGTGAAGAAGGAATGCTGACTAGTCCTAGAAGCAAGCAACGAAGAAGTGCTCTCACAAGGAGCATAAAGAGGTTGACCAATCTATCCAAGAAGAAGCAAGTGAAGAAAGAGATTAAGCATGTGAAGAACACCATGATCACCAAGAATCACTATCTGACAAGATCCATTGAAGATATCCCCCGAATGAAGGCAGGACAACTCTGACAAAGGAAGGAAAAACCCTTGACACCTATGAAGACATTGGAGATACAAAAGGTGCATATAATTGATTCTACTCTACAAAGATGTCATGATGAAGAAGCCAGCCAACAAAACTTAATGTTGAAGCAATAACAGGATGAAGTCATGGAGGACTACTCAACCGAAGCATGGGAACAAGCCAGTTCAACGATGCATCCATGAGAAGAGTATTCTGAAGCATGGACAAGATGACAAAGGAGTAGCCAGATGACAAGAGACCTTGATATATGACAAGAAGACCACTTTCCACAAAGGAAGCAATCACATGACAAACTAGGAAGGAAAGTGATCGATGGATGGTGCCCTACCAAAAGGAAGTTCGAACCAAGACTTCATGACATCGAAAGAAAGAAGAAGATCAAGTAGTTGAAGGACCCACGAAGAAGAAGTTGTTGATGAATGGACAAGTCCCTAGCTAAGAGGGAGTTATAACAAATTCCCAATTACAAAGGAACTTGGACAAGTACTTTGGTAGAGGATAGTTGGGCATGTCTTCCTCAATTGAGAGGAAGTGATAGACACAACATTCTTGTCTTCACTTGGGAAGAAAGAATGGGAGGATTGGGTAATCATCTGACATCTGATACTCTTTGAGGATGTGTTGGGCATCCAAGACAAGAGTAGGCAAGAGGACCGATATTCTTTGAGGGCTGGGAACCCAAGACAATAATAGTCCTAGAAGGTCATACTCAGTGAACACCCGGGTGGGTATGTACCTTGAGAGACAATGACTAAGGTGTCTATAAGTCATTGGTCTCGCCAACATTGTGCTCTGATCTGTTAAGAGATAGAGTTGTCAGTCAAGGCCTTGCTGTGGAAACGATGTTGGTTATTATGATGCTATAACAAATGGATTGCAAATCCGGTTTCTCTTATGTGAATTCTTCAAGATTGAGAAATAGCCAAAGACCTTATAATGATTTATGAATACCTCCCTAGTTAAGAGGGAGCGTTGAAGAAAGTGTAACTAGGTTTGGTCTTCATAAATGTATCTTTGATATTTGTATTTATTCAAGAAAAGAGAAATTATTTTTATGATATTTGTCAATGAGTTTCTTGCTCATTGAAGTAGGTCAAGCACATGTTTAAGTGCTTCTAGGAAGTCAAAGAGTCAATGTATTTATGTAAGACCCTTTGAGGGCATGTTACACTGTATGAAATGGTATAAAGGTCAAAGGAATACCTCCCAGCAAAGTCAAAGTCATCTCCTTGCAACGAAAGCCTTCAAGTAGCAAAATAATGAAGAAATAGTCGAGTCAGCCTAAAGACAGCAAGTCGGCCTAAAGGAGGGACAATCCTCTATATATAGAGGCTGTCTACTCCCTCCCAACGTCAATGAAGCAAGCTCTGAAATCAGCGAAGGTAGAAGCCGAGGAAAGTGAAGGAAAAGGCAAGTCTAAGGGTCTCCAAGACAAGGGAAGAAAGGAGGAAGAAGACCAAAGTAAAGAGGACTGTTTCTAGGGCTAGAAACAGTCACACGTGCGAAGAAAAGGAGGGCAAGTCTGCGACATAACAACAACTAGAGAATAGTCCATGAATTATCATTGTTTGGGTGAGAAATTAAGTCTACAAGGCCTCCCAAGCCTAGCGAAGGAGTCTCAATCTCTAGCGAAGGAAAAGAACCCTAATTCTCTAGGGCTTTTACCACACGTGGCAAAACTAGGGTTGTTGTTCATTAGTTTGCAGACCTATCTCTAGAAGAACCTCGTTGGATCAAGGGAAGGGTGTCTTCATAAGTGAAGATCATCTCTAAGTAAAGAGGGAGCATATCTCATCAAGAAGCTCACATAAGAAAGGTCTATCTCTAGACAAAGATCGAAGGAGGACGAAGTGCTGGGAAGCAAAGTGCCGGAAGGAGGAAGTATATGTGCCGGGAACAAAGTGCATAATAGAGGAAGGACTTGAATTGTGCTTGGAGGACATCCTATTCAAGGGTCTAGGGTTTGGCATTGATCAATAAGAAGCTTCAATAAGAGAAACTTACCAAAGGGTTTTCCTCTCTAAGAGAGAGAGGTTTTGGCCTTGGCAGAGAGCCAACATCTGTGTTCTTGTCTTTATGTTTTTGGTAGCAGTTTGATGAAACACACACTAATAATAAGAAGATCAAGCTAAGATAATTGTAAAAGTGCTTCACAAATTGTTATCAAGTCAAGAAGAATCACACTAGACCTAATTGCCCTAGATTCTTCAACAATGTCCTCATAACCTTTGTGTATTCTACAAGCTTTCCTAACCAAGGAAAAGTGTAAAGAAAATGTTAGTAGTATACAATACAAACAAATCTCGATGTGAGGAGGAAACAAAACATAAAAGAGGAAACAAAGAACAAGATCCGGATTATCCACAGTTTCTAGTTCATTCTGCCAACGTTTCAAACCCCAAAGGGGGTCCATCATCAGGACAAATCAGAAAGAATATGAGTGAAAGATTATTGAGAGAAGAGAACCTTGCGACCTGGATATAAATAAACCAAGAGCCCTAATTTTCAGAAAGAATATGAGTGAAAGATTATTGAGAGAAGAGAACCTTGCGACCTAGATATAAATAAACCAAGAGCCCTAATTTTATAAAATTAGGGCTCTTGGTTTATTTATATCCAGGTCGCAAGGTTCTCTTCTCTCAATAATCTTTCACTCATATTCTTTCTGATTTGTCCTGATGATGGACCCCCTTTTGGGTTTGAAACGTTGGCAGAATGAACTAGAAACTGTGGATAATCCGGATCATGACACTACAAAAAACTTCCACAAAAGCTTAAAATCTAACAAAAGAACAAGATACTTATCTTTTGGTAAAATGGTGAAGGCTCCCTCTTAATCCAATCCTTTTGAGGGATGCCTACAACTTTTAAAAATAATTCAAAAATCTCTAAAAATATATATTAGATCTATGAGCTCTAAAAGTCAAAACATAAAAGAAAACATTGCAAAACTTTAAAGTAGAAGGATATACAAGGGATAATATCAGAGACTTTAGCAAATAAGTCTTTGACTTCAGATTCTTCGATCTTGTTTTTCTTTGGCGGAGCTTCATCGACAACATTTTCATGATCTCTATCTCTCTTCTTATTCCTTGGATTCTCTGGACCTTGACTTTTGTAGTGTCCCATTTTATGACAATTGTAGCCCTCAATCTTTGATAGATCAACCTTCTTCTTTGGTCCTTTGAACTTCTTGTATGTTCCCTTCTTCTTGTGACGAGCAGAGTAGGCATTTGAAGTGTTGTCTACTTCATCCTCCTTGTTATTTACTAATGAGATATGGGTTTACTGCATGCATTCCACATTTGTTCAAAGGTTGGTGTATCCTTCCCACTGCTAATTCCTGATGCAAAAGAGCTCCAAGATTTTGGTCGACCTAGTAGTGCAGTAATTATGAGTTCTTTCCTCGGTACAACTTCATCAATCGCTTGGAGTTCATCTCTTATTCTAGATATCCTTACAAAATATGATGACACAGTATCATCTTTTGCCATCTTCATTGTCCTTAGTTCATTCTTGAGGCTAGCTATATGACCAATGTTCTTGATGGTAAATAACTTGGATAGGGCTTCGTACATTTCTTGAGCAGAATTTATATTGGATATGTACGAGATTATATTATCCTTTACTCCATCTACTATTAGGTTCATGGCCAAGATGTTTGTTTCCTTGTACTTCTCCTTTCTTGCATAATCTATAGGTTTCTTAACTTTTCCTTGAACAAAATCCAAAACTTTATGCTTAGCAAGAATGAGATCTGTCCTCTTTTTCCATGTCCTGTAGTTTGAGGCTCCTTCTAGATTGTTTTCTTTCTTCATTGAGGTTTTCATAGTCTCTATAGATAGTAGTCTTCTCTTTTTATATGATCCTTTCCTTAATGACCTTTCAATAGACCTTCAAGCTGCCTTTTCCTTACTTCTTCACCTTAGCTCTGATACCATGTTCGAAAATTAGAAAGGCAAAAATATTTTCTTATATTGATAATTACTTGTGATATTCTTGTAGTCTTATTATCTTCTCTTTATGTTCTTTTATTTTTGTTTCATCAAGCAATAATCAAATCAAAACATGAAGACCAATGACACTAGATGTAGGCACTTAACCAGGGCTAAAACCTCTCTCTAGCTGAAAACCTAGTCAAACTCTTCCACTAATCAAATTGAGATAGACCAAGACCTAAGACACAAAAGACCTTCCTCCTCCACAAAGTTAGCCTTCCAAGATGATTCAATGAACTTCAGTAGTCTCTTCTTGTCCAACAGCTTCAACCCAACAACAATCTAGAATTTCGGCCTTGCTGCAAATCTGAAATTTCAGCGTCCCCAACAACTTCAGAATTTCGCATGTGAGAGAGAAGAGAGATAAATTTTGACTTCTTTTTGCTTGACAAAGACTGACTTCTTCTTCAGTAGGGTTTTCTTCCTCTTCCTTGAATTTCACATCCTTTTTCTTCAGCAACAACTGCAGATCAAACTTGTTGTAGATGTGCTTCAAATGAGGTCGAGTCGCTGCCTTTATATAGTAGATTTTGCCTCTCAATTAGGCCGACTTGGTGGAGGAGGCCTAGAACACTGATTTTACATCAAAATAAATTTCTTCTTTGATAGATAAAGCCCAAGAAGGATATTTCACATATTGACAAGGACAAGGACACTTGATATGAACCCTAGAAACCTACAATGGAGACTTTGACCTAAAAATCATTAGACCAAGCACGAAACCCATCCTTTTAATAAGTCAATTTATTTTATAATTAAATTCCTTTTTCTTTCTTTTGACAAATACATTACATCATGACTCAAATACAATTATGAAGACCGACACTAGCTACATTTTTCAACATAGGGAGGCTGAATTGCCTAAAAATAAAGACACATAACTCTACCTCAGATTCGGCCTTGTGGCCAGTCTGCAGCCAGCCTGCGGTCTCTGCAGCTAGATTGCGGTATCTACGGCTCCTGCGGCCTTTGCAGGTTGCCTAAGGATGCCTGAATTGCCTCAGAATGCCAATGAATTCCGCCTCAGAAATGCCACAAATCCCTGTTGTTTTTCTAGATAGATGAGTCCCATGATTTCTAGATCAGAATAGAAGATAGACGAGAATTTTACTAACTAGGGTGGAATATTTCACCATCAAAATTAGTAGAGGAAAAGGGGTCTTAAAACCCTCAGAGCAATATAGCTAAAAAAGACAAGATGTATTTCATTCAATTCGATGTTCCTAATTTGATTCCAAGTCTCCTCTATTTATAAATTGCTCCATGGGCTCCCAAATGTGAGGGGTTGTGAGTGCAAACCCCAATTTTGGGTCTTTTTGTCCCAGCCGACCCAACTTTTGCACAATGTTGCCCCAACATTGGAAAAATTGGGTTTTAACTTTTACCCCTTTATCAAGACTATAATCTACGGGGTTGGATATGCTATTCAGTCCTCCCGTGGGCAATTAATCAATAGGGGACATTACATGGTTGAGTGGGATCCAAGACCAACCTCTATCAACCAACTAGTGTGGAGTATTCTCTAGGCTTTGCCTATAGCACTAGGTCTTGGCCTAGATTCAAGACGCTAATGGTAAGGAAAAAATGTCAAGGCATTCTACCTTGTTGTCATTACACCTACAATCCTCTTGAATTATTAAAAACGAGACATCTACAAAATGACATTTAACAAGTTGGTTGATATATGGCCATGGGAGAGAAACAACATGAATAAGGCCTTGGCCTATCTTCTGGATAATAAGTTATCCTTGTGATTTGATGATCATAACATGTTGGTCTGGAATGCACGAGCAACCCTGCGTGATAGAATGAAATTTCCAACACCTTAGATATACATTTGTTTATAGATAAATATGTTGAGGCATTTGCAAATAAAGTTTCAACAAGTCTGAGAAATAAATGTTTTTAGCATTGCTAGGATGAAGGGAATACCCAAAAATTTAAAGAGCTACTCATGTTGAATCCAAGACTAGCCTTTATGACCCAATCGATACAATTATCGTTGAGGGTTTGCCTATAGAACTAGGAAATAGCCCACTTGATTCAAGATCTGGATGCTGAACAAAAAATGTTAAGACAATTCATTGTGTTGTCAATCGACTCATGATCCTCTTTGATTTTAAGAAATAATCATTTGCAATATGACTGTTAAGATATTGTTTGGCATCTAGTTCTGGGAGAGGAATGCCATAAACAAGGCCTAGTCCCGCCTTTTGGGAAATGAGGTATCCTAGTGGTTTAGTGGCCACTGCATACAAGGTTTAACACATGTGGGCAACCCTATTTAACAGATGTTGATTGGGGGTAGCATCGGATCTGCTCTAGCCATGAAAATTGGTGGAGAGGCTAAAGCACATGAGATCTCTGTTGAAATATGGTATGTCCTATGCTTACAACAATTTACTTCTTTTCTTCTTATTAGCCACAGATTAGCAATCACATATACATTAAGTAAAGTGCAGATAGAACATTAAATGATCAACAAAAAACAAGCCAAGACAAGAGACACATGATGTGGCGGCTAGCCAAAAACAAACCCCAATGCGGGGAAACCCTTTGATCAAATCTTCTTTTATCTTCAATAATTCAGCAGAGAGAAATAGTACAAAATCAGAATTCTGTAATTTTATATTAGCAGCAACAAACCCTAGATCAGCAAAGTCAAACTTGGTTAAACGAGTTGAAATTGACCTCCAATATGCATGGTCAATTTCCGGTCAAGTAGCCCTCGAAGAGCCTAAAGAAACAACCCTTGATTAGCCCCAAAAACACAGTGAAACTGCTGTTGACTGAAGTCAACTTGCTGCCCAAAACTAGGGCAGTCAACGCTGGTCAAACCTGTGGACGGATTGCCTCGATTTTTGTGCCAAAATCTATGGCTTGCCTAGGAGAGGCAGCCACACCAAAACCGCACTCTTGATGAGTCAACGCTTGCTCCTTCTCACTTGTGAGCTGCTCCTTGTATAACCCAAATGTTGAATTATGGTATGTTCTATGCTTACAACAATGTACTTCTTTTCTTCTTATTAGCCACATATTAGCAATCACATATACATTAAGTAAAGTGCAAATAGAACATTAAACGATCAACAAAAAACAAGCCAAGACAAGAGACACAAGATGTGGCGGCTAGCCAGGGACAAACCCCCATGCGGGGAAACCCTTTGATCAAATCTTCTTTTATCTTCAATAGTTCAGCAGAGAGAAATAGTACAAAACCAGAATTCTGTAATTTTATATCAGCAGCAGCAAACCCTAGATCAGCGAAGTCAAACTTGGTTAAACGAGTTCAAATTGACCTCCAATATGCATGGTCAATTTCCGGTCAAGTAGCCCTCGAAGAGCCTAAAGAAACAACCCTTGAATAGCCCCAAAAACACAGTGAAACTGCTGTTGACTGAAGTCAACTTGCTGCCCAAAACTAGGGCAGTCAACGCTGGTCAAACCTGTGGATGGATTGCCTAGATTTTTGTGCCAAAATCTGCGGCCTGCCTAGGAGAGGTAGCCACACCAAAACCGCACTTTTGATGAGTCAACGCTTGGTCAACGCAGGTGAAAGATACCTTCAGCTGCTTTTGCGTCCTCCTTGCCCTAATGCGTCCTCCTTCCCACGTGTGCGCTGCTCTTTGTATAACCCAAAGCTAAGGAGAGAGAGAGAAGAATGAGTGAGATGAGATGATGAGAAAATGAATCAAACTCTCTTGTATTTATATGATTCATTGGGCATGTGTACTACACATTTAACTGTTGCTCGACTTTGACAATTTGTCAAGTAAATACAAATAAATTCATATCTCCATAAATACTTGTCGGAATCGGATGATATTTAGATCAATCCTACACCTCTCGACAAGAGGAATCTAGGAAAAATATCAGCTGCCATAAATGAGGTGACCCACATGGAGTTTGGCCCTAGTTGCCAATTTTAACACTCCCTCTCAACTAGGGAAACTCCATCTGCAATCTGTCTGACTACCACTACTATCCCAACCATCAAATGCACTGCCCTGCATTGCTTGGCCCTGCTCTGCTCGAACTATGAAGAAGAAGAAATGATCGAGGATGTATCATACCATCCTCCACTGACCCGAAGTAAGTCTCAGAGTGTGTCAACCACTCTCACTGATCCCAGATCAGTATCATTGATTCCAGATCAGTGGAGGTCATCCTAGCATAGGGAGTACGGTAGATACAACGATGCGTCCATCGATAGTACTACTAATGGTCCCTAACCCCATTTCCCTACTCATTGATCATATGAAGGTACTTCCCATGAGTCCCAAACTGCATGGTAGGATGCCTCGACAAGGGAACTAATCATCCGGTCCACAGGAGAACGAATCATCATATCCAACAGTCGCCACAGGAGAATTAATCATCCTGGCCCATAGGAGAACTAATCATCATGTTCCACAGTCGCCACGGAGAACTAATCATCTTGGCCCACAGGAGAACTAATCATCCTGTTCCACAGTCGCCACGGAGAACTAATCATCTTGGCCCACAGGAGAACTAATCATCCTGTCCTACAGTCGCCATGGGGTGTCACAGGGGAAGGTTGAACCTTTCACCCTGTACATAGTGCACCACCAGGGGATGGTGAGTCGCCCTGTGGTCGCATGTCGCTCCAAGAAGTACCTCGCGCCCCCCTGGAGCTCCTAGAGCTCAATACATCATACTTGACCCTCATAAGAGGGTCTTTGAACGACACCAAGTCGTTCTCGAAAAGTCAAGAATTTGACCTTTCCCAGGGGCTTCATCAAAATGTTGGCGACCTGTTCATCTGTACCGATATGTTGGAGCCTTATTGCTCCCCGCTGCACCATATCCCGAATATAGTGGTACCTGATATTGATATGCTTGGAGCGATCATGAAATACGGGATTCTCCGATAAACGAATCCCGCTCTGGTTGTCACACAGGATCACGGTGGTATCCAATGTAAATCCAAACAGCTCACTGAAGAGCTTTCGCAACCAGACCACCTCACAAGAGGCCATACTAGCAGCAATGTACTCTGCCTCGATGGTGCTCAAAGCCATCGACTTTTGCTTCCTGCTCATCTAGGATATCGAGGCAGATCCCAAAGAGAAACAACACCCAGAAATGGTCTTTCGGTCCACCACATTGCCTGCCCAATCAACATCGGTATATCCAAGTAGTCTCACATCTCCGACAGTGTATCTCAACCCATGAGTGATTGTGCCACGAAGATATCTCAACAGATTCTTGGCACCAATCCAATGTGTGTGGTGAGGCTCAACCATATGTTGACTCAACGTGTTGACTGCAAAGCATATATCTGGACGGGAGTTCACCAAGAACATCAAAGCTCCGACGAGTTGACGATATTTGGTAGCATTTCGTAGAACAGGTTCGGTAACACTACCGCTTAACTTCTTGAAGTCAAGCTCCATCGGGGTAGTCACGGGCTTGCAGTCCACTATACCGAATCTCTCCAATATTTTCACCATGTATTTTCCTTGAGATAGGAAATCTCCCCTGGTTTCTACCAGACTTCCAGTCCTAGGAAATAGTGCATCAGTCCTAGGTCTTTCATCTTGAACTCGGAAGCCAACTCCCTCTTACATTTGAGAATGAAAGGGTCTACACCTGTTAGAAAGAGGTCATCAACGTACAACACCAGTATGAAAGGTTTGTCATCTTCAACCTTAAAGTAAAGGTTAGGGTCGGTTTCACTCCTAGTGAATCCCAACTTCATCAGGTAGCTAACGATCCTCTCATACCACGCTCGGGGTGCCTGCTTTAGCCCATAGAGGGCTTTCTTCAACCTGCACACATGAGATTCTCGATCATGAATCTCAAATCCTTCGGGTTGCTCCACATAGACCTCCTCTTTGATCGAACCATGCAAGAACACGGTCTTGACATCCATCTGATGTAGGTTCCATTCTTGCGAAGCAACAAGGGCTGTGATCGAGCAGATGGTGGTATATCGGGCAACAGGTGCAAATATCTTGTCATAGTCTATACCTTCCTTCTGAGAGAAGCCACGAGCAACAAAACGAGCCTTATATTTTTCCGCACTTCCATCAACTGCATGCTTTATCTTGTAAAGCCATTTCGAAGTGACAACTGCTTTGTCCTCGGGTCTGGAGACCACATTCCATACATAGTTTTTCATGATGGACTCATTTTCCTCAGTCATAGCATCCTTCCATACTTGATGCTTGACAGCGTCTGCGAATGATGAAGGCTCATTTTGGATGATCGTGTTCATGATGGTCAAATATCCTTGATACCTGGTCGGCTTCTTACTTTCTCGGAAGGTTCCCCTGGGTGCAACGTGCCCTTCAGCATCATCAAGTGTCCCCCTTAGCCATGAAGGCCTCTTCTTAGAAGAGGAAGGCTCTTGCAGAGGCGGATCGATAGGATCCATAGGTTCTTCCACATCGGGCATTGTCTCATCTTCCTTTTCCTTTGGTTCCCTGGTGTCAGCTTCTTTAGATTCCCTTTGAGTAGGAAGATTTTCAACTTTGCTAAGAGCCATATCTTCGTTAAAGGTGACATCATGGCTAAACTTGATTTCCCTTTGACCAACCACATAGATTCTATAGCCCTTAGTGTTTTCGCTATAGCCCACGAAGATTCCTTTCTTTCTTGATGCACCCAATTTATTCCTCTTCTCCTTCGGCACATGAAAGTATACCGGACTTCCAAAAATTAAAAAATGAGATACGTCAGGTTTCTTACCAGTGAACATCTCTTCAGGAGTCTTGGAACCTAATGCTTGATGAGGGCATCTGTTTTGCACATATACGGCGGTATTCCCAGCTTCGACCCATAGAAACTTCGAAAGTCTTTGATCGTGAAGCATAGCATGGACAACTTCCACAATCGTATGATTCTTCCTTTCCGCCACACCATCCTGCTCAGGAGTATATGGTGTTGTGGTCTCCCTCTTAATGCTACCTTCTTTGCAAAATTCATGGAACTCATTGGATTCATACTCAGTCCCATTATCAGTCCTTAAGATCTTGATTTTCTTTTCGGTTTGATTCTTGATCAAGGCTTTGAAGTGACGAAACCAAGTGAACACTTCATCCTTCTTTTTTAAGAAGTATATCCAAGTCTTGCGAGTATAGTCATCTGTAAAAGTGAGGTAATATAAATATCCTCCCAAGGAGTTCATAGCCATCATACCAGATATGTTTGAGTGAACCAATCGCAATATATCGGAGGTCTTGCTTTGGCTTGAGGGGAATGGTCCCCTTTTGAGCTTCCCTTCGGCACATCCCGGACATACACCTTCTTGCTCTACTCAAAACTCGGGCATCCCTTCACCATTTGTCTCGCATTGGGTAGAGCTTTATAATGAAGGTGAGCAAACCTCCGATGCCATAGTTCAGACTGAAGTGATGTGTCACAAGACATGACACCTAGCGGACTTCCTCCGACCTAATATAATGAATCGACTTGAAACCCAAGAGTGAAAGCTTCTTTAAAATTCTTTTTCCATACATGTACCTTGCCATCGATGAAGGTTACCTTGTAGCCTTTGTCTTCCATTGCCGAAATGGACACCAAGTTCTTTTTTAGATCAGGTACATATAGGACTTTTTGCAAATGAATTGTATTATCCTGATTCAATTGAAGAGTGACATTCCCTACGCCTTTCACGGGATATTTAGCGTTGTCCTCAAGAACAATTTCCATGTTGGTCTCCTTCTCTATCAGATTAGAGAGAGCTTCTTTGAAACCGGTGAAGTGCCTCGAGGCACCACTATCAATAAGCCAATTTCCCAGCGTGTCCGGGGGAGCAATAGTAGAGAGGGCCGCTGGTAGACAATATTATCTTGCTTATTGTTAACAACGTTGGATTCATACCTGGAGTTTCTTGCCTTCTTGAAGGGTTGTCCTCTTCCTTGATTTCTGACATTTCTTTTACCTCAGCCATTGTACCTGCCATTCCTTTGATTGCCTTGAGAGTGATTTTGGTCATCGTCATGGTGTGAGTCCCTTTTATCAGGGCACTCCCTCGCATAGTGGCCCATTTTATTGCAATTGTAACATCGTCCTTTTCTTCCACACTTTGGTCCAACCTTTCCTTTGAATTTAACCCCAGAATTGTTTCTTCTTTTAGCATGAGAAGAAAAGGAAGAGGGATGGCCATTAAGTGAGGGCATTTCTTGCTTTTCCATCCTTGTCTCTTCTTGAATACATCTAGCGATCAATTCCTCAAATCCTGGGATGACATTATTATTGAGAAGAGTAGTCCGGAATATATACCATTCAGGTGGCAGTCCTCCAAGAGTTGTGATAGTCATTTCCCTGTTAGGAACTACTTCCCCAATAGATAGGAGATCATTCTTGATCTCGGTGATCCTTAATAAATATGCTTGCATACTCTCATCTTTTCCCTTTTTAATTTCCTTCAGCTTATTTCTAAGGAACAGAACTTGATTTTCATCATTAACTTTAAATAAACTCACCAGTCTATCGTAGATTTCCTTGGAGGTTGTCAGCTCGGAAACATAGGCCACCAGGGGCTTGTCGATAGAGTCCCGGATGATCTTCCTTGCTTTGACTTCTCCCTTGGACCACTTGCTTTTGGCGGCAGCAGATGCATTTGATGGAGGCGCAACAATATTGCCTCTCACATGGTCCAACACTTCCTGATCTTCTAAAGTCAGATCGAGAGACATCTTCCATCTGTGATAGTCAGACTTCTCATGGAGCTTGTCTTCAGCGGGGACGAGTGTTGAGGACCCCCTAAAGTTTTTAGGATAGCCTTGCCAACCTTCTCTTCGGTGATTGCTCTTGCTCTTGCTCTTGCTTGGGCTTTGTCTTCACCTCAGCTCCGATACCATGTTGAATTATGGTATGTTCTATGCTTACAGTAGTTTACTTCTTTTCTTCTTATTAGCCACAGATTAGCAATCACATATACATTAAGTAAAGTGCAGATAGAACATTAAACGATCAACAGAAAACAAGCCAAGACAAGAGACACAAGATGTGGCGGCTAGCCAGGGACAAACTCCAATGCGGGGAAACCCTTTGATCAAATCTTCTTTTATCTTCAATAGTTCAGCAGAGAGAAATAGTACAAAATCAGAATTCTGTAATTTTATATCAGCAGCAACAAACCCTAGATCAGCGAAGTCAAACTTGGCTAAATGAGTTGAAATTGACCTCCAATATGTATGGTCAATTTCCGGTCAAGTAGCCCTCGAAGAGCCTAAAGAAACAACCCTTAAACAACCCCAAAAACATAGTCAAACCGCTGTTGACTGAAGTCAACCTGTTGCCCAAAACTAGGGTAGTCAACGCTAGTCAAACCTGTGGACGGATTGCCTCGATTTTTATGCCAAAATCGGCGGCCTGCCTAGGAGAGGTAGCCACACCAAAACCGCACTCTTGATGAGTCAACACTTGGTCAACGCAGGTCAAAGATACCTTCAGCTGCTTTTATGTCCTCCTTTCAATGTCCTTGCCCTAATGCGTCCTCCTTCTTCCCACATGTGAGCTGCTCCTTGTATAACCTAAAGCTAAGGAGAGAGAGAGAAGAATGAGTGAGATGAGATGATGAGAAAATGAATCAACCTCTCTTGTATTTATATGATTCACTGGGCATGTGTGCCACACATTTAACTGCTGGCAGACCTTGACAATTTGTCAAGTAAATACAAATAAATTCATATCTCCATAAATACTTGTCGGAATTGGATGATCTTTAGATCAATCCTACACCTCTCAACAAGAGGAATCTAGGAAAAATATCAGCTACCATAAATGAGGTGAACCACATGGAGTTTGACCCTAGTTGCCAATTTTAACAATCTCCAAGACCCAGAAATGGTTTGGGGAAATTCCACCCAGTTAGAGAGATATTAAAATAATTAATATTTTTAATGGGTCCCTAAGTCTAAACTTAGGAAAATAGAAATGTTAATGGGTATTAATATAAAACTGGGTGAGAAGGTTCTAAATGACATGGATCAAACCAAATATAATCTTAGCTGTTGATTAGAGGCTTAATCTCGGTCGTTGAAGACTCAACAGAAAAAGTATAATAGGAGGCTCGAGGGTCAATTGGAGATAGACCAAGATTGATCAGTGAGTTCGATTTTCTGGAGCGGGGTTTGCTGAGAGAAATTGAACAAGTGATCAGAGTTGCAGCGAGGGGCAGTGAGTGCATAGCAGAGAGGCTGAGATAGTGCCGAAGGACCAGCGCAAAGGCAGAGGAGGCTATGTAGAGCCAGCAGGAGCCACGCAGAGGGCCAGAGTGACTGCGCAGAGGCTAACAGGGCTTGCATGAGTGACGCAGAGGGCCAGAGTGACTGCGCAGAGGCTAACAGGGCTTGCATGAGTGACGCAGAGGGCCAGAGAGCTAGCACAGGGCAGCAGAAGGCTGACGTAGGGGGTTTCTGAGTGACGCAGAGGCCAGGAGGGATGATGCAGAGCTTCAAAGAAGCGTTGGAGAGATTTTCGTGGTGCAGACTTGTTGAATATCTGCTTCCAAAGTGAGGTATTACTTCTAGATTGATTTCTCTGTTGGGTGAGCCAGTTTGGCACCCTAGTTGTACTGAAAAACGTTGCTTAATAATAAAACCCTCAGAACTGCTGCACCAGTTTTCCCAAGTTGGGTTTTTCCATGGACGATTGTCCAAAAATAACGGTGTCCCTTGTGTGTTTGTTTGCTATTTTTAGTTGATGATCTGCAAATGGTTGAGACTGCATTTGTGTTTATTTTCAGTATTTATATGGTTAAATAACTTGTTAAAGGAATAAACAAGTAGGTGAAATAAACCAGATAGTGCAGGAAGAATTTCTAACGGGTTAAACTTAGAAATTTCAACATGGTATCAGAGCGTTGCAGATCATAGGAGAGCTGAAGGCACAAGCTGAAATCAGAAAATTTGCAGCAGAAACAGGTGTCCTGAGAGAAAGAGTTGTTCCTAAGCAGAGAAGGAGTGATGCAGAGGGCCTGCGTCATCAGTTCGAGTCAGAGAGAGGGCCAGCATAGAGGCATAGGAAGGCAGAAGAGGCTCACGAAGAGCCACGTCATCTTGCTTAGCTAGGTAGGAGTGACACAGTTGGTCTGAGGAGCGATTCAGCCTTGCCGAGATTGCATAGAGGAAAGAGGCTCAGTTTCTTCAGCTGCTGGGGCCTAGGGAGTTGTGGATAGATTGTGGATTGTGAAGCTGGTGGGGTGTTGTTGCTGTCGAAGCAGAACAGTATTTAATGGGACAAAACCAAGGTAGACGGAATCGCTACCTAGGCAGATTTCTAGCCAAGAAGTCCAGATCAGTGTTGCAGGAGCAAAGGGGATCAGAGAGGAGCAGTTCGACAGTTGGCAGGAGTATTTCCAGAGGGAAATCAAGACTTAGAGGGAGTCGAGGAGAGGATTTCCAAGAGGGAAATTGAGACTCAGAGGGAGTCTAAGAGAGAACTTCCAGGAGGGAAGTCGAGACTCAGAGGGAGTCGAAGAGAAGAGCGGAGATGGCAATGAACAGACTGAGGGATCAGGACAGGTTGGACGGGGCATCCAACTTTGTCATCTAGAAGGCCAGGATCCTGTTTGTTTTGGATAGACATCGCATCAAGGCCTTCGCCTTGAGAACCGTGGCTATCCTAGTTGACCCAGCTGATAACGAAAGGTATGAGGATGCAATGGCCAAGGCAAAGTGCATAATCCTTGATGGGGTCAAGGATCATGTAGTTCAGCATATTGCCGAGAAGAACACAGCAAAGGAGATGTGGGATACCTTGACGACATTGTATCAAGGCACTTCCGTGCAGAGGAAGATGCTACTGGAGAATCAGCTGCGGTCGTATCAGATGCAAAAGGGGGAGCAGATAGATCTATACCTTAGCAAGTTGCAGGAGATTTGGGACCAACTTACTTCCATAGAGGCCACGACGGATCAGGAGTTCATGGTGAGGACCGTCCTGAATGTAGTCTCCAAGGAGTGGGAGACATTTGTCCAAAGCATTTTGGGCAGAGCTAATCTTCCAGGATGGGAAGAGATGTGGGCAGCTTTTCGCCAAGAAGAGATCAAACGGTTGACCAAGGCGGGAAGTAGCAACAAAGGAGGTCAAATCAAGAAAGAGGAGGAGGATGCGGCTCTGGAATCTGCGGGACAACAGGGGAAGAGAAAGAAGAAGGACATCACCAAGATAAAGTGCTTCCCTTGTGGGGAATTGGGTCACTATGCAACCCAGTGTCCCAGGAAGAAGAATAAGGGAGAAGCTTCTGACTCCAAGGTAGCTCCGACAAAGGTGGAGAAAGAAGTCGAGACAGATGACGGCTGTGCCATGAGTGCTCATGCACCTCTAGAGAAGAGGTGGGGTGACATCAAGATGTAGTCAGGAGGACTACAGAAGATGTGGGGTAGGATCCTTGAGGTACCCAAACTCTTGGGTCATAGAGACAGTAGCAGGATGACGGATGTTGGGTAGAAGCAAGATGCGGATGGAGCGACAGAACAATGCTAGAGTGCAGTGATCTGTAGCAGCGTAGTGAAGGTTGTAGCAGTGCGAGAGGCACAAAGGTCGTTGCAGCTGTGCAGAAAGCCACAAAGGTGTTTGTAGCAGTGCGAGAGGCACAAAGTTGTCGCAGCAGAGCAAAGGCAATAGAGGGAGCATAGGATAGCAACAGAGGGAGCACAGGATAGCAACAGAGGGAGCTTCAACATCAGGAGGGCTTCTAGCCTGACAAGGATGTCAGTAGTTGGGTAGATCAGTTACTTACTTCTCAGTAACTGAGTTGCAGTGCAACAGTAGCAGTGGTAGTGCTATGGGCAGCACAATGCAGCATGATGAGAGAGAGCTGTAGTGCAGATGTAGTGTTGGGAGGAAGGACTAGCAACAACACAGATGCAGAGGGAGATGCAGTACAAATGTAGCAGTGGCAGTGGCAGAGCCATGGGCAACAGTACAGGAGGCAACAATGCAAAGGATGTTGGGTAGCAGGCCAAGCATTAGCACAGGCATTGGTGCCGGATGATCAGGGTGATGTTTAGTGGTGGAACAATACTAGAGCACATTCCTTGCTAAGAGGGAATGTTGATTTGCAGTAGCATCGGATGTGCTCTAGCCATGAAAATTGGTGGAGAGGCTAAAGCACATGAGATATCCAAGACTCAGAAATGTTTGGGGAAATTCCATCTGGTTAGAGAGATATTAAAATAATTAATATTTTTAATGGGTTCCTAAGTCTAAACTTAGGAAAATAAAAATATTAATGGGTATTAATATAAAACTGGGTGAGAAGGTTCTAAATGACATGGATCAAGCCAAATCTAATCTTAGTAGTTGATTAGAGATTTAATCTTGGCCGTTGAAGACTCAACAAAAAAAGTATAAGAGGAGGCTTGAGGGTCAGTTGGAGATACACCAAGATTGATCAGTCAGTTCGATTTTTTGGATCAGGGTTTGTTGAGAGAAATCGAACAGTGATTAGAGTTGCAGCAAGGGCAGTGAGTGCATAGCAGAGAGGCAGAGATAGTGTTGAAGGACCAGCGCAAAGGAGGCTACGCAGAGCCAATAGGAGCCATGCAGAGGGCCATAGTGACAGCGCAAAGGCTAACAGGGCCTGTGTGAGTGACGTAGAGAGTCAGAGAGCCAGCGTAGAGTAGCAGAAGGTGGACGCAGGGGGCTTCTGAGTGACGCAGAGGCCAGGAGGGCTGATGCAGAGCTTTAGAGAAGCGTCAGAGAGATTTTCGTGGAGCAGACTTGCTGAATATCTGCTTCCGAAGAGAGGTATTATTGCTAGATTGATTTCTCTATTGGGTGAGCCAGTTTGGCACCCTAGTTGTACTCAAGAAAGCTACTTAATAATAAAACCATCAGAATCACTGCACCGGTTTTCTCAAATTGGGTTTTTCCGGGGATGATTGTCCAAAAATAACGGTATCCCTTGTGTGTTTGTCTATTATTTTTAGTTGATGATCTGTAGATGGTTGAGACTACATTTGTGTTATTTTCAGTATTTATATGGTTAAATAACTTGTTAAAGGAATAAACAAGTAGGTGAAATAAACCAGATAGTGCAGGAAGAATTTCTAATGGGTTGAACTTAGAAATTTCAATAACAGAAACAAAGAGTCTCATGTGTTGAGATTTACATTTTTTGATGGATAAACATGCCGAGAATGAATTTTCAACAAATTTAAAAAAGGCAGGCCTGAATCCTGAGGCTTATAGCATAAGCCAAGATTAAGGGTCATTCCACTTTTTCAAAGGATTTCATGAAGATGATCTTAATATAAATAATGCGTGGGATTGAACACCTCACTCTTCTGTACCTTCTCAGAGTGCAATACTATTATTGAGAATGAAGTGGTTGTGGATGAATCTGATCTGTTACTAGTTGATTTTTGGAAGGATGTGTTGAACTTTCAACATGATAGTCTCAGTGAGAAATTTATATGAGGCATTCAGAAGGGTGATGGCCCTCTAACTGGTGATTAAATTGGGATCTCTGGCCTTGGGAATAAGTTCGATGATTGTCATCTCCGATAGGGATATGGTCAGCTCAGCCAATGCCAATGAATGATCGCATTCTCACTTGCACGTCACTCAATTTCTCCGGGATCATGCCCACATAAGTTCACATGGCCATCCTACATTTTTTGTTCATACCTTGTGACTTAAATACCTTCTTATAATCATTTGACAATTTTTTTTCAATGTCTGCCTGCTGGGTTAAGTTTCCCATTCGTATTTTAAGGGTCAAAACATTCTCCATGGCTTCCTTTGAGGCCAGTGCTTTCAAGAAATATTTTTGGGGCATATCCTCAGTGTTCAGCTAATGAATCTGGTCTCTCAGTTGGGCTCCCTTGGCACTTCAAATCATGGAAAAGTTCTTATGGTTCCGGAGCAGAGCTTTATGACCTGAAGATCGTTGTCAAAGGGACTGTTCTAGAGTCTCTGGCTCATTTGATCCAGCTCCTCCTTGACAGCCTTGTTACATTTCATTTGAATGGGTGTGATTTGATGCCTAAAACCTTTGAGAATGAAATAGTTCCGGTCATTGCTGCCTCCCACAAAACAATCCACCCATTTTTTCCACAAGGTTCAGCAACAAGATTCTGGAACTTTCTAATGGAGTTGAGACGACCCTGATTCTGAACATGAGATACATTGATAATATATTGAGTTCGGGAGAACACATTCTTTGAGGTGTCCAGTAGATGGAGAAATGTATTGACTGGTGGTTTGACAGGATTATCACAGTTAACACTTTTCAAGTCAAATTCTCAAGCTGTCAAAAGATAAAATATGCTGTTCTGAAAGCATAGTTCTGTTAATTCACTTGAGAACCTTCTGAAACTAGAAACACATAAACCATACCTCCAGGGAGTCATTTCTCCTGAATTTGTTAGATTCATAGAGACACAGGCCCTAAGACTAGACCAGGCTTCCTTTTCTGTTACAGAACCTAGCTGGAAGCACACCTTCTTTCTCTTCAGCAGCATCTGTAGGGATGAGCCAATGGGCATTTGGCAGCTCATTATAACGCTCTTTTTACCATAATCCTTAACATTTTGTAATTTCTTCTTGAATTAAATATTGATCTCGCATATGCTCATTCACTGAATAGGCAATGTAAGCTGCATCTAAAAAATGCGTGTTTCTGTCAGCCAGTTTATCCAACTCATTCTGCTACGAGTCTTGTACTTAACCTCTTTTTCCAAGTTGTGTGCTTCCAATTCTAAGTTGAGCAGCCCGCCCTTTTCCTTATAAATCCTATACAAACCTAACCTTCAGCATGATCTCTTGTATGTGTTAATTCCTTTATCATCAAGGGCTCCCTGGAGAGTCTTTTCTGGGAAATCATGCTATCAGTGTACATAGTCTTCTTGTGGTACTAATCAGTTTCTATTTCTTCTGAGAAGAAACCCCCTGGAGAGTTTGTTCTGGGCAATCATGCTATCTGTGTACTTAATCTTCTTCTTGAGGTACTAACTTAACAGTCTATTTTTCCCAAGAAGAAACTCCCTGGAGAGTCTATTCTGGGCAATCATACTACCGATGTACCTATCTATCAGTGTGCATTTCTCTCGAGGAGAGGAAACTCCCTAAACCAAAGCCTCCGCCTTATCCTTCACAAAGTTGAGCATTGAATATATTATTGGGCTTGCTTCGTAGCCTATCCATATCCACAGTGCTTTTTGCAGAGAAGACTGTAATTGCCTGCGATTGAAGTTGCTGGATAACCCATGTAAGTCTTCACTGTCTCATAAAGCAGAGCAGAATACTGGTAGAGCACTTCGGGGTATCAGAGCCTTAGTGCTGTGACTGTGGGTGAATAAATGAACTCTGAACACATTATAGCGCATGTAATATCTATTACACTTCTCTCTCCATCTCCTCACTTTGTATCATTTTATTCTGTTTCCGTGTCATATTGAAAATTCTTTCATTCCAATGTCGTTTTATTCCGAACCCAACTTCTTTAAATGGTTATATAAACTGATATTATCCCAGTTCCCAACATCCTCATAATTTACTGTTTAAAACCTCAATCCTCTAGTCTATCCACTTGTACTTATAGTGTAGACACCATGCTTTTGTTTGTCGTTGTATCTATCTATATTTTTCTGTTGTTCGACTTTCGTCTCTATCCACTGTGCTGCCATAGATCATTAGCATCTCTTTTTCGCTTGTTCACTCAAGTGTCAACATTCTGAACGTATTGACCAATCAACAATTTCTATCTGGGTGCCCAATTTTCATCCAGGGCCCACACTATTATGGACCTAGATAATTTAAAACGCAAGTCATGATTTGGCATAACGTCTGCAATGCAATTTCTCAGGCTCTAAAGAATCCAGGTTGAAAGATTTAGTATTAAACAATGCAATGCCGAAGATGATATTGATAACAAAAGATGATTCCTTCTGCAGGTTAGATAGCTAAACAAATTAGGTCATTTATAGATTATAGTTAAAAGTATTGCAGGAGAATTGGAACCTGAATTTTAAATGAAGCAAATTACAATGATTTTTTTCTTCACTACATTTTTATTTGTATTGGAACTATTTTTCAGTGTTCTATGGGGATGCGTCCCCTAGAGTGGGGTGTGCGCTCCTCACATTTGCCATGCATCTAAGGATGGGAGAATACTTGAAGAAATGTTTCCCCCATGTCTTCCTTTTGGAGAAACTTGGGGAGATGCAAGGGGAAACGTTTTCTCAATGTGGGGGATGCATTCCCCCAAAAGCAGTGCTTGTGGGTGTCTCCCTTCAAAAAAGGTTGGGCATCCCTTTGAATTTTGCTTGAAAACAATAACTTATAAATGGGAAAGCCTAATATTCAACCCTAAGCCCTATTAATGCTATGCAATTAATGATAATGTTAAATTCAATGTTCTCCTTTATCTTCATTTTCATCCTTACCATTAAGTAATAGGATGAAAATGAAGATAAAGGAGAACATGGAATTTAACATTACCATTAATTGACTCAGGATGTTTGAGAGTGGTCCTGACCTTGTTGGATTTCATATGGAGAAAGTGGAATTTTAGATCCCACCAAAATCCAGCAAACTTAACAATTTTCAAGATTTCAGGATTTGGGTGATTGCAATGTTTCCATTGGATTCTATCATGTATGAGGGTATGGAATTAACATTTAATCAAGAACACTAAACCCTCTATGTATGTTGATGTTGGTGGCATTGATCCCTGTGTCATGACCCTAGTAAAATTGCACCTATCGCTCAAACAAAATCCCGACTTGACTTGTTAAGCTTTTTATATCTTATTTTAATGCTTAGAGCGTGATATTGATGATAAGGATCCTAAAGTACACAATGATTTTGATGGTATGTAGGTATTTGTTGTAGCATGAAATTTTTTGGACTATAGAGGACATCTAGAGCCTCTTTGTTGATGTATTTTTGGATCGAATATGGATTATACTTGATGCTATTTTGGTTATATGCACCTTTGCTATATATATGAGAAACTTTGCGTATTTGTGTATAATGGTTAGGATTCATATGGATGCACATGAATATTTACGTTTTTTTTGTGTTTAATTTTATTCTATTGAATTTGAATATTTATGTATTTTTTGGTTGACCGATCTAGTTTGTTTGTTTGTTTGTTTGCTTTTTTTTTTGTTTCTTTGTAATTAGTCTAGTTCCCAGTTTGTAGTTGACAAGTTAGATCACCTGTCCAGTTCTAATAACTTTGGTTTATTGTCCATTGTTCATTTTTAGTTTTAACTTTTGAGTTTTGAGTGTTAACACTGACGACTTAGACCAAGTCTTTGTCTTGTTACTTTTTATTATTTTTTGAATTTAAGTAATTTCAATTTACTATTCCAGTTTTTACACTTTAATACCTGCTATTTTGCTTAGTACCAATCAGATTGTACAATAATGAATGATGAATTTAAATCAATGTATATAATAATATTTACTATTTTTATTTCATTGAATCATATTTATGATGTATGAATAAATATATTTCATTTAAATTTAAATCATATTTATATACACTGTGATGGCGGCTCATTCCCCTGAATTGCTCCAAAATTTGGGGGTGCTCCCACATTTCCCCCTATGTGGTCTCCTCGTTCCCACATCCCCATCCCAGAAACTTGGAAAGAAGAAAGAAATAAATTATTTTAACCTACACTAAGCTAAAGATAGCCTATGGTGAAACATTGTAGTTTTATCTTGTATTTATTCACTGGGAATATAGGACATTCACAGACATTAAACTAAATGCTAACTAATTTTAATTCTATTTTACAGGATGTTGCCCTTGCGACTGTGTCCATGCGGCCAATTCCTTTTGCACCAATCTTGGAGAGGATTTCTCTCACGGAAGAGAATTATGGCAGTGTAAGACGTTTCTTCATTCAAACATCTGATGATCATGTTTTGACTCCAGCTGCTCAACAGCGGTTGATTGATGCAAATCCTCCAGAACGGGTTTTCAAGATCAAAGGCAGCGATCATTGCCCCTTCTTTGCAAAACCACAATCTTTACATAAATTGTTAGTGGAAATTGCTCAGCTGGAGAAAATCTGATGGAGGCACGGATGTGATTATGGTACTTCAACTAAGGTCTTCTATCTATGCAAAGTGACAATCGTAGAACCTATCATTTTAATCTATATTGAGAAGGCAGACATGGAGATGATGCAGGCGGAGTTCGGAATTGTCTTTTGGCCAGCTGTTACTATATTGTCTTTTATATTGCTAATTCTGAGGTAGCTTTCAGAGGATCACAATGGGTTTGTACAATACTTTTAGGTACCTTGCCTAAATTTGGTATATTTGTGCATTACTCATAATAAAGTCAAATGTCGGGGGAAGCCAAACGTTTCCCTTCTGCCATTTTAGATATATCATTATTTCCCTAATTTTGTGGGTATCCTGCAAATTTCACCAATATGTTATAATTTATTATGGAACCAATGGTTTTGATTTCAAACTTAAATTTGAAGAAGAATGCAAATTCCATTACCGATCACAATGGTTTTTATTTGAAACTTAATTTGTTATGCTGAAGATTGAGGTTATGCAGTGGCGAAAAAGTTGTTCTCAGCCCATTTTTTGTTTGTATTTTTTTAGCTTGACTGTCTAGCCTTTAACCCATTAATTGGAAGGATTTTCTTTTACCTTTCTTTTCAAGCTATTTGCACAGCAGCCTTCTACTTTCTGACGTATATCTAGATTTGCACTTTATATTTGCAAGTTAGTATATCCAGATTTGCACTTTATTTGTGCAAGTTATTGAAATGTGTTTTTTTAATAGTTAAATGGCCCTTTTTTACGAGAGTGGCCCACACCTCCACATACACATTGTCATTATAGTACGTTACTATGTTCTGTTTGGGCAGCCACTAAGCGGTATCTATTTTTGTTAAATATATCCAGGACTTGCATATTAGCATAGAGGCAAACCTACTAGGTTTTGATAGGCCACTCCAACGCATTGTTGATAGACCACAACCTGATGGACCCAGTTTGCTAAAATCTTCTACTAAGACTTTGAATCTGGAATTGGATATAGGTAATTGCCTTATGTGACGAATATAATTTTCTGCAATGTGATGGAAGGCCACGCTACCTACTGTTGAAAGACCCCTCTAAATTTTCAATTATCTAAATCTCAATCTTTATTCTATTTGTAAAAGTATATGTATGCATTTCTAAATCCAGTATCACCATGCTCTTTCTTTGTCTTCCGTCTCTTTTCTCCTTTCACAGGCAATCTCTGTGTCCTTATCTCTTCTTCATAGGTAAAAAGGGAACTATATCGCTATTGAGGAAAGTGTAGAAAACTGTGCTGCAATGTTCTGGTCTTTTAGTCTAGTTCTAGGGTTCCAGATCTTAGACGGACAGAAATGGGCATGTGACGATGTAATTTACTAGACTTATAAGGAGCATATTGCCATTTAACAGAACCGTAGAAGGTAAATATGTCCTGTATATGCCTCATTTACTGAAATCATTACGCTCAGCAGTTCGCTCCTCGCCTGTATGTAAAACTGAAATACTTGCATCAAAGTGATCATGCTGTAAAGCAAAACTCAAATATAAGCTAATTTCTACCATTTATTCGGCTTGCACTGTTGTAGGTATCCCAGTCCCTATACTGAATATGTGTTGTAGGTAGTCCCGTCTGTATACGGAATATGTTAAAATCAATAATCCTTGTAGAGTTCGAAAATGTTGGTCAGAATTTTTTAGTTTTCCACTGAGTTGTCTTGCTCTGGTTACAGGAATGTAAACATTGAAGTAGTTTGACATTATGGAGTTACTATCAGCCTGCCATTACTGAGTCACTTACAAAAGTGATTAGTTGGTGGGGCATCTCTTACATTAAGTGAATGGTTAGAGGAATTGTAAAGGTATGTATGATTGATTTTGGTAGCAAAGAACATCCATTTAGCCACTAAGGAGTAATTGCTTTCGTATGAGTATATATCTTTGAGTGCGAGGTTCTAAGCCTTTGTTTTCACAACATTATATAATGTTTTGTTCAGGAAACATCTTTTTGATAAATTGTATTACAGTTTATATCATATTTTAAATTTATTAAAGCTTTTATAAATAATATATAAAATTTTAAAATTTATTTTTTATTTAAAAAAAATAATAATTAATATTTATATTATTTAATTTTTTTTTTTTTAATTTTTTTATAAAATATATATATAAGAGTACAATTTTTGAATTGTAAACTTATTTGAAAATGTAGAACTTGAAAATGGTTGGCTATATATATATATATGAAGTGCATGCTAAAGATTTGTTGAATTTTAGGCTATAACTTTATGTAGATGATTTTAATGTGAAGTTATTTGTTGTGAATGTATTGATTTTCAAGGTTTAGTCAGTGTTTTGGCTTATAATTCAAACTTAAAAACAAAATATGAATTTAATGTTTAGGATTGGTAGAACTTAATATAGGTATAAAAACTGAAATAATGACAATATGATAGACTTGCATGCAGTGAAGAATTTAGAACACAACCCAAAGCATATTTTTGACCTTGTATGTATATATAGAATACTAAAATTTGTTTTAATATCTATTTATTGCAATACATATATGCATTTTAACTTTGTATTTGTTTATCATATACAAAAAAAGCTCAGGGTTATTAACTTTGTATTTGTTTATCATATACAAAAAAGCTCAGCGTTTTAACTTTGTATTTGTTTATCATATACAAAAAAGCTCAGCGTTATTAACTTTGTATTTGTTTATCATATAAAAAAAAGCTCAGCGTTTCTCTTCCTTTAGTTACATTTAAAATACCTTTCACCTAGTTAGTTTTCATCAAAATTTAAACTACTTTTCCATTTATTAGTTTATATATATATATATATTTTTTTTTTTCAGATTTAATCCATTTGAAAACAATTCAGATTATACTACGTGATTTTAACTACTAATATCAGATGTTAAATGGATTTAAGCGAGTTATGCTGTTATTTCTAAGCAAAAGATTCGGTTTCTTTGCTAAAAAATTACATATCAACTCTTTTTCTTTCAGATTTGGGTTTGGATCAAGAAATATCTGAAGTTAGATCTTAGGATTTTGTGAACCATAATGTATTAAGCTTGTCTTTCAGATTAATCACATCAATATTATTTGGTCAACGTTTTGAACTAGCTTATGTGGTTCATCCTTAGGACAAAGGTGAAAAAATCCAAAGATCATAATGAATAAATATAAAAAATGCATAGGGATCAAAATTAGCCGTTAGAAACTAGTCGTTAGAAAATTAGTTATTTAATTAATAAAATTAATATATCTTTATTTTTAAAATCCATTCAAACGACTAATTGTTATAAAATTAATGGTTAATTATAAATATTTACTTATATAATAATAATAATAATAACCCATAAAGGAATTATTATTTAATAAAATAAAAATGATCGAGTCAAAACATATTAATAATATAAATTAATAAATCAATGAATGGAATAATAAAAAATATATTAAGTTATTATATATATTTTTATTTATTACTAATCTTTAGATTATTATCTATGATTTTTTTTGACTAACTTTATTTTTATTTCATAAATAAATAAATCAATAATTATATAAAAACAAATGTAATATTTAAGAAATTATTTAAAAGTAAAATATTTACCAATAGTTAAAAAAAAAATCAAGATAAAACAGTTGGAATCGAGCTCGCTCTTAATTTCCACCCATAATCTCTATTGAGATTTTTAGCATGTTTCTCAATCTCAATAGCCTCTCTTAGCTTCCTATGGTGGAAATGATCATCCGTGGCAATGACCTTCGCCTCCTCAATACAAACATGGTGGTTATGTTTCTTTGCATGCTCTGTAAAAGCTTTGGAGCGAGATTGGTTGTGCCTGATGTTTGCAACATGCTCTTGGATTCTCTGTTTAATAGAGCGGCCAATCTCCCTAATGTAGGGAATTCCACATGAACATGGGATTGAGTAGACACTTTTCATGTCTTTGGGGTCAATAAAGTCTTTAACTGATATGAGATAATTTCTAATGGTATTAAGGGGCTTGAAAGTGGATGAGACATTATTCTTTTTCAGAATATGGGTAATCTTGTCAGTAGTCCCCTGGATAAACGAGAGTTGCACCTTAGAGATTGGGTCTTCACTAGGAGGCTTAACCCTCGACTCTTTACGGGCTCTTTGGAAAGCCTTGAGGCCTTGAGACCTGCTATAGCCATTATTTTCAAAAACTTTAAGAAGATGAGATTTTTCTTCTTCAAGGTGCATCTCATCTGAAATTCTTAAAGCACGGGTGGCTAGAGTACTAAGAACCCCTAGCTTTTGCACTGGAAAATGATGAGAACTGGAATGAAGATATTGCTCTGTGTGCGTTTTCTTGCAAAAGACTTGGTGAGAAACAAAACCATCATTCATCCTGGATAGAAGGATGTCTAAGAAAGGAAGACACCCATTCACTTCAACCTCCATTGTGAATTTGATAGAGTCTGATTGAGAATTAAGATGGTTAAGAAACATATCCATTTTTTCGCGACCGTGAGGCCAAACGACAGAAGTATCATCGGCAAACCTCTTCCATTTCTTAAGGTGAAATGGCGCTGAAGCCAAGGCCTTAGCCTCAAAATCCTCCATGAATAAGTTAGCAACGATAGGGGAAAGAGGAGAACCCATTGCTACCCCACAGGTTTGTTCAAAGAACTCACCTTGAAAACTAAAGAAAGTAGAGGTGAGGCAAAGGCCAACTAATCTGGCAGTGTCATTGTTAGTGATCTTATTTATGACATCAACGGCCTCTTGAATAGGAATACATGTATAAAGGGAGACAACGTTGATGTCATAAATAAGATCATTGACAATGACATTGCGAAATTAGTTGGCCTTTGCCTCACCTCTACTTTCTTTAGTTTTCAAAGTGAGTTCTTTGAACAAACTTGTGGGGTAGCAATGGGTTCTCTTCTTTCCCCTATCATTGCTAACTTATTCATGGAGGATTTTGAGGCTAAGGCCTTGGCTTCAGCTCCATTTCGTCATAGGAAATGGAAGAGGTTTGTCGATGATACCTGTGTCGTTTGGCTCACGGTCACGAAAAATTGGATATGTTTCTTAACCATTTTAATTCTCAATCATACTCTATCAAATTCATAATGGAGAACAATGTAAACTTTGAAACGAGAACTATAAACTCAAAATGGGAACTCTACCCAAAAAAAAAAAAAAAAACATGAAAAACAATGTTAAAAACGAAAACTGTTGACGCTGGAATAACACTTTTTCTTTTCTAGGGTAAATTTTCAACATGTTTTAAAAATGGCAGTTAAAACCAATTTTTTGTGCAAAAATTATGCGAAAAAACACCTTCAAAACTAAAAGTGTTAATGCTAGAATAACACATTTTTTTTCTAGGGTAAATTTTCAACATTTTGAAATAATGGTCTAAAAGATACATTAAAATTTCAAAAGAATAATGAAAATATAAAATAAAAAATAAAAACAAAAATTAAAACAATGAAAAAAAAGAAAAGAAAGAAGAAAATTAGCAAAAGGTAAATAAAAATATATATTAAAAACAAAACATAAAATAAAATAAAAAAATCGATAAAAAAAAACTTATATAAGATAAGAATTAAAAAATTAGAAAGATATAAAGAAATAAATAATAAGAAAAACATATTTAAAAAAAAAAAACCATTTTTTTTATAATCTAGTAAACCATAAAAAAGAATTGGAAAACAAAAAAAACAAACAAAATTTAAAAAAACTATAAAATTAAGTAAGTAAAAGTAGAAATTTTTTAAAAAGCATTAACAAAAACTAAAAAAAAATTAAAAACAAACTAGATTAGAAAGAGTTAGAAAATTAACAATTTTTTTTTAAACTATTAAAATTAAGATTAAAACCATTTTAAAAAACCCTAAAAAAACAAAAATATGCTGAAATTAAAAAAATTAAAAAACCCAAAAAATAATTAAAATTTAAAAAATATACATATTTGCATCTTAAAAAAAATAAAAAAAACATTTAAAATTAAAAAAACCAATATATTTTTTATTTAAAAAAAGAAGAAGACAACATTTCAAATTTTATATTAAAAAATTTAAAATTAAAATTTAATATTTAATATTTAATATTTGGATTTCACATTGATTTAGAATTTAAAATTTCAATTTAGAAAAATAAAATAAAAAAAAACATTTAGAATTAAAAAAAGCTAAATATATTTATGTTTTTTTTTTAAATAACATTTAAACTATTTTAAAAATATATATTTTACAAAATATATAAAATTAAAAAAAAACATTTATTTATTTATTTATTTTTTAAATACAATTAATATATTTAACTTTTTTTTTTTTTTTTTGATCGACTACCACTCGACCACCCGTTGGGGTGGCTATCTGATTCTCGAAATCAGATAGCCACCCCCACGGGCGGTTGGGCGGTCGCTAGCCGATTCTTAGAATCGGATAGGCACCCTCACGGGTAGCCGAGCGATGGCTATCTGATTCCGAGAATCAGATAGCCACCCCCATAGGCAGTTGGGCGGTGGCTATCCGATTTAGCCACCACCACGGGCAGTCGGGCAGTGGCTATTTGATTCTCAGAATTGGATAGCCACCATCGACCGCCGGTGGGGGCGCTACCCTAGGTGGCGGACCTGTGTGCATATATGTTTTTTAATGTTTTAATCGTAAATATATGTTTTTTTTAAGTTTTAAATGTTTTTTATTTTTTAAAAATCGAAAATATATGTTTTTTTTTTTTTTTAAATGCAAAACATATATTTTTATTTTATTTTATTTTATTTATTTTTATTTTTATATTTATTTTATTTTTTTGGAGTATATTTTGGTTTTTTTTCTTTTTATGATTTTAATCTTGATTTAATAGTTTTTTAGATTTTTATTGCTTTTTTATTTTTTATTTTTATTTTTTAATTTTTAATCTAGTTTGTTTTCATTTTTTTTGGTAGTAGTTTTTTGTTAATTTTTTTTTAGTTACTTAATTTTATAGTTTTTTAATTTTTTTTTTTTTGTTTTTCCAAATCTTTTTATGGTTATATATATATATATATATATACAAATTTTTATGTTTCTTTTGTCATATATATATATATATATATATATATTTTTTTTTTATTTATTGTAAAAAAATTGACATAAAAAATATTTAAAATGTAAAAAAAATATAACATTTAAGAAAAATATCCACATTTATTACATTAAAAAATTTAAAGTGTTAAAAATTGTTAAATTTAGAAAATAATTATTTATATTTCATACGTTATAAAATTTAAACTCAAAAAATAGGTCTTTTAAAAAAAGAACTCAAAAAATAGGTCTTTTAAAAAAAGGGCTTAATGCAGAATCACCATTTTTTTAAATCAGCGTGCAAATCACTAACATTCTAAGACGTAATGTACATAAAAAAAATTTAAAGTGCCAAAAACTATGCTCTAAAAAAAATATGTGTATTGTGCATCACCCCTTTTCAAAATCGGGTCACTTTTTTGCTATCTCCACGAAACGGGTAATAGTACCAGTTCTCGTTTCAAAGTTTACATTGTTGGAGGTTGAAGTGAATGGGTGTCTTCCTTTCTTAGACATCCTTCTATGCATGATGGATGATGGTTTTGTTTCTCACCAAGTCTTTCGCAAGAAAACGCACACAGAGCAATATCTTCATTCTAGTTCTCATCATTTTCCAGCGCAAAAGCTAGGGGTTCTTAGTACTCTAGCCACATGTGCTTTAAGAATTTCAGATGAGATGCATCTCGAAGAAGAAAAATCTCATCTTCTTAAAGTTTTTGAAAATAATGGCTATAGCAGGTCTCAAGGCCTCAAGGCTTTCCAAAGAGCTCGTAAAGAGTCGAGGGTTAAGCCTCCTAGTGAAGACCCAATCTCTAAGGTGTAACTCTCGTTTATCCAGGGGACTACTGACAAGATTTCCCATATTTTGAAGAAGAATAATGTCTCCTCTACTTTCAAGCCCCTTAATACCATTAGGAATTATCTCAGATCAGTTAAAGACCCTATTGACCCCAAAGACATGAAAGGTGTCTACTCGATCCCATGTTCATGTGGGATTCCCTACATTGGGGAGACCGGCCGCTCTATTAAACAGAGAATCCAAGAGCATGCTGCAGACATCAGGCACAACCGATCTCGCTCCTCAGCTCTTACAGAGCATGCAGAGAAATATAAGCACCATGTTTGCATTGAGGAGGTGAAGGTCATTGCCAGGGTTGATCATTTCCACCATAGGAAGCTAAGAGAGGCTATTGAGATTGAGAAACATGCTAAAAATCTCAATAAGGATGATGGGTGGAAATTAAGTAAGCGCTCGATTCCAACTCTTTTATCTTGTTTTTTTTATTTTTGTTTTTTGTTATGATAAATATTTTACTTTTAGATAATTTCTTAAATATTACATTTGTTTTTATATAATTATTGATTTATTTATTTATAAAATAAGAATAAAGTTAGTAAAAAAATAATAATTCATATATAATAATATAAAGATTAGTAATAAATAAATAATATATATAATAATTTAATATATTTTTTATTATTCCATTTATTGATTTATTATTTATATTATTAATATGTTTTGACTCGATCATTTTTATTTTATTAATTAATCATTTCTTAATGGGTTATATATATAACAATTAATTTTATAACAACTAGTCGTTTGAATGGATTATAAAAATAAAAATATGTTAAATTTATTAATTAAATAACTAATTTCCTAACAGTTAGTTTGTAACAACTAATTCTAATCCCTAACGCATCCTTGCTATTTATTCATTAGGATCTTTGGATTTTTTCACTTTTGTTATGAGGATGAACCACATTCGCTGGTTCAAAATGTCGAACAAATAAAACTGATGTGATTAATCTGAAAGACAAGCTTACTAAAATATCTGAAGTGTCATGTCAAAATAATCAATTATAAGGATTGTTAGTGAGTGTGCTGCTAGCGAGCTTCAATACCCTTTAGTTTTGATCTCCAAAATATAAGTGTTAGGGAGAACCCTAGAAAAGTTGTTCTAATTTCCAAAATATAAAATTGTTGTGGCAAATCCCTAAACAAACTGTTTCTTTTTGCAACAAAAACCTAGATAACCTGTTATGATCTCGGGCGCAACTGTACACTAGTTTCGAAACACAATCCATCTTTATTGAGAACATGCAATACACATATCAAAGGATTATCAATATACCCATTTGATAAATCTTTGGGTAGTAGAGATATCAGAGCAATTCGTAGCCTTTCTTCTTTATTCCTTGTATCAATATACCCATTTGATAAATCTTTGGGTAGTAGAGATATCAAATCAACTCCTAACCTTTCTTGTTTGTTCCTTGCTTTGAATTTTGAGTTTTGGGATGGAATATATAAGTGTGTGTGTAATGTCTAATGGAACAAATTATGTGTAATTGTTCGAAGTATAATTGAGCCAACTTGTAAGTTTTTTTAATTATTTATTATTAAGATTTTTAAGGTAATGTTAGATAAGCTCATGACAACATCTCCTTTGTATTGTATTGTTGAGTGCCTCTTGGTGCAATTAAAAATAATCAACATTACATTCTTCTTCATGTGCTTGTAACATATATAAATAAAATTTATTAACCATTTAAAAATATCCAACTATATAGATCCTAAAGTGAATAAAAAAATTATTTACAATAAATAAAAAATTGAAGAAATCCTCATTCCTTCCTTTTTTCTCTTTCTTCTTTTTTGACCTTAATCCATTCCCCGACAAGAGTTTCATAGCAACCATCTGTAAGGTGGTTTCTTAAGGCCAAAAGTGCCTGCTTCTTATCTGATTTGGAACTCTTTGCCATAAGCTCTCATCTTCCTCTTGTTAAACAATCCATACTTACCATGACCTTGGGAGGGTTAAGGGAAAGGTGTTTATCCTCTTGATTCTACTTGAGAGTGGTTTCCTTCATTCAAATTTTTAGGACCAACATTTTCATCCTTATCTAGTTTTGAGTGTTTTTTTGTCAATCCTCATCTTTTCCATCTAGTTCATTGGACTTCCGTTGCTTAAGATATTATTGGTTCTTTGTCTTTAAGTTGGACCCTTTCTTTCTTTCTTATAGGATGGGGTCAACCTAGTGGACAAGTATCATGAGGTGACTTGCTTGTTGACAATTGTGATGCCAGAAAGTTGTAGTCTCATAATCCAGAATTTGAGTCCCCTTGTAATTTTCCCATTTGAGAGTCCTTTTATCTGCTAAACTTTTACTAAGATCTACTTTAATAAAAATATGAGCATATGTGGCTAATGCCACCTTAGCTATTTCAACCTTCATTTAAATATTACTCCTTGAAATATTTCGAATGTCCTCCAAAATTGGTAAATGCTAAAATTGTAATGGCAAATTGGGCAAACGAACCCATACATGCATTTTGACATTGAAAGAGTGTTAGGGTCAAGTTTTGGAAATCATAACATTCTAAACAATCCCACTCTTATCCCAAACTAGTGTCCATCCTCTATCACTTTTTGTTAAACATCATGATTGGAAATATAGGGAGTAAAACATCCCTTAGAACAAAGTGATCAATTACACTCATTTGTTCAGTCATTATGTGTCCACTCATACAAACATGTAGTAGGCCAATAACCATTAAACCTATAAATGTCTACTTTATTTTTTTAATAGTTAGAGTGGATATAATTGACTTCTTGTGAATATATTTCCAACAACGACACCCCTTATAACTTGCCCATTATATATGCACTAGGCATAGAGAGATTTAGATAAGAGGGAATGAATGATTTATTTTTGACACATCTTAGAAGAAGGGTTTGGATAATAAGGCTACTCCCTTTACTCCACACAATCTGATAGCCAAGTAAAAAGCAGGATCCTTGACAATGCCATATATATAATAAGCTAATTTTCAAGCTACTAATCTTCATAGATGAAGTGATGAGATGCCACGAGGTTTCCTACTTTGTCTTGATGATTATCCTTGAGAGAAACAATTCAATAAGAAGAATTTCCCATAAGAGAAATGGATTTCCTTTTGATAGTTCTCACAAAATAATGATATCACTTCTCACAATAATGACCTAGATTTGAGAAAACATGCTGACCCACAGGGAATGTGAGAACCGTCCATATTTAACTCTATGCTGTTAAGGATGTGCCAAACAAATGAATATTTTTCTGACCCAAGCTCTAGCCTCCTTAGGCTTAACTATCATTTTCCATTTGACTAACGGAATGCTCTCACTCCCCTTGCATCTTGACGAAATAAATCTAAATAAAATAATCTTTCTAACTTTATAATAGAACGCCTTTTGGAATATGAACCTAGGATACAAGAACACATGAAGAGCTTCAAGTGTTGACTTCACCAAAGTTAGCCTCCCACCAATTGGCAATAATTTGTTACACAAAGTTTTTATTCTGCCCTTAATTTTCTCCAACTACTACATCTGGTCTAACTTTTATAACCATTAAGATTTAATTACTGAAAACAAAAACTATTAAATTAATCTCTAGTTTTTAAACTAACAACAATTAAGGTTTTTTCTATCACCATACGAAAAAGAGATTATGACATCGAAGAGAGATAAATTTGTGTAGGATAGTTACAAATGTTGATGATACATATCAATCAGAGTTATGATGCATCATCTAAATTGAAAATTTGTGCCTCGAGCTTTGTATGCTTTGCATTTCTCCTTTATGTTCGCATAATTCAAGTATAAAATTATGATCCATGTTGAGAAATCAATGTATGTAGTTATTAGGTTTTTGATTCCTCTTTTCTGGATAATTACTTGTGATATGTGTTGGCTTCTTTACTTCTTTATTATGTCGTCTTTAATCAGGAAATTACCAAATAAAAAATGCATGAATATCACAAGAACAAGAGACACAAGATGCAGTCACTTAGCTAGGGAAAAACCCCTCTCTAGGGGAAAACCCAGTAAAACTCTTCTTCAATAATCGAACCAAGTCAAAATGAGACAATCCAAGACCTTTTGACCTAGACAAAGACCTCCAATCACCAATTCAACTATCCTTCCAAGTAGATAGATTATGTCAAAGTCAATGAGAGTAACTTCCGTCAAAATTACTTCAACCTGGACTTTCGCCCCCCTGCAACTCAGATTTTCAGACTTGTAATCACTGTAGAAATTTCGGCCCTTGCAACTTGCCCAGAAACCCTAGAAAACTCACATACTTGAGAGAGACATGCGTAAAAAACTTCAATTTGATCTTTCTTTGATTTATTCTTCCTTTCCCTTGACTTCACATTCCTTTTTCTTGCTCTTGTACTGGAGATCGAACCTATGGATGAATGAATTCCAAATAGGTCGAGCTCTTCTTCTACTTAAACTGCTTCCACAGGGTCAAATAACCCTAATCTGGGCCGACCTCTTCAAGGCAGGGCCGACTTGGTGAGGAGGTGATAAATTCGGTCATATGTCAGAAGTGTTTCTGAGATATGGGGAATTAACGGAACCAAGGAAGGTCAGTCAAGTCCCTCACCCTAGCATGAAAATTGGCGAGCCTATGATGGGAAGTACCGACCAAGAGTGGGCATTCGTCGAGCTGTAGCAGTCAGAATAGGGAGGGGCAAGAATTTCTTACTGTCAAGGGCAGAACCAAGTCAGTGAAGCTTTCGAAGAAATTTTGTCTCGGAGCGCTGGAGCTCATCAGATGAGCGGAAGTGTACCCATCAAGGGGCGTTCCAATTGGGCCCTCAAGGTTCTGTTTCGCAACACGAATATCCCGTTTCTTTAGCGACAATGGAAATCAAATCAAATCAACGAAATGATATGAAATCCACTCGTATCATACCCTCCCGTCCTACCTTCTGTTACTCACTTCATCTTGCCCGATGTCCCATTTTGCGCCCCCTGCCTTGGGGAGACAGATGACTCGTATCGAAACCCATGCCCTATTCATCTGTAGCTGCCCCCAAACTCTTGAAGACCCGCTAAACTAAAAAATAATTTTCTTTACAAGATACAAAATCCCAAGAAGGGTCTAATAAATATGACAGTGACTCTTATAACTCAAGAGAAACCCTAGAATCCTATAATGGAGGCTTTGACCTAATAAATAAATAAAATGAGCATGAAACCCGTGCTTGAAAATAATATTCTTTTTCTTCTTTTTCAATTTTACAATAAATACACGATGAAAAAATATAATAACAATTATGAAGATCGACCATAGTTATATTTTCAACACTCCCTCTTAACTAGGGAGGTATTCATAATTATTCTAATAGGTACAAGGATATACTCAAATTGACATTGTTTACTAAAGAGTTACAACATTTGCAATCCTGGGGATACCCTAACTGCCAAGGTATCCACACAATAGGGACTAAGGTGTCATCTAGGCATTTTCCACTATAGGTACCATCAAGCTACAACCATTGCATCCATCCAACAAGATGTAGATACCATCTAGGCCTCCATGCACTGACACCAACCCTTACAGGGATTGAGGTATCAACACTAAAATGGAGCTCTAACCAATACCCTCCCTCTAGGAACTAGAAATCAACTGAGATCTCAATTAAACAGTCCATGATGTCCTCCCAAGTACCAATATGCAGAGAATTTTATGGTACATCATCTCTCCCTCTCTACCAAATCAGAGATATCCACTAATCTGAGCATGCTCCTAAAATAAACTACTTGTTGGGAATAAATTTCGTCAACACATCAACTACTTGTTCATCTGTTGGCACGTACTGTAGCTTCATGACCCCATCTTGAACCAAAATTCTAATGTAATGATACTTATTTTTAATATGCTTAGTTCTAGCATGGAACACGGGGTCCTCAAACATCTTGATGTTTCTTTGATTATCACAATTTATAACTGTGGGATCCAAGGGCCCTCCAAACAAATATGATAGAAGTTTCCTTAACCAAACTGCTTCTTTTCCAACTTCACAAGCAACAACATATTCAACCTCAACACTACTCAAAGCAACTGAATCTTGTTTACGACTCATCCAAGAAATCATAGCGGATCCCAGACTAAAACAACCACCAATAGTGCTTCTTCCATCCTTCTCACTGGCACCCCAATTTGAATTGGTGAAACCTGTTAATTTGATCTCCTTTCCATCATATTTTAGACAATGATGAATATTCTCACACAAATACCTCAAAATATGCTTGAAAACTATCTAATGATCACGACGTGAATCCAACTGAAATTGAATTAGAACATTCACTGCATAACATATATCGGGTCTAGTATTCACCAAATACATCAATGAGCCAACCAACTGACGATAACATGTAGGATCAATGAGGCTAGAATCTGAACTTTTCAATTTCTTTAAATTTGTTATCATTGGAGTTGTCATAGGCTTGGAATCCATCATACCAAACTTTTGTAGAATCTTGATGATATACTTTCCTTGACTAACATAGATTTCTCTGGATTTTTGCCAAACTTCGAAGCCCAAATAGTAATACATAAGTCCTAGATCTTTCGTTTTAAATTCTGCTGCCAACATTTTTTTGCATTCTTGAATTCTATGCTCCACACCTGTAATGAGTAAATCATCCACATATAATAGAATAATGACTAGTTCATTCTTTACTACTTTTATGTAGAGATTTGGTTCTGCGGATATTTTAGCAAATCCAGTCTTTAAAATATATGCATCCATTCTAGCATACTAAGCTCTAGGTGCTTCTTTCAAGCCATATAGAGATTTATTTAACTTGTAGACGTGAGATTCCTTGCTATGTATCTCAAAAGCTTCTGGTTGTTCAATGTACACTTCTTCGTCTATGGTCCCATTTAATAAAGTTGTTTTGACATCCATCTAGTGGATGTTCCATCCCATAGTCGCCGCTAAAGAAATCAAGGATCTAATGCTAATGTACCTGGCTATCACGAGCAAATGTGTCTTCGTAGTCCACTCCTTCCTTTTGAGAGAAACCCCTTGCTACGAATCTTTCTTTGTATGTATCTATGCTCCCATCAACTACATGTTTGATTTTGTAGATCCATTTAGAGGTGAGAAAAAACTTGTCACTAGGTCTAGGAACGATTTCCCAAACTCCATTCTTCATGATTGATTGACATTCTTATTGCATGGATTTCTTCCATTCATCGTGATGACCGACTTGATAAAATGTGGTTGTTTCTGCTTCAATTAGTTTTGACATATAAGTTGCACGCCGTTGAAAAATGTTTAACTATGTTCACTCTTCATAAGTATGAAATATATTCTTGTAAATTATAAAATGAAAAGAAAATGTTAGTATTGGAGCATGGGTTTCATGCTCAAGTTCTTTTATTTTATAGGCCAAGCACTCATTGAGTGCTTCTAGGGTTTGTCCTAGGTCGAAGAGTCATTGTCATATAATGAAAAAATATTTTTGTCCTTAAAGTGTCGAAATTCCCTCCAAGATCAAGTTAGCCTAGAAGCTGTCAACTTTGCCTAATTGAAGATCCACGTCTACCCCTTAAAGAGGCCTATATAAAGAGAGAAAATCGTCCTCCAAAGAATTACTCACTCATCTCTCATTCTATGTGAAGAAGAGGTTGAAGGAGAGGACGAAGAAGAGGTCGAAGGAATTCAAATTGTCTGGGCTAGTACTCTCTCCCACATGCAAGAGAAGCTAGGGTTTCTGCGCAAGGGTCAACTCTAGTTCGATCTTGGAAGGAAGAGAGGAAAGAAATCAAATGAAGGTCACTTAGGGAATATCTCTAGCCCTAAGTCTCAAGGAAAGGCAAGCGAAAGGAAGAGGAAGGCCCTAAGAAGAAGATCAGAGTTTTCTAGTGTGGCAGCAACAGCCGCAACAATTGCCGAGGAGACAAAATTTCGGATCTGCAGTAGGAGGTTGAAGTTCTTGCAGCAGGAGGCCAAGCTAGTGGTTGATCTTGATCTTGATCTTGGAGGTTATTTGTCTGAGTCACAAGGTCTTGGTATTCATCAATTGAAGGATCTATAAGAAGAGAAGAGATTTAAGGTTTTTTCCCTCAAGAGGAGGGGTTTTGGCCCTGGCTTGCAACCTATATACCATGTCACTATTCTTATTGTTTTGGTAGTTGTTTGATGTATCTCATCTTATAATAATAAGGAACAAAGCTAATAAGGAAAAAGGTAACAAAAAAAGTTATCAAGTTAAAGAGAATTAACATATTCATTGCCCTATTGAGTTCTTAACATGGTTTCAAAGCCAAGTTTGGCAAAGGGCATCATGAATATCTCCTCTACAATGAAGAAGTTAATCAAGAAGTGTTCCAAGATAGCAAGCCATATCAAGGAAGGTATCAAGAAGCCATGCCGTCTCTTATTTTCTTCAAAGAAGGTATCAATCAAGGAAAAGGATGAAGGTATCTTCTCGGCTCTCTCTGGCACATTCCAAGATGAAGACATTTGGGTAATTGATAGTGGTGCGTCAAGGCACATGACTGACCATTCCAAACAATTGAAGACCTTATCAAAATTAAAATTCACTTATTCAGTGGAACTTGGAGATAAAAAGAGCTATCCCGTAAAGGGTATTGGATTGACCTCTATAAAGTTGGAGAATGGAAGCAACATACACGTCAACAACATCCTATTTGTTCCAGGTTTGCATAAGAACTTACTTTCCATTTCAATTTTAGAAGATAAGGGTGATAGAGTATATTTCATTGATAGAAGGGTTGTTGTATGGAGTAAAGACTCAAGTATAGAACAAGTTAAAGTCATTGGAATTCGAGAAGGAAGACTCTACAGACTGATATCTCCTGGTGCCCAAGCCCCAGTTCACATTGAAATTAGGCTGTGTGAACTCTAGCATAGAAGATTTAGTCACCTACATTTCAATATCCTTCCAACTCTAAGTTCCATAGTAGATGGAATAGCTGAACTGAAGGAAGATCATAAAGGAGTATGTAAGGGATGTGCATTGGGTAAGAATACCAAGAGACAATTTGGAAGAAATGCTTCACGGTTAAAAGAAATATCGGATCTCATTCACTCTGATGTATGTGGACATATGAATCCTAAATTGCTTGGAGGTCATCTATATTATGTCACATTTATAGATGATCATTCAAGAAAGACTTGAGTTTACTTAATGAAAACCAAGGACAAAGTATTTACAAAATTTCAAGAATTCAAAGTTGAAATGGAGATCCTTACAGAAAGAAGAATCAAGATACTAAGATCTGATAATGGAGGATAATATACATCCAAATAGATTATAACATTCTATAAAGAGTCTGGGATGAAGAGGGAGATGATAGTCCCATATAATCCCAAGAAAAATGGAGTTATAGAACAGAAGAATACATCCATTAAAGAAAGTGTAAAAGCAATGTTACACGATCAGGATCTACCTAAGTTTCTATGTGGAGAAGCCACGAAGAAAACTGTTTACATTCAAAATCGAAGTCCCCACAGATTCCTAGACAACAAAAATTTGGAGGAAGTGTTCATTGGAAAGAAGCCATCTGTAGATCATCTCTAGATATTTGGTTGTCCTGTATCTATTCATATACCAAAGGACAAAATAAAGAAGCTAGATCCATCAGGAATGAAGGGAACATTTTTTGGGTACAACAACTCATCAAAAGCCTATAGGATCTACATAAAAGAAGGACATCACATAGAATTCAGTCGTGATGTCATATTTGATGAAAGCATAGCATTCAATAAATTAAAGGAACTTTCCATAGACTCTGATGATTAAGAAATTTTGGTATTTGAGGAAGAATTTGACAAGGGAGTAGAAGAATCACACCATGAAGAAGAAGGTCCTAGTGAGCCTGTTCAACCTGTGGTCTTCCTTGAAACAAGGGAAATACCTAATAATTGAAATCTACACTACTTGATGCAGAAGGTCATGGGGAAATGAAAGGATCATTTAGAGAAAGCAAGAATCCCAAGAGATATTATGGGTATGTTGCATACATGACAAAACTAATAGAAGAAGAACCATCCAGTTTTGAAGAGGCTGTAAATAATAAAGAATGGAAATATGCCATGAATGAAGAGTATCAATCTATAATAAAGAATGGAGTCTGGGAGATCATACCTAGGCCCAAAGACAAATCTGTGGTAACTTCCAAGTGGATCTACAAGATCAAACATGTGGAAGATGGAAGTATAGAAAAGTATAAGGAAATATTTGTGGCAAGGGGCTTCTCTCAACTAGAAGGAATTGACTATAAGAGACATTTTCTCCAACAATAAGATATACACCGATTCATTCACTAGTCTCTCTAGCAGCATCGATGGGATGGAACATCCACCAAATGGATGTCAAGACTGATTTTCTGAATGACACAATAGATGAAGAAGTCTATATAGAGAAATCCTTGGGATTTGATGTGGAAGATAGGAAGGCATATGTTTTCAGATTGAAGAAAGAATTATATGGCCTCAAGCAAGCACCAAGGGCATGGTATGCTAGAATGGATGCATACCTGCAAAGAATAGGCTTCACAAAAAGTTCTTCTGATCCAAACCTTTATATCAAGGTTGTAGATGGAGAACTTGTAATCATTCTTTTGTATGTAGATTATCTTCTCTTGATAGGTGTAGAAGGTTGAATTGAATAATGTAAGAAGAAACTAGGAACAATATTTGACATGAAGGATATTGTGATGATGCATTATTATTTGGGATTAGAAGTTTAGCAAGGACCTGATGAATTTTATTTGGATTAAGGAAAGTACGTGATTAAGATGCTGAAGAGGTTTGACATAATGGACTGCAAACCTATGACCACTCTGATGATCACAAAATTGAAGAGACTAAGGAGTTTTGAATCAATCCCTGTGGATTCTTCCAAGTATAGACAACTTATTAGCTCACTGATGTACTTGGTGAATAATCGACCAGACATATGCTTTGCAGTAAATGTTCTCATTCAATTATAAGTGGAGCCAAAGCATGATCATTGAATAGAAACAAAAAATGTTCAGAGATATATGCGAGGAACCATCCACTACTGTTTGAGTTGTGATAGAAGGAATGATGTCCAACTGATTGGATATACAGATTTCGACTGGGGAGACAGTGAGCAAGATGGAAGGAGCACTACATGAGGATGTTTCAGTTTGGGATCCTCCATGGTTTCATGGATGAGCAGAAAGAAAGACACAATTTCTTTGAGTAGTGTTGAGGCTAAATATGTTGCAGCCTGTGAAGTAAGAAGAGAAGCAATATGGTTGAGGAAGCTTCTATCCAACCTGTTTGAAAGACCGATGAACCCTACAATGATACTTTGTGATAAAACTAGTTGTATACGTTTGTATGAAGATCCAATGTTTCATGGAAAGACAAAGCATAGAAAAAACAAGTATCGCTATATTCAAGAGATAGTACAAAATTGTGTGCTACAACTACAATATATATCCACTGATGAGCAGGTAGCTGATATATTGACAAAGTCACTTTCGAACAAGAAGCTTGTGTACTTGAGAGGAAATCTTGATTTGGTTGATGTATCTTCCCTAATTGAGAGGGAGAGGTAGACACTACATTCTTGTCTTTACTTGGGAATAAAGAATTGAGGATTGGGTAACCATCTGGCATTCGATACTCTTTGAGAATGTGGTAGGGAATTCAAGGCAAGAGTAGTCGTGGATCAATATTCTTTTAGGACTAGTTATCCAAGATAAGAATAGTCCAAATAAGGTCATTCTCGGTGAACACCCGGGTGGAGTATATACCTTGAGAGACAATGGTGATGGTATCTATAAATCATTGGTCTCTCCAACATTTTACTATGATCTTGTGGAGAGATAGAGATGTTAGTCAAGGCCTTGCTATGTGACAATGCTGGTTAATATGATGCTAAACAGATAGGTTACCAATTCGACTCTTTTTATGAGATCTCTTCAGATTGAGAATGACCATGTACCTCTTATAAATACCTCCCTAGTTAAGAGGAAGTGTTGAAAAATGTGTAACTAGGTTTGGTATTCATACGTATGAAATGTATTCTTGTAAATTATAAAATGAAAATAAATTACTATTATTGGAGCATGGGTTTCATGCTCAAGTTATTTTATTTTATAGGTTAAGAACCCATTGAGTGCTTCTATAGTTTGTCTTAGGTCTAAGAGTCATTGTCATATAATGAAGACCGCAATGGGCACATTGTATCTTATAAATATTTTTATTGTGTCTTTAAAGTGTTGAAATGTCCTCCAAGATCAAGTCAGCCTAGAAGCTATCAAGTGAGCCTAATTGAAGAGCCATTCTACCCCTTGAAGAGGCCTATATAAAGATAGGAACTCATCCTCCAAAGAATCACTCACTCATATCTCATTGTATGAGAAGAAAGGAAAAAGAAGAGGTTGAAGGAGAGGATGAAGAAGAGGTCTATGGAAGTTAACATGTTTGGGCTGGTACTCTCTCCCACATGCAAGATGAAGCTAGGGTTTTTGCGCAAGGGTCATCTCTAGTTCAATCTTGGAAGGAAGAGAGGAAGGAAGTCAAGTTAAGGCCACTTATGGCATCTCTATAGCCCTACATATCAAGGAAAGGCAAGCGAAGGGAAGAGGAAGGCGCTAAGAATAAGATTGAATTTTTCTAGTGTGGCAGCAATAGTTGCAACAGTTACCGGGGAGACAAAATTTCGGATCTGTAGTAGGAGGTCGAAGTTCTTGCAGCAGGAGGCTGAGTTAGTGGTTTATCTTGATATTGGAGGGTATTTGTCTAAGTCACAAGGTCTTGGTATTCTTCAATTGAAGGATCTATAAGAAGAGAAGATATTTAAGGTTTTTCCCCTCAAGAGGAGGGTTTTTGGCCCTGTCTTGCAACCTATATACTGTGTCATTGTTCTTATTGTTTTGGTAGATGTTTGATGTATCTAATATTATAATAATAAGGAGCAAATTTAATAATGAAAATGTAACAAAAACATTTATCAAGTTAAAGAGAATTAACATATTCATTTCCCTATTGAATTCTCAACAAATCCCTTGAGTACCTCTTTGGTTTCTTTGTCTAAAAGTATATTTTTTCTACTCCATGTCCTTCGACATCTTCAAGTGTGGCCTTTAACCAATTTGGTCTCTTCTTTACTATGGGAATGGTTGTAGGTTGAATGGGTTCACTTGGTCCTTCTTCTTCTTGAGTTGTAGGTGCTTTGTCATGTTGGTCTTCTTCTTCAAAGATTGGGATATCTTTTTCATCAGATTCAATGAGAATATCTTTAGACCTTTTTTATGCAACATTTTCATCAAATTTAACGTCTCTGCTAACTTCAATTCTGTGAACTTCTTTTATTTAGATACCATAATCATTTGATAAAAGGATATATCCAACAAAGATACCCTTTAAACTATTAGAGTCCAACTTCTTTCTTTTTCTTTAGGATTGTGAATGTAGGCAAGGCATCCAAAAAATACGAAGATGATCCACAAATGGATTCTTTCCTGAGAATGCTTCTTTTGGTGTAATATTCTCAAGAATTCTATGAGAAATTCTATTTTTTATGTATACTACTATCATTTCTGCTTCTCCCCATAATAATTTTGGAAGGTCTTGATCAAATATCATGGTTCTGATGCATTCTTCAACTTTCTTTCTGCTACTCAATTTTGTTAGAGAAAATATGAGCTCCCTCTTAATACTTGCTTCCTTGCAAAAGGATATGAGTTCCTTAGATGTATATTCACACTCGTTGTCAGATCAAAGAGTCTATATCCTTCTTTCTGTCAAGTTCTCCACTTTTGATTTGAAATCCTTGAATTTTTCAAAGACTTAATCCTTAGTTTTGAGAAGATAAATCCAAGTCTTCCTAGATTGATCATCAATGAAGGTGACATAATATAGATGGCCTCAAAGATATTTTTCTGCCATTGGACCACACACATCGGAATGAATGAGGTCTAACACTTCTTTATACATCGAGTCACTACTTGAATATGGTTTCCTAGTATTCTTCCCCAAAGCACATCCCTTACATACTCCTTCATGATCCTCCTACAAGTTGGGAATTCCTTTTATCATTTTTCTTAAAGAAAACAATATCTTATAATGAAGGTGGCCATATATTATATGCCAAAGCTGAGAGAGACTAATATCCATGTGAACAAGAGCTTGATGAGAGTTTGTTAAAAGTCTATATAGCCTTCCTTCATGAATCCCAATAACCCTATCTTTTTCAATACCAGAGTCCCTTCCCCAAATAAGAACTTTTCCATCTACAAAAGAAATCCTATCTCCTTTATCTTCTAGACAAGAAATAGAAAGTAAATTATTTTTCAAACCTGGGTCATAGAGGATGTCATTGAGATGAAGTTTTCCACCATATTCTAGTTTCAACGAGGTAGATCCAAGACCTTTGATTGCATAGCTATTATTATCTCCAAACTCCACTGAATGAGATGATGATCCTTTTGTTAAATTTTGTAGTTGTCCACTTTCTCTTGTCATTTGTATTGAGGCTCCATTATCAATGATCCATGCATTGTCATCATCAAATGTGCCTGTAAGTGCTGCTATGAAACCTCCACTTTTGATTCTCCTAGATAGATTGTAGATGATCTTGACACCATAACTTCTTGCCACTTTTAAGAGATATTTAAGGGTCTTGAGTCCCATCTTCAAATATTTTTCCATTGGTGAGTGAGATATTACTTTCGATAGCGCTTTCCTTTATTCAAATGATAGACAACAAAGTGGTATTCAAATAGTTCTTCCTTCACCTTAACTTTGATACCATGTTGAGAAATCAATGCACACAATTATTAGGTTTTTTATTCCTCTTTTCTTGATAATTACTTGTGATATGTGTTGGCTTCTCTACTCCTGTTGATTTTTCTTAGGGCTATATTGTTCTTTGCTTTAGATAATTGCATTTCATCATTTACATATTGATAACATTAGTTAGTTTTACAAAATTATTCATCAATATATGCAATTATGTAGAAAGAAGAATATCATCATAAATGCAGTGGAACATAAAGGAACAATAAAATAAAATCATTCACACATAGAGACACCAGAATTGGTCAGAGATTAGGGCAAAACCCCACAAGGGGGAAATTTTTTTCAACTTCTTATTAGATTCTCATTGAATTTTCAACAAAGAGAGAGTACAATGATCCATATCTTCAATAACAAAACTATCCAACAAAATCAACTAAACAACATCCAAGAGATGAACCCAATAATGTTGATAATTGAAATCCTAATTCAGAAGCCTGCAATCAACTAGCAAACTCTGCGATCAACTGTCAAACTCTGTGGTCCACTGCCAATCTCTGTGGTCAACTATAAAAATCAAACCCCAGTTTCTAGTTGCACAGAGAGAGTGCACATGCATGCGGCTGAAACCCTCCAACGACACTCATGAGCTTGTGTGCATGTGGTTGTGATGTAAAATACCCTATAGCATCTCTGTGGTTGGGAACCAAAAAAACCATAATCACACGTGCAAACTTCAGACCTTGAAATTTCATACCTGTATGAACCAATCTCCGCGAACCACCTCAAACCTGTGAGAGCCAAATCACAAAGAGAGAAGAATATGCTTCATAATTATTGTCCAAATGAGGGCCACTTTAATTGAATTTATAGCCATCTAATGGTGTCCAGATTATTCTTAGGGCCAACCTGAACTTTTGTGCACATGTCGACTTTAATTCAAAAATACACTTTCCCTTGTCCAAATCAAGTGCTTCAAAAGTCAAAATTGGTCCTCTCGAAAAGAGGAATCTAGTCCCATGATTGGAGTTTGACATTGAGTTGCCAAATTAACACTCCCTCTCAGCTAGGGATAAATTTCAACTACATCATGTAATCATCGCAAGTATCTTGTTATCAAATCATGTTTGATCTCCAGTATCTCATCATCAAAAGTTATCATCGCTCATCTCTATTCATCTTTGCCCATATCTTTCTTATCTCTTCTTATCTCCGCTCATATGCTGGACACTCTCGAATCTAAAAGAAGAAGAATTTGATATTGGAGTGGAGTCTAAGCTACCACCCTCTATTCATCGGGGATCCATTGCTACCTGGAACCACATCGGGGATCACATCTCAACCCAGAATCTAATGAAAATGAGGAAGGTACTATGGGACACTCTCACCTCATGTCATTTCATTGGGGAGAAAACATATTCCACCCTACATCGAGCAATAATAGTCATTGCATAAGGGAGAAAACATCTTCCATCCTATGTCAATCAATATCTCATCCATCCTATTGCACACTAATATTCCCAAAAATGACCCTCAAGAGTCATGTCGTAGACACTTGCATCATAATCCATCTTGGGTAAGTATCACACACCTCCAAGCTCTCTCAACTCGTTGGCCAGATGGCGAGTGACAATCCCAACAAGCCCGACTTGTGTGTATGATGCCAAATGGGGTATACTATGCTAGACCAAGATAGGGGAGAAACATTTTCCACCCTATGGGTGATAGATAAGGGTGATACCCTATTGTCCAAACACCCATCAACCATAGGAGCCCTACATCTTAATTCCTCACCCTGGGAGCTCAGACAAAGGGGAAGAGCTAATTCAGTGTCCTTGATAAGCCCAGACCCTTACTCAGGAGGGTCACATCCATCAATCCATGTCACTCTCTTTAGATCATAAATATATCAATGTGCTTATATATGGTATTGGCTCAAATAATTCACTGAAGAGTTCAATCATACTACTTTGTGCAGTTCTTTCGAGCAACAATCCTTTGTTTTCGTGTTCATGTAGTACATCAAATCAAATATCATGTTAGAACAAAAATATATCACAAAAGGATACCTTATTCTTTCTCCCTCTCATGGAGGAAACAACCAAAAGCCTAAGCTTGTCTCACACAACAACACCATCTCAATATATGAAGATATCTTAGTCTAGCTATATATGGGATTCTCTTCTAATAGGATCCCACTCTTTATTTTCACAATGTATCATTGTCATTTCCAGACCTTGCTCAAACAACTCTCTAAACATTTTCCTCAACCAAACTGCCCCACAATGAGCCATACTAGCAACAATGTACTCAACCTCAACTATGCTTAAAGCTACAAACTTCTATTTCAATCCTATCATGGCAGATATCGAGTTAAAACAACACCCATATGTTATTTTTCTAACAATAATTCTTTCCAACCTAGTTGACATTAGTGTATCCATGTTTCCATACATCTCAAGAAATATATATTAGATCAAGATTGATCGTCCCATGTGAATATCTAAAAAATGTGCTTGTTGGAAACCCATTGTTTGTGAAGTGGACCTATCATGAATTGAATCTGGTTGTTCTAAAACATATATCCAGACGATGTTCATGCGAAACATCAATGCTTCAATTAACTGTTAGATGCCAAGTCAGGTTCAACAATATCTCTGCATAACTTATTGAAATTCAATTCCATCGGGGTGTCCAAGGATTTGCATTTCCCCTGTCTAAAATCTCTCCAATAAATTCACGATATATTTTCCTTTTCCAAAGTAATGCATTGTGCCAAGGTATTCCATCTCGATCTCGGAGGAAAACTCCCTCATAATTTAATCATCAGAGGTTTGTTACTTATCAAGAACAAATCATCAATCGCATAAAACCAAAATCAAAGGCATACCTTGGACCACTTTTGAGGTAGATGATTGGAATCAAAATATCTTCCAGGATTCATCAGATAAATGTCAATGTGTCCATGCTAAGGAAGCTTCCTTCAAACCATACAATACTACCTACAAACATAATACTTAGATGCCGAATCAAATTAATATCAAAGCCATTAAAAGTTCTTGCCAATATCACTGTTAAAATTTTCAATTCAAGTCCCCAAGTAGGGCTCACATCCGAGTACCAGGTTCCAACCTAACTTGTCAACAACTGTCATTTATAATATTAAGCCATACTTCATCAAGTCATCCTCATGATCATAATTATTTTTGCCACTAAGTGTCATATAATTTCCATCCATTCATTGTGAGAACACTGCATATTGAATCACAACTGTTTAAATCTCAATTAATGTGCCAAAGCTAATAATTTTAATACAAAATCAATGCTGGATATCGATGTTAATCATTGAGAGTCATTATGCCCATACGATCATGTCACATTAATGAAAATCATCATTGTCAAGTACCAAATATGATCAAAACTCTAACTTGTTATCACTATGACTTTAATCGATCAATAAGCCAAAACACATCTATGTCAAACATCATGTTCAAAATTTCAATACATCATCAATTATCCAAGCCAATATTTCTCATCTATGCTAAGTCAAGCCAATAAGCCAAATCTTGTCAAGCCCTTGCAATTGTTACCAAATACTATCATATACTAGCTCAAGTGATCAAGTCAAAGGTAAACAACATATTGATATGTATATTTCAGTTCCCTAAAAACGCAAGATTAATTAGGTTAATTCACATTCTCTATAATAATTCAAACACTATGTAGATCTCACCGTTCCTCAAACTTACCTGCTCATAGAGCTCTCTATCATCTAGTCCATATTTGTAGAACTGCCATACTCTTGGTGCGCTCCTGGTCTCGTTCATAAGGTTTTAATTTTTGTATCCTACAAGCTCAACCGCGCCTATAGGCCTTCTTCTGTGTGGTTGGGAGGCTTATAACCACACCCTTAAGCCTTTATCCTAATGGTTGGGGTTTGGTCAAGGAGAAACATTCTATGCTTAGATAAGAATTGTTAAATTTCACACTACTCTATGCTGATTCAATTACTTTAGCCCAATTCAATTCTTCAATTAGAAATATTTTCAATAAAAAATAATCTTTCCAATCATCAATAGTAATTGAAGATAGAACAATAAATGCAATAACAAAGGCGACAATCAACACATCAACAACAGACACCATATTTGGTCATAGACTAAATAAAAAATCCACAAGGGGGGAAAACCCTTTCAAAATTATTCTTCTATTAGATTATCATATAATTTTCAATAGAGAGTATAATGAGCCCAATACAAAACCATCCAACAAAATTAACCCAACAAAATTCAGAAATATGTTCCCATCATCAATATATATCAAAGACAACTTTTCCTGTTCGTGGTCAACTACAGTCAGATGTAAAAATTTATCCCTAGAGCCCAAATGCATGGAGGAAGAGCTGTGCATGCAATTGAGACCTTCCAACCACATTCTTGAGGTTGCGGTTGTGACCCAAAACCCTAGAACACATGTAAGCTTCGAACCCTATATTTTCGGACCTGTGCGAACCTCTTTCCTCGACCTATCCTCAGACCTATGTGAACTAATCAATGAATAAGAGAAGATGATGATGTTTGGTGATGTCCAAATGAGCTTGAGGTCACTTGTATTTATAGGCTTCCAAGGGTGACCAATTTCCTATTAGGGTCGGCCTCTCCAAATATGCATATGTGGGAGTTTCTTCATAAGTACACTTTCACTTGTCCAAATTGAGTGCTTCAATAGTCAAAATTGGTCTTCTCAAAAAGAGGAATATAGTCCCATGGTTGGAATTTGTCAATGAGTTTCCAAATTAACATTGCCTCTCATCTAGGGAGAAATTCGAACTGCATCATGTAATAATCATATGTATCATGTCTTCATACCATGTACCATTTATACTCAACTCTATTTATTGAAACATTCTCAAATCTAAAGAAGAATAATCATCAGGGAGAATTAGCTACCGCCCTCTATAAATTCAGAGAACAAATCTCAATCCGAAACAATATCAGGGAGAACATCTCAACCTGAAACTACATCGGGGATCACATCTCAACCCAGAATCTCATGGGGGAGCTAAACATTTTCAACCCCATATTGAGCAATAGGTGATATATGGGATCACATATCAATCCATACTATTTCCCACTGATCTTCCCAAAAATGACCCTCAATAATCATGTGGTAGAACACATGAGTCATAATTAGCTTGGGTTGTACACCCCCAAGTACACTGTTAACCCGTTGGACAAATGGGGAGCGGTAATCCCAACAAGCCCAACTTGTAAGTATGATGAAAACTGGGGTATACTATGTAAAGACCAAGATATGGGAGAAACATCTCCAACCTTATGGGTAATAGATAGGGGAGTGTTAACCAGTATTTTGTCACACCTCTCGCACTTCCCTGTGACATACTCCGAAGTGCCCGAAACATGACCATCATGCAATGTACTCATCTAGATATGCAGCTCAGATCCTCCCTAAAAAATTGATGGAAAAATGCCTTCAGCTTCCCTTGAAGAAAAGGGCTCTAATACCCTAATTTGAGGATCATCGCTCCCACGATAATGTGAACCCATGCTAGTTTCTAGCTGCACTATACTAACCTCACGATGCCAAAACTCTTTTGGCTTGGATACACACGATGATACCTAAAAGGAAATTTTACCAAAGAGGGAAAGAAGCTTCGTGATCTATAGGCTTCCAGAACGACGAGTTGGAGGTTGTTTGGCATGGATGAGGTAGAGTTATCTCAACTCGGCCCTTTAGTATTATCCCTATGAGCTACCTCCTTGAGATGAGGGCTTTCTCCTATATTTGGAGAGATCCTAACTCCCTTTCCCTACCTATATATTCATCCTCTCCCTTTCCCAAATGGTTAGTATTTGTCTATTTTCACCCTCATGCTGAGATTGTGACTACATGCTACTCATTTTTCTTGGAGAAGGAGTGCTTGGAGAGCTTGAGCTTGGACTTGGACATTCACTCAAGGGGAGCTTATTGACATCAAGTCTTGGTTGTATGGTTCCTCCTTTATTCTATTAATATATACAACTACTGGTTCACTTTCCATAAATGTGTGTGTTAATGCATTATTTATCTTAATGCTCCTTGATATGTATAGTGGATTACTTTCGATTATGCTATTTGTATTCGTATGCTTTGTTGTGTCTTTGATATCTTGTGTAGGCATTCAAACGCTGTGAGCAGTAGGACTGAGCGCGAGGCGCAAGTGATTCGAGGTCTTCAAGAAAGGAGGAAGTTATAGCATTGGAACGAGGTAGGCCATCTTCCTCTTCTCTCATTTCGATTGTAATTTAGGAAAGTTTCTTGTAGATTGTCACATAGGTTGCTAGTCCCACTCATTGGGCTAAAGGGATCATTTCTGTCTGCAGAGAGGATTTTCCTAGACAACAAAATGGTGACCTCATTGGGGAAGCTATAACCCTTTCCATCCATTCCTTCAATCAGATTCTATGATGATTTTGACCAACCATCAGTTTCTTGGCATGCTTTCTTCTATGTATCTATTTTCACTCACTGGTTATTGCTTGAGGACACCTAGTCTATTCTAGTCTTGAAGATTTTTTATTTTTTCCCTATTTTTCTCACCCATCGCATTTTTTTCTTTAACAATCGCGCTGTCATCACTGATTTTTTAATTATAGTTGTGTTGATATCCCTTGCATCGCCCTTTTGCCTATAACAGGTGCGCTGATCCTAGAGGATAAAGAAAAATTAGGGTTTCTTATTGTTTTCAATGTTTGTGGCCTCTGTCAATGATTTTCCAGTTTGTCTACAATATATTTGTCTTGGTTTTTATGCTTGTATGACTGCAATTGTCGCTTGACATTTTTAATGTGTGTTTGAGGCTTGATTGATTTCTAGGGTTTCTAAGGATTCTTGGTCACCCTCCACTCATTATTTGGTCTTCTTTCATGAGATTGATTGCTTCCATTCAATATTCTTCCTGCAATCAAGACATCTTTTTCAAGTTTCTTTTGGTTCATTGATGTGAAGTTATTTTCATTAGTGTTGAGTCATCTTGATGCTTTGAACATTGATTTGGTTCCACTGTCAAGCATAGATTACAAATTGTTTTCTTTGGTTGGACTGAAAGAGAGTACTTATTTCATTGTTATGTTTCGAAAAGAAAAAGTGAAAGATTTCATCATTTAAGTATTTTTGAGATATTTTTTGCATTCGAAACCATAAAGTGAAATAAATTTTCATTTTCATTGAGTTGATTGCATTTTCCTTTGCTCATTGCATTAGTTTGCATGATTGGATCAAAGTGAAAGAAAAATCATTAGTGAATCTTAGTGAAAGGAAAGTGATTTTAGTTTCTAATAGGATTTCATCTTGGCATTGCATTTGTTAGGGAAATTAAATATTAGATTTCCTTTTTACATTTTTCCTTGGAAAGAATTGTGTTTTGATGCATTTTTCTTGTTTGATGCATTATTTGGTTCTCTCTTGCTTCGTTAGTTTATCCTTCATCGAATGAAAAGGTTTCATTTTCATCATTTAGTTGCATTATAGGAACATGTGACATCGTTGAGCCATCAAATTGAAACTTAATCCAAGATAAACTTAAAATTTACCTCAATTAACCTAAGGATCATTTGTCACCTAACACAAATATCTAGAGGTCTAGGATAGAGATGTGTTTCGACGTCTTTAAACATATCACCTGTTGTTAACTTCCTGCAGTGTATCTCAGGGGTGAAATCCCATCCCAGTATGGAAGTATATAGAAGGTTCTCTAATACTTTCGGGTATATAGGAGGCACTTCAGTATGATAAGTATATAGGTATGCTCTCATCGAACGGTTTTGCATCAGACATCACTAACATGGACTTGTGCTCCCTGTACCGTCGAGTATATATTGGGAGACCCCACTAGGTTGCAATCCTTTAGCCACAAGTAACCGAGTCAACCGCCTAGTAAACGTGATACACCGAATGCAACATTCGGGGAGATTGGCTGTCGTACGTTAAGTCCTTGGTTTCGACTAAGGTGTATATAGTGGTTCACGAATACTTGGTAAACCCTTTTGCCTAGATTACCCCTTTTTGATTTATTTTTGTTAAAGTTCCAAAATCAATTAATTGGCTGCGGAAACATCCTTCCTATGGAAATACTCTTTGTAGATCTTAGGTTGATACTGATGGAAACATTTCCTGAGTTTACCAGTCTAGGAAACCTCTTTAATGGGAATCCTAGTCCTTTTCATTCTTTTGGAAATACTGGTGCTCCTTATATGGCAACATTGGCCCTTCCTGGACTGACCATTGGTCTACTAGTTTGGATATTTTCGACCGCGGTGATTCCGAGGGTCCAAACTACTTTTCAACCGAGTTCTCCTCCACTTGAAAAACATCAAACTCATGTTGATCCTAAAGTTGACCCCTTGCCTTCTTTGCCTATTTCTTCACCCCATTCTTCCTCTTTGCCTGGTGAAAGTCTGAATTCTAGTAACTAGGAAACTAAGAAGAAGAAGAAGAGGATGAATAAGAAGATGCAAAATAAGCCAGGGGGAAACCAAAAAACTATTGTTACCGATGCAACTAACGAAGAAAAATATTCCAGCCAACCCTAGAAAGTAAAATTCCCTTACATGTTAATTAAGGGTGACCACCTTCTTTGGAATTGTCCTGGTATTCCCAAGGTCTTAGAAGTGTGGTGCATAGGTTCACATCGACCTTTTTCATCAGCCTCTGGCGATCATGTTGGTGATGAACCTTCAACTAGTGATAGTAAAGCCTATGGGAAAATGGGAAAAGTCAAATTTCCCTGTAAGTTGTGTGAAGGTAATCATCCCATTCACCTTTGTCCTCTTATGGATGAAACTTCCAAAGAGTTGGAAAACATTACAGCTTCTCAACCTCATCTTCCCATTGGTTATCGAAGCTTTCCCTTGATCCTTCACTAGTTGATCTAGCGATTGATTAAAAGTCATCTTTGGTCAACCTCGCTCTCTCTGAAAATTAGTCTCGTGAGTCCGTTCTCAACCAACCATTGGTTGAGAAACCGGTAGACTTGACTCCACCTTCAATTAACCGTACCTTTTAGGTAGAGAGTGAACTCCATACCGCTCAGGTTCTTCTGGTTTCTTTAGTTTCGAATGAACTGGAGGGAAATCCTCCTTTTCCCGAGGTGCATGAGAGCAGTTCTCTTATTCCCATAGAGAAAGAGGGTAGCTCTCCTGTTCCTACGACACCCCCTCCAAGCAATTTGGTCAGTTATTTTGATTGGATTTAACTGGCAGGATATCATCTTTTGTCTTATGTGCCTTTCCAGATTATGGTACAGGCTTACCATATGGATGTACCTAGCATAGTCATAGATGAGGGCACATCTATTAGCATTCTGTCTTCAACTGCTTGGCAAGCTTTCGGTTCTCCGCAACTTGTCCCCGTCACTCATAATCTATTATATTTTAACAAAGGAACTAGTTAACCATTAGGAATCCTTCCTAAGTTACCTATTAATTTGGGAGGAAAGACTGTATATATAGACGTGATGGTTGTCCAAGCCCTTTAGATTTTAATATACTCCTTGGTCATGACTATGTTTATGTCATGGGAGCTCTTGTCTCTTCTCTCTTTCGTGTGATGTGTTTCACACATGAAGGAAAGATTGTGACCATTGATCAGCTTACATTCATTGGTCCTGAATCAAATCCCAATCAACCATCATACCTAAATGGTTCTTATATGAAAGTACTATCACCCCCTGCCACAGGTTAATTACGTGGCCACCTGTTTCATGCCCACATCTATTGATGATCTAGTAGGTGATGTAGTACATCATGTACTGGGGGCATTGGAGCCCGATTTTTCATTTGGATCCTTAGACATGTATCCCTTATAGAGTGATTTCTCCCATATGATGAGAACCTCTTGGAAGCCATGGCCTCTTTTGGTCTATGATCAAGAGTCTGGCGCAAAGTTCCTTGTCTTGTGTCAAGCTCGTTAAAAATGAAACAAGGGCTATGAGGATAGTTCTTTTACTATGTCAACCTTGTTAAAAAATGAAATAGGTCCCATGAGCATAGTTCCTTTACTTGTGTCAAGCTCGTTAAAAAATGAAACAAATCCCCTTCCAATTCGAGTCTTTGATTAGATCTCGTAAAATCCCAGTCGAGTCTTTCACTTGATCTCGTAAGTGAACCTTCATTCCATCTACCTGTTAGTAACTAGTAGTCTACTTAGGTGAATGAAATGAAGCTTGGGGGGCATGTACCTCGAATTGAGTCATTATGCTGGGGGCATGCAAACTTATCTCAATCATAGTTTATCTTTGTTTCAAGCTTGTGTAAAAATGAAACCAAATCCAAGCATAGTTTTTCTCATGTTTCAAGCTTGTGAAAAATGAAACCATCCTCAAGTATACTCAAGCATAGTTTCCCATGTTTCAAGCTTGTGTAAAAATGAAACCATTCCCACTTTACATCTCATGATTGCCATTTTTATCAATCGATTTTTGCCAGATGAGCCTTGGTTTTTTCATTCCATCGTCACCATCTCTTTGGCTGATCATATGCTTTCACTTGGTTGTTTTACCCTTGCTTGAGGAACATCTGCGATGAGTGGTCTTATTAGCCAACCTCTTGACCATTAAATGTTTTGAGAATTTCCATTATGACCAAAACCGGTTGCTATCATTTGATACCACTCGTTCTTCTAGGTGGAGTCATCTTTAAGCTCTTTTCGGACTCTCGAAAAATGAAAAGATCGCCGAGTACTTGTCCTTTCAAACTCGTAAAAGTAAATGAATTGACGTCATCTCAATATACGTCTACCCATTTTTCAGGCTGAGATTGACTATTTATGAAAAAGGTACACCTTGGTCGACATGGTGAAGAGGTTTTCTCGAATATGGTTTTCTACCTTTTCGGGTTCGAGGTACAAATTACGAAAGGGGACATAATGGAGTTTTATTTTTTGTCTCTTTTTCAAACTCTATAAACATGAAAAATATACTGAGTTATCCTTTCGTCGGGTTCATTAAACATGTTTATGACGAAAGATTTTTCACCATGACGAGATTGAGTTTCTCCTTCCTAGGACTCATAAACTTACTAGGATGGATTCATTTGAAGAATGGACTTATATGACAAGCATATGCTATCCCCTTCAAGATTGTGATTAAAAATAATTAGGGTACTTGCTAGAAATAGTGGGGAAAATGAAAGTGAGAGATCCTTTGTATAGGAAGCATGTCGCTCTTGAACATGACACTCATCTACTTCTCATGTTGGGTTTGGGATATCCTTGCTCAGTCACTTGTCCTTGTAGGTTTGGATGATCCATTTTGCCTCTCATTTGACTATTCCATTTCGTCATGATAACCCTTGGTCTTATGTTGAGTCAAATGCTTCCACACTCCGAAGTCGTGTCGCCAATGTTCAAGAGAAGTCCTATCTGCAATCTATTACCTATACATTATTTGACCCTTTACTACAGCCTTGGATCCTATTCATTTCATTTCAATTTATTCCTCATTGGGGGACTCATCATGACCCTCCTTCGATGGGTAATTTCCTGTCGACTTCGGCTCATTATCCATGAAAATGACTTAGAGACTCCCTTTCAGTACCTTAGAGATTGCATGCCTTAATGGCAAGTTCTTCACATCCAAGGAAAAGTTTTCATCATTGGCCTTTGATCGGATTATTCCACGAGTGTTCGACTTCAACTTCATTTTCACATTCATGGGTTGTACTGTAGTACCTTGAGAACCATTGTCATTACTGGTGGTTTCTCTCGTGCCTGTTAATAGTCCACATCATTGACCCATAATAAGGTGGTTTTCTTGCATGTTCGACTTCGACACATTCATCCACATGTTAGAATTCGTACTTTGATTCGGCTGGGATGGAGCGCAAGACCTTGAGTTTTGTTTGATATGACTTAGGCTGTGGGGAGTTATGTATTGATTCATGATTGTACACATTTTTCTTCTATACAGATGACTGTGACCATACCGTGGGACTTTATATTTATGATGATCCTTCTATATTAGTTGGTTGCGTTCATACCTTGGATCTTAGATTTACAGATGATCTTTCTCATTCAGATGGCTGCGCCCATGCCGTGGATCTTTTTCATAGTCCTTACTATCCGGATGGCTGCATCCATACCGTGGATTCATGTTTTGATATCAGACATGTATATGCGTCCTTGATTTACAGGTCTCCTGACAATATTTGTTCTCGTCCTTGCAAATGCTCGTAAAGCATCTCAACCATCACTCCCTATTCTGCCTTCATGCTTTAGGGGGCATCTGTTACACAATATTTTGTCACACTTCCCTGTGACATACCCCAAAGTGCACGAAACATGACCATCATGCAGTGTACTTATCCAAATATGTAACTTAGATCTTCCCTAAAACACTGATGGAATAATGCCTTAAGCTTCCCATGAAGAAAAGGGCTCTAAAACCGTAATTTGAGGATCATCATTGCCCTGACACTGGGAACTTGTGCTAGTCGCTAGCTGCACTATACTAGCCTTGCGATGCTAGCACACGTTTGGCTTGGATACCCGTGATGATCCCTAAAAGGAAATTTTCCCAAAGAGGAAAAGAAGCTTTGTAATCTAGAGGCTTTTAGAATGATGAGTTGGAGGTTGTTCGGCATGGATGAGGTCGAGTTCTCACAACTTGGCCCTTTGGTCTTATCCCTATGAGATACCTCCTCGAGATGAGGGCCTTCTACTATATTTGGAGAGATTCTAACTCCCTTTCCCTGCCTATATATTCATCCTCTCCCATTCCCAAATGGTTGGTCTTTGTCTATTTTCACCCTCATGATGAGATTGTGCTTACATGCTACTCATTTGGCTTGGAGAAGGAGTGCTTGGAGAGCTTGAGCTTGGAATTGGACATTCACTCAAGGAGATATTATTGACATCAAGGCTTGGTTGCATTCTTCCTCCTTTATTATATTAATATATACAAATGTTGGTTCACTTTCCATAAATGTGTATGTTAATGCATCATTTATCTTAATGCTACTTGAACTGTTAAGTAGATTACTTTCGATTATGCTATTTGTATTCATATGATTTGTTGTGTATTTGATCTCTTGTGCATGCATTCAAACGCTCTGAGCAATAGGACTGAGCTCGAGGGGCAGGTGATTTGAGGTATTCAACAAAGGAGGACGTTATATCATCAGAACGAGGTAGACCATCTTCCTCTTCTCTCATTTCGATTGTAATTTAGGAAAGTGTCTTGTAGATTGTCATGTAGGTTGCTAGTCCCACTCATTGGGCTAGAGGGATCGTCTCTGACCACAGAGAGGATTTTCCTAGATAACAAAATGGCGACTCCACTGGGGAAGCTATAACCCTTTCCATCCATTCCTTTAATGAGATTCTATGATGATTTTGACCAACTGTCAATTTCTTGGCCTGTTTGCTTCTTTGTAGCTATTTGCACTCATTGGTTATTTCTTGAGGACACTTAGTATATTCCGGTCTTGAAGAATTTTTATTTTTTCCCTATTTTTCTCGCCCATCGCGTTTTTTTGCTTTAAGAGTTGCGCTGTCATCACTGATTTTTTAATTACAATCGCATTGATATCCCTTTTGCTTATAATAGGAGTGATGGTACCAAAGGATAAAGAAAAATTAGGGTTTCTTCTTGTTTTCAGTGTTTGTGGCCTCTGTCAATGATTTTCTAGTGTGTCTACAATATATTTGTCTTGGTTGTTATACCTGTATGACTACAATTGTCTCTTGACTTTGTTAATGTGTGTTTGAGGCTTGATTTCTTTCTTGGGTTTCTAGGGCTTGTAGGTCACCCTCCACTCATTGTTTGGCCTACTTTCCTAAGATTGATTGCTTCCATTCAGGATTCTTCTTGCATTCAGGACATCTTTTTCAAGTTGATTTTGGTTCATTGATGTGAAGTTGTTTTCATTAGTGTTGAGTCATCTTGATACTTTGAAGATTGATTTGGTTCCACTGTCAAGCACATATTACAAATTTTTTTCCTTGGTTAGACTGAAAGAGAGTACTTGTTTTCATTCTTATGTTTCGAAAAGAAAAAGTGAAATATTTCGTCATTTAAGTATTTTTGAGACATTTTTTACATTCGAAACCATAAAGTGAAATAAATTTTCATTGAGTTGAGTTGGTTGCATTTTCCTTTGCTCATTGCATTAGTTTTCATGATTGGACCAAAGTGAAAGAAAAATCATTAGTGAATCTTAGTGAAAGGAAATTGATTTTCATTTCTAATAGGATTTCATCTTGGCATTGCATTTGTTAGTGAAATGAAAGATTAGATTTCGTTTTTACATTTTTCATTGGAAAGAATTGTGTTTTGATGCATTTTGCTTGTTTGATGCATTATTTGGTTCTCTCTTTCTTTGTTAGTTTAGCTTTCATCAAATGAAAAGGTTTCATTTTCATCATTTAGTTGCATTATAGGAACATGTGACATTGCTAAGCCATCAAATTGAAACTTAATCCAAGATAAACTTAAAATTTACCTCAATTAACCTAAGGATCATTTGTCACCTAACACAAATATATAGAGGTCTAGGCTAGAGATGTGTTCCAATGTCTTTAAACATAACACTCGTTCTTAACTGCCTGCAGTGTATCCCGAGGGTGAAATCCCATCCTAGTATGGAAGTATATAGAAGGTTCTCTAGTACGTTCAGGTATATAGGAGGCACTTCAGTATGATAAGTATATAGGGATGCTCCCATTGAACAGTTTTGCATTAGACATCAGTATCATGGACTTGTGCTCCCTGTATCGTTGAGTATATATTGGGAGACCCCACTAGGTTGCTATCTTTTAGCCACAAGTAAATGAGTTAGTCGCCTTGTAAACGTGATACACCAAACACAACATTCGGGGGAGATTGGCTGCCATACGTTAAGTCCTTGGTTTCGGCTAATGTGTATATAGCGGTTCACAAATACTTGGTAAACCCTTTTTCCTAGATTACTCCTTTTTGATTTATTTTTGTTAAATTTCTAAAATCAATTAATTGGACACGGAAAAAAATCCTTCCTATGGAAATACTCCTTAGTAGATCTTAGGTTGATACTGATGGCAATGTTTCCTGAGTTTACCAGTTAAGGAAACCAGTTTAACGGGAATCCTAGTCCTTTTGCTTCTTTTGGAGATATTGGTGCTCCTTATATGGTAAAGTTGGTCCTTCCTTGATTGACCTTTGGTTTTCCAGTTTGGATATTTTCTACCTCGGTGATTCCGAGTGTCCAAATTGTTTTTCAACCAATTTCTCCTCCACTTGAACAACATCAAACTCATTTTGATCCTAAAGTTGACCCCTTGCTTTCTTCACCTATTTCTTCACCCCATTCTTCCTCTTTGCCTGGTGAAAGTCTAGATTCTAGTAACCAGGAAGCTAAGAAGAAGAAGAAGAGGAGGAAGAAGAAGAGGCAAAATAAGAAAGTGGGAAACCAAACAGCTATTGTTATCAATCCAACTAATGAAGACAAATCTTCCAACCAGCCCCATAAAGTAAATTCCCTTGCATGTTATGTAAGGGTGACCACCTTCTTCGGAATTGTCCTGGTATTCCCAAGGTATTAGAAGTGTGGTCCATAGGTTCACATCGGCCTTTTTCATCAGCCTTTGGCGATCATGTTGGTGATAAACCTTCAACTAGTGACAATAAGGCCTATGGAAAAGAGGAAAAGTCAAATTTCCCTGTAAGTTGTGCTAAGGTAATCATCCCATTAACCTTTGTCCTCTTATGGATGAAGCTTCCAAAGAGCTGGAAAACCTTACAGTTTCTCAACCTTGTCTTCTGTTTGGTTATCGAAATATTTCCCCTGATCCTTCACTAGTTGATCTAGTGATTGATTAAAAGTCATCTTTGGTCAACCCCACTCTCTCTGAAAATTAGTCTTGTGAGTCCAATCTCAACCAACCTTGGTTGAGAAACCATTAGACTTGACTCCACCTTCAGTTAAACGTACCTTTCAAGTAGAGAGTGAACCCCATATCGCTCAGGTTCTTCTGGTTTCTTCAGTTTCGAATGAACTGGAGGGAAATCCTCCTGTTCCCGAGGTGCATGAGAGCAGTTCTTCTGTTCGCATAGAGAAAGAGGGTATCTCTCCTGTTCCTATGCCACTCCCTCCAAGTAGTTTGGTAACTTATTTTGATTTGAGTCGACTGGCAGGATATTGTCGTCCATCTTATGTGCCTTTCTAGATTACAGTACAAGCTTACCATATGGTTGTACCTAGCATAGTCATAGACGATGGCGTATCTGTTAGCATTCTCTCTTCAACTACTTAGAAAGCTTTCAGTTCTCCGTAGCTTTTCCCCGTCACTCAGAATCTTTTAGATTTTAACAGAGGAACCAATCAACCATTACAGATCCTTCCTAAGTTAGCTATTACTTTGGGAGGAAAGACTGTCTATATAGGCGTGATGGTTGTCCAAGGCCCTTTAGATTTTAATCTACTCCTTGGCTGTGACTATGTTTATGTCATGGGAGCTCTTGTCTCTTCTCTCTTTCGTGTGATGTGTTTCACGCATGAAGGAAAGCTTGTGATCATTGATCAACTTACATTCATTGGTCCTGAATCAAATCCAAATCAACCATGATCCCTAAATGGTTCTTATATGCAAGTAGTATCACCCCCGCCACAAGTTAATTATGTGGCCAACTGTTCCATGCCCACATCTATTGATGATCTAGTAGGAGATGTAGTACATCATGTACTGGGGGCATTGGAGCCCAATTTTTCATTTGGATCCTTAGACATGTATCCCTTATAGAGTGATTTTCTCCCATCTGGTGAGAACCTCTTGGAAGCCATGGCCTCTTTTGGTCTATGATCAAGGGTCTGGAGCAGAGTTCCTTGTCTTGTGTCAATCTTGTTAAAAATGAAACAAGGGCTATGAGGATAGTTCTTTTACTATGTCAACCTTGTAAAAAAATGAAATAGGTCCCATGAGCATAGTTCCTTTACTTGTGTCAAGATCGTTAAAAAATGAAACAAATCCCCTTCCAATTCGAGTCTTTTATTAGGTCTCGTAAAATCCCAGTCGAGTCTTTCACTTGATCTCGTAAGTGAACCTTAATTCCATCTACCTGTTAGTAACCAGTAGTCTACTTAATTGAAAAAATGAAGCCTAGGGGGCATGTACCTCGAATTGAGTCATTATGCTGGGGTCATGCAAACTTATCTCAAGCATAGTTTATCTTTGTTTCAAGCTTGTGTAAAAATGAAACCAAATCCAAGCATAATTTTTCTCATGTTTCAAGCTTGTAAAAAATGAAACCATCCTCAAGTATACTCAAGCATAGTTTCCCATGTTTCAATATTGTGTAAAAATGAAACCATTCCCAATTTACATCTTGTGATCGCTGTTTTTATCAACCAATTTTTGCTGAAGGAGCGTTGGTTTTTTCATTTCATCGTCACCATATCTTTGGGCGATCATATGCTTTCACTTGGTTGTTTTACCCTTGCTTGAGGAACATCTGTAGTGAGTGGTCTTATTAGCCGCCTCTTGACCATTATATGTTTTGATAATTTCAATTATGACCAGAACCAGTTGTTATCCTTTGATACCACTCATTCTTATAGGTGGAGTCATATTTAAGCTCTTTTCTGACTCTCGAAAAATGAAAATATCGCCAAGTACTTGTCGTTTCAAAATCGTAAAAGTAAATGAATTAACGTCGTCTCGGTATATGTCTACCCCTTTTTCGGGCTGATATTGAATATTTATGAAAAAGGTACACCTTGGTCAACATGGTCAAGAGGTTCTCTCAAATATTGTTTTTTACCTTTTCGAGTTCAAGGGACAAATTACGAAAAGGGACATAATGGAGTTTTCTTTTTCGTCTCTTTTTCAAACTCTATAAATATGAAAAAGATATTGAGTTATCCTTCCGTCGGGCTCATTAAACATGTTTATGACGAAATACTTTTGACCATGACGAGATCGAGTTTCTCCTTCCTAGGACTCGTAAAACATACTAGGATGGATTCATTCAAAGAATGAACTTATATGACAAGCATATGCTATCCCATTCAAGCTTGTGATTACTAATTAGGGTACTCGCTAGAAATAGTGGGGAAAATGAAAGTGAAAGATACTTTGCATAGGAAGCATGTCGCTCTTGAACATGACACTCATCTGCTTCTCATGTAGGGTTTTGGATATCCTTTCTTAGTCACTTGTACTTCCGGGTTTGGGTGATCCATTTTGCCTCTCATCTGACTATTCCATTTCGCCATGATGACCCTTGGTCTTATGTTGAGTCAAATGCTTCCACACTTTGGAGTCGTGTTGCCGATGTTCAAGAGAAGTCCTATCTACAATCTATTACTTATACATTGTCTGACCCTTTACTACAGCCTTGGATCCTATTCATTTCATTGCACTTTATTCCTCATTTCGTGCCGATGATGTGGGACCCATCACAACCCTCCTTCGACGGGTCATTTCCTGTTGAATTTGGCTCATTATCCAGGAAAATGATGTAGAGACTCCCTTTTAGTACCTTAGATATTGCATGCCTTAATGGCAAGTTCTTCACATCCAACGACAAGTTTACATCATTGGCCTTTGATCGGATGATTCCATGAGTGTTTGACTTCAACTTCATTTTCACATTCACGAGTTGTACTATAGTACCTTGAGAACCATTGTCATTACTGGTGGTTTCTCTCGTGCCTATTAACAGTCCACATCATTGACCCGTAATCAGGTGGTTTTCTAGCATGTTCGACTTTGACACATTCATTCACATGTTAGAATTTGTACTTTGATCGGGTTGGGATGAGTGCAAGACCTTGAGTTTTGTTTGATATGACTCAGGCTGCATGGAGTTATGTATTGATTCATTATTGTACACATGTTTCTTCTGTATGGATGGTTGCGACCATACCGTGGGACTTTATATTTATGATGATCCTTCTATATGGGGTGGCTGCTTTCATACCTTGGATCTTAGATTTTGTTGGGTTGTGTTATATTATTTCCACGTATTTAACAGCGGGTTTGAAGGGCACACGTAACCTCACTTTATGGGGTCCGGGGTAGCGCCCCGGAAAATTTTGGTTTTGGACCCTATGTTAGGTTGGGCGGACTACCTATGGTTTTGTGAATGATTTTCGCACATGTTTTTTGGATGCGATGGTTTTCGGTCCATGATATTGGATGCTTCGGCATGTATAAATATGTATTGTAACATTGAAAGGAACATAATGAAAAATCAAGCTGGTAGTCCCGGTTTTGGGATCCAGGGGAAAATCTCTGTGTATATGTGTTTTATGTGTTATGATCTCGCATTGTTTATTTTCTGTGTTTTAGAATTCGTATGTAGGTAATTTCTGTACGGGGTTAAAACCTACATTTGGTATCAGAGCTGTTTTGGCTTCAAGGGGATGGCTTTTTTGCTGAGGGGTTTCGCTCAGGCCTGTGGTAGACCTTGTTCAATGGAAGATCTGTGAGATCGATTCTGGTGGTGAAAGAAGATGGTGAGTAGTGGAAAGATAGAGATCGAGAAATTTAATGGTCAGAGTTTTGAGTTGTGGAAACTCAAGATGGAGGATCTGTTGGTGGATAAAGACCACTGGATCGCGGTAGATCCGGGTACTAAACCAACGGGAGTGTCCGATGAAGAATGAAAGAAGTTGGATCGGAAGGAAAAGAGCACAATACGATTGTGTGTCTCAGATTCAGTATTGCTGAATGTATGAGGGGAAGCCACGGGGAAGGCTTTGTGGGACAAGTTAGGGACTTTGTACCAATCTAAGTCTCTGGTGAATAAACTGTTCCTGTGGAAAAAGCTGTATAACCTGAGGATGAAAGATGGAGACTCAGTGACAGAGCATCTAAATGCATTTAATACTGTGGTAAGTCAGTTAGCATCTGTTGATATTAAAATTTCAGATGAAGATAAGTGCATCAATTTGTTGTGTTCTCTACCAGATTCGTGGGATAATCTGGTTATTGCAATAGGTAGCAATGCAACTGCCTTGAATTTTGATGAAATAGTCTCATCCTTGCTGACGGAGGAGATGATACGGAAAAATATGGAGAGCCAAAATGTTGATGCCTTGTCTGTATGAGGGCGGACCCAGAATAGAAACAAAAATAAGTCATCGAGTGGGAGATCTAAAGCTCCAGGAAAACCTGTAAAGGTGTTGTGCTGGAAATGTGGAAAGGAAGGGCACTACAAAAGGACTGTAAATCTAAAGCTCCTGACAAAGGAAAGGGATCTGATGAGGCTCCTTCTGTAGAGGCAAAAACTACCTCAGATGAAGGTGGGGATGTGTACTTGGCTTCTTCAAGTACACATGTAGATCATGAAGCATGGTTGATTGACTCAGGTGCATCCTTTCACTTCACTCCCCATAGAGAGTGGTTCTGCGAATATGAGAAATATGATGGTGGTGATGTCTTCTTGGGGGATGACAGGAAGGCTAGAATCGTTGGTCGCGGAAAAGTAAAGTTGAAGTTGCAAGGTGGAAGGGTTAGAACGCTTCCAGGTGTTCTACATATTCTTGCATTAGCCAGAAATCTAATTTCTGTTAGCAAGCTGGATGATGCAGGTGTAAAAACAGTGTTCGAGAAGAATACATGAAAGATGGTTCAGGGAGCATTGGTATTGATGCGAGGAGTTCGGATTGGAACTCTGTACAAGCTGCAAGGTAGCACTGTTATTGATGGGTGCAATAGTTCTGTGGTTCTTGAAAGTGGAGCAAAAAATCTAGTGGTGTTTGGAGAGAAGACCATGCTGTGGCATCAAAGGCTTGGACATATTGGAGAAAAGGGCCTTCAGGTACTTCATGATAAAGGTATGGTAGAAGGTATGAGTAATAGCTCTCTGGATTTTTATTTCTGTGAAAATTGTGTATATGAGAAGCAGAATTAGGTGAGTTTCCCCTCTGGTAGTAAGAGGGCGAAACAGATATTAGAACTTGTGCACAGTGATGTGTTTGGACATGTGAAGGTTCCATCACTGGGTAAGTCTGTGTATTATGTATCATTTATAGATGACTTCTCAAGGAATACATGGATATATTTCATTAAGAAGAAATCTGAAGTCTTTGACAGGTTTAAATAATTTAAGGCTCTGGTGGAAAACTAGATAGAGAAGAAGATAAAGGTGTTGAGGACAGATAACCGTGGAGAGTTTTGCAGTAAGGAATTTGAAGAATTTTGTAAGAATTGTGGTATAGCATGGCAGAAGACTACTCCATATACACCTCAGAAAAATGGAGTTGCAGAAAGAATGAATAAGACGTTGATGAAAAGGGCAAGAAGCATGCTCAGTGGTGCTGGGTTAGGACAAGAATTCTGGGTAGAGGCGGTGGATACTGAATGTTAACTGGTCAACAGGTCACCTTCATCAGCGTTGGAGGATAAGACTCCACAAAAGGTATGGATTGGTAAGAAACCCTCTCTTTCACATCTGAGGGTATTTGGATGTGATGCATATGTACATGTTCCAAAGGAGAAACGAACCAAGTTGGATAGTAAATCTGAAAAGTGCATCTTTATTGGGTATAAGGATGGTTTAAAGGGTTATAAGCTTTGGAACCTAGTCACACGAAAGGTTGTGTACAACCGAGATGTGGTGTTCAGAGAGGTGAAAGATGTTATTAAACATGAATTCCAACGAAAGGAACCTGAGAAGATAGAGTTTGAACTAAAGGAGGAAGAATCAGACTCTACAACAGAGGAGGAATCAGAAGATGAAGAGCCACAAACTCCGGTTGTGAGAAGAACAGTTCAAGAAAGCAGGCAGCCTGAAAGGTATAGTCCATCTACTTTCTATTCGAACTGTGAAGGAAGTAGTAGATTAAGAGGATGGAAAACTCTGGAAAGAGGCAATGGTTGATGAAATGGCATCTTTGCACAAAAATGAGGCTTGGGATCTGGTGGAGTTTCCGGTTGTAAGGAAACCCATTGGCAACAAATGGGTTTTCAAAAAGAAGACAAGTGCAGAAGGAAAAGTGGAGAAATACAAAGCTTAGTTGATAGCAAAAGGTTATTCCCAGGTGTCGGGAATTGATTTTGGTGATATTTTTTCTCCTGTTGACAAGGTAACTTCTATTAGATTACTTTTATCTGTTGCTGCTGCTTTTGATTTTGAGATAGAACAGATGGATGTGAAGACAACATTTCTTCATGGGGATTTAGAGGAGGAAATCTACATGAAACAACTTGAAGGATTTGCAACGAAGGGTAAGAAAAAACTAATATGCAAGTTAAAGAAGTCTCTGTATGGGTTAAAACAATGACCAAGGATGTGGTATCAAAAATTTGATACATTTATACGGGGACTTGGCTTCACCAGAAGCAAAGCAGATCACTGCGTGTATTTTAAATTAATTGGTGACCCTGTTATTTATCTGGTCTTGTATGTGGATGATATGTTTTTGGTTGGAAATGACAAAGAAATTATCCAAGATTTGAAGACCCAATTGTCCTCCAAATTCGACATGAAATATCTTTGTGCTGCAAACTATATTTTGGGCATGGAAATTAAAAGAGATTGGGTAAAGAGGAAGCTCTAATTAAACCAGAGGAAGTATGTCGAGACAATACTGCAGAGTTTTAATATGCAGGAGAGTAAATCGGTGAAGGTCCCTATTCCTATAGGTGTGAGGTTATCTACCGAACAATGTCCCAAGACACAAGAAGAGGAAGAGGACATGTCCCGTGTTCCATATGCAAGTGCAGTCGGTAGCCTAATGTATGCAATGGTCTGTACTAGACCAGACATTGCACATGCAGTGGGAGTATTGAGCAGGTTTATGTCAAAACCAGGAAAGGAGCATTGGACAACAGTGAAGCGGGTTTTCAGGTATTTGTGTGGCACTAGTGATTATGGTCTGTGCTACCAAGGAAGACCAGGATTGGACAGAGTTTTGGATATTCATGGCTTTGTTGATTGCAGACTGGGTTGGAGATCTAGATCAGAGAAGATCTACAAGTGGGTATGTGTTTAACCTATTTGGAGGTGCAGTTAGTTGGATGAATAAGAATCAATCTGTAGTGGCACTATCAACTACAAAGGCAGAATACATGGCAGCCACTCATGCAAGCAAGGAAGCAATTTGGTTGCAGAGATTGTGTTCAAGTATGGGGTTAGTACAGGAAGCTATAAGGATAGACTGTGACAGCCAAGGTGCAATTTTCTTGGCAAAGAACCCTGCATATCATTCAAAGACAAAGCACATTGATGTTCAGTATCACTTTGTGAGGGATATGATAGAAGACAAAAATGTGTTGTTGGTAAAGGTGGACACTTTGAAGAATACTGCAGATGCATTGACAAAACCTGTGAGCTCTGAGAAGTTCTCTTGGTGTAGAGAGACAATGGGCATTTCAGGGCTGGGAAAATGACTAAGCTCTCTTGTGGTCCCCTATGGAAAGAAAACAACAAGTGGGAGAATGTTGGGTTGTGTTATATTCTTTCCACGTAGTTAACAAGGGGTTTGAAGGGCACCCGTAACCCCACATTATGGGGCTCGGGGCAGCGCCCCAGAAAATTTTGGTTTTGGACCCTATGTTAGATTGGGCGGACCCACCTATGGTTTTGTGCATGATTTTTGCACATGTTTTTTGGACGCGATGGTTTTCGGTCCATGGTATTGGATGCTTCGGCATGTATAAATATGTATTGTAACATTGAAAGAAACATAATGAAAAATCAAGCTGGTAGTCCCGGTTTTTAGATCCAGGGGAAAATCTCTGTGTATATGTGTTTTATGTGTTATGATCTCACATTGTTTATTTTATGTGTTTTAGAATTTGTATGCAGGTAATTTCTGTACCGGGTTAAAACCTACAGATTTATAGATGATCCTTCTCATTTAGATGGTTATGCCCATGCCGTGGATATTTTTCATAGTCCTTACTATCCGGATGGCTACGTCCATACTGTGGCTTCATGTTTTGACATCAGATATGTATATGTATATGCGTCAATGATTTACAGGTCTCCTGACAGTGTTTGTTCTCGTCCTTGCAAATGCTCGTAAAGCATCTCATCCATCACTCCCTATTTTGCCTTCATGCTTTAGGGGGCATCTGTTACACATTATTTTGTCACACTTCCCTATGAAATACACCAAAGTTCCCGAAACATGACCACCATGTAGTGTACTCATCCATATATGCAACTCAGATCTTCCCTAAAACATTGATGGAAAAATTCCTTAAGCTTCCCTTGAAGAAAAGGGAGCTAAAACCCTAATTTGAGGATCATCGTTGAGCTGACACTGGGAACTTGTGCTGGTCACTAGATGCACTATAATAGCCTCATGATACCAACGTGCTTTTGGCTTGGATACCCACGATGATCCTTAAAAGGAAATTTTCCTAAAGAGGACAAGAAGCTTCGTGATCTAGAGGCTTCCAAAATGATGAGTTGGAGGTTGTTCGGCGTGGATGAGTTCGAGTTGTCTCAAATTGGCCCTTTCGTCTTATCCCTATGAGATACCTCCTTCAGATAAGGGCCTTATCCTATCTTTGGATAGACCCTAACTCCCTTTCCCTACCTATATATTCATCCTCTCCCATTCCCAAATGGTTGGTCTTTGGCTATTTGCACCCTCATGCTGAGATTATGCCTACATGCTACTCATTTGGCTTGGAGAAGGAGTGCTTGGAGAGATTGAGATTGGATTTGGACATTCACTCAAGGAGAGCTTATTGTCATCAAGGCTTGGATGTATGCTTACTCCTTTATTATATTAATATATACAACTGTTGGTTCACTTTCCATAAATGTGTGTGTTAATGCATCATTTATCTTAATGCTGCTTGATCTGTTAATTGGATTACTTTCGATTATGCTATTTGTATTCACATGATTTGTTGTGTCTTTGATATCTTGTGCAGGCATTCAAAAGCTATGAGCAATAGGATTGAGCCCGAGGCACAAATGATTCGAGGTATTCAACAAAGGAGGATGTTATAGCATGAGAATGAGGTAGGCCATCTTCCTCTTCTCTCATTTCGATTGTAATTTAGGAAAGTGTCTTGTAGATTGTCACGTAGGTTGACAGTCCCACCAATTGGGCTAGAGGGATTGTCTCTATCCATAGATAGGTTTTGCCTAGACAACTTGGAGCAACATCTATGATCCTATTGTCTAGAGATCCCTCAACCACATGATCCCTCCATCTCAATTTTCCACCCTAGGAGTTCATACAAAGGTGAAGAGACAACTCAATGTTCTCAATCAATGATTCCCCTTATCAGGAGGGGTCACATCCATTAGTCCAAGATTCTATTTGAAGACCAGGAACTTCTCTTTCGATAAAGACATGGGGAGAATATTTGCAATCTTCTCATATATTGATATATGATGGAGTCTAACGATTCCTCTCTACACCATGTCTCGAATGAAATGATATCGAATCTCTATGTGCTTGGATTTTTCATGAAATACAATATTCTCTTCCAAATGGATCCCACTCTTGCTGTCACAATATATCACTGTAGTGTCTAGGACCTTATCGAATAACTCTCTAAAGAGTTTCCTCAAAGAAACTGCTTCGCAGATAACCATGCTAGCGACAATGCACTCTGCCTTGGTGGTACTCAATGCTACAAACTTCTCCTTCGTGCTCATCCAAGATATTATGAAATATCTAAAGCTAAAACAACATCCAAACATAGTCTTCCTGTCGACAATGTTTCCTGCCCAGTCAACATCGGTATATCCATGAAGGTGAAAATCTTCGAAAGAATATCTTAGACCAAGTGTGATCGTCCCATGCAAATATCTCAAAATGTGTTTGGCAACGATCCAATTTGCATGAAGAGGACCAGTCATGAATTGAATCAACATGTTCACTGCATAACATATGTCCAAAAGGGTGTTCACTAAGAACATTAGAGCCCTAATCAACTGTCTATACTCAGATGAATTTTCCAAATCGGGTCCTACAACTTCTCCATATAACTTCTTGAAATTCATTTCCATCATTGTGGGAAAGGACTTGAATTCTGTCATTCCAAATCTCTCCAACAAGTTCACGACATCTTTTCCTTGTGAAAGGAAAATCTGACGGAGCCTTTTCCACACTTCAAGGCCTAGAAAGTAGTGCATGAGTCCAAGGTCCTTCATCTTGAATTTAGAGTCTATCTCCCTCTTAAACTCAATCATCAAGGGCCCACTACTTGTCAAGATATGCTCGTCAACATATAAAACAAAAATAAATGACATACCTTGGACTAACTTGAAGTAGAGTTTGGGATCGACATTGCTTTTTGTGAATCCCAACTTCACCAAATAACTGTCTATGTGGGCGTACCATGCTTTGGGGTCTTGTTTCAAGCCATACAACGCCTTCTTCAACATACAAACATGTGTCTTTTGATCCTCTACTTAAAATCCCTGTGGCTGCTCAATGTACACTTATTTTTTTAACATGCCATGGAGAAATGTTGTCTTCACATCCATTTGAAGAAGGGTCCATCCTTGACTTGTGACAAGAGAAACTATCGAATGAATGGTTGTATATCGAGCCACAAGCGCAAATATGCCATCATAATCTTCTTCCTCTTTCTAGGAGAATCCCGGGGCCACAAACCTTGCTTTATATTTCTCAATACTACCATAAACTCCATTTTTATTATTATCTCGAATGACCATTTTGAAGTCACCAAGGATTTCCCCTTCGGTCTCGGCACAACATCCCATATCTCATATTCATATTCTTTGGGCATAGCATCATTCCAAAATTGTTCTTTCAAAACTTGTTCAAAGGTGGGAGGTTCAAATTGAATCATAGTGCTCATGGCTACAACATATCCCTGATATCTGCATGACTTCTTCCTTTCTCCAAATGATTTTCGAACGAGAACTCATCTCTCATCATCCTATAGTGTGTCACGGAGCCAAATTGGCCTCTTCCTAGTAGGAGGATCATATCGAGGAGGATCAAAGGGATCCATGGGCTCCATGGGATCATTAACAATATCTGTCTTGGATTCGAGCATGGAAGGATCATCTAAAATATCCATATCATCGTTCCTCTTCTCAGGAGGAGGAGCTAGAGGAAGGTCCCTTGATTTCCCAAGGGAAACATCTTCATCGAACATTACATACCTGCTAATTTTAACCTTCCTTTAACCAAGAATATATATTCTAAATGATTTAGAATTTTTACAATATCAAACGAACGTACCTTTTCTTCTTGTGGCCTCTAGCTTGTTTCTTTTTTCCTTTAGCACATGAAAATATATGGGGCAAACAAAGATATGAAGATGGAAAAAATCGACTTGACACCTGTGAACACTTCTTCGGGGGTCTTGTTGTCCAATGCTTGATGAAATACCTTGTTTTCAACATATACAACACCATGAGTTACTTATCCCTAAAGGAGCTTTAAAAAAATTTGATCATGGAGCATGGCATGAGTGGCCTCTACAATAAACCTGTTCTTTCTTTCACCTAATCCATTTTTTTTGGGAGTATAGGGCACAATCGTCTCTTTCTCGATACCTTCCTTCTTGCAAAAATCAATGAAATCCTTTGATATGTACTCTCCAGCATTGTTAGACCTGAATATATTGATTTTCTTCCCTATTTGATTTTTTACCAAATATCTGAACTCCTTGAACATTTCGAAGGTGCCATCCTTGTGCTTCAAATAATATATCCACGTATTTCTTAAGAAGTCACCAATGAAGGTTATGTAGTAGATATGATGACCAATAGAATGCACATGCATTAAACCACATATGTCATAATGAATGAGATGGAGGATGTCATTTATGTTGTTCTCGCTAGAGGGGAATGGTCCCCTTGTCTTCTTTCCACTGACACGACCTGGACATACTCCATCATGTTGGGCTTGAACATCATGAATACCAAATACCAATTTATTAAATTTCAGAATAGAATCATAATGTACATGAACCAATCTTCAGTTCCATATATCGCTTATATGATTAGTATCATGGACCAATGCTAGAATAGGTCTTCTAGTGACTCTATAGAGTCCTTCAAATCTCGATCCCAATGTGAATGCATCTCGCATAGGTGATCCAACAGGTTAAGTAAGAACTATTCCCCTGATGAAGAAAAATCTCATCCCTTTAGCTTCCAAAACATATATTGATACCAAATTATTCTTCAATCCAAACACATACATAACATCATGGAGCAAAACAAATTACCTGGAATCCAAATGAAATTTGACGGACCCAAAGCCTTTGATGGGATGAGTGGAGTTGTCCCCAAGATAATTTTTAAATTTGACTCCTTCTCTACCAAATTAGAGAGAACTTATTTATACCTAGATAAATGATGAGTGGCCCCACTATCAACCAACCAACTATCCCATGAATCTGGAGGAGAAGAACTAGTGAGAGACGAAATAAGAATATAGTCAGATTGATTGGAAATATTACTTTCATATCTAGAGAATCTTGATTTATTTTGAGTACGATGATTTTCTTCATGATCACACGGAGCATATCTTCTTCTTATTTCATCTCTTCCATTGCGATCATTCCTTCGGTCATCTCTTCTTCTTCAATAATCTAACCTGTTGTTGCTTCTAGTGCTGTAGTGTGGACCATTATTCTTCTCAGTGTAATCTCGAGCATAATGAAATTTATTGTGACAATTGTAAAATTTAATGTGAGATGATGTTCTATCATTCCTTTTATTTTCATTTCGAGGTGGAGGTTTTCTTGAATTTGATGGACCTCATTTTCCTTTCTTGTTCTTATTTTGAGTGACGAATGCAGTGGGCTCTCCCTCTTCATGCTTTTGAATCCTTCCCCTTTATATCATCCTTAATTCTTCTTGAGTGAGATTTCCAAAAATCTCACCAAACAACGAGAAGGCATTGTTGTTTCTTATAGTAGTAATGAAGGTTCCTGATGAGCCTAGGTATTGCAGTAAGAATGCTGCAACTCCGAGGGCTACCAACTTTACTTATCAACCCAGGGTTCGTACAAACTTGGAGGTGACTGTGCTATATACACAAGTGGAAGTGAAGGTACTGCCTATTGTCACTGCTCATCTGGCAAGAGACCCTAGGGGTTCCAAGCCAGACTTCTATAGGGTCAGAAGAAGCTTGATTTTGATGGAAGTAGAGCAAACCTAGTCTAGGGGAGAGCTATTCTACTGTAGAAATGGAGAAAACAACATGCAAGCCTAACTCACACCAAACCCTAGCTAATTGATTACACAACTCTGCTAAGAAGAATCAGAGATTAACACTAACCTACTACTACTATCTAAGTTGCAAAAGCAAAAAGCACCGAAATTAAGCTAAGAGTTGAACAATGGAAACTAGGCTAGGTTTGTGTTTAAGCGGAAGAAGGGTAAGAAATCAATATGATGAAAAGAGGACATAGGGAAGCAACAACACATGAGGACCGTTGGATCAAGCGGGTGAAGGGTAGATGAACGGTTGAGATCGGACAGTAGGAGGGTATGTAGGCAAATGGGTGGACATGGAGGAATAACAGGATGGACGAATAGGATTATATCACGGAGGCGATTGACAGATGAACGGTGGAGATTGGCCAAGCCAAGTGGCGATTGGGTGAAGCGACAACTGTCAGATCAAAAGAAAAATCGACAGTGGAGAGTTCAAGGCGATAAAGCGATCAGGTGACGACAACCATCAGATCTGGTAGGGAAGAACGACAGTGGAGGTTGGCGTGCAAAAAGAAACATGCGGGAAAGATGAGCGGGTTTGGAGGGCGGTAAGATGTATCTCGTTTGCCCTCAAAACCATAAGTTGTATTTTGAAAATTCACGCGACTAGCCTCCTCGGTTGACACGTAGCACGGGGAAACCGCCCATCTCACGTGCTCTCAGCCCGATAACGTTTAGACAGAAATCCACATGATATGGCATGAAGGACGTCAGATCTAGCAAAGTAGATCTACGACAGAGAGGTGACCAAGCAGGTTGGTGAGTGGGTGCGCGATAACCGTCGGATCTGACAAGGTAGATCGATAGTGGGGATTTAAAAGGCAGAAAGTCAAACGTGAAAAGTTGATTTGAGTGGTGATTAGCGATTTGGCTTGTGAAAGGTGTTCGATGGTTTAAAAACCGTTTGAACGTGAATTAACAGCTCTTCGTTGAGCATTTCAGGCTGAAGGAGAATGACAGTATGAGTGAGGTCTTAGGAAGAGGGTGAAGGTCTAAGTGACAGAAAGTGTGTAAGTGACCACGAAATGAACCAAGTAATGATATGACGAACCACGTGACTGCATTAAATGAAAAACCCTATGAAAACCAAAACCCTATGTTTTCAGGGTTGCTGCAGGGTTTCTTCCTCACATCATGGTCCCAGAGGGAGGAGGTGTGGCCGAGACACCTGTGAGCATCCTGATCGATCTTTTCCTTTCCAACCAACTCATTAAATGAAAGCATATATAGAACAAATTGAAACACAACTACTCTGTTCTACCCTACTGTAATGGATTGCAACTATTCAAGAAAATGAACGAGAAACATGAAACTACTTTAGTCAATGAGAAGGAAACCAGAAATCTGTGTTGAACCAATGTAATGAAAATGCATCTACTTAACCAAATGAAAAATCAAACCATGCATCTATGCTACTCCTGGAATGGAAATGAATTGCTTAAGTTAATGAATATAAAGCAAGATTCTATGCTAGAATACAATACAAGAAAGAGGAGCTTTGGCTGCTAGGGTTGGGCCCTAACCCAAGAGATCCAGTCGTCTGAGTTAAACTCAGTGCTGGCTCAAATCAAAACTCATATCCATTATCAAAGAACACAGTATTACATCAAACTGTTACAATTCAAAAGGTCCGAATACTTTCTAACTACCTGACTGACTATTGGTTAACTGCATAAAAAAACTGAGGTCCTAAGCCTCTCTATTTATACATCTGAAGTCTCAACGAATTCCCTCAAAATTAGGGAGGTAGAGCTCCCAACTTAATGGTGACTTGTACTTTCACTTTCATTAGCTTGACTGCCTTCTAGTAGGGAGGCTACTTGTACTTCCACTTGCTTGGCTGTCTTTTAGTACTCTTGATTTGGCTGTGTACTTTTAGCTGATGGAGGGATATTCGAATGGATGGGCAGTAAATGAGGAGGGTTTACCTCCTGTAATTCCTCTCCCTTGTCTAATCCGAGTTTTTACCAAGGTATTTTACCATAGTTCCTTGCTTTTGCCTTTTATCCCTGCATTTCCCTTGCTTTTATTCTTTATTCCTACATTACATGCACATTAGACCACAAAGCAAAATATACAACTCTGACTCAACTCATAAGAAAAATATAATCAAAAGTATGCAATAAGTTGTGAGAATAGTTGGTTTGACTAATTTAGGAGGCGAATTGAGGCCAATTAAGGCCCATATAGTTACTCAATTATGAGACTCATCATCACCCCGTACTGAAAGTGTTGGTCATCCTCTAAGAAACTTAGTGGCTCTGGTAGCCTCTCTGACTTCTCATGCTTCTGTTGTGGTCTTTTCTTCTTGTTTATAGCGGCTTGATTCCCTTTCTTCTTCTTCCCACTTATATTCTCTGATCTTCAAGCTATGTGGCAATGTTTCATCTCTTTTAGAAGGCATGTATATTATCATTTCTTATCAGCCTAAACATATCCTCAAAATGTGTACTTGCTTGCCCTTGGGCAGCAAGATATCTGAGTGTCAGTTGAGGATCATTTGCAATTAAATTATGGGTGCTGATTAAGGCCATGGGATTTTGATTGTTCAGCTACTTCTCTGTCCCTGAAGCCACTTAGCTCTTTTGTTTCTTGCTGCTTGTTCTTCTTTGTTTCAATGCCTTCTTCCTCTTCTGTTTCAACATCATGTTCCTTTGTATTAGTGTCTTCTTTATCCATCTCATCCCCATCTAGCTCTATATTTTCTGTTTCTTTTTTTGTCTCCTCCTTATTGATATAAGGACTAACATCATAGATGAAGGTTTTGATGTCATCCTCTACTGGTAAGTCATTGAAGACTTTCCATGTTATAGGGATCCTGAGGGTTTGGAGGGCATAGCCTTTTTGGAGGAAACTGACCATCTCTTTACTCACAAACCAACTACCTCTTAACCTTTACAAATTTTGATCAAATGATGCAGATGAGTGAGTAAGTAGGATACTTACCTGTGTCCTTAATGCCATGCTACAAGTGTCAAAGATCAGAGGTGCTTCTGATGGTCATTCTTGTTCCTCCTCTGCTGTCTGCTAATGGCTCTTGACTGCAGATTTGATGCTGCTACTGCTACTGTATGGTCATCTTTCTGCCTCTTCTGTTGTTTGCTCTATAGAGGGAGTATGAGTATGTGTGAAGGAAGGGATGATGGTAATGGATGAGGTGATGTTGTGGAAAACATAATCTTCTCCTAAATTGAAGTAGTGAAGTGAAAAACAATGGAATTTATGGAGGGATGCATGGTAAGGAGTGGGGAAGATGAACATATGTGAGGCAAGGTCCCCTTTGGATCTTCTCTTTGCTCCTTGATTGTCTCTCTCATCCTCCTGCAAACAACAATTATGCTTTTTCTTTTTCTTTTATTATTATATTTTTGTTGAAAAACACCCAGGTTTCCTCAGAGAGGCTTTCACCATAGGTATCTGCCTTGGGCTCCTCAAGGAAGGTTTTCACCCAGGGATCTTCTTTTTCTTTCCTCTTTTTTTCTCATCCTTGGGCCGCCTCATGGACGTTTTCAACCCAAGGATGGGACTCAGGCGCGTCATGGAGGTTTTCACCTGAATCCTTATTCTATTTTTTTACTTTTCAGTGACCTGATGAGGGAGGAGATGAAACTTGCTCCACCATCATCACTGTCTTATTGATGCTGTTAATGAACTCTTGTTTAGATTAAGGCCTCTTGTATAATTTCAATCCGTGTCCATTAACTAGCAACGAAATGGCTTCTTCATCTATAGTCCTGATTCACACTGAACCATTGTCATGGCATATTTCCACCACATATGGTCCAAGCCATCTTGTTCTTAGCTTTCCCTTGAAGTATTTGTACGTTGAATCATATAATAGTGCCTAGTCTCCTTCTTGAAATAACTTCTCCTTGATATGCTTGTCATGCCAACTATTTCTCTGGATCTGAATTATCTCTGTATGGAGGAGGGCCTGCATTCCGAATTCATCTAGGCCATTCAAATGGAACAACCTTTGTTTTTGTGCATGACTGAGATTTAAATCTAGTTGTGTTTCCATCCTCAATGTGTTATATTCAAATTCAATGGACAACAAATCATTTTTCCCATAGACCAGCTCATAGGGTGTGAATCTAGTGGTGGTCTTCCATGTTTTATTATAGGCCTAGGTGGCTTCAACTAGTATCTCAACCTAGTCCTTTCTGCTGCTGTTCACTACCTTAGTCAGGATGTTCTCTAGTGCTTTGTTGGTCACCTCCACTTGTCCATTAGCTTGTGGATGATAAGGAGTGGAGGTCCTATGTTTGATCTTGTGATGCTTGAGTAGTTCTTCAAACATGTTGGAGGTGAACTGACTGCCTTGATCTATGACTAGTTCTCTAGGGTACCCAAATTTGTAGAAGATGTTCTCCCTTAGGAACTCAACCACCTTTTCTTCTGTTTCTACCTTGATTGCTTTGGTTTCTGCCCACTTAGTCAAGTAATCGGTGCACACAATGATGTGCTATTTTGCTTGGAAGGAGGGTTGATAGGCCCAATGATGTCAATGCCCCACTTGTCAAATGGCTTGAAAGTCACTTGAGGCTGTAGGGGCATTTCATCCTCTGGCACCGATCACACTGACTAACATATTTCTTCACATCCTGATGAAGAGTAGGCCAATAACAGCCCACTTGCAACACCTTGAATGCTGTCCTTTTTGCTACAAAGTGTCCTCCACAAGGCCCATCATGACAGGTTAGAAGGATGTCAAAGACCTCCTCTTCCCTTACACATCTTCTCAAGATTTGATCTGGACCAAGTTTGAACAGATTGCCTCCAATCCAAGTGAAGGGGGCACTTTTCCTGTTATCTTGTTTTTTTCTCTGTAGGGTAGGTTTGGTGGGAACTGTGTTGACACCAGATAGTTTGCTATATCAAAAAACCATGGGGAGAGCACTGAAATAGAAAACAAATGCTCATCCACCATTTCTTCTTTAGCTGCAGGCAGATTGATTCTAGACAGAAAGTCACCAACAACATTTTCTTTACCAGGCTTATCAACAATAGTTAAATCAAACTGTTACAATAAAAGTAACCATCTGATGATTCTATCATTTACATTTGGCTTGTTCATTAAATATTTAATTGCAGCATGATCAGTATGCACAAATTTCTGATAGCCTGTAATGTAATGCCTAAACTTGTTCGATGCATGCACAACAACCAGGAGTTATTTTTCTATCACAATATAGTTTAGCTTGGCCTTTGACATGGTTTTACTGATAAAATAGATGGCATAAGGCAATTTCTCTTCTACATGTCCTAAGGTTGCTCCTATGGCTTTATGTGAGGCATCAACATGAATGTGAAAAGGGATGGCCCAGTTTGGGCCTCTAAGGATTGGTGCAGTGGTTACCTTACCCTTTCAAATGTCCAAGGCCTCTTGATAGCTCTTTGACCATATAAATTCAGAATCTTTGGCCAATAAAGCAAACAAAGGATAGCTTGCTGAAGTCTTTTATGAATCTTCTGTAATATTCGGCTAGCCCTAAGAAACTCCTAACATATCTCTGCTTTTGTGGAGGTGGGACCCTTTGAATGATTGCTACTTTGTTTGGGTCCACCTGCAATCCTTGCTGAGATATTGAGTGCCCTAGCATAGTCCCTTCAGTCATTAAGAATTCACATTTTTCTGGACTAAGGGACATGTTCATCTCAATGTATTTGCGTAATACTTTTCCTAAGTTAGTTAGGGCCTCTTGGAAATCACAACCATAAGGTGTAAAATCATCCATGTAGATCTCCACAGCGTCATGAACTAATTCAGCAAAAATACTAAGTACTGCTCTCTGGAAAGTGTCAGGAGCATTGCACAGGCCAAAAGGAAGGACTCTATAGGCAAAAGTACCCCAAGGATAGGTGAAAGTGGTCTTATCCTGGTCTTTTGGGTAGATTTGGATTTGGTTGTACCCACTAAATCCATCTAGGAAAGAAAATAATTTCTTCCCTGCCAGTCCATCTAACACTTGGTCAATGAAGGGTAAGGGGAAATGATCCTTCTTGGCGGCTTTGTCAATTCCCTATAATCAACACAAATCCTCCACTTCCCATTTTTCTTGGGCACTAACACTAAAGGAGAGACCCACTCACTGTAAGAGATATGGTAAATGAACCCTGCATCTAATGGTTTCTGCAGTTCTTCCTTGACTATGTCTTTGAGGGTTGGATTCATCCTCCTTTGTGGTTTCTTGACTGGCTTGCAACCTTCCTTGATGTATATGTGGTGAGTACACACCGAGGGGTGTACTCCCTTCATTTCCTTGTAGTTCCAAGTAAAGGCTTCTAGGTCCTCCCTTAACAAGTTGCATAACTGTTCCTCCTCTGAAGTAGAGAGAGATGGATTAATCTTCAAGGTTTTCTCTGGCCCAAATTCTATGGTTTTAACTCAGAGTGGGTAGGAATCAGCCAAGCATAAGTCAATTTGATGACTGTTCAATGTTTCTTTTACTTCTTATTCTAGGGGTAGTGAAATAGGAGTTGGACTCTCGAGCAGGTGTTCAATTAAATCATCCTCATCTTGCTGTCCTCCTCCTATGATGGCTTCCAAAGTATATAGTTTGGCAAAATAAAGTTCATCTGCTTCCTCCTCCTCCAACCATAAAGGTAAGTCATGTTCTAGGGAAGGTTGAGCAGGAGGGTATAAGACTAATTGTTTGGAAATATGCCCATTCTTAATGGTCATATTCCTAGCTCTACAGCTAATGTAGGCATCAACCGTGGCCAGCCATGGCCTTCCAAGTATGAGAGGGTAAACGGTAAGCTTAGCCTTGGGTTGGAGAACTAGGAAATCTACTGGGTACTCCTAGGAATCAATGGAGACCATTACATCCTCCACAATTCCCTCAGGGGTGACTGTGGAATGGTATGCAAGTTGTAGCACTATTGTGGTCTTCCTTAATGACTCTTAGAGGTTAAGCTTGAGCATGGTGTCCTTGGCCATCACATTAATGGCAGCCACAAGATCAATCAGAGTGTGTGGGACAATGGTGCCATTGATGTGGACATCGACTACAAGGCTTCCAAGGTCTAAGTATTTTGGACATATTGCCTGCCCCAGCATTAAGTTAGATAACTGCCCAATGACATTAATGGTAGGGGCATCCCTTTTTCTTCTTCCTGGATGCTTAAAGCACTTCTCCTTAATCAATTTATTGTAAATAGGCACATCTTTGATTGCCTGGAGAAGGGGAATCTTTACACATAGGTTTTCCAATTCTCCCAGAAGTTCAGTTTCTTTTGGGGTAGGCTGGTGTGGTTGGGCTAATCTTTCAGGAAAGGGTGGATTTTATTTAAGGTTGCTTTCCTCTCTTTTTTCCTCAACCTCCTTATGTGGAGAGGGAGGTTGGTTATCTGGGAGAATTCTCCCAGATCTCAGGTTGATCTCCTGAATTTCAACAACATAAGCTGGGTATGATGTCTCTCCAACATATGTTTGTTGGGATTGCCTATTGTTTGGATTTGGATTTGGCTAGACAGGCATCTGGGGTTACCGAGGTGGAGCAGTGTGCAAGAGTTGCGGTTGGGTAGGTGATGGAGGTAATAGAGCTGGAACATTGTTGAACTGCTCCACCCCTGGGGTGGGGCATTCCACTGATGTTATGGCTGATTGTAAGGTTCAAATGATTGGTTGGGTGGATTGGAATGATATTGAGATGCATAGGACCAAGGAGGGGGTGTAGACCAGGAAGGATTGGCAGGGGGTCCCTAAGAAGGTGTAGCTGTGTTTTGGTTGGGTCTGTAATATGCATGGGATGATCCTTGCATACCCTGCTGGTATGGTCTAGGCCCAGGAGGTCTCCTCTAGTTGATGTAGCAAAGCTGCTCATTGACCCCTTCAGCTCCTTGGTATACAACTTTGAGTCCAGGTAAGGAAGGGCACTTGTCTGTGGAGTGGTTTTCTTAACAGACTGAGAAAAACTCAATACAGTCTAATGGGCATTCATTCCTAGGATGCCTTCTGGTGCACCTAGGACAGAATATGGCCAAGGCTCTCTCTACTTCCTCTTGATTTCTTATGATATTCATGGTATCCAATTGTATGACAAGGGTCTCCCTTTTGAAGTCCTCCAACATATTTCCAATTTCACCCTTGATGGATGAGTTGGAGGACGATGTACTGGCCATAGGTTGACTACTTCTACCCTTGTTTCTGGATGCCCTAGAATGGTTTCTAAAGATGGTATTGATGTCCTCATAGGGTAGTTGGTAGATATCTCCTCTTGATAACATATGTAAGGTGTTTATGATATCCTTCGTCACTCCTCTAAGCAAAACCAGCTTCAGTGACTCAGGGTCAAGTGTGCACCTGAACCTTTTGTAACTGAGCTGGAATCCCTCTTCGTAGTCTTCTAGGATTCATCATGGCCTATGGTCATCCTGAAAATTTCATCTTTAGTGTCCTTTGACCTACATTAATCCCTATATTTGTTGTTAAAGGACTGCTGCATTTGAGACCAAGTTGTTATGCTATCTCCAGGTAAATCCATGAACCAGCGCAATGCTGCATCCTTGAGGGTAGATGGAAATAGTTTCAACTTCTTCTCATCACTTGTGTAGTCATAGGTTCAACAGACAACTTCAAACTCAAATAGGAAAGTGTCAGGGTTCTTTGTGGTCAAGCCATGGAAATGAGGTAAAGAAGTGGGGCTTATATTCTTCATTTTAGTGTCCCCATTGGTTTCCCTAATGGGGAAGGCACTCACAATTCTCCCTCTATCTCCTCTTGTCATTTAAGTGTTCAACCATTGGTTCAGTAGGAATGGGTTATTCCTCTTCTTCTTCCCCTATAGGTTCTTCAAATATGTTAGTTTTCTAAACCAAAGGGGCTTCCAATTCACCGTCAGTGAAGAAGAAAGGAGGTTGATTATTGGATGAGGTGGGGGTGTTTGGCAAGAATTTTCCTGAAGTATCCCTAATCCTACGAGGCATGAAAGGAAATGTTTTTGGGTTTTTGTGAGATTTTCCTTGAAAGCTGGGAAGTAATTGTAGAAAGGAAATTGATGATTAAATGAAAGACAACTAGTAGAATGGAAACTACTTGTAGGATGGAATTGCTGAATTGAATGAAAACTACTAAGAAAAGGAAACTACTTATTGAATTGGAACTGCCGAATAAAATACTACTGAAAGAAAGAGAACTAGTTATTGAATTGAAATTATATTTGCAGGAAAGGAAACTAGATTAACTTGCAGAATGGAAAGGAAAGAAGATAAATGACAAAATCAAAGAAAGAAACTAGATTACTTTTGTAGAAATAAACTAATGGGAGAAAGTTGGAAACTAGAAAACAGAAGAAAAGAGCAATAATCACTACTACTATGGAACTTCCCCGGTAGCGACGCAAAAAAGTGATGAGCCTAGGTATTGCAACAAGAATGCTGTAACTCCCAGGGCTACCAGCTTTACTTATCAACCCGGGGTTCGTACAAACTTGGAGGTGACTGTGCTATATACACAAATAGAAGTGAAGGTACTACCTGTTGTCACTGCTCAGCTAGCAAGAGACCCCAGGGGTTCCAAGATAAACTTCTATAGGGTCAGAAGAAGCTTGACTTTGATGGAAGGAGAGAAAACCTAGTCGAGGGGAGAGCTATTCTACTGTAGAAATGGAGAAATCAACATGTAAGCCTAACTCACACCAAACCCTAGCTAACTGATTACACAAATATGCTAAGCAGAATGAGAGATTAACACTAACCTACTGCTACTATCTAAGTTGCAGAAGAAAAAATCATCGAAACTAATCTAAGGGTTGAATAATGGAAACTAGGTTAGGTCTGTGTCTAAGCGGAAGAAGGGTCAGAAATCAATATGGTGAAAAGAGGACGTGGGGAAGCAATATCGCATGAGGACTATTGGATTAGGTGGGTGAAGGGTAGATGAACGGTTGAGATTGGATAGTAGGAGGGTACGTAGGCAAATGGGCAAACATGGAGGAATAATAGGAGGGACGACTAGGATTATATCGTGGAGGCGATCGACAGATGAACGACGGAGATCGGCCAAGCCAAGTGGTAATCGGGTGAAGCGATAGTCGTCGGATCAAAATACAGATCGATGGTGGAGAGTTCAAGGCGATAAAGCGATTGGGTGATGTGACAACCGTTAGATCTGGCAGGGCAGATTGATGGTGGAGGTTGGCGCGCGAAAACAAACGTGCAGAAAGGACGAGCGAGTTTGGAGGGTGGTAAAATGTATCTCGCGTGCCCTTAAAACCATAAGTTGTATATTGAAAATTCACGCGACTAGCCTCCCTGGCTGAGACGTGGCATGCAGAAACCACCCATCTCGCGTGCTCTCAGCCCGATAACGTTTAGACAAAAATCCACGCGAAATGGCACGAAGGCCGTCGGATCTAACGAAGAAGATCTACGATGGAGAGTGACCGAGCAAGTTAGTGAGCGGGTGCGCGATAATCGTCAGATCTAATAAGGTAGATCGACGGTGGGGATTTAAAAGGCAGAAAGTCAAACGTGAAAAGTGGATTTGAGTGGTGATTGGATGATTTGGCTTGTGAAAGGCGTTCGACGGTTTAAAAATAGTTTGAACATGAATTAATAGCTCTTCGCTGAGTGTTTCAGGCTGAAGGAGAATGATAGTATGAGTGAGGTCTTAGGCAGAGGGTGAAGGTCTAAGTGATAGAAAGTGCGTAAGTGACCATGAAATGAACCAAGTAATGATATGACGAACCACGTGACTGCATTAAATGAACCCTATGAAAACCAAAACCCTGTGTTTTCGGGGTTGCTGCAGGGTTTCTTCCTCACATCATGGTCCCAAAGGGAGGAGGTGAGGCCGGGACACCTATGAGCATCCTGATGGATCTTTTCCTTGCCAACCTATTGAGTAAATGAAAGCATAAATAGAAAAAAATGAAACACAACTACTCTGTTCTACCCTGCTGTAATGGACTGCAACTATTCAAGCAAATGAACAAGAAAAAGGAAACTACTTAAGTTATTGAGTAGGAAACTAGAAATCTGTGCTGAACCACTCTAATGAAAATGCATCTATTTAACCAAATGAAAAATCAAACCATGCATCTATGCTACTGCTGGAATGGAAATGAACTGCTTAAGTTAATGAACAAAAAGCATGATTCTATGCTAGAATACAATATAAGAAAGAGGAGCTTTGGCTGCTAGGGTTGGGCCCTAACCCAAGAGCTTCAGCCCTCTGAGTTAACTCAGTGCTGGCTCAAATCAAAACTCATCTCCATTATCAAAGAGCATTGTATTACATCAAACTGTTACAAGTCAAAAGGTCAGAATACTTGCTAATTTCCTGAATGACTATTAGTTAACTACCTAAAAAAACTCGCTAAAAAAACTGATGTCTTAAGCCTCTCTACTTATACATCTGAAGTCTCAACGACTTCCCTCAAAATTAGGGAGGTAAAACTCCCAACTTAATGGTAACTTGTCCTTTCACTTTCAATAGCTCGGCTGCCTTGTAGTAGGGAGGCTGCTTGTACTTCCACTTGCTTGGCTATCTTTTAGTACTCCTGATTTGGCTATGTGTACTTTTAGCTGATGGAGGGATATTCGAATGGATGGGAAATAAATGAGGAGGATTTAGCTCCTGTAACTCCTCTCCCTTGTCTCATCCGAGTTTTTACTAAGGTATTTTACCATAGTTCCTTGCTTTTGCCTTTTATCCTTGCATTTCCCTTGCTTTTATCCTTTATTCCTGCATTACATGCACATTAGACCACAAAGAAAAATATCCAACTCTAACTCAACTCATAAGAAAAATATAATCAAAAGTATGCAATAAGTTGTGAGAATAGTTGGTTTGACTAAGCTAGGAGGTGAATTGAGGCCAATTAACACCCATATAATTACTCAATGATGAGACTCATCAGTTTCCTAGATAGAAGGGAGACCTCTAAGAGTTACAATCGCCAATTCCTTGTCAAGCACAATTTGTCCATGTCTTTGCAATTGATATCTAAGACAAGATATCCTCATAATGTAGGATTGCACAAACTCTCATTTTTTCATCTTCATGTATTTAAGTTTATATTTCAAGGAGATGATTTAATTCAAATTGTTGACTTCATACATGTCCTTAGACTTCCTCAAATTTCCAACATATGAAAGTAAATTATCTTGTAAACCACCAGCTATAATTTGCTTTGCTTTTAACTCACCATTCTTGTACTTGTTTTTGGTAGAAACATAAGCATTCTCTGGAGGATCAGGTAATTTTCCTTGAATGTATTCTAAAACATCATTGTTATCAAGTATGATCTCAAACCTGGTCTTCCATGCAACAAAGTTAGATGAGTCACCCAATTTCTCAAGTTCCCTGAAGAAAGAGGAAGACATATTGACTTGACTAGATAGGCTCCTTCAACTTTCAGAAGATGATTGTCTCAATACTTGTCTCCTTTTGGGCTTGTCCTTCACCTTAGCTCTAATACCATGTTAAATTTCACACTACTCTATTCTGATTCAATTACTTTAGCCCAATTCAATTCTTCAATTATTAATCTTTTCAATAACACTTAATATTTCCAATCATCAATAGTAATTGAATATAGAACAATATATACAATGACAAAGGAGAACATCAACACATCAACAAGAGACACCAGATTTTGTCAAAGACTGGAGAAAAACCCCACAAGGGGGAAAACCATTTGAAAATTCGTCTTCTATTAGATTTTCATAAAATGTTCAGTAGAGAGTAAAATGAGCCCAATACAAAATCATCCAGAAAAATTAACCCAACAACATTTAGAAATATGTTTCCAACATCAATATATATCGGAGAAAACTTTTCCTATCTATGGTCAACTACGATCAGATGTCAAAATTTAGCCCTAGAGCCCAACCACATGGAGGAAGAGCTGTGCATGTGGTTGAGACCTTCCGACCACACTGTTGAGCCTGCTAGCTTGTTGTTATGTTATATACCAATTTTTTGCACTCCCTGTCTCATACCCTGAGCTGTCGAACTTTTCCCAAAATGTCGCAAAGCGACAAAAGTTATCAATAAATTCACCCTCAAAAACATTGGTTACAACATCCCTAAAGAAAATAAGAAGAAATGATTTGAAGTAATTCTGGAAGAGCTTGTCAAAAAGCCCTAATTTCAACCCCAACGCTACTTTTAGCAGGCAAACCTGTGCTGGTACCCTTTGGTCTAACTAGTGACTAGCACTGATGGCACAACTTTGAATAGGAAAATCCCCGCTGATCCTCTTCAGGCTGTTTATCCAAAAATGGAGTTGAAGCTTCTCTTACTAGAAGCCTAGAGAATCGCAAGCTATTTATTGTTGAATAAGGATATGGTTGAGTTCTCCCATTTTGAGTCCTTGATTCTACCTTTAGGGATCTTCCCCTTAATATGTGGACCTTCTTCCACCTTTTGTGGATCCCTAACTCCCTCTCCTTCCCTATAAATGCATTCCCTTACACCCTCAAATGGTTGTTCAAACTATATTGGTCATGCTGCTGCTAAATTGTGCCTAATTGCTGCCAATTTGTGAAGGAGAAAGGAGAGCTTGAGAAGTCTTGTCTTGGACTTGGAAACCCATCCCAAAGGAGGCTTCCAACATTAAGGAAGTGGTTGTATGCTTCCCTCTTATGTTTATCATTAATACAATGCATGTTTAATTTCCGTAAGCGTGTAAATGACTAGTTTCTTAGTATGATGCTCCTTGATATGGCATATGGTTTACATTAGAATGCATGTACTATGTTTTTCTTTTGTTGTCATTATTTGATCTCTCTTGTAGGTATTCGTTCACAATAAAATAGTGAGGTTCGAGCTTGGAAGTGAGGAGATCGAGATCGACATCGAAAAGCAACTGCTTAGGAGTGAGGTAGGCCATATTTCCTCTCTCATGTCATTCTGATTTAAAATAGGATAGTTTTGCATGTATTTGTTTTGGTTGTTACTAGATCCACTCATTGGACTAGAGGGATCACTTCTATCCATATATGGGATTGCCTAGATAACAAATTGGTGACTCCACTGGGGAACAAGTGGTATAAAAGGATAGCAACTAGTTCCAGTTATGATGGAACTACTCAAAACATGTAAAGGTCAAGAGGCTGGATAATAAGACCACTCATCGTAGCGGTTCCTTAGGAAAGTGTAAAACAACCAAGTGAAAGGATATGATCGGCCAAAGAGATGGTGGAAATGGAATAAAAAAACCAAGGCTCATCTAGCAAAAACAATGTGATAAAAATGGAAATCACGAGAGGTAAAGTGGGAATGGTTTCATTTTTACACAAGCTTGAAACATGGGAAACTCTACTTGAGGACACTTGAAGGTGGTTTCATTTTTTCATAAGCTTGAAACATGATAAAAAACTATGCTTGGATTTGGTTTCATTTTCACACAAGCTTGAAACGGAGACAAACTATGCTTGGATTTGGTTTCATTTTTACACAAGCTTGAAATAAAGATAAACTATGCTTGAAATGAGTTTGCATGCCCCCAATATAATGACTCAATTCGAGGTACATTTGAATCAAATCCCGTCCTCTAAGTGGTAAAAGTGAAATTTTGATTGAGTTTTTGAGGTTTTGAGTCAATTAAAAACATTGTTTGCTGCTTGTATGAGTGGGAAAATACTAATTTTATGTTAATTGAGCAGTAGTAGTTCTTTTGCAGTCATAAGGCAATTGATTTTGCATTCATTTAGTTTTCATCTCATAATTTACTTTTTTTAAAGTGCATTAGATCACATTGCATTGAAAAGTCATTTTTTGAGATTTATCATTGGACATCGATTACATTGTTTAGTGATTGAACACTGAAAGCGCATCGAGTGCATTGTCATTCATTGAAAGAAAAATTGAAATAATTTCTCTTTTGGTGGTTGCATTTGGAAAATGAAAGTGAAATATCTAGTTAGGAAAGTTTTTTTTGTTGCATTTTTCATTGTTGCATCATTGTTTGAATCTCTTTCCTTACTAGATTAGCTTTCATCGAAACAGAAAGAAACCTTTTCTCATGATAGTTTCATCATAGGTGTTCATGTGACATCGTTTTGAGCCTTAAAACCAAAAATTAATTGAACATAAACTTAAAATGTACCTTAATTAACCTAAAGAGAATTTGGAACTTAACGCAAACATTTAGAGGTCTAGGCTAGAGATGTGGTCTGACGTCGTTAAACATAGGAGCTGTCATTGTTTTCCAGTGTTCTATCTCAGGGGTGAAATTCCGTTCCACATACAAAATTGTATATGACTCTTCTCCAGTACTTTAAGGTATATCAGAGGCGCTCCATGCATGGTAAGTATATGGGAATGCTCTCATTGAACGGTTACACATTAGACAACACCACTATGGACTGCACTCCCCTGTACCGTCACGTATATTCGGGGAGTCCCCTATAGATTGCTATCCATCCATAGGTAACTGAGTCTGTCGCCTTGTATATCGTGATACACCAAACACAACATTTGGGGAGATTGGCTGCCATACGTGAAGTCCTTTGTTTAGCAAGTTGTATATTGCAGTTCACGGTTGCTTGGTAAACCTTTATGCCTAGTTACCCCTTTTTGATTTATTTGTTGTTAATTTCAAAAATTAATTGACCGCGAAATAACATCCTTCTTGTGGAAATACTCCTTAGTAGATCATAGGTTGAGATTATTGGAAACAATTCCTGAGTCTACCAACCAAGGAAACCCCTGTGATAGGAATCCTAGTCCTTCTCCTTCTTTTGGAAATGTTCGTGCTCCCTATGGAAACATTGTCCCTTCCTGGATTTACCATTGGTTTTTCGGTTTGGTTATTTTCGACCCCTATGGTTCTGAATGTCCAAACTGCTCCTCAACTGATCTCTCCTCTACCTGAACCATATCAAGCTCCAATTGATCTTAAAGTTGACCCTTTGCTTTCTTCACTCATTCAGTCTTCTTCCTCTTCTTCTTCTCCGTCTGGCGAAAACATGCAAGTTAGTAACTAGGTGGATAATAAGAATAAGAAAAGGAAGATTAAGAAGAAGAAAAATAAGCAAGGGGGCAACCAAGCAGTCGATGTTGCTGATGAAATTGATATTGAGAAACTTTCCAATCAACCTTGTAAAGTGAAATTCCCTTACAAGATTTTTAAGGGTGACCACCTTCTTCGAGATTGACCTGGTATTCCTAAGGTCTTAGAAGTGTGGTCCACAGGTTCCCATCAACCTTCGTTATCAGCCTCTGGAGATCATGTCGGTGATAAACCTTCAACTAGTGACAGTAAAACCCATGGGGAAAAGTGAAAAGTTAAATTTCCTTGTAGGTTATGTGAAGGGAATCATCCTATTCGCCTTTTTCCTTATATGGATGAGGCCTCTACAGTGTTGGATAACCTTACCGCTTCTCAATATCGTCTTCTGACTGGTTATCGGAAGCTTTCCCTCGACCCTCCACTAGTTGATCAAGTGATTTATTAGAACTCATCTCTGGTCAATCCCACTCTCTCTGAAGCTGAATCCCATGAGTCCGTTCCCGACCAACCCTTGGTCGAGAAAATGGTTGACCTGATTCCACTTTCAGTTGATCATATCCATCTTGTAGAGAGTGAAGTTCATACTACTTTGATTCTTCTTGTTTCATCAGATTCCTATGAGTTGGAGGGAAATCCTCCCGTTCCCATAGTATGAGGGGGTGATCCTCCTGTTCCCATAATGCAAGGGGGCAGTTCTCCCATTCCCATGGAACCCCCTCCAAGTAGTATGGTTGTTTCCTTTGATTGGGGTCGACTGGCAGGATATCACCTTCCTTCTTATGTGCCCTTCCAGATCATGGTGCAGGCTTATAATATGGATGTGCTTAGCACATTTATAGATGAAGGCACCTTTGTTAGTATTCAGTCCTCCACTACTTGGCAAGATTTAGGTTCTCCGTATCTTGTTCCCGTTGCCCAGAATCTGTTAGCTTTTAAGAGAGGAACCAATCAACTCTTAGGGATCCTTCTCAATTTGCCTATTACTTTGGGAGGAAAATTGTCTATCTTGATGTGATGGTTGTCCAAGGGCCTTTAGATTTTAATATACTCCTTGGACGTGGCTATGTTTATGTCATGGGAGATCTTGTCTCTTCACTCTTTTGTGTGCAGTGTTTCCCACATGAAGGAAGAATTGTGACCATGATTGATCAACTGTCATTCGTTGGTCGTAATTCAGCTCCCAATCAACCATCTTCCCTAAATGGTCCTTACATGCAAGTGGTATCTTTGCTGCCACAGGTTAATTATGTGGCCACCTGTTCCATGCCTGCGTCAACTGATGATCTAGTTAGTGATATATTACACCATGTATTGGAGGCATTAGAGCCTGATATTTCCATTAGATCCATTGACATATATCCCTTCCAGAGCATTGTTCTCCCATATGATGAGAACCTCTTGGAAGCTATTAATTATTGTAGGTCATAATCAAGGTCATGAGGATAGTTATTTTACTATGTCAACCTTGTTAAAAAATGAAATAGGTCCCCATGAGGATAATTCATTTACTATGTAAACCTCGTTAACAAATGAAATAATCCCCATGAGGATAGTTATTTTACCATGCCAACCTCGTTAAAAAATGAAATAGGTCCCCATGAGTATAGTTCTTTTACTATTTCAACTTCGTTAAAAAATGAAATAGGTCCTCACGAGGATAGTTCTTTTACTCTGTCAACCTCATTAAAAAATGAAATAGGTTCCCATGAGGATAGTTCTTTTTCTATGTCAACCTCGTTAAAAAATGAAATAGGTTCATGAGGATAGTTCTTTTACTATGTCAACCTCATTAAAAAATGAAATAGGTTCCCATGAGGATAGTTCTTTTAGTATGTCAACCTCTTTAAACATGAAATAGGTCCCCATGTCAATAATTCTTTTACTACGTCAACCTCATTAAAAAATGAAAAAAGGTGTCAGAGTAGAGTTCCTTTACTTGTGTCAAGCTTGTTAAACAATGAAACACAGTGTCATGAGCATAGTTCTTTTCCTGTATCAATCTCATGAAAAAATGAAACAAACCCCTTCCAATTCGAGTCTTTGCTTATATCTCGTAAAATCCCAGTCTAGACTTTCACTTGATCTCATAAGTGAACCTTCATTCCATCCATATGTTAGTAACTAGTAGTCTTGTTAGGTGAATGAAATGAAGCTTGGGGGGCATGTACCTCGAATTAAGTCATTATGTTGGGGCATTCAAACTCATCTCAAGCATTGTTTATCTTTGTTTCAAGCTTGTCTAAAAAGGAAACCAAATCGAAGCATAGTTTTTTCTAATGTTTCGAGTTTGTGAAAAAATGAAACCATCTTCAAGTATCCTCAAGAATAGTTTCCCATGTTTCAATCTTAAATGAAACCATTCCCACTTTACCTCTCATGGTTGCCATTTTTATCAGCCTGTTTTTGCTAGATGAGCCTTGGTTTTTTCATTCCATCGTTACCATCTCTTTGGCCGATCATACAATTTCACTTGGTTGTTTTAACTTTGCCTAAGGAAACAATGCGATGAGTGGTCTTATTAGCCATCCTCTTGACGTTTACATGTTTTGAGCAGTTCCATCATAACTGGAACCAATTGGTATCCTTTTATACCACTGGTTCCTCTAGGAGGAGTCATATTTCATCTCTTTTCAGACTGTAAAAATATGAAAAGATTGCCGAGTACTTGTCGTTTCGAACTCGTTAAAGTAAATGAAATGACGTCTACTCAATATAATTTTAACCCTTTTCCGGACTAAGATAGACTATAGTACGAAAAAGAAATACCTTGGTCATAGGTGGCTAAGAGGTTCTATTGAATATCTTTTTCTACCTTTTTAGATTCAAGAGACTATCTACGAAAAGGGACGTCTAGAGTTTCCTTTTTGCCTCTTTTTCAAACTCTCTAAACATGAAAAAGATGCCGAGTTATCCCTCCGTCGGACTTGTAAAACTTAAACGATGCAGGACTTGTCACCATGACGAGACTGAACTACTCCTTCCTAGGGCTCGTTAAACTTACTAGGATGGATGCATTTGAATGATGAACTTATACAACAAGCACATGGTATTCTCTTCGAGCTTGTTATTCAAAATAAAGAGGTACTCACTAGAAATAGCGGGGGAAAATGGAAGTAAGTATGTCTTGTATTCTGTATGAAAGACAACATGTTGCTCTTGAACATGACACTCATCTGCATTTCATGTCAGGTTTGGGATATCCTCACTTAGTCACTTGTCTTACTGGGTTTGGGAAATCCACTTGCCTCTCATTTGATTATATATTGTCACCATGACCTCTGATCCTATTTTGAGTCAAATGCTACCAAATTCTAGAGTCGTGTCATGATATGTTTAAGAGAAGTCCCATCTGCAATTCAAACCACTTATAACCTATTTGACTTTTCTACAATAATCTTGAATCACTCTTTCCAAATCTGCAAAATCCTATGTTTCGTGTCGATGATGTGGGAAACATTATGGCCCTCCTTTGATGAATCACTTCCTTTCGACTTCAACTCATTATCTAGGAATATTGTCTAGAAGCTCCCCTTCAATATCTTGGAACTTGCATGCCTCAATGCCAAGTTTTTCGCATTCGATGATAGGTTCACATCATTGACCTTCAATCGAATGATTCTACGAGTGTTCAACTTGAACTTCCTTATTCACACTCATGGATTGTGTTGTTGTACCTTGAGAGCCATTGTCGCTATTGGTGGTTTCTCTCATACTTGTTAACAATTTACGTCATTGACTCGTAATCAAGTGGTTTCTACCATGTTCAACTTCAACACATCTATTCACATGGTTAGATTCATACTTTGGTTGGATCAAGAAAAATATGAAGACCCTAGATTTCATCTGATAAACCCAAGCTACATTTAGTATTCATGATTGTATACATGATCCTTTCTTGTCGGATGGAAACATCCATGTCATGGATCCATACATATGATCCTTTCTCGTTAGATGGTTGCGCCCATGCCGTGGATTCATGTATTGTTAAATGCCTACTATGTAATGCCCTATTTAATCTTATCCTGCAAAATTTACTAAGTGTTTAAAATTCTTTAAAATATGGAATTATAATTATCAAGAAATATTGGTACATGCCTACATTGGTGAAACTGTAAATTTAGTACTAATATAAATTTTGTTATTATTCCCAATTTACCTCCCAAAATTTTTAAATTTTGAGAAGACATAGACCTCTCCAATTAATTACCAAATCATATATATTCATACCTCATCCCCAAAATGTCCTCTCATATTTACTTGGGAGAAGGTATAGTCTCCAATTAATTACCAAATTATATATATTCATACCTCATTCCCAAAATGTCCTCTCACATTTACTTGGGAGAAGACATAGTCCTCTCCAATTAATTACCCAATTTATATATTCATCTCTCATCCCCAAAATGTCCTCTCACATTTACTTGGGAGAAGACATGGTCCTCTCCAATTAATTACCATTTTATATATTCATCTCTCATCCCCAAAATATTTACTTGGGAGAAGACATGGTCCTCTCCAATTAATTACCCAATTTTATATTCATATCACATTCCCAAATGTCCTCTCATGTTTACTTGGGAGAAGAGAAGTCAAATGTAAAGATGAGGGAGAAGTTATGAAATTAATGAGAGGTGGTTGAGGTGGAGAAGAGAAGGGGGCATAAAAGGGGAAGGATGAGGGGAGGAAGGGGGATCCTTGGTCTTGCTTTCGTTTTGGTTGGGCTGTGGTTTTGGAGGAATTGTTTGAGAGAGAGGAGGGGAGTATTGTTTTATCTTGGACACACTACATTTGGTTGGACTTGGGCTTGGAGGGCTAGGGAACCTATGGAGGTTTCCTGAACTAGGAATTACTTCCTAGTAGGCTGGGAGATAAATCCAGTCGGTAGTCAAGAGGAGCGTTCCAGCAGGAGCAACAGCTCAAGGGCATCTCCACTGGGCCATCGGTACAGGTATTCCTCTATGCATAGATTACCTATGTAAGCGATTGAAATGAAATGTTCACTATTTAAATTGTAGGAATTATATTTTAAATGGTAAAATATCATAGTTTAAATGCCTTGTCAGAAAATAAATTATTTCCCTTTTATTGCATTTAAAATTAGAGCATATGGATCTAGTAGAGGACCAGCAATTTCGCCAGTTGCATTAGAAAAATGTGGGTTGGCAGCCTATGAGCACGATGACTTTAAACAAGTTAAGCTGGCTTCTGGGATAAAACAAGCAGGAGGACCTAGTGTTGACCAATGTCAGGTAAACCTCGGGGTGTGTATGACTAAGTTGAAGGCATACATCACAACATTGGGGACGTATGCTGTAATTATTAAAATGGACTTGCTAGAAGCTCATCGAGCTTTGGTAGACTGTTTCAAGAAGAAGGTGATTTGTTTAGATGATGAAGGTAGGCCAATTGAGATCTTTGGAATCAAGAGGGGAGTGTCGCTACGATTCATATCCATGATGAAGGTAAAATGTTGTCTCCGACAAGGTTGCAAACTATATGTGGTTGAGGTTGTAAGTGACCAGAAAGGACCCTCCCTAGATCAACATCCAATTTTTTCAGAATTCAAGGATGTTTTTCCTAGGGAATTGCCTAGATTACCTCCTGTAAGGGATATTGATTTCACAATCGACATAAATCCTGGTGCAGAACCAATATCTAAGACACCCTATAGGACGACAACTCCAGAACTTTGTGAGTTGTAGATGCAGTTAAAAGAGCTCTTAGACTTGGGATTTATCAGACCTAGTATTTCACCTTGGGGTGCATCAGTGATTTTTTTCAAGAAGAAGGATGGTTCCTTGTGGCTATGCATAGATTATAGAGACTTAAATAGAGCCACAATAAAAAATAGGTACCCGATACATCGAATAGATGACCTATTTGATCAAATTAAGGGAGCAACAGTTTTCTCAAAGATCGATCTACGATCTGGATACCACCAATTGAGGATTAAGGAGGAGGACATCTCAAAAACTGCATTTCCAACTTGGTTTGGGCACTATGAGTTCGTATTTGTTCCATTTGGTTTAACCAATGCACCAGTAGCATTCATGAGCCTCATGAATGGTGTGTTCAGGAAGTATTTGGACCAATTTGTGCAAGTCTTCCTCGATGACATTCTTGTGTATTCCAAGAATGAAGAGGAGCATGAAAAGAACCTAAGGGTGGTATTGACTTGCTTAGGGGAAAATCAATTGTATGGGAAATTGTCAAAATGTTCCTTCTTTCAGAAGAAAGTTTATTACCTTGGGCACATCATTTCAGGAGAAGGGATTTCAGTTGACCCGGAAAAGGTGAAGGCCATAATGGATTGGTTAGTACCAAAAAATTCCCATGAAGTACGTAGTTTTATGGGGCTAGCAGGGTATTATCATAGGTTTGTGGAAGGGTTTTCAAAGATTTCAAAACCCATCACCACATTACAGCGAAAGGGGGTCAGGTATGAATGGGCATATGAATGTGACACTGCATTCATAGAACTAAAGAGGTTACTAACTAGTGCACCAATCCTTCAAGTACCAGACATGGAAAAGGACTTCACTGTCTACACCGATGCTTCGGTGCAAGGATTGGGTGCAATATTGATGCAAGAAGGTGGAGTAATAGCTTATGCATCTAGAAAATTAAAGAAACATGAAGAGTTGTATGCAACCCATGACTTAGAATTAGCAGCAGTGATGTTAGCCTTGAAACTGTGGAGACACTACTTCATTGGGAGAAGATTTCAGTTAAGAACAAATCATCAAAGCCTGAAGCTTCTCTTCACTCAAAGGGATTTGAACGCCAGAAAAAGCCGGTGGAGCGAATTCATGAGTGAGTATGATTTTGAGATCTCATACATCAAGGGAAAGGAGAATTTGGTGGCGGATGCACTAAGCAGGAGACCACGAACCTTCTCCCTAGTAGCCTTAAAGGTAGATTTAAGGGAACGTGTGTTGGAGAAACTCTTTGAAGATAGTTGGTATCTAAAGGTCATCTCAGCACTCCAGAGTGGGAAGCAGATAGAACCAAAGTTTGAGGGATATTTCCTTGAACCAGATGGGCTATTGAGATTTCAAGGGAGAATGTACATACCTAAGGAAGGGGGTATAAGAAGAACCATCCTCGAAGAGTAAAATAGAGCACTCTATTGTGCACATCCTGGAGTAAAGAAGATGTACGCAGACACGAAGAAACTCTTCTTTTGGCTAGACATGAAGCACGACATAGTCCAGTTTGTCGCCAAATGTCTTGAAGACATGAAGCACGACATAGTCCAATTTGTTGCCAAATGTCTTGAATGTCAACGAGTGAAGACTGATCATCGCCATCTAGCAGGACTCCTACAACCACATGACATCCCTATATCTAAATGGGATGTAATTTCCATGGATTTTATTGTGGGTTTGCCACTCACTTCACAAAGGAACAATGCTATATTGGTTATAGTCGATAAATTTACCAAAAGTGCCCATTTCATTCCAGTAAGAGACACTTACAATGTTATGGATGTGGCACGAGTGTTTATAAGTGAAGTTATTCGACTACATGGGTTACCCACAAAGATCATTTCTGATAGAGACTCTTGATTTACATCTAGGTTTTGGACAAGTTTGCAGTCAGCACTAGGGACTCAGTTGAACCTGAGCACTGCATATCATCCAGAAACAGATGGGTAGACTGAAAGAGTAAATCAGGTTATGGAAGACATGCTTAGGATGTACGTCATGGATAATGAAACTCAATGGGAAAGCTACTTACCATTGGTATAGTTTGCCTATAATAACAGTTACCATAGTTCAATCGGGATGCCTCCTTATCAAGCTCTATATGGAAGGCCATGTAGGATGCCGTTGAGTTGGGAAAAGTTTGAGGACCGAGTAATAGTTGGGCCAGAATTAGTTCAAGAAATGGAGGAATAGGTAAAGCAGATTCGACAAAGGTTAAAGGAAGCACAAGATAGACAGAAGAGTTAAGGAGTGATCGTAGTTATGAAGTAGGGGACCAAGTTTTTATCCGTATCCGACCCAACAAAAGCACCATTCGGTTTGGGAAGGGGACGAAATTGTCACTTCGGTCCGTAGGACCTTTTAGGATCAAGGAGAAGATTGGACCAGTTGCCTATTGTCTTGTACTGCCACCCCATTTGCATAAAACTCATGATGTTTTTCATGTATCTATTTTACGACATTATGTTTCTGATGAATCTGACAAATTGGATTGGAGGGAATTGCAGGTCTCAGACATGGGAACCGTAGTGGTCGAACCATTATGCATATTGGACCGTAGGGTTTGATAGCTCAGACGTCACATGGTGGACCAAGTTAAGGTCCAGTGGGACAAGTATAGCCCAGGATCTGCTACCTGGGAGGATGCAGAGACTATACGTTGAGACTACCTCTCACTTTTCGAGCATCTGTGATGCCCATTTTGACATAGATAGCTTCCTATGCTGAGACTCTATTTTATAGTTCCATGTTATTTACTTATGAATGCTATGTAATATTGATGCATTTAGTTGGACATGTGAAACTACTTATATAAATCATTTCATGGATTTGGTATTGATGATGGAAATGGTTGATGTATGGCCTAAATGTATGACTCACTTAGTGATGAATTATCTAGTGCGTGACTTATCAGAGTTATTTTGTTTCATATATGGCTTAAGTGGATATGACTTGTTTAATAAATGACTTAGTGAATTTATGATTTATTTCCAGTATGAACTGCAAGATTGACACGTGGATACTAGACTTAACAACATGATGATTAAAGATCACTTATATATCTTGTTGTTATATAAATGCATGAATGAGAGCTAACCCGCAGGTTGGAAAGAACTATATGATAGCCGAGATCTACTCTTCCATTGAGGGAAGGTCGAGACATCTCATGGGGAAAGGTATAATGTACATTGTTCTATTACATTTGGTATCTACTTGATATGCACTCTTATGACATGAGTAAAATGTAAATGATAGGTGGCAAGACAACCTGACTGGATTATTCGATGACAAGTCCAACCAACACTGTAGTGTGGTCCATATTAGGGTGTTGACCCTAGTTGTGAGGAGGGGTGGAGGTATTTCCCATCGTGTAACCTCCAAACCTAGAATCGTCGGAGGGTAGTGGTGGACACGCTCCCCTAGACGTGTGATGACGATTTCTAGTTGCCTGCTGGGGAAGTTAGGTCAATATAGTCGATGCTTCCGCCATATTGGTTTTATCAGTGGTTAGATTGGTATAGCCGATGCCACCATATATAACAGTAGAGGATGGATAGGGTGGGAACGGAAGTAGGTCATGAGGGAGAGGAGGATATAGATTAGTTGGAGACTCTTGATGGGAAGTAATGTCATTGTCTGACTTATCAAATTTTACTACTATAACTTTCTCTCCATTTGTTATGCCTTATTGCTAAACTGCTTCGAACTCTTGTATTTTTTACACTCTAACTTCGGGATGAAGTTTTCTGAAGGAGGAGTGTATGTAATGCCCTATTTAATATTATCCTGCAAAATTTACTAAGTGTTTAAAATTCCTTAAAATATGGACTTATAATTATCAAGAAATATTAGTACATACCTACATTGGTGAAACTATAAATTTAGTACTGATATAAATTTTGTTATTATTCCCAATTTACCTCCCCAAATTTTTAAATTTTGAGAAGACATAGTCCTCTCCAATTAATTACCAAATTATATATATATTCATACCTCATCCCCAAAATGTCCTCTCATATTTACTTGGGAGAAGGCATAGTCCTCTCCAATTAATTACCAAATTATATATATTCATACCTCATTCCCAAAATGTCCTCTCACATTTACTTGGGAGAAGACATGGTCCTCTCCAATTAATTACCAATTTATATATTCATCTCTCATCCCCAAAATTTCCTCTCACATTTACTTGGGAGAAGACATGGTCCTCTCTAATTAATTACCCAATTTTATATTCATATCACATTCCCAAATGTCCTCTCATGTTTACTTGGGAGAAGAGAAGTCAAATGTAAGGATGAGGGAGAAGTTATGACATTAATGAGAGGTGGTTGAGGTGGAGAAGAGAAGGGGGCATAAAAGGGGAAGGATGAGGGGAGGAAGGGGGATCCTTGGTCTTGCTTTGGTTTTGGTTGGGCTGTGGTTTTGGAGGAATTGTTTGAGAGAGAGGAGGGGAGTATTGTTTTATCTTGGACACACTACATCTGGTTGGACTTGGGCTCGGAGGGCTAGGGAACCTGTGGAGGTTTCCTGGGCTAGGAATTACTTCCTAGTAGGCTGGGAGGTAAATCTAGTCGGTAGTCAAGAGGAGCATTCCAGCAGGAGCAACAACTCAAGGGCATTTCCACCGGGCCATTGGTACAGGTATTCCTCTATGCATAGATTACTTATGTAAGTGATTGAAATGAAATGTTCACTATTTAAATTGTAGGAATTAGATTTTAAATGGTAAAATATCATTGTTTAAATGTCTTGTCAGAAAATAAATTATTGCCCTTTTATTGCATTTAAAATTAGAGAATATAGATCTGGTAGAGGACCTTAGGAGGGGACCTTACATACTCAGAGATGTCAGATATGTTTTATTATGTTTGATTTGCAGGTCTCCTGATGGTATTTCTCCAAAGTCCTTTCCTTGAATTGTAATGCACTTCAGCCATCATTTCATGTTCTGACTTCATGCTTTAGGGGGGAATTTGTTATACAATATTTTTTTGCACTCCCTGTCTCATACCTTGAGCTATCGAACTTTTCCCAAAATGTCTTAAAGCAAAAAAAGTTATTAAATTCACCATAAAAAACATTGGTCAAAGCATCCCTAAAGAAGAGAAGAATAAATTATTTGAAGTAATCCTGTAAGAGCTTGTCAAAAAGCCCTATTTGGAAGCCCAATGCTACTTTTAGCAGGAAAATCCATGATGGTACCCTTTGGTCCAACTAGTGACTAGCGCTGGCAGCACAAATTTGGATAGGAAAACCCACGCTGATCCAGTTTAGGCAGTTTCTCCAAAAATGGAGCAGAAGCTTCTCTTACTAGAAGCCTTGAGAACAACGAGCTAGTTATTGTTGAATAAGGATATGGTCGAGTTCTCTCATTTTGACTCCTTGATGCTACCTTTAGGGATATTCTCCTTAAGATGTGGAACTTCTTCCCCCTTTTGTGGATCCCTAACTCCCTCTCCTTCCCTATAAATGCATTCCCTTACACCCTCAAATGGTTGGTCATACTATATTGGTCATGTTGCTGCTAAATTGTGCCTAATTGCTGTGAATTTGTGAAGGAGAAAGGAGAGCTTGAGAAATCTTGGCTTGGAATTGGAAAACCATCCTGAAGGAGGCTTCCAACATCAAGGCAGTGGTTGTATGCTTCCCTCTTGTGTTTATCATTAATACAATGTATGTTTACTTTCCATAAGTGTGTAAATGACTATTTGCTTAGTATGATTCTCCTTGATCTATCATATGGTTTACATTAGAATGCATATGCTATGTTTTTCTTTTGTTACAGTCTTTGTTTGATTTCTCTTGCAGGTATTTGTTCACAACAAAATAACGAAGATTGAGCTTGGAAGTGAGGAGATCGATATCAACATCGAAAAGAAACCACATAAGAGTGAGGAAGGCCATATTTCCTCTCTCATGTCATTCTGATTTAAACTAGGATAGTTTTGCATGTATTTGTTTCGGCTGTTACTAGATACACTCATTGGACTAGAGGGATTGCTTCTATCCATAGTATGGATTGCCTAGATAACATGTTATAGTCAAAAAATTCCTTTGACGAGCCTGTGGTTGTGGCCCAAAACCCTAGAACATGTGCGAGCTTCAAACCCTTTATTTTCGGACCTATGTGATCCTCTTTCCTCTACACAACCTCAGAAATTTGCAAACCATTAAATGAAGAAGAGAATTTGATGATGCTTGGTGATGTCCAAATGAGATTGAGGTCACTTGTATTTATAGGCTTCCAAGGGTGACCAATTTCCTGTTAGGGCCAACCCGTCCAAAGATGCATATGTGGGATTTTATTCATAGGTACACGTTCCCTTGTCCAAATTGAGCACTTCAATATTCAAAATTTGATCCGAATAGAAAATGGCATCAACCCATGGTATTCATCCACCCATGGAATTTACCCATGGTATTGTAAGTGGTATCCACCCATGGTATTTATCCACCCATGGTATTGTAAGTGACTTCCACCCATGGTATTCATTCACCCATGGTATTTGCACATGGTATTGTGACATCCACATGTGGTATTCGTTCACCTATGGAATTGACCCGTAGTATTGTGACTTCCACCCATGGTATTCATTCACCCATGGAATTGACCTGTGGTATTGTGACATCCACCCATGGTATTCATTCACCCATGGAATTGACCTGTGGTATTGTAACTGAAAAATACTATAAGTAACAAGTCGCATTTTTAAAAGGAAAGTTCGTTCACCACAATGTAGTCCTTACAATTATTATCTATTTTAATAAAAAAATTCTTTGTGGTTTTGTTTATTGGGAATTCTACTCTTTTTCTTCTGGCAATTTCAATTTTTCAGATCTTGGGGGCCTCCCCCCCAAAGACCCATTTCAATCTTTTAGATCTTGAGGGCCTCCCCCAAAGATCCAAATCAGTGGTATCGGAGCAGGTTATGATTCCATGGGAATGAAGGTTTGATGCATATTTCAGTTTCAAATTTTTTAGCAATATTCAACAAACTTCAGGCATGTGCTACATCCTCCACAGGGCATTTTCTTGGGCCAAGTGGGAAGAATTTTTCTTTTTTCATTTTTTTGCAAGAATGTTTTTGGGCGGCGAGTTTGCAGATCATATTTGAAATTTTTGGTGAAAAATTTACAAAAACAAATAACAGATCTAGATTCCTTGCAAAAAAAAACCCAAATTCAAAAAAAAAATCGGCCGAATCGTAGTCAGGATCAGGGAGATATCGTTGATTTAAAATCAGCTATGTTGCAGAAATGTTTCTGATGACAACTCGTAGATGGCAGCTCTCCTATCTCTTTTTTGTAATTTTGGTCCATAATTTCAGAAAAAATGATTGTAGATCTGAGCTCCTCTCGAAAAATTACTCCATTTAAAAAAAATGGGTCGAATCAGAGTTCAGATGTGGGAGATATAGCTGATTTAAAATCAGTTATTTTTTTTTCAGAATTTTTGTGACAGTGGAAAAGTTGCAGCGTGAATATGAAATTCTAGAGTGTCTAGATAAGGATTTCCAACACATGGGAAGATTCAAAATGGTCTTTTTATTTCCAAAAATAAGTTATAATAAAAATTCTGAGTTATATTGATCGAGTTATGACCATTTTAATTCTGGATCGGAGCGGGTTCCCTTTAGAGACGTGCCCTCCCACCCCGCTTTAGTAGGCACCTGCTTCACATTCATCAGTTTTAACATAGCAACATTCAGCTTGGGTTCTTTGGATATGTGCCCTCCCACCCCAGGCTATGTAGGCACCTGCTACTTCATCAACAACCAACATCATGATTATGGGTCAAAAGCACAAAATTGTTGGGTTGTGTTATATTCTTTCCACGACTAACCCACGTAGTGAACTGGGGGGTTAGAGGGGGGGCGGAGCCCCCCCTTCGTTGCGCCGATTGCGCAGCGGGGGGGTGGCAGCCCCCCTTGTCTGGGTGGTTTGAGGGGGGCAGGTAGCTCCCCTCTACGGGGTCCGGGGCAGCGCCCCGAGAAATTTTTTTTTGGACCCTATATAAGTTGGGCGAACCTACCTATGGTTTTCGGTCCTTGGTTTTGGACACGATGGTTTTCAGTCCATGGTATTGGATGCTTCGACATGTATAAATATGTATTGTAACATTGAAAGGAATATAATGAAAAATCAAGCTGGTAGTCCCGGTTTTGGGATCCAGGGGAAATCTCTGTGTATATGTGTTTTATGTGTTATGCTCTCGCATTGTTTATTTTTCTTTGATTTAGAATTCTTATGTAGGTAATTTCTGTAGGGGGTTAAAACCTACATTTGGTATCAGAGCAGTTTTGGCTTCAAGGGGACGCCTTTGTTGCTGAGGGGTTTCGCTCGGGCTTGTGGTAGACCCTGTTCAGTGGGAGATCTGCGAGATCGATTCTGGTGGTGAAAGAAGATGGTGAGCAGCGGAAAGATAGAGACCGAGAAGTTCAATGGTCAGAGTTTTGAGTTGTGGAAACTCAAGATGGAGGATCTGTTGGTGGATAAAGATCAGTGGATCGCGGTAGATCCAGGTACTAAACCAACGGGAGTGACCAATGAAGAATGGAAGAAGTTGGATCAGAAGGAAAGGAGCACAATACGATTGTGTGTCTCAGATTCAGTATTGCTGTATGTATCAGGGGAAGCTACGACGAAGGCTTTGTGGGACAAGTTAGGGACTTTGTACCAATCTAAGTCTCTGGTGAATAAACTGTTCCTGCGGAAAAAGCTGTATAACCTGAGGATGAAAGATGGAGACTTGGTGACAGAGCATCTGAACGCATTTAATACTGTGGTAAGTCAGTTAGCGTCTGTTGATATTAAAATTTCAGATGAAGATAAGTGCATCAATTTGTTGTGTTCTCTACCATATTCGTGGGATAGTCTGGTTATTGCAATAGGTAGCAATGCAACTGCTTTGCAGTTTGATGAAATAATCTCAGCCTTGCTGATGGAGGAGATGAGATGGAAAAATATGGAGAGCCAGAATGGTGATGCCTTGTCTGTACGAGGACGGTCCCAGAATAGAAACAAAAATAAGTCATCGAGTGGGAGATCTAAATCTAGAGGGAGATCTAAATCTCTAGGAAAACCTTTAAAGGTGGTGTGCTGGAAATGCGGAAAGGAAGGGCACTTCAAAAGGGACTGTAAATCTAAAGCTCCTGATAAAGGAAAGGGATCTGATGATGCTCCTTCTGCAGAGGCGAAAACCACCTCAGATGAAGGTGGGATGTGTACTTGGCTTCTTCAAGTACACATGTAGATCATGAGGCATGGTTGATTGACTCAGGTGCATCTTTTCACTTCACTCCCCATAGAGAGTGGTTCTGCGAGTATGAGAAATACGATGGTGGTGATGTCTTCTTAGGAGATGATAGGAAGGCTAGAATCATTGGTCACGGAAAAGTAAAGTTGAAGTTGCAAGGTGGAAGGGTTAGAACACTTCCGAGTGTTCTGCATATTCCTGCATTGGCCACAAATCTGATTTCTGTAAGCAAGTTGGATGATGCAGGTGTAAACACAGTGTTCGAGAAGGATACCTACAAGATGGTTCAGGGAGCACTGGTATTGATGCGGGGAGTTCGAACTGGAACTTTGTACAAGCTGCAAGGTAGCACTGTTATTGATGGATGCAACAGTTCTGTGGTTCCTGAAAGTGGAGCTGAAAATCTAGTGGTCTCTGGAGAGAAGACCATGCTGTGGCATCAAAGGCTTGGACATATTGGAGAGAAGGGCCTTCGAATACTTCATGGTAAAGGTATGGTAGAAGGTATGAGTAATAGACCTCTGGATTTTTATTTCTGTGAAAATTGTGTATATGGGAAGCAGAATCGGGTGAGTTTCCCCTCTGGTGCTAAGAGGGTGAAACAGATATTAGAGCTTGTGCACAGTGATGTGTTTGGACCTGTGAAAGTTCCATCACTGGGTAAGTCTGTGTACTATGTATCATTTATAGATGACTTCTCAAGGAATACATGGATATATTTCCTTAAGAAGAAATCTGAAGTCTTTGACAGGTTTAAAGAATTTAAGGCTCTGGTGGAAAATCAAACAGAGAAGAAGATAAAGGTGCTGAGGACAGAAAATGGTGGAAAGTTTTGCAGCAAGGAATTTGAAGAATTCTGTAAGAAGTGTGGTATAGCATGGCAGTAGACTACTCCATATACACCTCAGCAAAATGGAGTCGCAGAAAGAATGAACAAGACGTTGATGGAAAGGGCAAGAAGCATGCTCAATGGTGCCGGGTTAGGACAAGAATTCTAGGCAGAGGCTGTGGATACTGCATGTTACTTGGTCAACAGGTCACCTTCATCAACGTTGGAGGATAAGACTCCACAAGAAGTATGGACTGGTAAGAAACCCTCTCTTTCACATTTGAGGGTATTTGGATGTGATGCATATGTACATGTTCCAAAGGAGAAACGAACCAAGTTGGATAGTAAATTTGAAAAGTGCATCTTTATTGGGTATAAGGATGGTTTAAAGGGTTATAAGCTTTGGAACCCAGTCACACGGAAGGTTGTGTACAACCGAGATGTGGTGTTCAGAGAGGTAAAAGATGTTATTAAACATGAAGTCCAACCAAAGGAACCTGAGAAGATAGAGTTTGAGCTAAAGGAGGAAGAATCAGACTCTGTAGAAGAGGAGGAATCAGAAGATGAAGAGCCACAAACTCCGGCTGTGAGAAGATCAGTTCGAGAAAGAAGGCAGCCAGAAAGGTATAGTCCTTCTGCTTTCTATTCAAATTTTGCTTTGTCTGTTACTGATGATGATCCCAGAACTGTGAAGCAGTAGATTCAGAGGATGGAAAACTCTGGAAAGAGGCCATGGTTGATGAAATGGCATCTTTGCACAAAAATGAGGCCTGGGATCTGGTGGAGTTGCCGGCTGGAAGGAAACCCATTGGCAGCAAATGGGTGCTTAAAAAGAAGACAAATGTAGAAGGGAAGGTGGAGAAATTCAAAGCTCGGTTGGTAGCAAAAGGTTATTCCCAGGTGCCGGGAATTGATTTTGGTGATATTTTTTCTCCTGTTGCCAAGGTAAATCCTATTAGGTTACTTTTATCTGTTGTTGCTGCTTTTGATTTTGAGGTAGAACAGATGGATGTGAAGACATCATTTCTTCACGGGGATTTGGAAGAGGAAATCTACATGAAGCAACCTGAAGGCTTTGCGGTGAAGGGTAAGAAAGAACTGGTATGCAAGTTAAAGAAGTCTCTGTATGGGTTAAAACAGTCACCAAGGATGTGGTATCAGAAATTTGATACATTTATATGGGGACTTGGCTTCACCAGAAGCAAAGCAGATCACTGTGTGTATTTTAAATTAATTGGTGACCGTGTTATTTATCTGGTCTTGTATGTGGATGATATGTTGCTGGTTGGAAATGAGAAAGAAATTATCCAGGATTTGAAGATCCAATTGTCCTTCAAATTTGACATGAAAGATCTTGGTGCTGCTAACTATATTTTGGGCATGGAAATTAACAGAGATCGGGCAAAGAGGAAGTCTGGTTAAACCAGAGGAAGTATGTCGAGACAATAGTGCATAGGTTTAATATGCAAGATAGTAAACCAGTGAAGGTTCCTATTCCTGTAGGTGTGAGGTTATCTGCCGAACAGTGTCCCAAGACACAAGAAGAGGAAGAGGACATGTCCCATGTTCCATATGCAAGTGCAGTCGGTAGCCTGATGTATGCAATGGTCTGTACTAGACTAGACATTGCACATGCAGTGGGAGTATTGAGCAGGTTTATGTCAAAACCAGGGAAGGAGCACTGGACAACAGTGAAGCGAGTTTTCAGGTATTTGCATGGCACTAGTGATTATGGTTTGTGCTACCAAGGAAGACCAAGATTGGATAGAGTGTTGGATATTCGTGGCTTTGTTGATGCAGACTGGGCTGGAGATCTGGATCAGAGAAGATCTACAAGTGGGTATGTGTTTAACGTATTTGGAGGTGCAGTCAGTTGGATGAGTAAGAAACAATTTGTAGTGGCACTATCAACTATAGAGGCAGAATACATGGCAGCCACTCATGCAAGCAAGGAAGCTGTTTGGTTGCAGAGATTGTGTTCAAGTATGGGGTTAGTACAGGGAGCTATAAGAATAAACTGTGACAGCCAAAGTGCAATTTTCTTGGCAAAGAACCCTGCTTATCATTCAAAGACAAAGCACATTGATGTTCAGTATCACTTTGTGAGGGATATGATAGAAGACAAAAAGGTGTTGCTGGTAAAGGTGGACACTTTGAAGAATACTGTAGATGCATTGAAAAAATCTGTGAGCTCTGAGAAGTTCTCTTGGTGTAGAGAAAAAATGGGCATTTCAGGGCTGGAAAAATGACTAAGCTCTCCTGTGGCCCCCTGTGGAAAGAAAACAACAAGTGGGAGATTGTTGGGTTGTGTTATATTCTTTCCAAGACTAACCCACGTAGTGAATGCCGCCCCCCCCTTCATGGCGCTGATTGCGCAGTGGGGGGGTCACAGGGGGGCGGGTATCCCCCCTCTACGGGGTCCGGGGCAGCGCCCCGGGAAATTTTTTTTTGGACCCTATATTAGGTTGGGCAAACCTACCTATCGTTTTCAGTCCTTGGTTTTGGACGCGATGGTTTTCGGTCCATGGTATTGGATGCTTCGACATGTATAAATATGTATTGTAACATTGAAAGGAATATAATGAAAAATCAAGCTGGTAGTCCCGGTTTTGGGATCCAGGGGAAAATCTCTGTGTATATGTGTTTTATGTGTTATGCTCTCGCATTGTTTATTTTTCTGTGATTTAGAATTCGTATGCAGGTAATTTCTGTACGGGGTTAAAACCTACAAAAATCTTTGTCATTGAAGTCCATTTGCTAGGCCGCACACTGTTAGTATCATAGTTGGTCACAAGTATTACATGGTATCTCTATCCTCGGATATTCGTTTGTCATGGTTATGGGTCATCCACAAACCCACACTTCATTGAAGTCCATTTGCTAGGCCGCACACTGTCAGTTTCATAGTTGGTCACAAGCATTACATCGTATCTCTATCCTCTAATCTTCGTTCATCATGGTTATGGGTCATCCACAAATCCACACTTCATAGAAGTCCATTTGCTAGTCCGCACATTGTCAGTATCACAGTTGGTCACAAGCATTACAGGGCATCTCTATCCTTGGATCTTTGATCATCATGGTTATGGGTTAACCACATAAAACCATTCTCTTCAGTGGCTCTTCATATTTAACAAAGGCTTTGTAGGAAGGAACTTCACGCAATGGGGACCATTGCTTCTTAAGGAGGGAGGAATGATCCGAATAGAAAATGGCATCAACCCATGGTATTCATCCACCCATGTTATTCATCCACCCATGGAATTTAACCATGGTATTGTAAGTGTCATCCACCCATGGTATTGTAAGTGACATCCACTCATGGTATTCATTCACCCATGGTATTGTGACATCCACCTGTGGTATTCATTCACCCATGGTATTGTGACATCCACCCGTGGTATTCATTCACCCATGGAATTGACCCATGGTATTGTGACATCCACCCATGGTATTCATTCACCTGTGGTATTGTGGCATCCACCCATGGTATTCATTCACCCATGGAATTGAACCATGGTATTGTAACTGAAAAATACTATAAGTAACAAGTCGCATTTTTTAAAAGGAAAGTTTGTCCACCACAATGTAGTCCTTACAGTTATTATCTGTTTAAAAAAAAAATTCTTTGTGGTTTTGTTTATTGGGCATTCTACTCTTTTTCTTTTTGAAATTTCAATTTTTTAGATCTTGGGGGCCTCCCCCCAAAAGATCCATTTCAATCTTTTAGATCTTGAGGGCCTCCCCCAAGATCCGGATCAAAATTGGTCCTCTCAAAAATAGGAATCTAGTCCCATAGTTGGAAATTGTCACCGTGATTCCAAATTAATAATAACTTTCCAAAACCTTTTCAACGACATCAAATGGTTATCCATGTCCAGAATCTTTCTTTCAACAGATAAGTGTCTCCATTCCAAATAATAATAGGCGTTGAAGACTCATAGAGAGTTTCTCCCTCTAATTGGGAAGCCACTTCAATAAAAATTAATCAATACATAAACCTGTCTAGAATAATACAGACATGCATAAGCATAACTGTTAAGTCACAAAGACAAAATAATAAGGTTCCAAAACATACCATTCATCATAGTCATAACAAATCACCATCAAATGTTTCATCATTACATATGAAGATGACATCATATATTCATCAAGGGTTAGTGTCATATAATTAGGGCAACTGACAAGTGTATTTCCGTACTTCAAGGATCATAATCACAACATCACTTCTTTATCACATTAATCATCAAGTCAGGGCATCGAATTTTACCATATTGTCAAAAATTACTAATCTTATCAAATATTAATTGATGTCAACAAGAGGATACTTAAAATACATCTTATTGTTATACTTTTATAATCAGGGTTACCATGCTTATCAAGAGAATTATCAATAGAATCAAGTTACCATATATCAAAAAACAATGTTTCTAGGTAGCTTTATAAAATCAGGAAATCCACTATCTTAATAGAATCTAAGATACCTATCAAGTGTACTAGCTCATCATATGTACCATAAATCAAACTTACATTCATGTGAATATATGAGTCATTATTGAAGGTGATATTCCCATCATACCTTAGGTCTTACCTTTCCATCCAATACTGCAACTAAAATAATATACCGCAAATACCTTTGCACATTGTATCACTTATTTGACATGGGCAGTTGTAGCACTTGCATATTGTAATTTTATGGCATTAGGGGAATTTTGAGGTCTAAAATGGGCCTCCTAAGAAAAATGTACAACCAAAATAAACTTTATAAGAATCAATAGGATTCAAGATGATGATGTCAACCATGGGGGGTGATTCACCATTTTTGGAGTACAAAAGTAAAAAAGATAAAAAATAGTAAAATAATAAAACTACTTTTTCAACTCCTATTTTAAACTTCTCCCTAAGGTTTTACTCAAATTCTGTGTGGGAGTACTCGTTGGATGCAAAATTTAGTTTCTCATCCAAGGAGTACCCATGTTGCATACTTTCGATGGACCCTGCTACACGAAAAATGAGAAATACATGAAAAAATTGTTAGAAACTTATATATTACGGAGCAATGGAACACATAAAATATTGCAGAAATATAAACACAGAAAACGCATAAAACAAGAGAGACACATATATACGTGTTTCACCCAGTTTGGGCTACGTCCACCTTGAACAGGCAGTCCTTCCTTTCTATTATCCAGCAAAATGAAGAGACACAACCTATAGCAGATCCGCTGTAATATCCTCTGTTTATTCTCTCACAGTCTCACCTCTTTGTTTCCCGCTCACAGAATACACATCTATTTCATAGCCTCAAATACAATGCCCTCATACAAAGAGAGGGGTTTCCTTCTAGGGAAAAAAACCCTAAACTAAACATAAGTTCTACCGTCAGATCATCCGCCTAATGAATGGCCCAGATTGACTAGAAATTACTATACTTTTACAAGGCAATTTTACATCTATTTTTGGCTTCGGGGGCGCTGCCCCCGAGCCCCCGCCAGGGGATCGTTGGCCCCGGGACCCCCCAAACCCCCGCGGGGGGGGGGGACAAGTCCCCCCCGCACCCCCTCACGTGGAGGGGTGTACAAAACTTCCTGGAGTATACATCCGGCTGAAACAAAGACCTCTGAACAATCATGCTCCACACACAACAAAAACATGATTGCAATAACATTTTTCATGTATTTCTCATTTTTAGTGTAGAGGGGTCCATCGAATATGCAATATGGGTACTCCTTGGATTAGAAATAAAATTTTTCATCCAACGAGTATTGCTGCTTGGAATTTGAGTAAACCCATAAGGAGATAAGTTGAAAATACGAGTTGAAAAAATAGTTTTTTCTTTTTCCCTCTAAAATTTGATGATGTAATCTAATCTTATTTTATTATTTCCATTATTATTTTATAGTTTCCTTAGGAGGCCAATTTTAGACCTCAAAATTCCCCTAATGGATCCTCATGTACTTATTTCCCTTTTTATCACGAAATCTTCTCTTCTTGTACTAGCTCTGTTTTTTGCACCTTAGATGATCCTCAAGAGGGCTCCAATTATCACATCCCATGTGGAGGTTAGAAGTATTCACATACTCTAATATACAAGAAGAAATAATCAAATCAATAAACCTAAACAAGAGTAAAGTCACAAATAAGTAACATAAATTGAAAAGGTACTTATCTTCAATGAGAGGTGATCATCTCCCCTTGAACTAGCCTTCAAGAGTTAAACTATCCATTATCCATGTAAAAATGCTACCTTCAATATTTTTATCGATTTCAACAACTAAGACTTATTGAGACTAGCCCTTGACCTAGGTTATACTGAATCTATCACAAGTGTTAGAAAAACTCCTTATTGAACATGATAGGGTTTCAAAACTATAAAACTCAAGCCTTTATCTTATCCTCGGGTTTCTTACAAACCCTAACCTCATGATGTCCATCAAACCCTAATAACCAAATTTCCTAGAGTTTTCTTAAAACCCTAGTATTCTTTTAGGTCTCCTCCATCTTCTCTTGCTCCCATCAATAATTCCTTCATAAGTGTGATATTCAATGACTTTTCTTTAGCCCAAATCTGATACCATGTTTATTTTTATTAGGGCTATATTGTTCTTTAATTAGATAATTGCATTTCATCGTTTACATATTGAATTCACCCCACAACACCATAACATTATTTAGTTTTACAAAATTATTCAACAACATATGCAATTATGCAGAAAGAACAATATCACCATCCATGCAATGGAACATAAAGGAACAATAGAAGAAAATAATTCACACATAGAGACACCAGGATTGGTCGAAGACTAGGGAAAAATACCACAAGGGGGAAAACCATTTCAACTTATTCTTCTTATTAGATTTTCACTGAATTTTAAACAAAGAGAGAGTACAATGATCCATATCTTCATCCACAAAACTATCCAACAAAATAAAATAAACAACATCCAAGAGATGAACCCAAAAATGATGATAATCAAAACCCCGATTTAGAAGTCTGCGGTCAACTCACAAACTTTGTGGTCAACTGTCAAACTCTGCGGTCAACTATAAGATTCAAACCCTTGTTTCCAGTTGCACAGAGAGAGTGTACATGCATGCGGTTGAAACCCTCCAACCACACTCATGAGCCTGTGTTCCTGTGGTTGCAACTGAAAATAGCCTGTAGCATCCTTGTAGCTGGGAACCAAAAAATGCTAATAACATGTGTGAGCTTTGGAACTTGCAATTTCAAACATGTATGAATCAATCTCTGCGAACCACCTCAGACCCATGCCAGCCAAATCATAAAGAGAGAAGAATATGATTCATAATTATTGTTCAAAAGAGGGTCACTTGACTTGCATTTATAGTCATGTAAGGGTGTCCAAATTATTCTTAGGTCCAACTTGACGTTTTGTGCACATGTGGGCTTTAATTGAAAAATACACTTTCCCTTGCCCAAATCAAGTGCTTCAAAAGTCAAAATTAATCCTCTGGAAAAGAGGAATCTATTCCCATGATTGGAATTTGTCACCGATCTTCCAAATTAACAACTTATTTATTATGTTTGATTTCATCAAACAATTACCAAATAAAAAATGCATGAAAATCACAAGAACAAGATACAAACGATGTAGGCACCCAGCGAGGGAAAAACCTCTCTCTAGTGGAAAACCTAGTCAAATTCTTCTTCAATAACCAAACCAAGTCAAAGTGAGACAATCTAAGACCTTTTGACCTAGACAAATACCTCCTCCAATCAGCAAGTCAAACCTCCTTCCAACTAGATAGATTATGTCAAAGTCAACGAGAGTAACTTCCTTTAAAACTGCTTCAAAACAGGTATTTCACACCCTACAAATTAGAATTTCGGACTTGCAGTCATTACAAAAATTTAAGCCTCTGCAACCCTAGAAACCCTAAAAAACTCACACATGAGAGAGAGAGAGAGATGCCCCAAAAAATTCAATTTGATATTTATTTGATTTGTTCTTCCTTTTCCTTGACTTCACACTCCTTTTTCTTGCTCTTGTACTGCAGATCAAACTTTTGGATGAATGGATGCCAAATAGGTCGAGATCTTCTTCTATTTATACTACTTCCACATGGCCAAATAACCCCAATATGTGTTGACTTCTTCAAGGTAGGGCTGACTTGGTGAGGAGGTGACCAATGACTATTTTGCCTCAAAAATATTTTTCTTTACATGATACAAAAACCCAAGCAGTGTCTAATAAATATGACAATGAATCTTATGACTTAAGAGAAACCCTAGAAGACTACAATGGAGGATTTGACCTAATAAATGAATAAAATGAGCATGACACCCATGCTTGAGACTAATTTTCTTTTTCTTCTTTTCCTATTTTGCAATAAATACATGAAAAAATACAATAGCAATTATGAAGACCGACCATATTTACATTTTCAACAATCCACATCAATATATGGAGGCCTAATTTGGCTAGATGGTAATTTTTTTTGAATATATATTTTTTTCTCTTCAAAAGTTTCCTCTCTTATTATTTAATTCTACAGATATTTTATACAAGTCAACTTGTATAATTTATTATAATATAACATGTAATTTGTTTATTAGTAAAATGTAAAATTCTTCTTGTTTTCATTAAAAATTCTCTCTAGGTTTATGTATTAGTATTCTCCCTCATGCTAATATTAGTATTGCTTAAAGGTCCCTAAGAGATTTGTTATTTCCCTTGTAATTGTTAAGGTCCCGTTGATGGTAAAAAATGACCTCATCAACATGTAAGGGAGACCGCCTGGCCAGGAACTCAAATCAGCTTGTTTTCCATTTGGAATGGTGGGTCTGACTAGTTTAATTGGGTCCAGTTACCCTCTATCCTTCTCTGTTGGATTATAGTATGTCTATTAGTTTCCAATAGGAAAGACACATCAGATCTACCCTCTTTGACCAACAAGATCTTTACAGCGAACAATGGGAAGTTCTGATTTCCTTTTATTTATTTATTTAATTGAAATTTGATTAGAGATGTTTGTTTTCCCGAATTTGGTAATTCTGATTTTGATTTGCAATTTAATTTATTTTTGATTGGTTTTTGGTAGGAGAGCAGTTGGGGAGATGAAGAAGAGAAGACTTGGAACAATGGAATGGCACCATCAAGAGGGAAAGCAGAATTTTGGCCAATTAAAATTTGTTGGATCAAATTTATTCTTCAACAAATCTCTCATTTTAATTTTCTTTTGTAATTATAAATATGGATTTTGTAGAAGTAGAATAGGGGTTCCATATTTGAAACTTGGGGATAAATTCTCTACAAAGAGAAGACTGTAGGGAGAAATTTTTTTGTATATAATTAACTACTTTGGATCAGTCTTATGGAGATTTCAAAAGTTGTATTTTAGCTCTGAAAATTTTATGCTATCATGAAAATTTATGAGAATTTCATGTACTCAAAGGCTTTGATTAGATATTTAATTCTTGTACACTATTGTCAGAGCTAGAGGCTGATTGATGACCTACATTTAATATAATTTTATGCAATTATTGATCCAGATAAGTATATGTTTTTGAAGTTTTTCAATATTGTAAATTTTTTTAATATATGCTTGTTTAAATGATTTGGAATCTATCTTTTAATGATGAATCTAATTGCTATCAAGTTAAATAACGAATTCGAATAGATAAACATGACATACTTGTTAACTATTTAGAAAATTCATGTCAAGTTTATCTTGGTTTTAATAATGATTGTTTTATGAAAACTATTTCCTTAATGTAGTCATATATGTTTTAATTTGAATTTGTATGTATGTGCACCAGAGATCTGATGACTATTCATAAGATAGTTGAATACATATACTTTCTTGAACTATCAATAAGTCTTGAAACTATTTCCTTGGCTTATTGACTTCATTTTTATTCCAAATTCAAATCTGGTCCAAATCCCCTTTTACCTTGCTCTTGGTTGAGAGGGGAACTAATCCTTCCTTCAATCGAGATAGATTTAGGATTTATTTTCCATTACTTAGAGTATATATACATTTAATTTTAGTTATTTCATTCTAGAAGTCCTCTTACAAAGGGGAAAGATTTAGAGTGGCTTCGCTGAGCCATTAATTCAACTTAAGGATCACTTTCTTGCATGAGATCTACAAGAGGGTAGATCTGATGTCTCTTTCCTATTGAAAACTAATAGACATACTATAAGACAACAAAGAAGGAGAGAGGGTAACTGGACCCAATTGAACCAGTCAGAACCACCATTGATTTAAGTTCCTGATCGGGTGGTCTCCCTTACATGTTGATGAAGTCATTTTTGACCATCAACATTTGTGGCGCTAGAAGTAGGACCATATTAAATTGTTTTCTTTGAATATTTTATGCTTTAAGATTTTATATTATTACTATCACTCCACTTAAAATACCTCCTTGGAGTTTCTTTAGTGGACCCCATTCGACAACTGCTCCGATAAAATAAATCTAGACCTTGTCTAAGGTAAAGTATAATGGTATGTCAACTGCTTTTAATAATCTCCTTCAATTTATTTTAAGTTGCAAAAAAATCAATATTGATGAAGATATTATTGGCAAGATCTTCACTCTTACTTTGGCAGGTAAAGCCAAAAACTGATGCTTATATTTTCTAGTTGCTCCCATTCATAGTTGGGATGAATTTTCAAAGATATTATTTCACGCTTTTTAAGAATATGATTACGAAAATGTGTGTGATTAGTTAGAAGAATTGCGTAGGGTGAAAGGTGAGACTTTGGATAATTTTTACATTAGATTAACTTTAATGCAGTTTCAATAAAAGATTTGCCTCCTCAATTCCAATTAATTGGATGGTTCAGACATTTAGTGTTTGTCCTATGATAATTATGAAGGACTTGAAAAACATATCCATTGCCGATAAAGAATCAATTGCTCAAAATGACAATGTCGATCATCCACAAATTGAAATTGAAAATACTGCTCGTCAATCTCAATTGAAACTTGTTGTTGTTGCTCAATTAAATGATGTTGATTTCAGATCTGTTCCAAATTTAAATAATGTTGCCATATTTGATGAATCAGAAAATAAAAAAGATACAAAGTTCAGTAGAAGCAATTGACATCAAGTAATTCAACAACAATTAAATCATCAACAAACAGATCAACTAAAGAACACTAACAAATTACAAATTGCTGCAATTAATTTAGAATCCTCTTATGCTGGTAATAAATCCCAAACTTCAGAGAAATGTACCAATAATGTGCAGATCAATCAAACATATGGTAAATATGATTTTTGTGAATACATAGATCAACAATCTGAATTTTGCAATGAAACAAATGCGAAAGAGTCTATTTTGGAAAATGAGTAATCATTTGTACATAGAGAAAATTTTAGGTATATATCTTTAATTTTTGATTTTTATCTCTATCCCGATATTTTTAGCAACAATAATATAATTCATAATCAATCATGAGTCCCTTTGAACACAAATTTAATTTTAGAAAATAAAGGAGCTGCCATTAACGATGAATTACTGTTTACTTCTGATATTGGTAGATAAAATTTAATCAACAATATTTTCAATTATTCTGATTTTTTTTTTTCAATCTGACATTTAATTATCTACCTAGTTCTGATTTATTTTATTCAAAGGAAAATAATACTAATGAAGTCATTTATAATGAAGAATTAAAGACTGAAAATGTTCAGACTCTTTTCTCCTCAGAAATGGTTTTGTTTGACTCCCATTTTTTCAATTCATTAAGCAAATCAATTTTTGATGATGAAAAGAACACTAATCAAAAAATTATTTCGGTATATTCTCAATCATTCAATCATAATAATGATTTAAGTAGTCATGAATCCATTCCATTTTACGATTCATACCATGATGAGATAACCTTTTTATATCATAATATTGAAATTTTCTCATCTCTACAAGTGAATGCAAACAATAATTTTAACTACATAATTTCTGTTGACACGTGTGGGAAGGAAAATTTTGCAAATGAATCCCAGCTCTGTTGTACCATTATTTGTAAAATTAATGTAAATTTTAATTTTCTTCGTTTTCAATTGCCCCAATTTGAGTTTGTTTTTCTTTCAAATTTCATTTTTAAATTTATGAGCACATTGAACTGGAACTTTGAGCATTCAAACTCTCCGCACTCACCAAATGCATTAGTAAGCTTGTATGAAAATCAATTCCAGAATTTCAAGCATGAACATCGACTACTTATTTTGAAATTTTATTTGTTCATGTTTGGCCAATTCATGTATTATTTTCAAATAAGTTCATCACAAATTCTGGCACTTGAGAGTGCATCATTACATTCTGGCCAACAATGTAACACTTCTAGAAATATTCTAAATATCCATTCATACTTTATTGATTCATGTGGAAAATGTTTGGAAGTTCCAGTTCTGGAGAAGTTTTCTGAATTTGTCAGTTTTTAGTAGACTTGAATATTTGAAAATATATCATTCAAGCCTGGCCTGCTGTTTTCTCTTCCTTTGAACATATTCCAATCATTCATTGAAATACATCCTTATTTTTACGATCCCGTAGGCAGAGTTTTGGAAAAATTTCAAAGTAAGAATTTTGTAAATAAATTTGTTTTTGCCAATTTTTTTTTTATGTAAATAGTAGGTTGAGTTTCCCTTTTAATAGTTTAGTTTTAGTTTTATTTTTGCTGATTTTTGATGTTTTCATTAGTGTAGAAATAAAACTGAAAGAGTGGCTTCACTAGACGTATGAATATACTTAGTCATATGATTTCTCAGTTAGTTAGATTAGCAATAGAATTGGTTTAGTTATATTTCTCTTTCCTATTTTTATTTATTTCAATATTGTTGATTTTTAATAAACATGGAATGAAGCCCAAATATTTACCTTGATATTCACTTGATTTTTGGTAAAGAGTGTTTCAGAGTATATTTACCATCTAGTATTTTCAAATCATATTCATTCTTATGGTGCACTTGTTTATATTTCTCCATTACATCTTGACACTTTTAAAATAATAATTTCTCAAGAAGTGTTAAGTGAGCTTATTCACCATTCTTGCTCTTTCATCACTCTTGTTCTTCAATATGAAGTGGATATAAATTAATAGCTCATTTCTTAGGAGTTAATTTAAATAAGTAGATGATTTTGAATAATTTAAATAAGTAGATGCTTTTGAATATATGTAAAATCAAAGATAATACACAGGATAATGTCAAGATATATAAGGTAAATTTATCATTGGACTCTTCCAGTTATACATAGACATGTTCATCTTCTTCTGTTGTTAATTTCTCTTTTAATTAGTTTATTTATTATTTCCGTTTTACTTCTTTTTGCAGATCTTCATCAACTTGATTTGGAGACTTTATTTGTACAATAAAATTCACTTAATTTTAGAATAAAGTGAGTAGTCAACCCTTTCCAATTCGCAACATGTTCAAGGAAGTATTTGCTTTCTCATCAGAATTTTGGTATTCTAAGGTGTTGCTTATGTTCATATTTCCTTGCTTCACAAATGCACAAGATGAGCCTATAATTTTTAACGCAGTTGAAATGGAATGTTAGACTCTTTTTTGTTCATATTTGCTACAAGCAAAGGAAAATCACAAAATCTTGTAACATATACTCTTTTCCATGATATTACCTCTGCATGTTCTGAATCTTACAATTGCCGATTGAGTTAATCCTTTGCACTACACTCATTTATATTACATCTGCTTCAGTCACATTTCCTTCTTCCGAGATGATTCATATCCTCTTACTTACAAATCTCGGAATCTCAGACCTATGCTTCTCGTCTCATTTAAAATAAAAATAAAAATTATTCCAACATTATGTCCCTCAAGAGTTCATATTGAATTTCATGTTACTTCGGTATTCAAGAATTTGGCTGCATTTTTAATTACAATTTCATCAAACCCCAAGCATTCGTTTCTCAAGATGAATTTATGATTTCCAGGATATCCATTTTTCATGGTGTGTGAACATGAACCTTATCATGGTGCCTTCATTTGACATACATCCTCACATGTAGAGTTGAGCCTCTTTTTACTCTTCTCGAAAATTTTCTTGACTAATGAAAAAATTCATCCCCTGTGGCTCGTTTACGTTTTTGTCCTTGTCCCACTATTGGATGCCCATTTCATCATCTCAGCCATATTTTAGTGTGCATCCTCATTTTCTTTTCAAGGGACTCTTGAGCAACCACTATGGTAATGCAATAGATGGTAAGGAAATTCAGAACACGCAAAGATAATAGATCGTGATTAATTTATGATTGAGTTTTGATATATTGCTCCATATTTAGCATAGGAAATTCAACTCCTCTCCATTTACACATATGCGTCAAATAGATTGGGACTTGGTCTCGATTTTTTTAAAATTTATAAAATCCTTGGAGTTCATATCAAATCTTAAAAAACAAAGAGAACAACCCTTGCTGCAATTCCTAAAGAAGCACATATTCGTTTTTGTTTCTGATGGCTTTTATTTACTTCTGTTTCCTTGGACATAAAAAAAATATTTTTCTTAGATTTACTTCTCGTTTTAATTTAGATTTAATAAGTTACGATTTTGGGACAATAAAATTTATTAAGAGTACAACTTCTTCATGCTTTTAATTCCAATCACAACAAGAAGTTATATTTTGTTGGAGAAAATTGGTGTTCCTTAGGTAAGATTTTAAATGAAATTCTCCAATGGTAAGTTTCATATGCCCATTTTCTTCATTTCCATTTCTTTACATTTTTGTTTTAGTTTTTATTTTTAATTCGCTGATATAGAACTCTGTTTTGCAGGAATTCAAGAACTGTTTCATACCTACCATCTCAGAGTTGGAATTCATTTTCCTTGTCATTAGCTTTCAAGTTTTGGAAGAGCAGTAATGATATTCATCAATTCATCTAAATTGGGGAGTCCTCGAACCTTCTATTCATTTCACAAGCATTTCTTTTATTTGGAAAATTGTTTAGATCTTCTTATGCAATATTTGCTTTGAAACAAGAATATTTGCAAAAGGAGAAATTTCTCATTTGGTTTAATTTCACTGCATGACTGTTATTCACCTTATAGTTTCAGATCCTAATTTCTTATAACTCTCATTAAAATCCCAACATAAGATGAACACACACATGGTTTTCTTATTTTCGTTGAGACATCTTTATAGTTAGTCTTGCTGGGGTTGTTTTTAATTTTGTCTTTTCTTTCATTTTCCCTTTGTTATTTGACATTTTTTAAGTTTGTTGATTTCTTCTTTCATTTCAATTTGGATTTATTTTTCTTTTTGCTATAGATTACGGTTTGATTTTGGTGATGCCACCAAAATTTTTTTGGAAGTAATTTTTTCTCACCCAACATTGGTTGGCATACATGAGAAATTTGTACTCTCTTAATTTAACAAGTTTCATTTACCTTAAAGGTATATTTTTATGGAATCCTAAAGCCCTCTTGCTTTGAATGTTTTTCATGGAGGAACATGCATCATATCTAAGTAATATAGTTCATCTTTTCAAAGGAAAGAACTGACTTTGCATTTAATTCAATGGATCCCTCTCATCCATCCACTTTATAAAAGCTTCTGATTGATAGTCGTGGAGAAAGATTTGGAGTGAACATTATGGAAATATTATATCCATTTTCTTAAGTATCTTTTACCATCCCATTCCTTTCACTCAGGTACATCATAAACTTAACTCGTAAATGTGCTTATCAAAAGGGTGATTAAAAGGGGAAGCATGGGAAATACAGGTAAACCTGTCAGGGCTATGGACACTAGCTGGTAGTGGGGCCATGCTTATATGATATTAAGGAAAACTTTGTTGGGGTACTTACCAAGCTCGCTAGTAGCGAAGCGATGTCAGAGACTGTTCATATTGATGGATATATGTTTTATCTAAAAAATCCTATCTGTACCTTCTTCTATTTCTCATACAAGGTAATATTAAATAATAAATATTTCCGAAAGTTCATATTCATGATTTTAGACTCTTTTTTCTTTGAGTACTTACCCATTTGAACTTATATTGCTTGAAATATTAACATGAGACCCATGCAATTTTTTTTACTGTTTTACAACATAATAAAATGCCTCATTTTTAACCTTTGGGTAAAGCTAATTTCATCATCTTTTAACTAGAGATAAATGGTTCTTACCTGTGTGTTGCCATTGTTGTGGTGAAATCACAACATCCCATTTCTAACTTATTATCTTTATAATAATAATGAGACCTTTCTTCGTAAATTTGGGCTAAATCGCTTTTTAACATTTTCTTTTGGTTAAGTGTTCGACAATTTTGCCAGATTTTCATTTTATTCGGATTTTTTTTTGGTTGCTTCACTGAGTTTGAATTTTCACTATCTTTCCATCAGTTATCGTTTCATCTCATTTGGATGCATGGTTTGCAAATGATGCTTCTCTGAAGTTCAATGTTTTTTACCACCACTGCTAAAAAATGTACAAAATTTATATTATTTTAATTTTTGCAAATTAAATGTAAATATTGATTTTATTAATTTTCAATTAACTTTTATTAATTTATTTGCTAACGGTCCTACAAATCACTACAACCAAATTGTAGAACAATTAAAATTATGGTGTTTTCGGATTTCAAAAGTCTATTTCAAATCCCAATTTAAAAGAAGTTATGAGATCTAAAATCCTGAAACTTAAAGTCGCTGTAACTTTTTATAAGATCAATACTTTTATTACAAAGTGGATGTAGTTTTATGGGAAGGTCTCACCTCCATCGCATTCCCCCTCATTCCATTAGACCTCTTCCCATCTCAAGACTTCCAAATATCGGAACTTAATTTTATTCCCCTTCGAAATCATTCTCTCGAAACTCCCTTCTCCCAAAATATCAAACCTCCAAAACTTGCTTATATCTCCATTCCTTTCGAGACCTCAACATGAATCTATTTCGTAAATTTCTTAAAAAAAAGAAAAAAGAAGCTATGAAATCCCACCTATGATGGCACAAACCATACTTCAACCCTTCCTCAACAATTCAAAACTTGTTATTTCGTAACTCATCTTAAAAACTTCCTCCAAAATTCATATTCTTTGAAACTCTCTTACCACACTCCTCACACCTCGAGACTTCAGAGCATTTTAATATCATAACTCAATTTTATTTTTCCTTAGAAAACAAACCCTCCGAAATTCTTATGACTCCCACTCCACTTCATGCCTTCACTTCATTATATTATAAAATCCTCTTTATCCCTCCCACTTTAGTCTCACCATGGCTCATATGTTGAGCCAAAAGCCACTATGGTCCATTACATGGACCAATTTCCACTAACATCATGATACATGTCCCATGTTTATTTTATTTAATAAATTATTTTAATTAAATTATTTTATATTTTTAATTATTTAAATTAATTTAATTTTTATAATTTTTTGTAATATAATATTTAATTAATCAGTAATTTAATTAGTTTGTATATAATTAATCAATTTTATAATTGTAATTAAGTTGTATTTTTAATTAAAATAAATAATTTTAATAATTTAATTAATTAAATTTAATTGCAGAGGTAATTATGATTAATATTTTTAATTAAAATTTTCTTAATTTTAGCTTAAGCATGCATTTTTTCAGAACTATGATAATTTTGACTCTTCAATTTTGGACACTCATACGCTAAGTTTTACTTGGCCAAATGAGGCCCAGGATGGTTCATTAGAAAGATAAAATCACGAAGAATATTTATGAAGTAGTTGCATGACCGTATTTGTTCATTAATTGAGCCAAAAAATTAGCAGAAAGTTAAGCTCCGAATTTATAATCAACACTAATTTTCTGAGTTTAGTTTTCACATTCTCATTGGCCCAAAGTTTCTGTTGATTGCAGATCCATTCAATTTTGTCCTCTTTGAAAAACCAAATATTTACAGGGAACAAAGAGAAGCTTTGGTTTCTTACTTATTTATTTAATTGAAATTTGATTAGAGATGTTTGTTTTCCCAAATTTGGTAATTCTGATTTTGATTCAAAATTTCATTTATTTTTTATTGGATTTTGGTAGGAGAGAAATTGGGGAGATGAGGAAGAGAAGACTTGGAACAATGGAATTGCACCAACAAAAGGGAAAGAAGAATTTTGGCCAATCAAAATTTGTTGGAAAAAATTTATTCTCTGACAACTCTCTCATTTTAATTTTATTTTGTAATTATAAATTGACTTCTGTAGAGTTAGAATGGGGGTTCCAGATCTGAAACTTGGTGAGAAATTCTCTGCAAAGAGAAGGATTTTTGCACTACTATAGGGATAATTTTTTTTTGTAGAGAATTAGCTACTTTAGATTAGTCTTATGGAGATTAAAGGAGTTTTATTTTAGCTTTGAAAATTTCATGATATCATGAATTTTTTCTGAGAATTTCATGTACTCAAAGGCTTTGATCAAATATTTAATTCTTGTACACTATTGTCAGAGATAGAGGCTATTTGATGGTATGCATTTAATAAAATTTGATGCAATTCTTGACCCAGATAAGTATATGTTTTTGAAGTTTTGCAATATTGTAAATATATTTAATATATGCTTGTTTAAATCATTTGAAAGCTATCTTTTAATGATGGGTATAATTTCTATCAAGTTAAATAATGAATTCAAATAGGCAAACATGACATACTTGTTAACTATTCAACAAATCCATGTCAAGTTTATCTTGATTTTAATAATGATTTTTTTATGAGAACTATTTCTTTAATGCAGTCATATACGTTTTAATTTGAATTTGGATGTATGTGCACCAGAGATCTGATGACTATTCATCAGATGACTGAATACATATACTTTCTTGAACTATTAATAACTCTTGGAAGTATTTCCTTGGCTTATTGACTTCATTTTTATTCCAAATTAAAAGCTGGTCTACCTTGCTCTTGGTTGAGAGGGGGACTAAGGCTTCTTTCAATTGAGATAGACTTAGGATTTATTTTCTATTACTTTGAGTAGATCTGCATTTAGTTTTAGTTATTGCATTCTAGAAGTCCTCTTACACAGGGGTAGACTTTAGAGTGGCTTGGCTAAGCCATTAATTCATCTTAAGGATCACTTTCTTGCATGAGATCTGCAAGAGGGTAGATCTAATGTCTCTTTCCTATTGGGAACGAAAAGACATACTATAAGCTAGAAAGGAAGGAGAGAGGGTAATTGGACCCAATTGAACCAGTCAGAACCACCATTCCAAATGGAAAAGGAGTTGATTTAAGTTCCCAACCAGGTGGTCTCCCTTAGATGTTGATGTGGTCATTTTTAACCATCAACAGGTCCCTAAGAGTTTTGTGAGTTTCCTTGTAATTGTTATCTTTATGATGAATTTTTTAATTTTAAGCTTTTTGAAAATAAAAATGACATCATTTTCTAAGGATTTTATTACTACATTGGAATAAAAAAATAATGTTTCTACAACACAATTTTGATACTTTCATGTTGAAATTAAGGCTTTCAAGAAAATCACCCCTTCTTTATTTTACATTGGGATTAATATTGTTATGTAAATGTCACTATGTTACAACACAATTTTGGTACTTGCATGTTGAAATTAAGACTTTCAAGAAAATCACCCCCTTTTATTTTACATTGGGCTTGACATTGTTATGTAAATGTCACTATGTTACAACACAATTTTGGTACTTGCATGTTGAAATTAAGACTTTCAAGAAAATCACCCCATTTTATTTTACATTAGTCTTGGCATTGTTATGTAAATGTCACTATGTTTACATCCTTGTTTAGGAATATTGATATACCTACATGTTGTAGCGGCTACAACCGCCCTCCAAAATTTTGCCTTCACTTTGTTTTGGAGCCTCCCTCCTCAAAATATTAGTGGCATGTCTTGCACTGCTAAGGTACTTGTGTTTTATTTGAAGTCATCTTTCACTTTGCAGCTTGTGTTTGCTAACTTGTTTTTGCTGACCACCCACAAGCTGACCTCGTGACTTGGGTCACATCTGGTTCTTGCACTGTCTTGGAAAAATGCGCAATCCTAGAGGGAAACCAACCTTGCTCTCAGGAATTATGCAGATCAAACTCATAGTTAGGCCTGCTCTCCAGAAATGCGCAGAACAGTCTTGCAGACTGCCTGGCTCAGGAAAATTGCACAGAACATCTCGACACTGGGCTTCGTCTCAGGAATTGTGCAGACCCAGCTGATAGCTTTTCTTCAGCTGGGAAATTTCATAGATCATGAGAGGTAGCCAGAGCCACTCAACCCAGGGATTGTGCAGAATCATTCCTCAGTTTGCTATGCGATGCATGTGCCGGCAAGTCGACCGGTTCCCTCCAAAACTGTGTAATTTTCCCATGCATGCATGAAAATATTTCCCAAAAAAGAAAAAAAAGAAAAAAGAAAAAAGAAAAAACATCCCTAAAAAATAGGGATCTATTTTTAGCACTGGAAATTACATGCAAAGTTGATTTTAGAAACTTCTCGCCAAGTGTTTCTTTTTCCTATATTTGTGGCATGCACATCATAAACCCTAAATCTTCTAAATCTATTTAAACGATGCCCTAGAGCTCATTCTACACATTCGATCTTGGAGCTCTGGCATTCCTGAGGCATCTAGGAACCTTCGGCACAGTGGGCACAACTTTTTTGGGTAAGTTTTGCTTTTCAAGTCTTTTTCTTCTTTTTTCTGTTGCTTTTATTTCCTTGGCTTGTGTGAGTGTTGTTTTTCATGTTTTATTGAATGATTGTTGGCTTTTTAGTTTGTTTTAACTTGTAGAAGTGTTTTTTCAAGTTTCTCATTGTCTTTCTTAAGTGTCGCATGCATAACACTGTTTTTGCACTTACAATTGTCGTTGTGCCAACCCTCTCCACCATCTTTGTTTTTCATCCATTTTGCTGATTCCTACATTGATTTTGATTGCATGCATGATCATTCACTCCTGTCTGCACCATTCTTTGCTTTCACTTTCGAATCTATCCATTTTCAAGTTGTCCTTGGGCAGATTTGGGATGCCTAGGCTTAGATCTTGCTTTTACTGGCATGCTCTGTGCATTCCTGAACTCGAGGCTCTACCTGAGCCCCAGGAATTGCACAAAGGTTTCCTGTCACTAGCCTCCCGTAGTCCTCTACGCTATTTTGGGAGTTAGTGCCCAGTATTGTCCACTGGGATTGTGCAATGCACAGTCCCAACCAGCAGTCAAGCAGGACTAAACTGTGCATTGCGCAATTCCAGTCCACAGTCAGCCCAACTAGACTGTGCTCTACACAATTCTAGTCTGCAACAAGATCACTAGCAGCTGGAACTATGTAATGAATAGTTACAGTTGACATTTCTCGACCTCTAGAAGTCACCACTATGCAATCTTGGCCAGTAGTCACCCGGTTTGTTGCATGATCAATTCGTGAAGTGCATTGTGTTGTTACACTGACATTTTCTTATCGTGAGCGTCTGCTCTGTCTCCAAGTACATCAGTTGATGAGAAGTCTCTCAGTAGTACATACATCATGGTTTCCAAGAGATCTGGATCAAAGGACATTGTAGAGAGCAGCACTAGAAACGTGGTTGAATAATTGCTAATAAACTTGCTTGTCTATGTAGACACACAGTTGTTCATAGAGAAGGATGGGAAGATCACATTGAAAGAAATAAAGGACATATTTGTAGGCACTTTTGAGGAATATCTGGAAGATCATCAAGTCTATGTCAACATTCATAAGTCAGGCTTGTACAAGGTTGCATGTAGGTACCCCGCATTCCCATGCGCGGATATCATTCATTGGGATACCTCACATACTGATCCCATGATGATGATACTGAGAAACACCAGTGGAACAGAACTTTTCACCTTCAGAAAGGAAAACTACCATCAGATGTATCACTTGCTGCAGCTGGTGAACTACATGGATGCACTGTTCTTCACTCCCAACAACAATGTGAACTTAAGAGATATCTTGAAGAGTTGGTTAAAAGAGCCATTTAAGTTTAGGACAACACTCAACTAGGTCTAAAAGACGAAGTCTCTCAGGAAGGTTTACCAACTCTTGGTCATATTCACATGTCGCTTGTATGGTCAGGAGAGCACAAAGACCTTCCCATAGAGTTGGGTTGTTAGGTTGGATCAGTTGGAAAATGAAGGAAGGCATTTAAATTGGTTAGACATGTTGGATCTTCAGCTAAACGTGCATGTTTCAAATGCCTGGAATCCACCTAAGGATGGATAAGAAAGATTCTATATGTTTGCGTACCTTATTGATGTAATCTGTGCCCAACAACAATTCCTTGGACATGGAAACCATAAGAAGAAGCTGTGAATGTTTATTACATGTTTCTCTCTAAGTCCAACTACCGAGGAGTCACGACGAGGCTATCTGACCACTTCATCACCCTGCTGTATAAGATGATATTTGAACAGGACACACCTTGCATGTCTCAGGAAGCTCAACATTGCAGATTGGTATGCCTCACTTGATGGCACCCTCATCAGGATGTTTGGTGTGGAGAAGCCTCTGCATGATCTACTAAGGTTTTCCATGGAAAAGTTGGTCATGCAAGAGGTTGCGTAACACATCTCGACAATGTTGTTAGTAGTACTACACAGGAGGAAGAAGACACCATGGTCTACTCTTCCTTTGTAGATTGGGTTGTACGAGATCCGCACCTTGAAAGATGCAGATGTTGAGACCAAGGACTTGAAGAAGTTTAGGTTTGGCACCAAGAGTTTCAATCCATATGATCCGCACTGCATATGCAAGAACCACTATGTGAAGGTGTACTTCCCATGGGTCAAATGGGCATGTCATTGGCCAAAGGAAGATCCTTGGAAGTATTGCTATAACTCTTCTAGGCTCAATGAACTGGTTAGCATGGATGTAGAATGGAAAGAAACACTGTAGGCATTAACACCACAGGAAGCAACAACGACAACAACAGTGAACAAAAAACCGATGTAAGACAAAGGAAAGAGGAAGATTACCGAGAGCACAGAGGCTGAGCAAAGCTACAAGTTGAAAGAAGATCCACTTATTGAGAAAGTAGATTTGGATATAGATGAAAAGAGGCAACAATGCGACAAGAGAGTAGCGCAGAGAAAGAGGGAGAAGCAAAGATTGGAAGAGACAGAAAGGAGATTGCAGGAGAAAGAGAAGAAATTGAAAGAAGAACGAGAGCTCAGGAGGAGAGAGAGTGAAGAAAGGTAGAAATAGGAAAAAGAAGAAGGACAAGGCACATTGATAGAGAAAACTACACAGATATAGGTTGAGACAACAAAGCAGCCATAAGATGATGAATAAGGTGAGTAGGTGCAAGTTTGGGAACTTCCTCTGCAAGTTGAGTAGTTGGTTGAGGTAAGAGACATGGAGATGGAAAAGGAGCTAGAGGACCAATACATCGATCCCATGCTGAGGGAATTTGAGGTCGAACCATAGTTTCCGCCAACTCCGGAACCACAACTAGTCCCGAGCTAGAAAGGAGAAGTTTTTTCTCCTTCAAGATGACCTAGAGATAGATGTGTACAATCTGGAATTTGATGAGACACAATAGAGGATTGTACATGAACAAAGAAAGCATCTCTTGGATGATCATACATCACGTGTTCACATAAAATAAAGGGTGATTGTACTAGATGTTAGAAGATATCCAGTTGCCATGGACGAGGCTTCTAAGGCTTATGCAGAAGCCACGAGTTCAACAATCAAGTTCTTGGTAGCAGAGAATGATCGAATGGTGAAGGAATTTCAAGAGGCCAGGCAGAGAGGAAAGTAGTCCATGGGATCCACCATGACAGAGATGAAGAAAGAAATAGTGGTGGAGATATCAACTTTGGAGGCCACCATGCAGTCAATGTATAGAATATTTGTCACCCTGCACAAAGCAGTTTTCCATTTATATGGCTTTCAGCAGCAATGCGCATAAACAACCCAAACTCTCAAAGAAATTCACACTGTGCACATGCAAGAATGGAAAATGAGGTACAAGGGAGCCTCGATTTACTTGCACAAGAAGATGAAGCCACAAGATGAGCTTGATAAAGCACAGATTCGGATGCAGATCTAGAATTATGAGAAGCTCCCTCTTCTCATCATTGGCATTAAGGCTTCCTATGCACGATTGCTAAGGAGTTTGGATGTAATAGTGCGAACACACAAGATCCCTTCCATCAGAACCCTCACAGAGGTCATGAGGAAGAGCCAAGTCATGCTGGATGTCAAAAAGTACATAGATCAGTTGATGCGCATAGCCACCAACGATGACTTGCAACTCAATGTAGAGAACATGCAAAGGCACATCAGTGGTCCAGCGACACTCAGGACAATGCTGCACATGAGGTTTTAGCACCATATACCTGGAAGCCATAGAGGCAAGGGATTAGGGTCCGCTTTCACAAATATTCCATCAAACAGTATGGGGACACAATAGAGCAGTACCAAGCTTGGTATGAGTTTGTCACCGAAGATCACTGTGAGGAGGTTATCGAGTTGGTCTTTCCTCAGGACCCCAAGTGATGTTGTTTGTCTTGTCAGGCTGACTCAAGCCTATTTTGTCCCACATGGGTATATGTGGAAATTGTATTATTGTAAATGTATTGTAAGTGAAATTCCAAGTGAAATTAGTCGAATGTGAACAATAATTGTTGTGATGTGAAGAGTCATGAGGGTATTCCGAGAGTCAAAGGGGAATGGCAAGGGTCACCCCACCCTTTTGTATATACAAAACCCCATAACTCATAGTATAGGCTTTTGGGAGCCAAGATTTTGGCTAGGGATTGCTTAGATAATGATTGGAGAGTATTGTGACGAGCCTTGGCTTCTCCACAGTGCAAAGTGAGTACATCTCTTTGGAGGAGCAGGCGATGTTGATTGCAATGTTCCACTATTGGGGCTAGTGGTTGTCAATTATGTATGTATGGATGGAACTTTCACTTTATATATATATATATATATATATATATATATATATATATATATATATATATATATATATATATATATAACAAATCCATCACGTCTTCAAGCATATGTTGTTATTGTAGTTCGACTATTTTGGTTACTTTAGCAATGTATGTTGTTTAACTTACACATTTGAGTATGAATTATTTTGTATACGATTGTATGAATATTGTTGAAGTCGTGTTGTTGGTTTAACCCATCAATTTCTATTTTAGACTATTCCGCTTTCCATCTTGTGAGGTCATTCAGCTCGTGTGTTCCTTTAAGGCCGCATACTATTACAAGCTTCTAAGGGATATACTTCCTTTTCCCCTCCATGTGTTAGAACCCCCATGCATCTCACTTGACTCGCTGCAAGGTCACACACTTGCTTCTGACAAAGATATCACACTTACCTCTACGCGCTACCTCGATCAAGGCATAGATTTACTACCCATTGCTGGGACTCCTACCCCAAACGGTTTGAGGTCTAGTTGGGACTTCTTACTAGGTAGATCCCTTGACATGTTGGTGGGTCCAATACCGTCAACACTATATTTTAGCATGTTTATAGGTTGAAATTGTATAAACACTTTATCAAATTGGAAATTTTATGAAGATGACATATGTAATCTCATTGAAATGAAAATTATTTTCAACTTCAATGTTTATAGTGAGCTTGCGATTGACATTGCTTCAATAGATAAGATGTTTCATAAGCCTTGGTATATTGATGCCTTGGACACTAAGGCAATGCCTAAATTTCAATATATTGATGTCTACGAGGCATTTTTCAGTGCAACACTTGACCCACAACTTTGTAAGTATATGCCCTCTAAAAGTCACTGCTAGTTATGCAAAGGGATATTTCCCATAGTCTTGAATTAAACATAGAAAATAATGATGATTTTGAGCCATAGTAGCCTTATAACATTGTCAATTTGTTAGAAATGTTGAGCCTCTACAACCATGAGTTGTCACCATTGTTTGGGGCTACAAGGATTCTTGAGGGTACACTAGTCAATTGGAAAATATAGAAGGAATATGTAAAGAATAGTTGGTGGAGCGTCCTAAGAACAATCTCCTCATGTTGGTTGTGCTTACATTGCTAAGCATAAATCATATGCATTATAGATAAAATAAAATAAATTCACTCCAAGTTGCAGTTCTCTCTTTTTGGCTCATAATAAGTAAAACATACTTAGAATAAAACTCCCAATAAAAACACACCTTTTGTCCTCACATATGACCTCCTTTCATTAAATATAAATCAAAATGGATAGGATAAAGATGAACATAGAACACTCATGTGGCACATCCTCTCCCTACCCATAATAACATATAATTAATAAAAGTAGATCCTAAACGAGTCACAATCCTTTTAGCTAATATCCATAAAAGTCACATAGGATAATATCCCACCCCAAAGAAAACAAACATATTGGAGAAGATTCCGTTTTTCAAAAAATATCCTCATGGATAGATTCACATGTTGTATTAGGTTATGGTAACCCACACTCATGGTTGAGCGTCTCACTACTCATGCAAAACACATTCAACTGGGTATTATTTATAGACATAATAAAAAATCTAATTTTAACCTAATTTTATATTTAAACAAACTTACTTGAGTTTTTTCCGTTTTGATATTTCCTCTTTGTCACCACATGAGCCTATCATGTTGAACATTTTCTAAAATTATTACCCTTAAAAACAAACATTCTTTTATGATCATATAATACTTAGTCACTTCTTCTCCTCCATTAAAAAGTATACAAAAGTTTTATTAGTTTCTAAAAATAGAAAATCTCAAGTAAAATTAGCTTTTAAAATTGAAGAATACTTTTTTGACAACCATAATATGTGGTAACATTGAAACCAATGGAAAAAAATATCGAGTTTCTAAATATACAAACCTTCCAAAAATAACATATCTCAAAATCAGAAAATAGCCATTTGAAGAAATCACTTTCCTATGCATGTTTTAGATGTTTGAATATAACATGCATGTATGAGAATCCCACTAAAAATATAACCAAACTTTGAGTTGATACCTTGAATATGGTGTCCCTTGTATCAATTAAAAAATATTTGGAATCAGAAAGCATCCTAATCTCAAAATTTTGGAACCAATAGATGTAATAAAGTGTTAGATTAATACTTGATTTTATATGGGAAAATTAAATATTGACAATGACTTTTGAGGAAACGATACTCTTGTGGGATGTTTCCAATCTTAAATCTGGATGTTGATGAAGGATCGACGAATAACATTTGGAAAGCAATCTAAGTATCAAATTATTTCCCAACTCCTATATACACCTAAAAACCTATTTTAACTCAACTTAAATACCTTCGACTCAAGATACAATCACTTAGACTCCAAGACTCAACATAGACATCCAACATACTATATTGAGATTGACCAGGTTCCCAAGTAAAAATATGGCCATGTACTTTAAAATAATTATCTTATGTTTATAGATAAACTGAGATACATGCATAATAATTCTTTTTTTTTCCCAATCCTCATGACCTATTGTATAAACATGAAATTTATCGATAACATAATAACCTCAAAAGAAATCTATTCAAATTCAAACAAAATACTAACTCAAAAAATGGAATATATATATATATATATATAAAATTGGAATATATATATATATATATATATATATATATATATATATATATATATATATATATATATATATATATATATATATATATATATATACTAAAAACATTGAAACCCCACTACCTTTGAAAATAAACCTAATGTAATCAATAAAACTCATGACCACTCAACATACTAAAAAAGTTAATGATTTAACCATCCAATCCTACAAGATCATTTAATTAGATCATTCATAATAATTAAAGATACAACGTAATGAGTCAGGCAATTGATTCATTGTGCAAAATGTTTCCGCATGATCAATAACTAAAGAATGATAACTTTCTACTATTTACAACTCATCATAATATATTCAGTCATTAATTAATGAAAATAAAGTGGAAAAAAAACTATTTTGTGTTGACCTTTGAAATAAATCATCGATGTATTAATCAACTAGCTCAACATAAGCTCCACATTACAGGGAAGGATTGAACTAAAAAATTGATGCTAAAATAAAATTAGTTTGAGAAATAATTACCAAATATTTGAATTTCACCGATTGCTTGAAAATAACAACTTCTATAACTTCTATGTTGTGGGGAAAGTCATATCTTTCTTGAAATATACATCATTGTCCATATTGTATAGGTAATTCTATTGGTTTTTTTCTTGAATTGGTATCTCTATATGAAAAGGAAATGGAATCTCATGCTAAACCAGATCATCATTACAAATTTTTTTCACCCACTCTTTAAATTTTCAACCATTGTTGAGAAGAGTCAACAAGTTCGGGTGTAAACTTGATTGTTATTCTTCCTAGTATCATAAATATGATAAGTGAGGTGCACATATTAAAAACATAAGGTTCATGTTGGGTCTTGAAAATGTCATTCATTCCCATTACACTATCACTATTATGTCCATTATATCACCTCCATTTCACCTCCATTTCACTACTATGTCACCACATTCATCCCACTTTCATAATCATTGGGCCACATCTATGTTTTTCCAAAATTTATTAATTCTAAGCCTTTTAAAGTGAAATTGTGGTTAAAAATTAGAAAATAATGTGCATATGCTTATACCTAACAAGTGGGTTGAGATTGTTGCCATGTGTAGGTTAAAAGTAGGCTTCTAAAAGACCCTTATGTGGCACTCTAAGGCCACATTCGAATTTGAGTGGAAAGAATCATGGGATCGTGAGGATATGTGTCACATCTCCTAATTGTATTGAAATTCTAAGAAGACATGTGTCTTATCAATTCCTATTTTGATTAGGACTCTAGAGGTAGAGGGAGAGATTCATGGACTCTCATTAATGAGATGACTTCTCATCTTCTTGTATAAATAAGAGATCTCTCTCCTTCATTTGTTAGCTTGTTAGCTTGTTAGTCTTAACTTAGCTTGGAGTTTATAGTTCTTCCTTGATGGCTTTTGAAAGCTTTGGAAAACCTTGTTGTACTTTGTAATTTTGAAGAATTTGAATAAAGCTTTGATGTTCTCAACATGGAAAGAGATGTGAAGTAGATGTCATGGAGCATATTAGAATGTATGGTAGAGTAGATTTTATTTTGTACTTTTGCTTTGATTTCATTTATGTATGTCATTTTATTGCTTTCAAGTTTGATAGTTTAGATTTTTCATTCATGTAATTTTAATTCATGCAAGTGTGTTCAACCGGTTGATTGTAGATTAGTTTTTCTTTACATGTTTTTGCATCAAATAGTGACATGAGATTTTCCTCTTTGCTAAACTTTTTCTTAAGCTTTTCAATTTCAGTTATGCTTTGATTTCAGTCTTATTTATTTGTTGTTGTTAGTTAGTTTAGATATCAAATTCTTCATGTCATTTGACGTTATCTCTAGAGCCATGGCTTAACCCCGAAAAGCTACTTGGCGAGCTATCGGATTATGAGTGAAGTGATTTGATTTTACTTTCATCTCTACAATTAGATATCAGGTTCTTCATGTTATTGACGTTATCTTCAGAGCCATGGTTTAACCCCGAAAAGCTACTTGGCGAGGTATCGGATTATAAGTGAAGTGACTTGATTTTACTTTCATTTGCAAGTAGATAATTTATATATCAGGTTCTTCATGTTATTGACGTTATCTCTAGAGCCATGGCTTAACCCCGAAAAGCTACTTGGCGAGCTATCAGATTATAAGTGAAGTGACTTGATTTTACTTTCATTTGTAAGTAGGTAATTTAGATATCAATTATTCATGTTACTGACGTTATCTTCACAGCCATGGTTTAACCCGGAAAAGCTACTTGGCGAGCTATCAGATTATAAGTGAAGTAAATTGATCTTGCTTTCGTTAGTTTGCAATTTTTGGTTTGTTTGAGTGCAATAGTTTAGATTTTATTTTTGTAATTAGATGGGCAGCAGAGACAATGATTTCATGATCAGTATTTCATCTTTTGTTTGATTTAAGTAGCTGTATATTTACATTCCTGTTCAAGTATTAATTTTATCAATAGCATGTTTTGAGTTCTTTTGAAGTGCTAAGTTTTGGAAGTTACCATAAGGGATATAAACCTTGTTTTGAAATCTACATCCATACTTGACCTTTAAAAGTATTCTTAAGACCTTAGAATAGGATTTCCATTTGCATTAAACACTTTAGGAAACCAGCAAGAACAAAACCCCAAAAACAACATAAAATATAAAACAATGAAGTAAGAAAAAGGTTAACTAAGCACATATGGTGCACCACACTTCATCAGTTTACGATACCCGGATTGATAATTTATGTAGAGCAATTTAAGACGTTAAATTGACTAGACATTTTGGCGCAGTTGCCGGGGAAGTGTAATGAGGAGACCTTATTTCTTACATCTAATTTTTTTTTTTTAATAATTCTTGAGTATGCTCTCCTCCTGCACTTCGTGTGATCTGAAAGATTAGAAAAATAATTGTTATAAAAAATAATAATTAATAATTCTTGAGTATGCTCTCCTCCTGCACTTTGTGTGATCTAGAGGATCATAAAAAAAACTGTTATGTTAAAAAAAAAGGAGACAAAATAATCTTCATCATTTCAATTGATTCAATAATAATAATAAAAAAGAAGAAATAAAGGAAAAAAATGAAACCCAACTGCTTTGATAGGTTCAACTGTTCAAGATTGACTGGTTATGGTTTGTAGTGGTCTTTAAAACACTGTATCCTGTTTTAATAAGATTTTTCAACTTAGCTACAGAATGTAGCCTGATTCCGCAGCTAGCTGTGAATTTCGCAGCTAATTTCAAGATTTAGCAGGTTACAAGCTTCCAATGAAGAAACCGACCACATGGGCATCTCCAGAATTGTCCTGACATGGATCCTATCCTAGTCACCCAGCCTAGATTGATGAAAAAACCAGCTTAAGACCTCAGTCAAACTCCTGTTTTTAGTATATTTTACTTGAAGTCTTTGCTGCCTGAAATTGAAAATCATTAATCTTTCTTATAAAAATTTCACAATTTCAAAGAAAAAAAAGAAATGAAAAAAACAATCTATGCCTATCTTCAATCCTAGCTTTCACTGTGGCCTCAGTAGAAATCCGCATTCCTGTTCAAGCTTTGTCTTTTTTTTCTCGATAAGACTAATTCTATTAAGCAGTAAAATATTGTACAAGAGAATACATTTCAGAGATGCAGGATACCGACAACCGGAAATGATAGGACTATCAACCTCGGTTCCGGGAAATGAGATAAGCAAACAAGGAGCTACAACTAGTCACTGAAAGCTTAAGAAGCATTGGATGCTACCCTGACAGAGTGGGGGTTTCAACACGAAGCTTTTTCCCTTTCCTATTTTTAACTTCAACCCATCCACTTTGGGGTGTATGGGCGATTACAACTTGCAGATTGGGGTCCTCCCGCGGGGAGCCCTCCTTTTCTGAGTCCGAGGAAGAGGACAAATGGACACGTTTCTGAGCAATGGCTGAATCAGAGGAAGGCGCCAGGCCCTCGGTGGAAGGGGCAACAGAATGAGGGGCCTGTTTCAATTCTTCATCGCTATCTTCTTCTTCAGAACTGGAGGAATCTGAATCCTCGACTGGAGGAGGAGAGCATGGAGCCCATCGTTTGGGCTTGGGCTTGGAGACGTTAGCCTTGTTCTTTTTTGCCGGGCGAGAAGGACAAGTATTCTGCAAATGCCCAGATTGCTGGCAATGGCGGCATCGAAAAGCGGTGTTCTCGTAATCCAGCGTCTGGGTCCAGACGAAGTCATTTATCTTGAGGTTGATTTGCTCTGGAAGGCCCTTGCTCAGATCTAACTCCACACACACTCTTGCATATGAGTAGAGGCCTTTGGATGTCCTCCAGAAATCTCCATGGATGAAGCTGCCCAATGTGTCTCCTATAGCTCTGAAGACACGAGTATTCCATAGATGGGCAGGTAAGTTTGGAAGCCGGATCCATACCGGTGTCTTGGTAATGACTGCAGTGGCTGGATCAAAGTCTGGAAACCAGGGAGTCAAAAAAAGCCCTGCCGTTCCCAAGAACCAAGGGCCTTCTGCGAAGGCCTTTTCATAGTGCTTAATGTTATCAAAGAGAACAATGAAATAACCTTTCGAGCAAAAGAAGATCTTACAGTGATGTGTCCAGTTTGCATGGATCCATGCATAGAGATCCTGAGATCGAGGCCACAGTCCATTAAATCTGCAAATGATGGCTCTTTCTGCAAATACTTGATGCTGGGAAGCCAGTTCTTCATGCATGAGTTCAACAGAAGGAACTTCATCAATTTTTTCAACCAAGAAGGCCTTAGATTTAAGGGCTTCCGGGGGTTTGGGGTTCTCCGAATGAACAACGTCCTTGTATGAGAAAGGCCGGGCAGAGGAAGTTTGCCCTGCTGCACCTCCTCTCAAACGGAAGGTCGCCACCACCGAGCTGTTTCTGGAAATGCAGTAAGCAGAGAGGGGTAGAGGGTTTTCAAGTTGTTTACCTTGAAAGAGAAGTCGCAGCAGGCTGGATGGGATCCCCATTCTGCGCTCTAGATTCAGTATGAGGTCCTGCACCAAGTCTGAAGGGCGAACCCATTGCATGATGGTTCTGCCTGCAGGTTGAGCAATCTGGATCTGAAAGGATTCAGATGAGGGATTTGACCCTATGCAGATCTCTGAATCTGGCCAGTACACAGGTTTTTCTGCCTTCTGGATGATCAGATCTGGCAGATCTTTGTCCGATCTAAGTCTGGGACTGCGATTTGTATGGCAAGTGATTACCTCAGATCCATACATAAACCCTTCTGATGAATCATTTACCGGCTCCCTTTTGCCCCATTCCAAGGACTGCACGGAAGGTATCAAAGCCAGAGCCTTGGCCTTGGGTTCGTTAAGCTTCAGCTGCTGAGGGTGCAGCGATCGATTCCAACGGGGGTAGCGTGTCCGAGCCAGCGCAGCAGAGGCCCCGTCATCGGTGGCGGGAGCGAGGTATGCCTCCCCTTTTACTCCTCGCAAACCCCAGTCGGTCTCATAGCAAGCCTGGGGAGCCTCCTCGGCTGCAACGAATGTGCCAGGCCACACTCGTGATGTCCTCCATGGCGCTCTGATCCCCCCTACGCAGCTCCTCCTGTGCCGCTTCCTTTTACTGCTGAGACGGGTTTCATTGAGGGCCCGGGTGTCGATCACGAGACCTCCAAACCCTCCTCTCGCTCTCCGAACGCTCTTCGCAGCCATCGCTCCTCTCCACCACCACCTATTTTGTCTATAAGTTAATTCTACAATTTTTTTCTTTTTCGCTCGTTCAAGCTTTGTCTTTTAAGCAAACCTGCAAAAACATTTAAAAAATAAAAAATAATAAACTTGCAATATAAACAATTCTCCCATATTTTTGCAGCTTGAAATATCCTCTATTTTTTGGCCTCAACCTCAAATTTGACAGTTGTATTCTGAGCTGTGAAGAGCAAATCCAATCAGATCATCACCTTCAAAGCTTCTGTTAAACATGCACAAAAATCAGCTGCAAGATTTATTGCAAATAAGCCAATTCTAAGAAATTGCGACAAAAGAAATGCTTTTACTGCAAATAACGTGAAAGGGCTATATCAAAGAAGAAATTTACAAACTGCATTGTCTATTTATACCGTACAAATGTTGCCCAATATGCATATGGATTAATTGCAATAAGCTGACAACTGAATGCTTTGGGCTTGATAGATGTGCCAGAAATTGATTCGGGTAGTAGTTTAGCTGAAGCTCTAGACAATGGGTGATACGATTTCTTTACAATATGTTGGTTCTGCCATTCATAATAACAACAAATGGTTCAAACATATGCGGTAGAAGAAATCGATTTCACAGCCGACTGCAGCAACTCAGGAAAAACGCAAAACAGAGAAAAACATCAAACTTCAATTGCACGATTTGGCCAAACGGAGACAAATTTGAGAAAAATAAAACATGGGTTTTTTTTGGCAATAGGGTCAATTAAATAACCCAGAAATAGTTTTAAGAAATTTGTGGTGGTTTAAGTGAATTTATCGGTTCTCTAAAGCCTCTTTTTGCTTGCCGCATGAAGAAAATGAATTTTAATTAATGAACCGGCTGTGATTTAATTCGGCGTGCCTGAGGAAGGGAATTCTAATTAGGAATCAACTATGTGCTAGCATCTAAAACTTGATTACATGCCTTCCATCTTTAATAAACTCATACTTTATCACACCTTTCAGACGTGTCCGAATCGAATACGACTCTTCCCGATTGATCTGTTTAACGACTATACCTATGATGCTCGACGTATTTACTCACTAAAATATGAAGGGAATAAGAGTCATTTGCTAATATTTTTGACCGTCAGGGCCATGTTGCAAAACTCTGCATTGATTTTCTATCCACTCTTCGCATCATGACAATGGCAATCCTGTGCTATCGGCAATTCATTCTAGCCCCGTATGATTTAGATGGTACTTTCAATTTCTTGCTGGTGAAAATGTGAATGAGGTAGACAAAATTGGCCAATTTAGATGATCGTCCATATTTTACAATGGACAGGGCACAGACAATAGAAAATAGAAGCATGACAACAAAGGGAAATGGGTTTTTTTATGTTTTAGAATCTAGAAGGAGTGGAGGTTTTATCATGATGTGCTTTCAGTTGTTTATAAAACTATAAGTTGAAGCTTTGTTGCTCATTTTCCTTGGTAGTCTTGTGTATTTCAGAAGTCTGATATAACTGCTACAACAGTGTAATTTTGCAAAGTTTGGTCTTGAAAATAAGTTATGATAATCCTAATACACTCAAAGGCTCAATAAGTATTATCTTGTTTGTTTTTCAAGTGAGATTTTAGGACTGTTTGCATGCTAATTGTGGGCTGATCTGAATCATATCAAAGTCTGGTGCATTATAATTGTATTCTTGAAATCATTGGTTTTTGTTTGATCTTGAAAATAATCTATCATTCCATACTGGCTCTTGCATCCTTGCACTCTTGCATAAGCATCTTTTTGATAGTCGAAGTGCTCTAAAATTGTTCCCATGCCTAATTGCTAAGTAACCAAAAGATTGAATTCATCTTCAAGGTTTATGATTCAGATGGCAGTAGGAAAGTGACACTTCGGGTATATCTCAAAAAAAAAAAAATATGAGTAGCACAAGAGTTGGTACCCTGATATTCCATTTCCATCGCTGAAACTGTTTTGCTCCATATGCCACTACCATTCACAGAGTTCCTACATGCAGACAATGAAGAAAATAACTTAAATTAGAAAACTGATGGTTGGCTGTCTTTTAGCTATGGAATGTAACCTGATTCCACAACTATCTGGCAATTCCTCAACGATTTTCACACTTCTATAGGTTATAGGTGTCAAGAGACGAAACAGACCACATGGGTAGCTGCGAAAATGTCAGTACATGGATGGTGTCCTATTCATTTAATCCAAGTCGATGAAAAATACCCCGGTCAAAGGGAAGTCAAGTTGTGTGCTATCACTAAGTCGCCACACTAAGTTACCACATGTCAAGAAAAAGTAATAATAATTTTGAATCAATGAAATGAATAAGTTATTTGCTCATTTTTCTGAAGGTATTGATTAATTTTGGACTGATGATGAAAGATGAATGGCTAACTTTTTACTCAATATTTTTAGCTATAGAAACTGTGCACATTCTGTAGCTAAAGTCCAATTCCGCAGCTGTTCTCCAATTCCGCAGCTGAAAAACCTCATTGTTCAAATCAGCCTAACTTTCTCATATAAAATCAGATTTTGATGATTCATGTACCATTGGAAAGATCTCAACAAGATCTACACAATGAGAAATCTATCATTAGAGTTTGAAATGGAAAATAATGAAATAAATTGCTGAAAAGAAGCTAAATTCAACTTGGGGCATCAATTCCAAAGCATGTATAAATTCTTTTGATTTTTCCTTTGAGAACTTGTTTCATTAATACAAATTTTTAGTTTTGTGTGTAAATATCATAACTAGAGAGATTGATCACCTCTCTCCTTTGATAATCTTACATTCCATTGCAGAAGAAGTATTAGTTTTTTTTGTAGGTTCCAAGAGGAAGGACAAATGACTACAAAATAATGGTGTCTCTTTAAGAGACCAATTTGTTTCATAAGAGGATGATCAACAACAAAGAGGAAATATGTTGTTGCAAAATCAGATCCAAACACTTGAAAAACTTTTAGATACTATTGTCTCCATCACATCCATACCTCATAATAAACCATTCACCTCATTTCACTCCATATTTTCCATTTACATTCACATACACTTTCCATCTCTTTTTGTCCATTCATAACCCACAAATAAAAGCAAGAGGCTCATTCACATGCTTATTTCCCATTGCCATTTCTGCTCTCCATTGCCATCTTCCATTTTCATCTTTCATTTCCTGTCATTTTCATTTCGCAAATAAGCCCTGCTTCAATGCAAATTATTGAGTCCATAGTCCTTTGAGTCTAAGTTCTTTGTAAAAACACCTTGAGGCTTGCATGCCTTAATGGCAAGTCCTCATGCTGACAAAAAATGGGAATACATTAATGTCTCTTGTTCATCAGATCTTCTAGGTGACTCAACATCGAAAAATTCATTCGTACCTAGCAAGATGTGTTTGGGCATCTTGACTCTTATTGTCATCAATGGTGAAAGTTCTCGTGTTGACTAGTGGCATCCATTAATGGCCACTAAGTCAACAATTTCCTGCTATGTTCGACATCAGAACATCTTTTCACATAATAGGAATTGTGCCAATGAGTTTTGAAGACATGAAGACTATTATTTTTAGCATTTTGGAGTAGATTCAAAAAGTTTTAGTAGAGCAATAAAAAGTCATCTTAACTCTTTATCCATGACTCTTCTTGTTCAGCCACTTGAAGAAGAATATGATCAGAATTTTGCAGCCACCACACATACAACTCATCCATTCCAAAGGGTAAGTTAAGGTATGTCATTTTCTAACTTTTGACCATAGAATTCCATAAAAAGCTAGAATGATAATTGTTGGAAAAACATTTCTCTTCCTCATTTCATAAAATTGCCAATACCATCAGTTGGGGGGGGGGGGGGGGAATACATTCATATTCATATCTTTCCATGTCCATATCATATTCAGGAGCCCACATACTTCCAACATATATTAACTATTACATTATTATTATGAGCATACAATGGCTTTTGAAAAAGTGCTTAAAGGATAAATTGGATACAAACAAAATCATGGTTTTCACACAAGAATCAACCATCATGAAATCCAATAAAGATATACTTTGCAAACAATAATCAAAATATCATTATGCAAAGTTCAAAGATCAAAATAGAATGCAATAACAAAAAAAATTTGTTGTAACACAAGAACCAACCATGTTGCAATTCAAGCAAAACACTTTGCAAAAATATGAAGTTATCAATTGATATCATGCAAAGTTAAGCCAAAGCTCAAGGATAAAAAAAATGTTAATGATTGCATGAGGACATGCAATAACTTCAGTTGGGGGGTATGTTGGGTCTTGAAAATGTCATTCATTTCCATTACACTTTCACTATTATGTCCATTATATCACCTCCATTTCACTACTATGTCACCACATTCATTCCACTTTCATTATCATAGGGCCACATCTATGTTTTTCTAAACTTTATTAATTCTAAGTCTTTTAAAGTGAATTTGTGGTTAAAAATTAGAAAATAATGTGCATATTCTTATACCTAACAAGTGGGTTGAAATTGTTGATATGTGTAGGTTAAAAGGAGGCTTCTAGAAGACCCTTATGTGGCACTCTAAGGCCAAATTCGAATTTGAGTGGAAAGAATCATGGGATCATGAGGATATGTGTCACATCTCCTAATTGTATTGAAACTCTAAAAATACATGTCTTATCAGTTCCTATTTTGATTATGACTCTAGAGGTAGAGGGAGAGATGCATGGACTCTCATTAATGAGATGGCTTCTCATCTTTTTGTATAAATAAGAGATATTTCTCCTTCATTTGTTAGCTTGTTAGTCTTAGCTTAGCTTGGAGTTTATAGTTCTTCCTTGATGGCTTTTAAAAGCTTTGGAAAGCTTTGTTGTACTTTGTAATTTTGAAGAATTTGAATAAAGCTTTGATATTCTCAACATGGAAGGAGATGTGAAGTAGATGTCATGGAGCATATTAGAATGTAAGGTAGAGTAGATTTTATTTTGTAATTTTGCTTTGATTTCATTTATGTATGTCATTTTATTGCTTTCAAGTTTGATAGTTTAGATTTTTCATTCATGCAATTTTAATTCATGCAAGTGTGTTCAACCGGTTGATTGTAGATTAGTTTTTCTTTACATGTTTTTGTATCAAATAGTGACATGAGATTTGCCTCTCTGCTGAACTTTTTCTTAAGATTTTCAATTTCAGTTATGCTTTGATTTCAGTCTTATTTATTTGTTGTTGTTAGTTAGTTTAGATATCAAATTATTCATGTCATTTGACGTTATCTATAGAGCCATGGCTTAACCCCGAAAAGCTACTTGGCGAGCTATCAGATTATGAGTGAAGTGATTTGATTTTACTTTTATCTCTGCAATTAGATATCAGGTTATTCATATTATTGACGTTATCTCCAAAGCCATGGCTTAACCCCGAAAAGCTACTTGGCGAGGTATCGGATTATAAGTGAAGTGACTTGATTTTACATTTATTTGCAAGTAGATAATTTAGATATCAGGTTCTTCATGTTATTGACATTATCTCTAGAGCCATGGCTTAACCCCAAAAAGCTACTTGGCGAGCTATCGGATTATAAGTGAAGTGACTTGATTTTAGTTTCATTTGCAAGTAGGTAATTAGATATCAATTCTTCATGTTATTGACGTTATCTCCAGAGCCATGGTTTAACCCGGAAAAGCTACTTGGCGAGCTATCGGATTATAAGTGAAGTAAATTGATCTCGCTTTCGTTAGTTTGCAATTTTTGGTTTGTTTGAGTGCAATAGTTTAGATTTTATTTCTGTAATTAGATGGGCAGCAGAGACAGTGATTTCATGATCAGTATTTCATCTTTTGTTTGATTTAAGTAGCTGCATATTTACATTCCTGTTCAAGTATTAATTTTATCAATAGCATGTTTTGAGATCTTTTGAAGTGCTAAGTTTTGGGAGTTACCATAAGGGACATAAACTTTGTTTTGAAATCTATATCCATACTTGACATTTAAAAGTATTCTTAAGACCTTAGAATAGGATTTCCATTTGCATTAAACACTTTAGGAAACCAACAAGAACAAAACCCCAAAAAAAACATAAACTATAAAACAACGAAGTAAGAAAAAGGTTAACTAAGCACATATGGTGCACCACACTTCATCAGTTTACGATACCTGGATTGATAATTTATGTAGATCAATTTAAGACGTTAAATTAACTAGACAGTTCATAAGCCCTTTTATAATTCTGTATGTTATAACCCTTTGGGGTGGGGGTGGGGTAGGTGAGGGGTATGTGTGGTTAAGCACATATGGTTCACATTATTAGACTAATCACTATTACATATACATTTATTCCATTGCATATGCATTCAAAACCTATAAACCCATATTTGGGTCATATACATATAATCCCATATATACCCAATTGAGTTCATAACATGATATACTTCAAAATTGTGATAAAAGTAGCACATTTGTTGGATGTGGAGCCTGATTATCTTCTTGATTAATAGGTCTTGTTTTAGTCGTAATCAAATTCCAATCCCCGACGAAGGGGGTGTAGGGGGGATGAATTTTTTGAGCCCCGCTGGTAGGGGTTTGGGGACAACGACCTTGAACCTAAAAATAGATGAAAAATTGCCTTGTAAAATATTGTAATTTCGTAGTCAATCTGGGTCATTCATTAAGCAGATGATCTGACGGTAGAAGTTATGTTTAATTTAGGGTTTTTTTCCCTAGAAGGAAACCCCTCGGTTTATATGAGGGAATTGTATTGCAGATGTGGATTATTATTCTGAGCGAGAAAGAGAGAGGAGATTGTGTGAGAGCGAAGAGGAAATTACAGTGGATCTGTTGTAGGTTGTATCTCTTCATTTTGCTGGATAATATAAAAGGAAGGACTGATTGTTTCTCTGTGGAAGCCCAAATTGGGTGAACCATGTACCTCTGTGTCTCTCTTGTTCTATGCATTTCTGTATTTGTGTTTCTAGAATATTTTGTGTATTTCATTGCTTCGTAGATTAATTTATAACAACATATACAAGTAAAACACTAATAATATGTGAAATAAATTATTCTTTTTTCATATTTTTGAACTAGAAAGTTTCCAATGGGTATAAAGTCAAATAAAAAAAGATAAAATTGATTGGGGGTGTGACACAATAAAGCTCAATCAAATCATAACATTATCAAACCACATACAAAATTCAACGAACAATAGCCACCAAGAAAGTGATCATCTTTGTTTCAAAGCTATGAATACATTGTAACCTAACACATCATATTAAACCACAATTGAACATAAATTCATGACATATGGTCTCTCCAACACCCATTAAGGTGATTCAATAATGGCATTAACTGTCACTATAGTTGAAAATTGGATAGCTTCGGGATGAATTTCCCTTGGGAAACCCTATTGCCCCAAAAGAAAGCCCATCATACCCAAAAATAATTTAAATATGGTCAAAATAAATTATTAAAGTATGTGGAAAATATTTATAAGAAAAAAATGAATTTAATTCCCTCCTTATTTCAAGTTAGCCTTAAATAGATCAATTTAGATCACTTTTAAGGACATGACTTTTCACATATGGAATCAACTATAAATTGGCATATATCCTCCATAATTTTAGAAAGAATTATACCCTCTTTTGTGGTGGTATTTGGTCTCCTTCGGAGGTCTCTCGGACAGAATTCTGAGCATCAAATTCTCGCTATCTTTCCGTGGTTGGATGAGTTTATATGTCATCTATCTTTCTATGATATGGACGAGTAACTATGGATGCATTCTTTTGTGGTATGGACTCGCTATTCCTCTGTGGTATGAATTCATTCTTCTATTGTATGGAATCTCTATTCCTCTATGGTATGGACACATTCTTCTGTGGTATGGACTCAAAATTCCTCTGTGGTGTGGATGCATTCATCTGTGGTGTGGAATCACTATTCCTCTATGGTATGGATAAATTCTTCTGTGGTATGGATACATTATTTTATGGTATAGATCCTTTGTGATTGTTGGGTGGTGTTATATTCTTTCCATGACTAGCTCCCCCTGTATGGCGGGTTTGAGGGGGGTGGTTAGCCCCCCTCTACAGAGTTCGAGGTAGCACCTCGAGGATTTTTTTTTTTGAACCAATGGTTTTGTGCATTGTTTTCGCACATGGTTTTGGGCACGATGGTTTTTGGTCCATGGTATTGGATGCTTTGGCATGTATATATATGTATTGTAACATTGAAAGGAACATAATGAAAAATCAATCTGGTAGTCCCGGTTTTGAGATCCAGGGGAAATTCTTTGTGTATATTTGTTTTATGTGTTATGCTCTCGCTATTGTTTATTTTCTGTTTTAGAATTTGTATGTAGGTAATTACTGTACGGGGTTAAAACTGACATTTGGTATTAGAGCTGTTTTGGCTTCAAAGGGACGCCTTTGTTGCTGAGGGGTTTCACTCGGGCCTATGGTAGACCCTGTTCAATGGTGGTGAAAGAAGATGGCGAGTAGTGGAAATATAGATATCGAGAAATTTAATGGTTAGAGTTTTGAGTTGTGGAAACTCAAGATGGAGGATCTGTTGGTGGATAAAGATCATTGGATCGTGGTAGATCCAGGTACTAAACCAATGGGAGTGTCCGATGAAGAATGGAAGAAGTTGGATCGGAAGGCAAAGAGAATAATACGATTGTGTGTTTCAGATTCAATATTGCTGAATGTATCAAGGGAAGCTACGCCGAAGGCTTTGTGGGACAAGTTAGGGACTTTGTACCAATCCAAGTCTTTGGTGAATAAACTGTTCCTATGGAAAAAGCTGTATAACCTGAGGATGAAAGATGGAGACTCGGTGACAAAGCATCTGAATGCATTTAATATTGTGGTAAGTCAGTTATTATCTATTGATATTAAAATTTTAGATGAAGATAAGTGCATTAGTTTGTTGTGTTCTCTACCAGATTCATGGGATAGTCTGGTTATTGCAATAGGTAGAAATGAAATTGCCTTGCAGTTTGATGAAATAGTCTCATCCTTGCTGATGGAGGAGATGAGACGAAAAATATGGAGAGCCATAATGGTGATGCTTTGTCTGTACAAGGATGGTCCCAGAACAAAAACAAAAATAAGTCACCGAGTGGGAGAACTAAATCTAGAGGGAGATCTAAATCTCCAGGAAAACCTGTAAAGGTGTGCTGGAAATGCGGAAAGGAAGGGCACTACAAAAGGGACTGTAAATATAAAGCTCTGGAAAAAGGAAAGGGATTTGATGATGCTCCTTCTGCAGAAGTGAAAACCACCTCAGATGAAGGTGGGGATGTGTACTTGGCTTCTTCTTCAAGTACACATGTAGATCATGAGGCATGGTTGATTGACTTAGGTGCATCTTTTCACTTCATTCCCCATAGAGAGTGGTTCTGCGAGTATGATAAATACGATGGTGGTGATGTCTTCTTAGGGGATGATAGGAAGCCTAGAATTGTTGGTCGCGGAAAATTAAAGTTCAAGTTGTAATGTGGAAGGATTATAACACTTCCGGGTGTTTTTCATATTCCTGCATTGGCTAAAAATCTGATTTCTGTAAGCAAGTTGGATGATGCAGGTGTAAAAATAGTGTTCGAGAAAGATACATGCAATATGGTTCGGGGAGCACTAGTATTGATGCGAGGAGTTCAGATTGTAACTCTGTACAAGCTACAAGGTAGAATTGTTGTTGATGGGTGCAACAGTTCTGTGGTTCTTGAAAGTGGAGCAGAAAATCTAGTGGTCTCTAGAGAAAAGACCATGCTATGGCATCAAAGGCTTGGACATATTGGAGAGAAGGGCCTTCAAATACTTCATGGTAAAGGTATGATATAAGGTATGACTAATAACTCTCTGGAATTTGATTTCTGTGAAAATTGTGTATATGGGAAGCAGAATTGAGTGAGTTTCCCCTCTGATGGTAAGAGGGCGAAACAAATATTAGAGCTTGTGCACAGTGATGTGTTTGGGCTGTGAAGGTTCCATCACTAGGTAAGTCTGTGTACTATGTATCATTTATAGATGAATTCTCAAGGAATACATGGATATATTTCCTCAAGAAGAAATCTAAAGTCTTTGATAGGTTTAAAGAATTTAAGGCTTTGGTGGAAAACTAGACAGAGAAGAAGATAAAGGCGTTGAGGACAGATAACGATGGAGAATTTACAAGAAGGAATTTGAAGAGTTCTGCAAGAAGTTTGGTATAGAAAAATAGAAGACTACTCCATACATGTCTCAGCAAAATGGAGTTGCAGAAAGAATGAACAAGACGTTAATGGAAAGGGGAAGAAGCATGCTCAGTGGTGCTGGGTTAAGAAAAGAATTCTGGGCAGAGGCGGTGGAGACTGCATGTTACCTGGTCAACAGATCACCTTCATCAACGTTGGAGGATAAGACTCCACAAGAGTTATGGACTGGTAAGAAACCCTCTCTTTCACATCTGAGGGTATTTGGATGTGATGCATATGTACATGTTCCAAAGGAGAAAAGAACAAAGTTGGATAGTAAATCTAAAAAGTGCATCTTTATTGGGTATAAGGATGGTTTAAAGGGTTATAAGCTTTGGAACCCAGTAACAAGGAAGGTTGTGTACAACCGAGATGTGGTGTTTAGAGAGGTGAAAGATGTTATTAAACATGATGTACAATCAAAGGAACCTGAGAAGATAGAGTTTGAGCTAAAGGAGGAAGAATCATACTCTATAGCAGAAGAGGAAAAGAAAATATGAAGAGCCACAAACTATGGTTGTGAGAAGATCAGTTCGAGAAAGAAGGTAGCCATAAAGGTATAGTCCATCTACTTTCTGTTGAAAATTTTCTTTATCTATTACTGATGATGATCCCATAAATGTGAAGGAAGTAGTAGATTCAGAGGATGGAAAACTCTGGAAAGAGGCCGTGGTTGATGAAATGACATCTTTGCACAAGAATGAGGCTTGGGATCTGGTGGAGTTGGCGGCTGGAAGGAAACCCATTGGAAGAAAATGGGTTTTCAAGAAGAAGATGAATGCAGAAGGAAAGGTGGAGAAATACAAAGCTTGGTTGGTAGAAAAAGGTTATTCTTAGGTGTTGGGAATTGATTTTGGTGATATTTTTCTCCTGTTGCCAAGGTAGCTTCTATTATGTTACTTTTAATTTTTTCTGTTGATTTTGGTTTTGAGGTCAAACAGTTGGATGTAAAGACATCATTGCTTCATGGGGATCTAGAAGAAGAGATCTACATGAAGCAACCTGAAGGATTTGCAGTGAAGGGTAAGAAAGAACTAGTATGCAAGTTAAAAAAGTCTCTGTACGGGTTAAAACAGTCACCAAGGATGTGGTATCAGAAATTTGATACATTTATACGGGGACTTGGCTTCACCAGAAGCAAAGCAAATCACTGTGTGTATTTTAAATTAATTGGTGACTGTGTTATTTATCTAGTCTTGTATGTGGATGATATGTTGCTGGTTGGAAATGACAAAGAAATTATCGAAGATTTGAAGACCCAATTGTCCTCCAAATTTGACATGAAAGATCTGGTGCTGTAAACTATATTTTGGGCATGGAAATTAAAAGAGGTCGGGCAAAGAGGAAGCTCTGGTTAAACTAGAGGAAGTATGTCGAGATAATACTGGAGAAGTTTAATTTGTAGGATAGTAAACTGGTCAAGGTTCCTATTCCTGTAGGTGTAAAGTTATCTGTTGAACATTGTCCCAAGACACAAGAAGAGGAAGAGGACATGTCCTTTGTTCCATATGCAAGTGCAGTCGGTAGCCTGATGTATGTGATGGTCTGTACTAGACTAGACATTGCACATGTAGTGGGAGTATTGAGCAGGTTTATGTCAAAACTAGGGAAGGAGCATTGGACAACAGTGAAGCGGGTTTTCAAGTATTTGTTGGCACTAGTGATTATGGTTTTTGCTACCAAGGAAGACTAGAATTGGATAGAGTTTTGGATATTCATGACTTTGTTGATGTAGATTGGGCTGGAGATCTGGATCAGAGAAGATCTACAAGTGGGTATGTGTTTAACCTATTTGGAGGTGCAATCAGTTGGATGAGTAAGCAACAATATGTAGTGGAACTATCAACTGCAGAGGCAAGAATACATGGCATCCACTTATGCAAGTAAGGAAGCAATTTGGTTGCAGATATTGTGTTCAAGTATGGGGTTAGTATAGGGAGCTATAAGGATAGACTGTGATAACCAAAGTGCAATTTTCTTTGCAAAGAACCCTGCTTATCTTTCAAAGACAAAGCACATTGATGTTTAGTATCACTTTGTGAGGGATATGATAGAAGACAAAAAGGTGTTGCTGGTAAAGGTGGACACTTTGAAGAATACTACAGATGCATTGACAAAATCTGTGAGCTCTGAGAAGTTCTCTTGGTGTAGAGAAAATATGGGCATTGCAGGGCTGGATAAATGACTAAGCTCTCCTGTGGCCTCTTGTGGAAAGAAAACAACAAGTGGGAGAATTTTGGGTGGTGTTATATTCTTTCCACGACTAGCCCCCTAAGCTAAACCAGGGGGTTAGAGGGGAGGCGAAGCCCCCCCTTCGTTGCACCGATGCACAGTAGGGGGAAGAAGCTCCCCTTGTACGGGGGGTTTGAGGGGGGCGATTAGCCCCCCTCTACGAGGTCCGTGACAACACCCCGGGGTTTTTTTTTTTTTTTGGACCCATGGTTTTGTCCATGGTTTTGTGCATGGTTTTGGGTGCAATGATTTTCGGTCCATGTTATTGGATGATTCGACATGTATATTTATGTATTGTAACATTGAAAGGAACATAATGAAAAATCAATCTGGTAGTCCCGAGTTTGGGATCCAGGGGAAAATATTTGTCTATATTTGTTTTATGTGTTATGCTATTGATATTGTTTATTTTTTGTTTTTAGAATTCGTATGCAAGTAATTTTTGTACGGGGTTAAAACCTATAGTAATGATTTCAGATTTTTATGACTTGAATGGCTATTATAATAATATATGACATGACAACAATTTACACGATGACATTTTACACTATGACAGTAAGGACAATGACCTTACTTATGCAATGATATTTCTTGCAAAATTATATGAAAATAATTTTTATGACCTTGATGACAGTCACCATAAATAACAATGACCTTGGAGATGACAATGCTCGTATGACTAACAACAGTGACATTATTCTCTATAAAGGAGCCTATCTTCGTGATGGACATGAGTAGTCTATCTTTGTGATCCTAGAATACTGATCTCCAAACTGAAGCAAAAAGACAATCTCTATAATGTGACAATGATACAACATGACAATGCACTAATACATGATTACAATGACCTTGCTCTGATGATAGAATATGGCAATGTTCACATGATTGGTACAATAACCTTGTTCGTATAGCATTTTATATGATACTTATGACAAAGGTCTTCTATGACAGAGTGCTCATGCTATATGATACAATTACAATTGATATAGGGACCTTGCTCTTATGATATATATGGCTGCAATCTCGCTCTTGTGATAAATGACAGTAGGGATATTGATGTTTTATATGGCTTGATAGTAATGATTATAATTGATAGTGGTTGATAAAAATGGCAATGTTTGTATTAAAAAATAAAACCCACTGGTCAGCTCTACAAAAGAGAGTCTGAACTAGGAGAGTCTGGCTCTGCAGAATTCTCTACATTGTTCATCAACATTACACATTAAATAGAATACATAGTTTTAGGGAAGTTAGAACAACATCCTAATAAATAGAAACTAATTCCTATCCTGAGGCTACGTGAACCAACTCTACCTATTCTAGGATATTCTCCATTATCTTCAACACTCCCCCTTAATGGAGAATAGGTTCACTTATATGCCTAACATCTCCCTAAACATTTGAAACTTAACTTTTCCAAGGGGCTTAGTGAAAATTTCTGCAACATTATCACATGTATTACAATATTCCAGATGAATTTCTTTAGATTGCACTTTCTCCCTAACAAAATGAAATTGAGTATCAATATGTTTCCTGTTTTTGTGAAACACCGGATTGTTGGCCAGCTTGATTGAACTTTGATTGTTGCATCTGATTGTTGTTGCAACTGTCTGTTCTTCCCCAACATCTTGGAGAAGTCTCTGCAACCAAACCGCCTTGCATGTTGCTGCACACATGGCTTGATACTCTGCTTCTATTGAGGACAAGGAGACTGTGTTCTGCTTCTTGCTACTCCAAGTGATCACCACGGATCCAAGACTGAATGCATAACCTGTTATAGATCTGCGATCATCTATATTTCCTGCCCAACCTGAATCTGCAAATCTTGCTAGTCTAATATCAGAAGAGTCAGTGTACATAATTCCATAATCTACAGTACCTTGTAGATACCTCAAAGCATTCTTCACTGCATTCCAATGGATTTCAAGTGGCTTAGACATAAATTGGCTTAAAACATTGACTGAATAAGCCAAATCAGGTCTAGTGGTGGTTAGGTAGATCAGACTCCCAACCAGCTGTTTGTAAAGTGTTGCATGTGCTGCTTTTGAGCCATCCTCACACTTTATTTTGATGTTATGCTGCAATGGTACTGGTGCAGACTTGCACTGATCCATTCTAAACTTCTCTAACAAGCCTTTGACATACTTTTCTTGAGACAGAAATGTTTGACCCAAATCCCTCCAGATCTCGAGACCTAAACAGTATCTGAGTTCACCGAGATGCTTCATCTCAAACATCTGTGACATCTGCTGCTTGATTTCATCAATTAGATATATACATCACCTGTAATTATCAAATCATATACATATAATGAAATCAACACTACACACCCTTGTTCATCTTTCATGGTGTAAAGATTAGGGTCATTCTTGCTTCTAGTATAGCCAACTTGCAGAAAAAATGAATTTTTCTCATACCATGACCTGGGAGCTTGTTTTAGTCCATAGAGTGCATTCTTGAACCTACAGACTAAATGTTCTTTTCCCTTCTGGACAAACCCTTCCGGTTGCTCTAAATAAACCTCTTCTTTCAGTTCTCCATTCAGAAATGCAGACTTTACATCTAGTTGGTGCATCATCCAATGTTTCTTAGTAGCTAAAGCAATTAACATTCTGATGGTGTTCAATTTAGCTACAGGGGCAAAGGCTTCTTCATAATCTATCCCTTCTTTTTGTATATACCCCTTTGCAACCAACCTAGCTTTCAATTTTTCTATAGTTCCATCTGCATTGATTTTCGGTTTATATAACCATTTGCAACCTATGACCTGTTTTCCTCTAGGGAGTTCTACGAATTCCCAGGTGCTGTTTCTAATTATTGAATCATATTCCTGTTCCATGGCTATTTTCCATTCATTACTTTAATTTGATTCTTTATAACTAGATGGTTCAACAAAATTCATCATACTAGTTATAAATGCATTTTCCCTATATCTTGTAGGCATTTGAGCTTTCCTACTTGATATCCTGAGTGGTGGGGTGGTGGTTTCAAACCTTATTTCTTCTTGCTGCTGCTATTGCTGCTGTTGCTGTTCATCCTTTGCCTTTGTTTGCTGCTGATCCTGATTGTTCTGTACACCCTCTTCTTCAAATTACGAAATGTCCCATCCATCATAGTGCTCATCAGTTTCTTCACTATCCTACTCATGGAATTTAACATCTCTACTAACAAAGATCTTGTGAGTAGAGGGATTAAATAATCTGTATGCCTTATATGACGAAAATACCCTATAAAAGTACATCTGATGGCTTTTGAGTCTAATTTTCTTCTATCTTCCTTTGGTATGTGGGAAAATTCTTTACATCCAAATATTCTTAAGTGTTTTACTGCAGGCTTATATCCATACAAAGCTTCAAAAGGAGTTTTAAACTCAAGACTTCTTGTAGGACTCCTATTTTTTAAGTAAACCGCAGTACTCACTGCTTCAACCCAAAAACCATTTGAAAGATTCTTACCTTTCGGCATACTTCTCACACATTCCACCAGAGTTTTGTTCTTCCTTTCTGTTACTCCATTCTGCTGTGGAGTATGGGGTACTGTAAACTACTGCAAAATTTCATGATCTTTACAATATCTTATCAGCTCATCTTTCCTATATTCTCCCCCTTGATCAGAACAAAGAATTTTTATTTGTTTCCCTGTTCGTCTTTCAATCATATTTTTAAACTGCTTAAAGTATTCGATTGTATGACTCTTCTTACTTAAGAAATACACCCAAGAAAACTTCGTACAATCATCAATAAATAGTAGGAAATACATCGCACCTCCTAATGATTTCGTCTGCATGGGACCACAAAGGTCTGTGTGCACTAACTCTAGGATATCCCTCTATTTCTTTTCTACTCTAATAGGGAATTCTTCTCTATGCATTTTTCCTAAAGTACAAGCATCAAAATCATTATGTACTTGCTTTAGCATAGGAAGATCTCTTACCATTTCTTTCCTCTGTAGTAACAACAAATCATTGTAATTGATGTGGTCGAATCTCTGGTGCCAAAGATATTTTGTAGTTAGGCTCGCTGCTGTCAATGCTCAAACCAGTGTAGGTATCACATCCAACTTGTACAGTCCTCCTGTTTGGATTCCTGTAGCAATTGTCTTCATACCATCTAGCAAATCCTTAATGTAACAGTTAGATTTTAAAAATTCAACTTTCAAATCTTGATCTGTAATCATTGATACAGAAATCAAGTTCTTAGTTATGCCAGGCACATACATTACATTATAAATTTGTTTGATATTACCATTAGGTAGAATAACAGAAACTTTCCCACATCCTTTGATTTGATGGCTTCTATCATCTCCTAGGTAAATCTGTGTGCCTTCATTGATCTCTTTAAAATCCTCCAGCCAGTGCTTGTTCCCTGTCATGTGTGTTGATGCTCCTAAATCTACATACCAGATGTCTGCATCAACATTTTCATCACGATCTGCCATGAACAATCTCAAATTCTGCACTTGATCACTGTTTGCAAGATGACCTGCATGTCTCTTTGACTTCCACTGTTCTTCATGATACTTCTTTTTCCTACATTCCCTAGCAATATGACCCAATTTTCTGCAATAAAAACATTTAGTTTCAGAGTAGTTTTTATTCAGATGCATAGCTTGAGTTAGGTTTGGTCGTTTATGTGAACTTGCTTCATTTTTATGTTGTGGACCTCCTTTCCCTTTGTAGAAGTTCTTCTTCACCATCAATGCAAGATCGGCACTCTGAGGCTTCAGAGTCGATCTCCTCTCTTCTTCCTGCATCTGTATACCTGTCAGCTCTTCAAAATGCGAGTCTTTTCTCTGGCATTGATCCCAGTGATGAACATCTGATAATCATTAGTGACACCATTCATTGTAATGGTCACAAGATCTGTATCATCCATTGTATGACCAATATCTAATAATTTGGTTTTCAGATCCTTGATCCTTGCTACAAATGAAGCAATTGTTTCATTCTCCTCCATTTTCATGGAAAAAATCTTACACTTGAGGAACAAAAGACGATTTGAATTTATGATCTCGTATAATTCCTTTAGAATTCCCTAAATCTCGTTAGCTGACTTACCTTCTCTAATATGCGGTATAATACAATCTTTCACTGACATCTTTAACATTGTCCTTGCTCTGCTTTCTTGTTTCTCCCAATCTGGGACTGTTGCAGATCCAGCCGCAGGCTTCGGCTCATCCCCATTCACAATCTACCAAGCACTCTACGCTTCTAGCACAGTTTGCATCTCAAAATTCCAATTTTCATAATTGGAACCATCGAGCTTGTTATGCTCATTCATGCATGCTTAAAAAATATTGTTATTCATCTTGGCGATTTAGAAAAAAAATTTCGACAGGTAAAAGATGTTAAATTTACCCCAGATCTGTGACAGAGACAGATCACTGTTGTTTGATCTCGCAACACATGCGCAAATCACTGTGGCTTTCTTCTCAGCCTCCAGACAACCTCTTGTTGTCAGCTACAACATTGTTCTTGGCTTCCCCCCTCAGCTTCTCTGACAGCTACAACCTTATTCTTGGCTCCCTTTGCAATTTATTTGATTTACACGATCGTCGTTGATATTTGCCCAATATCCAAGACTAGTCGCAACCGTTACTGATATTTGCCCAATATCCAAGACTAGTAGCAACCGTTGCTGATATTTTCCCAATATCCAAGACTAGTCGCTGAAATAGGCCCAATTTCAGAGACCATCGCAATTTTTCATCAATTTTTTGCGACTGTCATGGTTGTACACCTGAAAAGTGCAACAATCGAAAAATAAAATTTTTTGGTGTGTGAGTAATCGTCGCGGCTATACAATCAAAACCTGCGACGATTTAATAGTGATCGTCGCGGCTGTCCACTCAAAACATGCGATGATTTTGGTTCAAAGAACCACCCACTAGCCAACGTACAGGTTCCTCAGACTTGACGCTCTGATACCATGATAAAAATGGCAATGTTTGTATTAAAAAATAAAACCCACTAGTCAGCTCTACGAAAGAGAGTCTGAACCAAGAGAGTCTGGCTCTGCAGAATGCTCTACATTGTTCATCAACATTACACATTAAATAGAATACATAGTTTTAGGGAAGTTACAACAACATCCTAAGAAATAGAAACTAATTCCTATCCTGAGGCTACGTGAACCAACTCTACCTATTCTAGGATATTCTCCATTATCTTCAACAACTCTTGACAATGATAATGGGTGACATATGTGATACCATATCTATGATTGAGATGATATTGTGTATGGCAGTGATATAGAAGTAACTTTCTTGTATTATCGGATGTCAGTTCAAAACAAAGTTGAAAACTAACTTGGGTTGGCCCTAGGAGGCCCGACATGATTGATGTATCTCATTATGGATGTACTTTGTATCTCAGTGGAACATATGATGAATATCCATTAGAAGAATAATTTGGTTGGGGTTTCCCCCTTGTGGGGTTTTTCCTTGGTCTTTGGCCTAAATATTGGTGTCTCTATTGTGCATGCTTTTCTTCAGTTGTTCCTTTTTGTTCCGCTACATTGCTAATATTATTGTTATATGTACACAATTGCTAATGATTATCCTATTTTATGGGGTGAATGTAATTTGTAAATGACGAAAAGTTTGAAAATGAAATTATCTACAATAGAGAACAATGTAGCCCTAAGAAAAATTAACAACTATCACTAGATAATTCCCCAAGACACACTTTCTATTATATAAAGTTCAGCACAATATCAAAGATAATGGACTTGGGATTGTATATTAATTGATAAAAGGAACAATCAAATACACTATCAAGTCTATGGAGGAAATTAATTTCAATATCTTTTACATTCAAAAAATAAAAAATTTATATTAATAGAAAATATTTGGAACTCCAAGGGAAAGGAATGTTTCTTGCACAAGGTGGCTTCTATTCCCATCATCTATTTTCTATTTTAGAAATATAAATTGATGTTTTTCATAATTGTACTAGCCATCATCTTGAACCAAGTAGGTTAAATTTGTAGAAATAATTAAATTTAGTAGGACTTAACAACCATAAGATTTAGTGGAAAAATTCCATGGTCTTATTAATTTTGTTTTCTTCCAAATTCCAATGCCCCAATTTACACATGGGCTTGATTTGTTTTTTTTTGTTTTTCTTTTTTCTTTTTTTTGTGTAATCTTGAAAATATTTTCTTTTCTATTTATCATATATAAGGTAGGTAACAAAAAATATGTCTAGTGGCGTTAACCTACCTGAAGGAAACCAGGTCTGTTGGCCACCGATCAACATCATATGTAGTCCAAAATTTAAACAGTTTGAGCATATCCATCCAGGCTAAATAAGCTACAGTGTCTATTATATATTTAAACAAACTGCTATCAAAGTAAATGCTATTTGACCATATCATTGTAGCAAACCAAAAAATTGCATTACTTCCTATCTTATCTTCATTCAGTCATCTGAAGATTCTATGGGAGCCGGGTCTTTAGCACTTAACCTTGGCATTTAGTTTTGTAGTAGGATTTGAATTTGTTTCTCCATTTGGCCTAAGTAGACATTCTGGTGGTATTGTTGCACCTGTACAACCTGGATCTCCCTTTGAATAGTCTTTTAAACTAGGCCGCTCTTGCTGGGTTTGCGGCGGTTCCTCCAGATTCCTAGTTGCTGTCATGGCTCTTGTGATTAGGTTCTTCATAACGCAATAGAGCTGGACTGTCCGTCTGAATAGAGTTTTCCAACCTCGGGTGTGTCCTGGGTCTATGAGAAGGGGTTCCCAATCCTCCATTGGAAGCGGCTCCGCCACTGCTTTGGCATTCAAATATGCCTCCCATGACAAAATTAGGGCCTTGACCTGTGTTGGAGGTCCCCCACTCTTTGCATGCATGCAATTCTACATATTTTACTCTCGTGTTTTCCAACCCCTCTTCTGCTAGGTCTTGTTGGTTGAGGCCACCGATGTTTTCTTTTTACTGTCAGTCTATTTACAAGTGCAACGAAACACTCTTCTCTCCTGCCCCGCTTCAACCTTCACCATTTTGCCTTTAATTGGATTTCCTTCCAACCACGTCCACTATAAAATTATTGCCTTGTCTGGGAGCAGGAGTGCTAGAATCATAGGGGGAAGAAGATTAGACATAAATGTAAGAGTAGCGTAAGCAAAAAAATTAAAACCAAACCAAATGTAAGTGTTGGCTGCTAGGTTTTAGGAGTGTAACGCAAATTCCCCCCAACCCCTTCATGAATTGCCTTCATCCTCACTGTGCCCAGGCTTGGATGAATTTATTCCCTCTGTCTCTCAGTTATCCCTTCATTCCATCCAACCCTCTGGCTTCTTGGTTTAGGCCCTGCCACAACCAGCTTGACAGACGCACAGGTGTTGGAACACTCAGATATTGGGATGCATGTGGTTAACCATATTCTAACTGAATTGACAGACCCACTGAGGTTTGATGACCCCAACTCACCATTCATGCCCCTATGGACTTTAAAACCACCATATAACCTGACCTTGATAGAATTTACTGAAATATTGGTAAATGAAATAACCAGGATTGATAACATTCCCTTTCTCTAGATTTTCATTCTGCCCTCGACCCTGCCATGTATCTGGCTCCATGGAATTGACCATGCCATTGCATACTTGACAACCACCCTGGGGTTAAAGTCCCCTGAACCCCCTTTAATGCTCCACTGAACCAAAGGTTTTCCAGGAAGTCAAACAATGGCCAGTAGGTCATACTCCCAGGTTTTATAAGGCCCACTGGACCAGAAGACCCCTCGAGGGCCAGAAAAAACCAGACTGGACAAACATGCAAGTGTTTTGGACCTTAGACACCCGTTTCTTTCCTCTCTAGCCCTGAGAATTTCCAGGCGACCATAAGCCCTCAGGGGTGCCTCAGCCCATTCTAGGTCCGAAACACCTAGTTTTGATGATTGCAGGAGTGAAGTTCACAACTCGAGTGCCAAGAGCAGCCCCTGACCCTCCATGCATCCCCCTTTTTTCCAACAAGTTACCATATAATACCGAAAGTAAAATGTTGGACATAAACAACAGATAATTGAACCAAATTCCATCAGAAACATCTGAAACCATCACCATTCATTTCCAAACCAGCCTCCATTCTTGTAGCATAGACTCCATATCAAGAATAAGGTGGGCCTGAGATACCTACCAGTTTCCGTTTGAAGCGTTTGTGGCATATTCTTGCTGGTGGCGACACTCCCTCTTTCCGCAGGCAAGTTCCTCCCCCCTGCTACTAGTCTCATCTCCCATGGGAAAGTTCCTCCTCAGACCATGCATGCATACTCTAGCGTCCCTCACCACCTTTCTTCCTCGTATATCACCTTGCGTTACCATTTTCTTTCCCAAGGAAACTGACACTTGTGTCCATCCTCTCCAGGTCCTTAATGTCGTGCACGTGTGGGATCCTTGGGTGGGCGCCCACCAGCCCTGTACTCTTTCTTCTCACACATGTCAACGAGACGCTAGGGGATCTCCTTTCTCGTCACACCTTTATCGGGGGCACATATGGTTGATTTGTTGTGTGATAGGGTCTCTATGGAAAATTACAATAGTTTAGCTATATATAATGATATTCACCTTTATTATTCATATATAAGCACACAAGTATGCAATTAATTGTCAAATAGTTGTTTTACTTTGAATTATGATTTGAATTAATAATTGTTGATTTACTAAAGTGGCAATATTATATCATGGTTTCATTCCGGGGGTCTAAAATTCTAAAAAACAAATGAAATATATCTCCTAATATAGAAGGGTTAAGGGGTATATTTTAATTTATTAAAAACATATGGATATTTGTGAGGTTTAGAATTAGTTATTAGGGGGTTTGAGTTGATGGCTTTATAGATATGCTACCACCATCTATCTAGTTTGTTTTCTAGAATATTCTAATAAAAGATGGGTTTTCATTGTAATACTATGCTCTCTACTATATTTTTATATGGTGTGTGCTACATTCCCTTTAATTCCTTGTACAACCTATATCAGTGGTATCAGAGCAATATACTCCTTGTTGTTTCTAAGTGAATTTCCACAATGAGGTCAGGGTACAATGAATTGGGTCTTGAACTAGTTTCACATGGGAATGATCACTCTTACCAACCCAAGTAACCTCTTATGGTGGAAGAAAACAAAGATGAAAAAGTAGGAGATCATATCAAGTTGTTGCTTAAGAAAGCACTTGTGCAATGAGGAATAAGACGATGGACTATTTTTCCTAAATCCTTTAATGACCGCCAACAATGGATGATACACCTTCAACAAGTAGCAATTTTAGAGGTGCAACACCCTTCAAGGTATAATTTAAATTTGATATCCCTTTATTTTAATTCCATATAGATGTATATGCTTTGGAGAAATGGTTAAAACTATTAGAGGATTATTATTCTTTCCAAAATTATTTCAATAACAAAAATATCAATTTCACATTCCTAAAAGGCCTTCCCCATGTCAAATATTGGTAGGAAGGTTTTTGGGAGAGACATAAAAAAGGCAAGTCTGCAATATCCAAGGCATGACCCACTTGGGTTTCCTTTGTTGATTTCTCAAGGAGGAATTAAAAGTTGTAGGGAACTACGATGACCAATTCATAATATGGAATACTCTATGACATGAGACTAAATAGTGTTGAAGTACACTGATATTTTCCATACTTTGCATTCAAAGCTAGGTATCCAAGACTCCGAGTGACAATTGGTTCTAAATTATTGTATGTTGAAAATGCAACAAGATGATGGAGCTTAGTGGAAACGAGTCGCCTTCACTAAGTGGGCCCGCAGGCTATTTTTGGCGCAAAGTCTATTTTTTGACTATGTCTATTTTTAGACATATGGATAATGGTCTATGAGTTGTAGGACGCTGTTTATGGATGATTGGTCATGTTGGGAAAAATAGATGGACTTCTATTTTTGGTTCACAGCGGAGTGATTAGAGTCTATTTTTAGAATGCCAGGCTAAAAATAGAAACAGTAAAATATTATTAGCCCTTAGTAATATTTGGACTATAAACATTATCTTATCCTCTTGGAGCACTTCAATTCGAGCTACGAATGTGGCACATGCAGCTGAAAAAAGGAATCACGTGGTTTCTTATGTGTTAGTTAAGCTATTGCATGGAGGACTTCAGTTATAACTCATGCATGTGAGTTCTGTGGAGTTGGATGTGGAGTTGATGGAGTTGTGTTCAGTTTGACTTAGTTGAACTAGTTGTATTTATTCTAACTAAAGAATACACTAGTGATGAGTTGTGTGAATTGATTGTTAAACTAATTCACTAATTATTAACTCATAAAGAAACTATAGAATACATCAGTTAACTCAGTGCATGGACAGTTCATCAGAGACAAGTGTTAGAGGTAAGTGAAAGGGTGAGTTATGACTATCAGTTGTGCATGAGATTTGCACATGCATGGGATTGAGTTATGCCAATTAGGACAGCGCAGTATGGGCCAATATCAAGGCAATTGTAGCTTGTGTTCACGTGATTTTCACTTTTCATTGTGTAGTGGAGGCAGGCAAAGTAGCGGAGGAGATTTGAACCTGTGACTTGTTTGGATCTGAGCTAGTTTTGTGTGTAACAGGTGGAGATAGTACTGGGTACTTGTGAGGAGTATTGTACTATGTATTGTTACATGTTCTCAATCATTATAATATACAGATAGTGTGGGGTTTTCAGCTGTATGCTTTCCCCGGGTTACATACTGTGTTAATGTGTGCATGCGATTGATGTTTCATTGTTTTTAATGCTGCTAAATTGATGATCAATAGTAGAGGAGGTTATGTATTATGCATGTATTCCACAATAGTGTATAATCAGGATAATCTCTGTGAATAAGTGTCATATTATTAAAAATTTCTACATGGTATCAGAGCTAGATAATTTGTAGAAAAATTTTCTACATGGTATCAGAGCTTGTTGATTTGTAGAAAAAGTTCTACAGGATATCAAAGCGGTGTTGATCATCAGATCTATTATTCAGAAAGTGTTTACATTTTATTTCTTTAGGCAGAGTCTGTAATCGGGCCAGGGAGCTTCTGGATTCATCCTTCTTTTGGAAGGTGAGATATCCGGTGAATGCCCATATAGTCGATCTCTGTACAAGAAATACTTTGTTCTCATGAATTTTAGATCAGAAGCGGTTGAGTTTTGAGTTGGTGGAATGGCGCTCAAGGATAAACTCAGAAACATTAAGTGTGAGAATGGAGACAGTATGCCCCAATATCTCACAATGTTCACCCAATGTCGGGATGAGCTGGGAAGTGTGGGGGTGACTGTCGATGATGAGGACTTGGTGAGCTTGGCTCTCCTTGGTCTTCCGAAGAGTTGGCATTCCTATTAGGACTTTGTAAATGGTCGGGAGAAATTGCCAGGATGGGAGAGACTTTGGTCGGATCTTGTGCAAGAGGAGATCAGACGGAGCACCAGAGACAGTTCTTCATGCATGCATGATGAGGAGAACTGTGCCTTAGTGAGTAAGGCAAAGAAGGGGAAGGAGAAGGGTTCTCTTTCCGAATCCAGTTCTTCCAATGATGGGAAGAAGGTTGATGAGTTGAAGGTGAGATGCTTTCGTTGTCATGAGTTGGGCCATTATGCTACTAATTGCCCAAAGAATAAATCCAAGAAGGGATCCGGGGAAGGATATGAAGGTGAGGCACTTGCTTGACAGTTCGAGTTGGATTTCACACTCTTTGCATGCATGGTTTCATCCATGGTCGGAAGTGGTTGGTTTCTTGATAGTGGAGCTTCTTTCCACATGACCGGTGACAAAAGTTTGTTCAGTACTTTGGAGGAGAAAGATCTCCAGATACTCATAGCGATGGGTAATGATGAGAAGTATAGTGTCTCAAGTGTAGGCACGGTTATTTTTCAGAGGGAGCATGGAGCTCGCCTTACCTTGACCGATGTCAAGTATGTACCAGGACTGAAGAGAAACTTAGTGTCGATCGCGATGTTGGACGACAAAGGCTGTGATGTAGTCTTCAGTAAGGGAAAGGTTTTCCTTAGACACATCATCACTAGACAGGTGAAGCAGATTGGTTCACGGGTCAAGAACCTGTCTGCTCTTGAGGTTCAAGATGCATGCAAAGCCTTGAGCAATGAGGCAACTGATGGAGACTTGGTGGTTGAGAGGGAGCGTATATTACCTCTCAACATGGAGAGCCAAAAGAAGTCTCAGACGATTGTGGAGGAGCCATGATTGGTGCAACAACTTTAGGAGGTTGTGGAGCAGCCACAACATGGGAAGATGAGAGGAGATCGAGTAGAGACATCTACTCATGCAGAGACCTCTAGTAGGGGGAAACTTCGAACCAGGTGGGCTGAGGGATCACATGCAACCATACCTCTAGGTAGGAGGTGGGGTGATGTGGATTGATCGTCCCAAGGAGGAGGGGCAGGATCCTTGAGGTACCCAAACTCTTGGATGAGACCTTGCTACGAGAGCCCTGATGTGGAGTAGTAGGAACTAACTGATTAGGTAGAGACAGATGCGGATGGAGCGACAGAGAGAGCGATAGTGTAGGGAATTCCAGGATAGCACATAGCTAGCAGGCTGCAGCAATGCGAGAGGCACAAGTGTTTTGCACAGTGCTAGGTGGCACAGAGAGGTGTGTGATTGTGCAAGATGCATGGAGATGTTGCAGTAGCGCAGATGTCAGAGAGGGAGCACTTGTCAACAGCAGGTAGAGCTTTAGCATCAGTGTATGTTCCTAACCCAACAGAGTGGTCAGTTGGGAGTGTTTTTGTTCCAAGTGTTGTTGGAGCAAGTGGACCGGGAAAATGTGTTGCATGCAGAACATTCCAGAGTTGCAGGATAGGGGTTGCAGATTATCCATATCTTTTTGAGAGGGAGTGTTGAAAATGCAACAAGATGATGGAGCTTAGTGGAAAGGAGTCGCCTTCACTAAGTGGGCCCGCTGGCTATTTTTGGTGCAAAGTCTATTTTTAGACATATGGATCATGGTCTATGAGTTGCAGGATGCTGTTTATGGATGATTGGTCATGTTGGGAAAAATAGATGGACTTTTGTTTTTGGTTCATAGCGTAGTGATCAGAGTCTATTTTTAGACTCTCAAAATAGAAACAGTAAAATATTATTAGCCCTTTGTAATATTTGGACTATAAACATTATCTTATCCTCTTGGAGCACTTTAGTTCGAGCTACGGATGTGGCACATGCAGCTGAAAAAAGGAATCACGTGGTTTCTTATGTGTTAGTTGAGCTATTGCATGGAGGACTTCAGTTAGAACTCATGCATGTGAGTTCTGTGGAGTTGGATGTGGAGTTGATGGAGTTGTGTTCAGTTTGACTTAGTTGAATTAGTTGTATTTAGTCTAACTAAAGAATGCACTAGTGATGAGTTGTGTGAATTGATTGTTAAACTAATTCACTAATTATTAACTCATAAAGAAACTAAAGAATATATCAGTTAACTCAGTGCATGGACAATTCAACAGAGACAGGTGTTAGAGGTAAGTGAAAGGGTGATTTGTGACTATCAGTTGTGAATGAGATTTGCACATGCATGGGATTGAGTTATGCCAATGAGGACTGCACAGTGTGGGCCAATATCAAGGAAATTGTAGCTTGTGCTCACGTGATTTTCACTTTGCATTGTGCAGTGGAGGCAGGCAAAGCAACGGAGGAGATTTGAACCTGTGACTTGTTCGGATCTAAGCCAGTTTTGTGTGTAACAGGTGGAGATAGTACTGAGTACTTGTGAGGAGTATTGTACTACGTATTGTTACATGTTCTCAATCATTATAATATACAGATAGTGTGGTATTTTCAGCTGTATGCTTTCCAAGGATTACATACTGTGTTAATGTGTGCATGCGATTGATGTTTCATTATTTTTAATGTTGCTAAATTGATGATCAATAGTAGAGGAGGTTATGTATTATGCATGTATTCCGCAATAGTGTATAATCAGGATAATCTCTGTGAATAAGTGTCATATTATTCAAAATTTCTACATGGTATCAGAGCTAGATAATTTGTAGAAAAAGTTTCTACATTGTAGTGGAATACATAGGTACATCCATATAGAGATGGGTTTATTAGACATATATCCTCATTGGGATTTTCTTATCAACATGCTACCAACATAGAGAAAAAATTTAAGTAGAGGAATAAGTGGGAGTTCACGTCTACAAATCTATTGCAAAAAATCCTATAAAAGGCAAACCTAATTTGCAGAACAAGGGATGGAACAAGAAGATCCAACATCAAGAAAAATAGCCCAAGTCATAGGAAAATAAGGGTATTGCAACATTGAAGAAGGACATTGGAAAGTGGTGTGAGCTCCGAATCCCTTGAAACAACACTAACAAATGTCACTCAACAGGATCATTATTGGTTGAAATTAAAGAAAATGAAATGGAAATTGGAATATAGCTTGGATTATGATTGTAAGTAAGATAAAGAGAATAAGGACATCAATGCATGACCTATTACTACCATTGTGACAAAAAATATCTAACCAAAAGTGTTAAAGGAGCCTAAGGAGGGGAAGCACCTCTTCGATTCATAGATGTGGGTGGAAAGGAACCCACTACATTTTGCTGTTAATACGAGAGCCAAAATAAATTGACCTTAGTAGTTGTCATCAAGATATTAAAGCTACTGATAGTGCCACACCCCCAATCATACACCATTGGTTGGTTGGTTGAGGGGTGGGACATTCATGTTAGCAAACAATGTTGACTTACCTATAACATCAAGCTATTCAAATATGTGTGATGTTTCCCCACTCAAATTTTGGGATGTTATTATAGTAAAACCTTATATGTTGAAATGTGATGATGTTTATGAATCCCATCGTCAAAATTCCATTGTTACTCTAGGAGATTAGCTCAATAGGAAACTAGAGGTAGTTCTAAGTACTCCAATTTATTTGATCTTAGGAAATGGTGTTGAAAGGTAATCTCTTAGAATGAAATTTTTTTCCTCTTCATGGTTTGTTTAGAAGGTAAAAGGAAGGTCACTACGATCACCACAACCTTGGCACGAGGCTTCTCTACATAGAAGAATCAAGTGGATAAGATTGTAGAGGCATAAATATATATCTTCACTTCACTTGTGGGGGAACCTCTATACTGTTGAGTCAAACATTCAATTGAATTGATATCTAGTTATGTTTTACATAATGATCCAATATATAGATTCTCTATTCTAGAGAATGAGGAAATAAAATTTCAAAGTCATGATTTCATCCAAAATGGCCACATTTGGCCAAGCTTCTTGCCTTGTGGGAGCCCACTTTTTTTGGTGTAGAAGAAGGATGTGACACATAAAATTTGTATTGATTATAGAGCTCTGACAAAATCACTATCAAGAATCGATACCTAATCCCTTGTATCAATGACATTCTTGATTATCTTAAGGGTGCCAAGTTCTTTAGTAAGATCTAAAGTCAGGTTACCACTGAGTTCCAATTGAACAAATCGATGTATGGAAGACAACCTTCAACTCTAAAGAAGGCATTTTTGAGCAGTTTGTCATGGAATTTGGATTGAATAATTCTCCAACAAAATTCATGAGGAATATAGGTGATATCTTGTGGTTGTTCACAAACCTTTTTTTAGTCATACATTTGGATGAATTCCTAATATTCAACAAAACCTAGTTGGATCATTTGCAACATAATAAAAAAGTCTTAAGAACTATGTGACAACACAATTTGTATGCCAATTTATAGAAATGTTCATTTGGCATGCATATAATTTAGTAGTTGGGATGCATCATGAATGAATATGGGGTTCATGTGGACTTAGCCAAGATCCAAGTCATTTAGGATTGGCCATCCCTGCTGACTTTGATAGAGCTCTACAACTTCTTGGGTGTTGCAAACTTCTATTGAAGCTTCATGTTGGGGTTCTCTCATATAGCCTAGCCCTTAATTCAAGTGACCACGGGTGAAGCTAAATTAAAGTTTCTATAGTTGGAGTCATAAGATAAATTATTCAAGGATCACAACACTACTTCTCTGCATTAGTTCTCACCTTGATAGACCCAAAACTACCATTTTAGATCGAGATAGATGCCTCTAACTACCTTCTCTGTGTAGTCCTCACTCAATATTGATATCTGATGACCTATCATAATGACACATTTTTTGATATTGTTCATAAATACTAACATGTGCTTAAATTGACATTATTTTAGCACCCACACAATACCCTTTTGCATATATATTTTCCCATTTCCATCCCATTTTTATACCTTTTTCATCCACAATGATGCATTTTTGTTCAAGGTATAATTATCCTCTTAATATGCCATTTCAGTACTTATTCTTATTTATTTTTAGGAGAATACTACCTTTCAGGTGCTACAACTCTCTCAACAATTGTTGGAACTCTCAGTGAGTATAAAAGTGCTACAACTCCTGAGTGTGATATGCTATAACTCTCTACTTGAGTATAGTTGTGACTCTGAGATGCTTTCACTCATCCTACAAATCTAGGTTGTCACCACCATTGTTGTAACTCTCCGCTTTTGTGACTCTCAACTCCCTATTGCTGTGACTCTCAACTCCCTGTTACTATGAATCTTATCTCTTGCTTGTTGTGACTCTCACCTTTTTTGCGACTCACACCACATGAATTTTGTTGCAACTTACTCAAGACCATTATTGCAAATTCGAGGAAGGGAGTTGTAAATCCATGCTAGATATAATACTACATCAGTTAACCGAACAAATGTTATTTGTGGGTCGATAAGAAAATGAAAAAATAACCCTAGTAACGGTGCCAAAAATTCTGATCATTTAAATTACCTTTATAATTGTTTAGAAGGATAATTGAAACACTGTACATTTAATTATCAATCTGAGGTTTGTATGGAACTTGCAATCGACCATGAATCGTCTATGCTAGTACAATCTGTTGTTGTAGTAACTTAAATGAGTGTCACAAGACTAGTTATTGGGATGCTTTCATAAGTCACTAAGGCCCAATCTACTTGCAATCCAATCCACACTTTACAAGAATATAAATAACACACTTGTAGGAAAGTAAGTGTCACACTTGTAGAAAATAAATCACACAAGAATCTTAGGTGGCTTGTTTTAGTGTTAAAATGATATTGGTTGCTGTAAAAAAAAATGTAGTTGCAAATCCATTATAATGCATTGAATCACAAACCATCAAACCACACTTGCTTAGAAAGAAATAGGACTATAAATTAGAAGTGTAAACAAAATAGTCAAACTAATCATAATAAAAAATAGAGAAATCACAATTGTGGAAAACAAAGTATTCTAGTGTAAGTGTGGAGTTGCAACAATAATAGTTGCAATAATGACTTGTGTTGGCTTATAGGGGCATGACCCAAGTTCAGAGATGATTTAGCCAAACAAATCCCATTACTACTGGCCCTTTTGGCAACAGTCCACAGAGCGTGGACTAAGGTATCACCTGAAGTAGTATGGGAGGGTGCTAGAACTAGGTTTCCACACCCTAGAGATGTCTGATGGCTTTTGGGTGGTCCACGGTTTGACTCTGCATGCACGTTGCTACGCGCACCTATCAATACCTCGCAGCCTACAATGCTGCCTTTGCATAGCCCTACTCGAGGTGCGATTCGTGTTATTACCCAAGTTCTTTACTATTAACCTGAGATTATCTGATTACCTTAACTTATTTGTATGAGCCCAATTATACTTAACAATGTTTAGTATTCATATAAGTGCATGCGATAAATAAAATAGTATAAATGCATAGAAAATCATACAAAAACAGATACACAGTATTTAGAATCAAACTTCTCTTTATTATTCTTCTTCTTGGGTCACAGACTCAACTTCACCTTGTGCACTCAACTACAGGGGTCCACGCACTCAGCTACAGACTCTACTAGGCCTCTGCGCACTCAGTTGCAGAGCCTCTTCCTACTGCTACGACCCAAGACACTTAGACTTCTTCTCTATCCTCTACTAGATCATTACATCAATCCATTCCTTCCTCTATCCCTAATTATCTTTACAACTTAGAGCCTCGCTCTATTTATACAATCCCATGGTCCGCGGACCATGGGTAGGATGACATGACATTACATTATATTACAAAACTTAGGGCGGATAACCCTATGACTCAATGTACATTTCGCGCTCCGCGCCCGCAATTCACGGAGTCTTACAACATATTTGACCAAAACTTGGGTTTTGAGCCCCAAAACATGCTGTGGGGGGATTCCATGCCCAACAACTTGAGTGTCAAATTGCTAGGTAAGTTCATAAAAATGATTAATTCATAATTAATGACAATGTCAATGAAGAATTACAACAATAAACCTACATTATAGACTTGTAGCAATATGAATAATCTGAGTTCTAGTAGTAAACCTACGTTACAAGGTTACAACCATATAAATTATCAGAGTTGCAACAATATGAAATATCATAGTTATAACAATTAAAATTAAAAGTTACAACAATATGAAATATCAGAGCTACAACAATCAAAATTCAGAATTTCAATGAAGCAAATATTAGAGCTACAACTAAGTGTTGATGAAATAATTGTTGTTAATAAAAGCAATATATAAAAAAATACTACAACTACAGTACAATGTACATAAAATACTTGACTAAGGAGGGGGAAATACCTCTTTAGACGAGGCACTAGGTTATGAAATATGTAAGGAGCTATATACTCAACACACCATTGATTGAAACAAAATGAAAAGGAACTTTATATTGTAAGAAACTAGAAATACAATGGAAGACTTAGTTCTGATTCCGATTCACTTGCATTAACTTAGCTCAAGGAGAGAATGGGTTTTATACCTAGTGTTCTCTATCTAAGTTAACCAAAGAATATGTAAAACCATGAAAATTAGGTTGTTCCATCCTGTTACATAAACTTTCCAAAAGATAGCAAAAGTTGGGCACTCCAACTTGTTGACAGATACACCATTAAACTAGAGGGAATATTTGAAGACATAGTTATATCCATATATTCGTGGGAATATCTCACTGAATTCATGGTCATACAACCAAAATATCTTTTGGGTGGGCCATGGATAGCCATTGTTCATGCTTATATTGGTTGTTTTCTTGGTAATATGACCATCTCCGATGATTATCTCTATAAAACGATTATCATTGTATCCTCTCGCCAAACCTAGCATAGGTTTTGAAACACCACTATGGGCCAAGAGAGAGGATAGTGAAAAAGAAGGAGAAGTTCAACACGTCCTCTCTCTATACCCATATCCATCCATGAGAGAAATTTGAGGACGATGAAACAATGATTTCACAGCTTCTTCCTCTCCCTCATCCAATACACATATTTTTGACCATGTTTTGTATCTCAAAACACAATCTTCGCTTTCCTTAGAAATAATTTCACCTTTATAAAGTGAGTCTTGAACTGAACAAGACCAAAGTTCCACTACAAAATTTATAGAACTCATCCCTAAGAGGATCATAAACATCAATCAAGGGTTGACTAAACAACAAAAAGATCGATTGGTTACAGTGTTGCAAATGCACAATGATGCCTTCATTTGTGATTATTCTTATAAGAATGGGACCCATCTCTACCTGCATACACACCATATATACATTAAAGAAGGATATATAGCCATTATCCAACATCAATACAAATGAATTCAACACTAACAAAAATAGTGAATGAAGAGTTTCAAAAATTGCTCAAAGTTAGATCTATCTATCCAATTTCTAAGAGCCAAAGGGTCTCCCCTCTCGTCATTGTATGAAAGAATAATGGTAAGAAAAGTATTTGTGTGGATTATCGAGAACTCAATAAGACAATTCAAAAATACCATTTTCCACTTGATTCATTGACCAAGTATTAAACACATTAGCATGGAAGAAATGATTTTGTTTCCTCCATAGATTTAACATGTACAACCAGATCCAAATAACGTATTATGATCAAGACAAAATGATGTTTATTTTTCCATGAGGGACATTTTCTTATTGTGTTATGGCATTTGGTTTATGTAATGATCCTTGCAACTTTCAAAGAGTTGCAATTAGTATATCTTCTAATTTGATTCATGATCATGTGGAATATATATGGATGAATTTACAACATATGGTGATAAACTTAATAAAGAATTGAAAATATTTGAGAAAACATTAATAAGGTGTAAAGAATCTAATGATTCCCTTAACAATATGAAATGTTAAATGATGTTAGCCGGTGGCACTATATTGGCGCACCACATTTTAGCTAAAGGCATTCAAGTCAATCTAACAAAAAAGGAGGTAATATTAAACTGGCCAACTCCACATTCACAAAGAGAGGTACAAATTTTCTCAGGACATATTGATTACTATGGTCAATTTATTGAATACCTTTCAAAAATTTCTTGTCCATTATTTTATTTACTTAACAAGAATTATGAGTTTTTGTGGATAGAGAACTACCAACATGCATTCAAAGAAATTGAATCCAAGGTGTAGGAGGATCCTATATTGAGAGGACCCAATTGGCCCCTCCTGTTTCATATCTCTATAGGTTCATCAAACACTAACATTAGAGCTGTTACAGGACAATTAGAAGGCAATGACCCATACACAATCTACTACATCAACAAAATATTTCACCTGCAGAACTAAATTATATGGTAACAAAAAAAATAAATCTTTTGGTGATACATGCGATTAATAAGTATTGGAATTATGTCAGAGGATATGCAGTAGTATTGTGCACTGACCATGCTACCATAAAATAATTAATGAACAAACCAAATAAAACTGGTAGGGTAACTAGGAATATGATATAACCATCTTAACAAACCTAGGAAATATAATATAGTGGCTGATTTTTTCAAGACTCACATCTAACAAAAATGAACCTCATGTAGAAGACTCTTTCCTTGATGAGCACATATCTATGGTTTGTACTAACTCTCATTTTTCATTTGATAAATTTTGAGGTCTAAAATGGGCCTCAAACAAAAATGTACAACAAAAATAAACTTTATAAGAACCAATAGGATTCAATATGATGATGTCAACCATGAGGGAGGATTCACCATTTTTGGGGTAAAAAGGTAAAAGGATAAAAAAAATAAAAAATAAAAAACTAGTTTTTCAACTCATATTTTCAACTTATGTTCCTATGATTTTACTCAAATTTCGAGTGGGAGCACTCATTGGATGCAAATTTTGATTTTTCATCCAAGGAGTACCCATGTTGCATACTTTTGATGGACCCTACTACACAAAAAATGTGAAATACATGAAAAAACCTGATTGCAATAACGTTTTTCTTGTATTTCACATTTTTCGTGTAGTAGGGTCCATATAAAGTATGCAACATGGGTACTCTTTGGATTCAAAACCAAATTCTACATCTAATAAGTTCTCCTGCTCAAAATTTGAGTAAAATTATAGGGAGATAAGTTGAAAATATGAGTTGAAAAAGTAGTTTTTTCTTAATATTTGAAACATTTTCGGAAGAAATCACATTGGAATATTTAGGTCGACGCGTTTCGAACTAGCCTGTGTAGATTAGTTTTTTCCTTTTTCCCTCCAAAACTTGATGAGGTAATATAATCTTATTTTATTATTTCCACTATTATTTTATAATATTCCTTAGGAGGCCCATTTTAGACCTCAAAAATTCTCTAATATTGATAATTACTTGGCTGCATGTAGACTTCCACATCCTTTATCTCTAAAGGAAAGACAAAAGGTCATCAGACAAATTTGGAGTTTCTCGTGGATCAACGACTATCTATTCTGCATAGGACTTAATCTCATTATATAGAGATGTGCGTAAGAAGAAATGATCTATAAGATATTAAAGGATTTCCACGATGGTTCATGTGGGGCCACTTTGCAGATAAGAGAATTTGGTACAAGGTGCTTCACAAGGGGTACTATTGGGCCACCATCTTCAAGGATTCCAAGGAATATGTAAATATACGTGATAGTTGGAAGTGTATGGAAAGACCATATGAGATGTTGGTGTAGCCACAATTGGTATTGGAACCCCTTGATAAATGGGTCCTTAATTTTGTGGGACTGGTCAATCCTTCTTCCCATCGTAACTCCTACATCCTTGTATGTACTGATTATGTAATGAAGTGGATGGGAGCCAAGGAACTCCTGGCCATGACTAAGCAAGTAGTAATAGAATTCCTTAATGAGAAATTTTTCAAAAAGTTCAAGATGTGTTGGGAAATAGTTACTAACATAGGGAATCAATTCACTTCAAGGCTTATTGAATACTTGATGGACATAGACAAGATTAAACATAGGGTTACTACACCATGTCACCTATAGGCCAATGGGAAAGTAGAATGTACAAACAAAATTCTTGAGGATTTCATCCCCAAGAATGTTTCATTGCACCTAAAGGACTAGGATGATAGTCTCGTTAAAGCTATATGGACCTATTGGATGGCATGAGAGACTACTAATGGATACACCCCATATAAATAGGTGTATGGGAAAATTCTATTGTTTCCAATTGAAATAGAAATATGGACACGTAGAAAGACTATACAATATGGAATAGACTTATATGTATGCCATAAGTAAAGACTCCTCCAGATCAACATGTTGGATGAGCTTCACTAGGATTATTTGTAGAAAACAAAAATGGTACAACATAAAAGAGCACCATGGTGTGGAAATCTCATCAAGAAGAAGAAATTTAAAGTTGGAGACTAGTCTATGTTATTGAACTCCAATTTCAATGATTTCAGAGGGAATCTCTTCACTCTATGGCTGAAACCTTATGAGATCGATACTATATATGATAACAAATCCATCACACTTTGCACCATTTATAAAGAGAGGACTCCTCTAATGGTAAATGGACATAGGCTGCGATTGTATCATGGACCCTTATCCAAGGAATACTTTTTGAGGAGGATCACGACTGGAAGGCCTGACATAGAGATTGTCAACAAAGGAGGAACTCCTACTAGATAGTTCATTCCACAATCATTAAAAAATAAAATAAATAAGATAATAATCATTGTTGCTATAAAATACCATGTATGAAAAGCTTTAGGGGCATGCATGGGAGCATGTTATGTGAAAACCAACTTATGTTGGTGCACACCATGTTGAAAAAAAAGGAAAATAAAAATGTTATGCTCTTAACCTGCAAGACGATACCGGAATACAGAATATGCGAAGAAATATACCCAGAACATAGAATAGTGAGAAACAACAGCAAGTATTTTATTATTCAGAAAGCAATGTTCACTTGCCTCTTCGAGGGGGCAACCTCCAATAGAGCAGAGCTCGATTACAAAATAAGACACGATGCTCCTCGCATGGAGTCTCTATCCTTTATATATGACTCATACATGCAATACCATGGATCAATACCATGGTTCTTATTAATACCATCTATCTAATACCATGGCCCATTTGCAACTAACTGTGGTCCCGTCATTAATTGCGGGTTAACCACTTACAATTATTAATATGGGCTTTATTGACTCCTTACTTAACTATAACTATGACTCGATCCTATTACATGAATAAGGGGATTAGGGTGGGACCATAACATGCCCTCCCCCTTAAGAATAGCCTTTTCCTAAAGGCTGAAGCTGCGGAAACTGCTGAAGAATAGTGGTTGGTTCCCAGGTTGCATCATCCGGAGAGGTCTCTTTCCACTTGACGAGGACTTCCTTGATCATGCGGCCACGCAGGTGCCGTTCTCGTGTGTCTAGGACCTATTTAGGTTGGAGCCAGATTGACCCTTCTTCATCCAATTCAGGTAGGCTGGTTTGGATTCTGCAATTGTTCCCAATCACTTTCTTGAGGCATGAGACATGGAAAACTGGATGGATTTTTGCAGTGGGTGGCAAAGCTAGCTTGTAGGCCACTTCTCCAATGCGTTGAAGTACTTGATATGGTCCGTAGAATTTTGGAGATATTTTTTGACAACCCTTGTCTTTGTGTGAATTTTGCTTATATGGTTGCAACCTCAAAAATACCTAATCCCCTTCTTGAAATTGGCACTCTGAGCGATGCTGATATACCTATTGCTTCATGCGGTTTTGAGCTTGATGAAGATTCTCTCTAAGATGGGCGAGCATGGTTGTGCAGTTTTGTAGGAGTTGATCCACTGCTTGTACCTTGGAGCACCCCTTGATATAAGAAGTAGGGGAAGGAGGGAGTTGACCATAAACTGCTTCATAGGGAGTCACTTTGGTGGTGGCATGATAGTTGGTGTTATACCACCATTCAGCTAGAGGCAACCACTGTACCCATAGATGTGGCTTTTTTGAAGTGAAACACCTAAGGTAGGTTTCCAGACATTTGTTGACGGCCTCAGTTTGACCATCCATTTGTGGATGATAGGAAGTATTGAGTTTTAGTTGGGTGCCTTGTAGCCTGAATATTTCTTTCCAAAATTTGTTGGTGAAGATCGTGTCACGATCACACACAATAGAAGTGGGCATGCCATGCAATTTGAAGATCTGATCCATGAAAGATTGACCGACCAAAGTTGGTGTAAATGGGTGGGGTAGGGCGCAAAAATGAGCATACTTAGAAAGTCGGTCCACAACTACCATGATGACTGACTTGTTTCCCGACTTTGGAAGACCTGTAATGAAATCCATAGAAACCTACGTCCATATAGATGCCGGGATGGGCAACGGTTGTAATGTGCCAGGTGCTTTGACTGTCTCCCCTTTGTGGCGTTGACAGACTTCGCATTCTGCTACAAAAGTAAGGATGTCCTCTTTCATGCTTGTCCAAAAAAATGATCTTCTAGTGCGAGCATATGTCTTCTGAAAGTCTGAATGTCCTGCAGTGGGGGATGAGTTCAATTCTGCCAAAAAGCGGCTTTTGAGGGTGGATGTTGGTGATATTACGACTCTGTCCTTGTAGCGAAGAATCTCATCCTGCCACGAGTAGCCTTTGGTGGAATTTGGATCCGCCTACAATTGAGTAATGAGTTGGGAGAGCTCGGGATGTGAAAACCATTCCCTGTGAGCCTCTTCAATCCATTCTGGAATGGGAAGGGAAATTGCGAGTAGGGTACTTTCCTCCTCAAATTGGCGAGATAATGCAACTGCTACACTATTTTCGCGCCCTTTCTTGTAAATGATCTCATAATCATATCCCAGCATTTTTGCGAGCCATTTATTTTGTTGTGGGGAGGATAGGCGTTGCTCCAAAAAATATTTAAGACTGTGATGGTCTGTGCGGATTTGGAAACGTCACCCCAGTAAGTAAGGTCGCCAGGTATCTACTGCATGTAAGATGGCCATCATTTCCTTCTCATAGGTAGATTGTCACAGATTCCTCCCACTTAGTTTTTGGCTTGTGAAGGCCAAGGGTCGACCTTCTTGCATTAAGACTGCCCCAATACCCGTACTCGAAGCATCACATTCAATGACAAAAGATTTGGTGAAATCAGGTAGTGCTAAGACTGGAGTGGAACACATGGCATTTTTTAGAGCTGTAAATGCCTATTCTGCATCATCATTCCAGAAGAATGAATTTTTCTTCAGGATTTGAGTGAGGGGCTTCGCAATGTGGCCATAATTGTGGACAAATTTGCGATAATAGCCTGTGAGACCCAAAAATCCTCTTAGGCTCTTCAAGGTCTTAGGTTGAGGCTAGTCCTGCATTGCCTGGATCTTTTTGGGGTCCACCTTGACACCTTCTCGCCCCACAATGTGGCCCAAATACTCAATTCTTCCATGCAAAAATAACATTTGGACATCTTAACAAATAATTTATGCTTGCGGAGTAGTTGCAAGAGTAGATCTACATGCTGAAGATGTGCAACTCAAGTGCAGCGATAGATGAGGATGTCATCGAAGAAGACAAGGATAAATTTCCTTAGATATGGTTTGAGAAGGTGGTTCATAAGGCTCTGAAAAGTAGATGGGGCATTACAAAGAACCAATGGCATGAACAGGAACTCATAATGGCCTTCATGAGTTCTGAAAGCAGTCTTTGGAATGTCAACTTCCTTCATGCGAATTTGGTGGTAGCCTGAGCGAAGATCCAACTTAGTGAAGAATAGAGCCCCATTGAGTTCATCCAACAAATCATCAACAACTGGGATGGGAAATTTATCTTTGACTATCAACTTATTGAGGGCCCTGAAGTCTGGACACATCCGCCATTCCCCATCTTTCTTGAGCACCATGACCACCGGTGATGAATAAGGACTAATGCTGGGACGAATGACGCTTCCAAAAGTTCCTTGATTATTTTTTCTATTTCATTATTTTGGGTGAATGGATGTCTGTATGGGCGCACATTTGGTGGTTGGGCCCTTGGAACTAAGGTGACACTATGATCATGTTCCCCTCGCGAGGGTGGAAGCTCATGAGGCTTGTCAAAGGCTGGCAGATGGTTATTTAAAATCTGTTGCATCTTAGGATGAATTGGCAGAGAATTGGGTTCGACAGCCTGGATGGCATTAAATTGAGTGATAACTCCATGATGGCCCTTTTTTATCAATTTTTCCATCCTATGTGAGCTGATGATAGAGGGAGCTCCCGCCTGGAGTCCACAGAGGGTATATGTGGAGTTGTTTTGCTTAAAGCTCATATATAACTCCTGAAAATCCATTGTGATTGGCCCAAGAGTGCAAAGCCATTCAACACCAAGGAAAATGTCGCACCCCCCATGTGTATGGCAAACATGTGGGTCTTCAACTGATATTCCCCCATTTGAAGTTTGACATTTTCACAGCGGCCTTCACATTTCATTGTTCCCCCATCTACAATTTGGACTTGGAAGTTAGAAACTGCTCGTACAAAACAATGCTCTGCTTTTGCGACTTTTTGATGGATGAAATTATGTGTACTTCCACTATCAATCAAGACTACTACTGGGCGATGTTTAATAAAACCTCTAATTTTGAGAGTTTGAGGTGAAGAAATCCCTGCCAAAGCATGCAGCGAAATAACTAGTTCGTCAGGGACATTGTCCTTCTAGTTGTCTTCTTCTACCTCATCCGGTTCCTCAAGTGGTGGGGCTTCCTCCGATGAGCTGTAATCAGTGGCATCAATTTGAAAAAATTTAGGCTCCTTGCATTTATGACCTGGGGAGTATTTTTCATCACAGTAGTAACATAATCCCTGTTTTCTTCTTTCGGCCATTTCTGCAGGTGACACCTTTTGAACCTTAAGTGTTTGAGTCGTGCTGTGAGCCTGTGGGGGGCGACCCTTGGCGGTGAAATTTGGGCGAATGGATTGGGCTGCTAATGCACGTTCCACGTTATGAGTTTCCTTGCAAGCCTCTGACCATGTGGGAGGGTGGTGTAGTCGGACGTTGGCTTGTATGTTCTCTTTAAGATCACTGATAAAACATTCTGTGTAGAACGCATCTGAGAGATCCCTAGTGCGGAAAGCTAAGGCTTCAAAGGATGTAATATATTCATCCACTGTGCCAGTCTATGGGAGCTTAGTGAGACAACCCAAAAAAGAAGATTCCTGGTCAAAGCGCTCTGTAAGAGCTTTTTTGAAGGTGGCCCAAGTCAAAAAACTTCCATTGCAATGTTGATGCCATTCCCACCATTGCCATCTTGCATTGTCCAAGTACATGCTCCCCACCATAAGCTAAGTCTCATGATCTAAGATGTTATTCAGATTGAAATACTGCTCCATTTGTGCTATCCATGTGGCCGGGTGAGTACCATCAAATTTATTCATATCCAGCTTGGGAGGTCACGGACGGGATTGTTGGTGGGTGCCCCAGAGTTGAAGAGAGTGGCAAGACTCACCCTCACTATGTCCATTGCCAATATACGCCTCCTCACGGGCTTCCTCCTTGCCTTTAAAGAGTGTGTTAGTTAGTTTGTCAAGCTGAGATTGGATGGATTGCAAGGATTGTTCAAGTTTGTCAATCTTCTCATTGGCCATAGTTTGAGCTCTAGTTTCTACCATGCACCGATCCTATGTACTTGAAATTTGGGACCGCCCGAATTATTTTTTCATTGACAATTGAATGGTACCACCTTGCTCAGTTCATCGTCCTGATTCTTATGGGCTAGATCACCAATAAGTGCCCCGGGGGGTCTCAGACCTTTTTTTTTTGAAAACTCCTAACGGAGTTTTACTCCTTTCTTAGGAATACTACACTAGCTGAATCCCCAAAATGTCAATGCTGCCAAAAGTCCTGCGAAAATCATGTCCCTGTATAGGAACCCCACACAACTACTCAGATCTGGTGGATCTGAGAGATCTGAATGGCTGATTGGATAGGTCTGAGTGGCGTCACCGACTGCTACTGCAGATCTGATGGATCGGAGAGGCTAGTTTGCTAACGCAGAACTGCGGGACTGATGTCTGCAGCTGCTGCAACCCCACTTGCGAGATCTGATCTGGCAGAGATTATGTGTGATCCCAAGATAGAAAAGGGGACTATGGTCTCGAGGAGTGTCAGGTGCTACAGATCGCAATATACATAAGGGTCTGACAGTAGTACTCGACCCAATGTTTCAGGGCTCTAACTAAGGAGGATCAACCGTACCCTTAGCCGTACAACCCGACTACCCTATCGTACGGGTGAGTAATCTCTCCGAGTGCTGTTCTCGGTGTACTATAGCAGCAAGACGACCGACGGTTTATCTATGGCAAGGTTTCAAAGGAGCTAGGGGGCTTCTAATATACCCAGAGGGTACTTGGAAGACAGTCCGTGCGCGGTTCTGTCTAATGCGCTACTACTCGAAGGGGTACCCACAGGGGTTACAAGGGAGTCCAACAAGCGTGACCACCTCTTGTATTTCATGCATGCATGCCTCCCCAAATCCGCAGGTTTATGCACTCAACGACAAATCCCGTGGTTTAAAGACGCCGGAACACGTCTCTAGCCAAAAATTGTTTTGCTAATAAATGGAGATCCCATCGGCCCTGGAAAGAGCTCTGATACCACTTGTTATGATCTTAACCTGAAAGACGATACTGCAATACAGAATATGCGAAGAAATATACCCAGAACATAGAATAGTGAGAAACAACAACAAGTATTTTATTATTCAGAAAGCAATGTTCACTTGCCTCTTCGAGGGGGCAACCTCCAATAGAGCAGAGCTTGATTACAAAATAAGACATGATACTCCTCACAGGGAGTCTCTATCCTTTATTTATGACTCATACATGCAATACCATGGATCAATACCATGGTTCTTATTAATACCATCTATCTAATACCATGGCCCATTTGCAACTAACTGTGGTCCTGTCATTAATTGCGGGTTAACCACTTACAATTATTAATATGGGCTTTATTGGCTCCTTACTTAACTATAACTATGACTCGATCCTACTACATGAATAAGGGGGTTAAGGTGGGACCCTAACAAAAAAACTGATGAACAAGAGGACACTTGACGATCTTGTGATGGTTATGTCACGATCCTTCTATTTATTGTTCTCTTATCGTTTCTTTACATTTTTTTCCCTTGCTAATAGCCTGCTTTCTAGGATATGAAAAAGAGGATACTGATCCTGTTGTAACTATGTTGTCACAATGCTATTGTTTATAACTTAATTTTACAACCTTATTTCTGCAACTTTGTCACAAAAATCCCATTGCTACAACTCTGTTGTTGTGCTACCAATACTGCAACTCTGATGCTGCAACTTAGTGACAAGAAATCAATCGTTGCAACTCAAAAATGAAAAGCTAGTTGCTAGAACTATGGAGCGCCAATTCCTGCAACATTGACACTGAAATTCTTATAGCCCAAATAAGTGACAATGGTTTCTATTGTGACACCATGAACATACCAACTTAAAACTCTAGTTAGCATCATTATTGTGACTCTAAACTCTGTTGCCACAAATTTGAATACCATTGTTTCAACTATAAGACAATGTTGCAAGTTTGGGACTTTGTTGCAACTTCGATGCCAAAGATGACCCAGATTTATCCCGTGGAGCCAATACATCAACAAGAAAAAGGTAGGAGCCATCGTGATCACTTGTGATAAGTCATAAGGTATGTCTCCAAAATTACATAATGAATAATATTTATTGGTAATACTTGAATCGACCTTGATTTGAAACCACTCACATCACTCCCTACCACCACTGACCTATTACATGATTGCTTAGATTTTTCCCTTCCATAATTGGGAGCCTCTAGCTTCTAGATGTTCATTCCATTTTGTAGTCACAATTTGCGTGAGATACGAGAAGGAAGAATGGGAGGCTTATTCAAGCACATGTAACCTAGATGGGAATTATTTCTAGAAGCATTTGACTATATTAGAGAAATTTTCTAGTAGGGAGGTTGGATCAAGTACATACATTAACTGCAATTGTATGACGATGAAGTAACCCTCAAATTAACCATGAATTTCAATGAAGACATGTCTATAGTGGTAGGGACAATCGTGTAAGTATTAGAGGAAGTGATAGCCAAGGTAGTAGGGTTTTCCTCCACAAGGGAGTGTTGGTTTTGTTGAAGAAGGAAGAAGCCTGAGATCCTACAACAATTTCTCGACCCAAGAGAAGCCTTGGACAAGAAAATAACAGGGTTTGTTAGGAGGTTGTTGTCAACTTTGTGGGGCGTATTTCCCTAGTGATACAAAGGTACATTAATTTCAAAGGTTGCCACAATATTTTTTACCTACAACACCTACATTTATTAGACTAACAAAGACATGACATGTTCATTAATTTTCCATTTTTCCTCTATAGAACACTATCGAAAATGACCTCATCAGTGCATGTCTTCCTAACCACATGAGAATGTCTTCCTAACCACATGAGACACTCTCACTTCATGGGCCAATACAAATCTTGGTTGAGCACACCATACACAAATAAGGTAGGGTTTGGAGTGAAGTGGAATGAGTACCAACATAATTAGAAGTTGTTGCAACTCCATCTGGAGAAGTTGTAGTTGCTGCAAATACACCATGAGACAATGAAATGACATCTCCAAGCGTTGCAACAACCCCAGAAGTTGTTGAAACTTTGAGAGATGCAGTCTTATAATATATTTTTGTAATGCCACTAGCCACAGAATACCCCGGTGTTCCAATTGAAGAAGAAGTTCATGGGGATTTTGTTGTAAATCCATAGAAAGATGAAGGTAGCCATGATAGCAAAGTGGAGATCACAACAACCAAACCTCGGATAAAGAGACTGCAGAGAATGAAGAAAAGGCCAACATATGTGCATTTCCCAAAGAAGAAAATGACCATGTTAATTTTCCAGTGGTCTCTACTTAGCACAATTACTTACACAAATTATTCTTCAATTAGCAATCAATTCAATCAATATATTCAATATTCCAATGACAATAAGAAATTTTTGATAGAACAATAATCCAAATGCACATTAGAAGAAAACCAAGAACAAGAAAAATAGAGACAAAAGATTTGGTCAATAACCAGGGAAAAAACCCACAAGGGAAAAACCCTTTCCAAATTCTTCTTCTATTAGATTATCATCAAGTGTTAAACAAAGAGATACAATGTTTCAATTCATCAATAAAGAGTCAAAGATCAACAAATTTGATTATCCAAACCAACCAATCAATATTTAGTCAAATATGAGCCAACAAGTCAAATTTGATCCAAAGTCAAAGTTTACAATTATGGGCAAAGACGACAACAATAGAAACAACCCTAATCAGTCAATTGCCAATGGTCAATAATCCTCCAAAATATTTAGTCAACCATCCAAAAGGTATGGCCTTTTTTCTCCATTCAAGGTTAGGCAAAATAATCAAATTTCCGCACATATGAATTCATACAAAGTCAACCTTTGACCTGCAGAAACCCTAGTTGCAGGACTGTGGTCAACTCTGGTCAAATTTATTAGAAATGTTCGGTCAAACTATCCTTAAACTTGGCCTCCTGTTATAGACATTTTTGTGCCTTACAGCTCTAAGCATGAAATGTCCATAAACCAAGGGATCCTAAGTCCCTAAAAGTGTTGTTCTGGCCCCTAAAGGAACAAGGTCAACAAATTACAGCTTCTCCCAGAAGTTCTCCACCAGAAACTGCTCAAAATCAGTCAAATCAGGATCATTTCAGCTGCTCCACTAGCTAGCTGCGTTGCATAGCACCAAGTACACTAGCTAGGTGCATTGCAACGCACCTAAATGCACTTCCAGGGTGTGTTGAGCGGGAAATGACAAATGGCAGTGTCATTCCGCGAAGTGGACAGACAATGGAAGCTTCCAGAATCTTCCCCAATGACACTTGCCTCACTGAGTTCGACCAAGGATGAGTAAGAGGCTCTATCTCCAAGTGGAAATAAGAACTGACAGAGAGAAGCCACTAGTCAAATTATAAGCTGACTCATCCTCTTTGCATACATCTATATATGGATCCCTCATCCCAGAGATCCAGAGGCTGGAATTTTGTACATTGCAGAGAATTGATGTTGGTTTTGAGATAGATATCAGAGTTTTGGGTGATTTATGCTTTTTTGGAGGTGAAGAGGGGATTCCTTTGCTAGGAGGTTGATGCTGGATCAGGAATCATCGGTTGTAACTCCTCCTGGATCTTCTTGTTATATCAATAAAACTATTTGAGTTTCTCCTACATGCTTGTGTTTCATTGATGTTTGTTACATTTGTATGTTTAGCTTAAATATGATCCTAAGCTATTTATGAATATAAATCCATGTCTTTGTGTAGTCTTCTTCTTCTGTGATCTTACAGGAACTTGGTGAAGCTGGGCAAGTAAGGGAGCAGGTAGCTGGAAGCTGTCAAAGAGGAGAGGGATTGTATCAAAAGGACTAGCGCAAGACACAGGTTGGTTCATCCTATTCCTCTTCGTTTATAGTTCATAAAGAAGAATACGAAAGTAGTTTTCTCTATTTGTTTCTAAGGTCACTGTCACACCTTAGTGGGATAGGGTCGTTCTGAATAGACACTTTTCCCGTTAAAACCTCCCAAAATAGATCCAAATCTAGTCAAACCAAGTCTTTTCCAAGTCAACATTGGTCAAAGTTTCCAAAACAAAAGTCAAACTTAGTCAACAAACTTTTCTCTCTCCTCCTCACACATGTGAGCTAGGACCCTGCATTTTTAGACTTGTATGAACCAATCATATCAAGAGAGATGTGTGTGATGATGCTTCAAAGTGATGTGACACGTGGTCTATTTATAATTGACTTTGGAGGTCAAATTAGCTTATTTAGGCTGACTTGTAATTTTATGCACATGTGGGTTTTTCATCAAAAATAATATTTTTCCTTAACCAAATTAATTTCTTCCAAGGGTTAGTAGGGTCTCGAGAGGATGAGGAGAGCTTCCCAAAGAAGGGATTTTCTCCCTGATCTTCCAAATTTCAACACTCCCTCTCAGCTAGGGAGGAATTTCTGACTGCATCATAAGTCTCATCTCAAATGTCTCATCATCATCATCGTTGAATCATATCATATCTCATCTATGCTCATCTGTGCTAATATATGCTCATATCTTCTCATATGTGTTCATCTTTTCTCATCTTTGCTCATCTATGCTCATTTGTGCTCATCTGTGCTCATACATGCTCATCTTTGCTCATCTGTTGAACACTCTTGAATCTAAAGAAGAAGAACCATCATATGGGAGATAATTCTATCACCCTATATCCAATGGGAAAAGGCAAGATACCCAACCTATAATGAGAGAAAATGGTCACACATCCTTTTACCTATTGATCTTCCCAGCTTAACCTCCAGGAATCAAGTGGTAGAACACCTGAATCCACTATGTTGGGGTAGATACACACTTACCATGAGAGGTAAGGATCAAACATACCCAAGTATCCTCACCCATTGGCTATATGGGTGGAAATATCGACAAGCCCAACTTATGGGTAGGATACATTCTGGGGTATACTCAGTAGGGGGAGATACACACCTACCATTTCTAGTAAGGATTAGAAAAAACCCTACAATGGAAATAGTGGAGATACAGACTTACCATGAGGTAAGGATAGAAAATACCTATTGTACACAAGTTACCTCAACCCTAGGAGCTCTCTAACTCAATTCCTCTCCCTGGGAGCTGAAACAGAGGGGAAGAGCATAACTCAGTGTCCTCGATCAGTTGTGACCCTTTCCTAGGAGTGCCACATCCATTAATTCAAGCTTCTCTCTAAAGACCAAGAACTTCACTTTTGGAAAAGCCTTGGTAGAAATATCTGTTATATGCTTATCAGTCAAAATGTGATGGAGTCTCATTGCTCCTCTCTACACCATATCTCGAATGTAGTGGTATCTAATCTCAGTGTGCTTGGACTTATCGTGAAACATGAGATTCTATACCAATCATATACCACTATTGTTATCGCAATATATTATGGTTGTATCTATAAATTTCTCAAACAGCTCTCCAAAGAGCTTCCTTAACCATACTTCCTCAAAACTAGCCATGCTAGCAACAATGTATTCTACCTCAGCTGTGCTTAAAGTAATGGAATTATTCTTCCTACTCATCCAAGATATCATGACAGAACCCAAACTAAAGTAGCACTCTAATGTGATCTTCCTGTAAATAACATTTCTAACCTAGTCAATATCAGTGTAACCACATAGTCTTATGTCTCTGGCTGTATATCTACAACCAAGATAAATCATCCCATGTAATTATCTCAAAACATGCTTAACACTGACCTAATGTGCATTTAGAGGCTCAGTCATAAATTGACTCAGAGTGTTAAATGAAAAACATATGTCTGGACGAGTGTTCAAAAGGAACATCAGAGCCCTAATCAACTATCGGTACTCAAAGGGATTTGCGAAGTCACTTCCCGCAGATTCTCCATGTAGATTATTGAAGTTCATCTCCATCGGCGTGGCCATGGAATTGCATTCTACCATTACAAATATTTCCAATAGTTGCACCACATATTTCCCTTGTGAAAGAAAAATATCACCAGGTCTTTGCCACACATTTAAACCCAAGAAATAGTGCATCAATCTTAGGTCTTTCATTTCAAATTGAGAGGTTAGCTCCCTATTACACTCAAGCATAAGAGGTTCACTACCTGCAAAGAATAAGTCATCAGCATATAAAACCAAAGTAAGGGGCATGCCTCGAACAAATTTGAAGTAGAGGTTCATGTCAATGTTGCTTCTTGTGAATATAAGCTTCATCAGCTAGCTATCAATATGGTCATACCAAGCCATAGGCGCTTGCTTCAATCCATAGAGAAGTTTCTTCAACCGATGCACATGAGTCTTCTTGTCCTGTACTTTACATCCCTATGGTTGCCCAACATATACTTCTTCCTGGAGTATACCATGAAGAAATGCGGTCTTCACATCCATCTGGTGAAGAGTCCATCCCTGGCTAGCATCTAGAGTGACAACAATATAGTGGTAGTGTAGCGGGGAATTGGTGCTAATATCTCATCATAATCTTCTCACTCTTTCTAGGAGAAACCTATATCCACAAACCCGACCTTATATTTTTTGATGCTTCCATTCACTCCATGCTTGATCTTGTACAACCATTTAGAAGTCACAATAGACTTCCCTTTGTGTCTCAGAACCACTTCCCACATATCATTCTTCATATCAGATTCATATTCTTTGGCCATAACATCTTTTCAAACCTACTCTTTCACTGCTTCTTCAAAGCTGGGAGGCGTAGCTTGTATGATGGTGCTCATAACTACAACACAACCCTCATATCGATATGGCTTCTTACTTTATCTAAAGGTTCCTTTGGTAGCAACATGTATTTCAACATCTTATAAGGTATCATGATGCTATAGTGGTGTCTCCTTGGTTGGAGGATCACACGGATGGGGATCCAATGGGTCCATGGGTTCCAAGGGATCATTTACAACATCAATATTTAATTCAGTCAAAGGAGGGTCTTCTTGAATATCCATAACATCATCCTTCTTTTCAAAATTGGTAGGGGGAGGAGTGTACCTTACTTTCCCAAGGGAATCTTCTTCATTAAATGTCACATCCATGCAGAATTCTATATTCCTTTGAACAAATACATATATTCTAAAATATTTAGATTTTTTACAATATCCAACAAATGTACCTTTCTTTCATGAAGCTTCCAACTTATTCCTCTTGTCCTTCAACACATGAGAGTATAAGGGGCAACCAAATATCCTCAAGTGTCCAACATCGGGCTTCACACTTGTGAAGACTTCTTTGGGGCTCTTGTCACCTAAGGCTTGATGAGGGGTCCTATTTTGGACATAGACTGCAGTGTTTTCATCTCCACCCCATAGAAACTTCGACAAATTTTGATCATGTAACATGGCTCAGGAAACTTCCATGATGGTCCTGTTCTTTATTTTAGCCACTCCATTTTTTTGAGGATTTTTAGGTACAATGGTCTCCTTCTTGATCCCAACTTTCTTGCAAAAGTCATTGAACTCGTTCGAAGTTAATTATCCACTATTATCAAAACCTACAACCTTGATTATATTCCCTATTTGATTCTCTATTAGAGCCTTTAAGTCCTTGAGAATATAAAATTCCTTGTCCTTGCATTTCAAGAAGAATATCCATGTCTTTTTCCAGAAGTAACCCACAAAGGTTATATAGTATAAATAGCCACCAAGATATTTCACCGACTCGGGTCCACATAAATCAGAATGTATGAGTTGTAGTATGTCACTTGACATGCTCTTGCTAGATGGGAATGGTCCCTTCAACTTATTTTCAATGGCACATATAAAACAAACTCCATCACAATTTTCTTGAATCTCAGGAATTTTAGAAACCATCCTTCTCACCTTGGGAAAAGCTTCATAATGAAGGTGAGCGAACATACGGTGCCAAAGTTCACGTTGATGATTACTATAATTAACTAATTCTTAGATTGGTCTTCCATTGACTTTATAAAGGCATTCAATTCTTGATCCAAAAGTGAAGGCATCTCGCAAGCTAGACTCCATAGGCCAAGTATGAACCTTTCCTTTTATAAAAGTAACCTTCATGCCCTTGTCCTCCAAGGTAGATATATATATTGAATTCTTTTTCATTCCTGACACATATAAGACATCTTGTAGATGTATGATTTCACCATAATCCAAATGAAATGAAACATAAACAAACCCCTTTACTGGATGGGTAGAATTATACCCAAGAATGATCTTCATATTTGTCTCCCTCTCAACCAGGTTTGAGAGGACTTCATGATAACCAGCGAAGTGTCTAGAGGCCCCACTACCTACCAGCCAACTTTCATATGAATGTGGGGGTGAGGAACTAGAAAGAGTAGAAATAAGAAATATTCATATTGAATAACAACTGCCTTATTTCCATACATTGAGTTTCTTGATCTCTTTTGAGGACAATGGCCTTCTTCGTGATCATCAAGAGCATCTCTTCTTCTTTTATCATCGAACCTATTTTTTTTTTAGCCATGATTGTTGTTGGACCTTGGATAATCTCTCTTTTTGAGACAATGTTGAGCATAGTGACTATGCTTGTGAAAATTGTTACATTTAATTTTTCTCAATCTTCTATTGGAGTCCATCGATTCAAGAGTAGGTTTCCTTAGATTAGATGGTCCTACTCGTCCTTTACTCTTCTTAGCTTGAGAAACAAATGTAGATGGTTCACCTTCATCATGCTTTTGAATCCTCCCTCAAGAAGTAATCTTGGTTTCTTCCCGAGTATACTTGACAACCAACTCGTCAAATGTTAGGAACTTGTCTGCATAGTCTCTCCCTTGTTCATCTTGATATCCTTGATTTGAATTTTCAAGCAAAGAATATGGTTCAAATTGTTGACCTCATACACCCCAACTATCTTATCATATATTTCCTTGGACTTCTTCAAATTAGAAATATAGGTAAGAAAATGATCTCTCAAAGCATCAACAACTATTTTCTTAGCTTTGATCTCACCTTTCTTGTACTTGGCCTTGATAGCAACATAAGCATTTTCTAGAGGATCAGGTACTTTTCCTTCCACATATTCCAAGACATAATTCTCATCCAAGGTCACTTCCAACCTAATATTCAAAGTAACAAAATTTGATGAGTTGTTTTGTCTCTCCCCCTCCTTGAAGTATGAGGTATACATCTTGACAAAGTGAAATATGCCTCTTCAAATTTATCCAAACTTGATTTCTTGTCTCTTGTCACCTTGGTCTTGTCTTTACCTTAGCTCTAATATCATGTTAATTTTCCAGTTTTTTATGCTTATCACAATCATTTACACAAATTATTCTTCAATGAGAAATCATTTCATTCAATATTCCAATGATAGTAAGAAATTGTTGATAGAAAAATATCGAAATGCACAATAGAAGATAACCAAGAACAATAACAAGGGAGACACAATATTTGGTCAAATAAAAGAGAAAAATCACACAAGGGTAAAAACCCTTTCTAAATTTTTCTTCTATTTGATTGTCTTAAAATGTTCAATAGAGAGATACAATGTTTTAATTCATCAACAAAGATTCAAAGGTCAACAACTTTAACTATCCAAACCAACCAATCAATATTCAGTCAAAGATGAGCCAGCAAGTCAAATATGATCCAAAATCAAAGTCTGCAATTATGGTCAAAGTCAATAGCTACAAAACAACCCTAATCAGCCAATGTTCAATGATCAACAATCCTCCAAAATATTTGGTGAGCTTTCCACAAGATCCGACCTCCTTTATCTAGTCACAAGAGCCAACCTTTAACTTGTGGAAACCCCAGCTACAGGATTGTGGTCAATGCTGGTCAATTTGATCAGAAAAATTCAGTCAAACTATTCTTGAACTCGACCTCCCAAAATAGATCCAAATCTAGTGAAACCAATTCAAAACATGCCATGTCAATGCTGGTCAAATTTGCCAAAACAAAAGTCAAACTTGGTTAATAAATTTTTCTCTCTCCTCCTCACACGTGTGAGCTCAGAACCTATAATTTTATACTTGTACAAAGATAAGATTAAGACAAATGTGTGTGATGATGCTCCAAAGTGATGTGACATGTGGTCTATTTATATGTGAATTTGGAGGTCAAATTAGCTTGTATAAGCCGACTTGCACTTTTGTGCACATGTGGGGTTTTCATCAAAAATAATATTTTTTCCTTAACCAAATGAAATTCTTCCAAGAGCGAGTAGGGTCTCTAGAGGATGAGGAGATCTTCCCAAAGGATGGAATTTCTTTCTAAGCTACCAAATTTCAATAGACCATGTATACCCCCATTGCTACAACTTAGCAAAAAAGAAGAAACCCTTGCTCCTCTGCAAGAACTAGGATGAGTGGAAATAAAAGGATTTGAAGCACAAGAAGAACCCCTTGCTACTCCACAAGAGCCAATAGGTATAATGGAGGAAAGACACTATGATCACACATAAGAACCAATAAAAGTGATGGGGGATGATCAATACTTTACTGGGCCTGTATTTGATGAAGAGAAGAGGACAAAGGACCTTACTGGAACATAGGAATTAACAACGAAATCTTTAGGAGAAGGAATTGCTACAATTCTATAGGTATACCAAGAAGAAGATGAAGAATCTGCAACTATTGAAGCATAAGAGACCATTGTTGCCCCATAAGAGGAAAATAGTTCCAAGGTTAGGAAACATAAAAAAATAAGTAATCCTCTACTTATGCCTTTGTATACATCACTTTTAAGGAATAATCAAATGCTTGAAATCGAGAATAGGAAACTTCATGCCATTGTCAAGTTGTTAAGGGATGAACTTACAAAGGGTAGGACTTTTGGAGAAGTTAAATTGCCTTACCTAGGATGAAAATTCCCTTGCTATAGAGGAACCTCTCCCTAAATCAAGAGAGATAGCCTAGAAATACAAAAGATAAACCCAAAAAGTGGTTTTCAAACAAAAGATAATGAACCTACCTTGATTGAGACATCTTCCTAGACTAAGGATACAATAGTAAAAGAGAGTGCTACACAAGTAGATATCATTGATAGATGGGTGAAAGCAAAAGAGGACATATGGATTCACATGATAGCAAATTATGAGGAAGGTGTCATGCCCATTAAAGAACATAGCCAAATTATTATAGGACTAAGAAAGAAGTGAGCTAAGTACTTTGAACCCATAGAATTAGATGGAAAGAAGCAAGGATTCAAGATAATAATTTGTTTGACTTGGAAAAGCAAGCTAATAAACTCAAAATTGAGAAAATTAAACTTGGGTTATTAGTTGAATCAAATATTAGTCGCATAACTCTATGTTCTTACCAAAAAAAATGATAATTTTTAAGAGAAAATATATCATGACCAAGAAACCCTTTGAGATCACATCCTCTACTACCTTTTTGGAGGAAAAATATGCATGTATTAGTGATGAGAAGAACTTCCTTTACGAGATGTATCAAAATAATGTATTAGTATTCCATAACCCAATGTGGAATCCTAAACATTTCATGGGGGACATGCAACTAAGAGGATTTGTGTCTTGTTTGAACAACCACACTGATTGGGCATATGGTCATATGATTGTAGAGAAAAATAATAGAAGCAACCTATGGATCATAGGAGAATTTTATATGCCTTTACAATTCATTAGCACACATAAAAAATGGACATGTTCTCCATCAAAAGTAGAGTTCATGACCCGAAACAAAGAGAAATCCATTATAAACTGTAAAGAAAAAATTGAAGTATTGGAAAGGGAAAATATGGAAGGATGTACTAAGAGGTCAAAACAATTTAAAGAAGACGTTCAACAAAGGACCCCTTCAATCCCAATAACTTGAAGGTAACACTAGAGAGCGTGCACATATATATTAAGTGCATCGAAAGTTGCAAAAATTATTGGATAGGTATGAAATTTCACTATCCAATGATCTAGCTACCCAACAAAGAATACAAGAAAGAGTACAAGCTGTCTAGGAGGGAATAAATTTCCTACTTGAAGGAAATTTAGGCAACAAGAGGCTACTTCCATCCTAATGAAGCATGGTAAACTAATTAAAGTGTCAACAACCTCCATAGGAGCCTCACCTACTTAGAATCAAACTAACTATTTGGTTGCATAAGGACATGCAGTGAATTTAGCTGAGGGGAGATGATGAGTGCTCAAATTAACATCGTTTTAACATCCATACAATACCATTTTTCATATTTTTTTCCCATTTCGTTCTCATTATGATACCTTTTTCATCCATAATGATGCATTTTTAGACAAGGTATAATTATCGCCTTAATATTCCATTTCAATAATTATTCTCATGCATTTTTAGGAGAATTTTAGCTTTCTATGATAACAATGGTATACAAGAATAAGGATGCATAATTTCTTTCCAAGAATATGTCCTACAACTATTTCAACAATTGCTACAACTCTCTGCAATGACACAAGTGTTGCAACTCCCGAGTGTGAGCTGTTGCAAAACTCTGCTTGAGTATAATTGTTGCAACTCTAAGCTACCACCACTCATGATACAACTTAGGTTTCTATCACCATTACTATAAATCCCCATTTCTAAGACTCTCAACTCCCTATTTCCACAACTCTCAACTCCCTGTTTTTGTGACTCTCACCTCTTGCTTGTTGTGACTCTTGTTTGCTACAACTCGCACCACATGACTATTGCTTCAACTCACTTAAGATCGTTGATGCAACTATGAAGAAGGGTGTTTTAACTCCACACTAGATATAACAATTCACTAATCAACTAAGTATTTGTCATTCATGGATCGACCATGCACTCAACAACCAATCTCATCACATAAGAAAATGGCAAGGGTGATAGGCGCTCAAAAAGGAATAAATGACTTAACTGCACCTGTCATACATTTGATTAGGTCAACATGTGCTTGAATTTTTCTATCTTTTGGAAAGTTAAAGTAACAATATGGATCAACTTGATTCTCATGGTTTTCCATCAAATTCTTTGGTTAATTTTATATAAAAAACTATTTATAAATCCCATATTCTCCTTGAGCTGAGTGGTTGGTTAATGAGTTGATAAGTTAATGAGAGTGAATCAAAATCAGAGCTAAGCCTTCCATTGTATTTCTAGTTTCCTACAATATAAATTTCCTTTTCATTCTATTTCAATCAATGGTGTGTTGAGTATCTAACACCTTACTACTTTTGTAACCCAATGCCTCATCTAAGGAGGTAAGCCCCCTCCTTAACCAAGTATTGTCTATATTTTTTAGAGTAGTTGTAGTATATTTTCATATATTTATTTTACTTCCAACAATTATTTTAATCTATACTTAGTCATATCTCTAATATTTCCTTTGATGCAACTGTGAACTTCAATTGCTTTAACTATGATATTTCATATTGTTGAAACTTTGAATTTCAATTGATGTAACTATGGTATTTCGTATTGCTGCAACTCTATTAATTCATACTACTATAATTTTGTAATGTAGGTTTACAGTTGCATATCTGATATTTCATATTGTTTCAACTCCATAACGTACATTTATTCTACAATTAATTAATAAAATTGTCATTAGTTACAAACAAATCATTGTCGTGAACTTACCCAACAATTCGTGACTCGGGAATTGTTGCAACTCCATGCTAACAATAGAATATTTTGTTTTCCATAATTGTGATTACTTTGGTTTCGTTTAGGGCTAGTTTGATTATTCTGTTTACAACTTTTGATTTATAGTCCTATTTCTTTATGAGCAAGTTTGATTCCATGGTTTACGATTCAATGCACTATATTTCACATGTAACCACATTTTTCTATTACAACAACCAATATTGTTTAAACATTGGAGCAAGTCACCTTAGATTCCTATGTGATTTTTTTTCTGCAAGTGTGATATTTACTTCCCTACAAGTGTGACATTTATTTTCCTGTAAGTGTGCTCTTTATATTCTTGCAAAGTGTGGATTGGATGGCAAGTAGATTCCCCCTAGTGACTTGTGAAATCATCCTAATATCTTGTTTTTTGATACTCATTTAAGTTACTACAACCACAAATTATACTAGCATAGATGGTGCGTGACAGCTCGCTAGTTCCATATGAACCTTAGATTGAAAATTAAATGTACAATCTTTTGGTTGTCCTTGTTGGGAACCTTTGAGAACTACTGAGAGGGAGGGGGGTGAATCAATAGTGTGTCTTATTAACCATTTTTACAAGTTTAAACTACTTACTGAATCACATATTTTAGCCAACAACACATTAGATTATCTCATGCATATAAACGATATAAGAAACTAAAACAAGATAACCATGAGAGCAAAAATAATCAACACATAAAAAACACATCCACACAAGAGACATAAGATATTTGGTGGAAAACCCTTAACCAGGAAAAAAACCACCCCTAATGTTGCTGCACTACTTTGTATATTCTATTAAGCAAATCATGTCTTTTACATAGATGAATGACTCCCATCAGCAGGGAGACTCAAACTCATATACTATTGTCAAACACCCATCATCCTAGAGACTTGATTCTATTGATCAACTCAGAAGACTATGTTCTCACATGGATCTATGTACTACCATCCGCTGAAATCCACCATGATCAACAATCCTTGCCTAACCCCAATTGCATGGAGAGAATGTTATTTTTGCTAAAACTTCACAATCACTTCTCCACACCCATGAAGTCATTACTCATTTACTCTTTTTGGAACTCGTTTCATCTATTTTCATATTGGATCCCAATACTTTTTTGCTCAACTCGGTTCGACTCAATGTGATCTCCAACAAAAAGACACCATCAATAAATAAAATAAAATCACCACAATCATATGATCTCCACTCAAGAAAAATAGTGGCCACAATCCATCCAACAAAAACTGAATAATATCACCAACAAGAAAAACAAATCTCACACTCAACCATAATATCGAACCCTCACTCCAAACTATAATTTCTACATAATACAATTAGCAACATAAAACACAATTGATATGTTCCAAATGCACTAGCAACACCTGCAAAACAAAAGTGAGTGTCTTAAATATGGAGTTATACCAAGCTCTCCATCTCTACCAAAACCTCTGCTACAATTCTCTACTTCTCTATTATGCAATATGAAGTTCTTAATCAAAACACTGCTTTAGTAAATAGATCTGCTCATTATGCTACCATTAGAACACATACATTGAAGAAATCCTTCTCATAAATAGGTCTGAAGAATACTCAACAATACAACCTTCTCTAACTCACACTTCACTCCATCAACCTCCACTCATCTCCAAGTGCATAATATAAAACATGCTGGGAAAATTTCACCTTTGGTTTGGGATCAAAGGTGCACAAAGTTGACAAAATCAAGCTACTATCACTACTACTTATGCACTAAATGTGTTCACATCATTGGATGACTTTTTCAAATCATTCCCAACCTTTATAAATTAATCTAGAAGCCTATGGGAATTTCCAAGTCAAATTACATCCAATTTACGTGAGGAATCTGAAAATTTTTTCATGGAATTTCAACCGCATACATGAAACTAGCTGATCTCGGCTGTAACCGCATGGATAAGAATGTATCCATGTAGTTGAAGCCATTCAACCACATGCACAGGATTATCTCCATGAGGTTGGGGAAAAACATAATGAAAAAGCATAGAATCTCAGCCCATAACCTTTGCCAACTAATTGGTCACCTTCTCCAGTTCCTATTCAAGCCTACAAGCCTTTTTCAAGTCCTTTAACACCTCTGCAAATAGCCGAAGCATGTCTCCTAAGTGACACTTCAATGTTGACCTAGAAACCAGTAAATAAGGGTTGGCATGAGTGCCAACAAGTCCTTGTGGAGTATTGAAGAAGGTATGTTTTCATTGACTATTTTGCCATCTTTTCTCTAGAACTCGTAACATCTTTGCATCATGAACTAGGTAGATAATGGAGAATCATGACAAAATCTATAAAGATTTATATGCAACATAAAAATGCTAATAATTACTATTTCTTATGCAGGAAAAAGGAAAAACTAAAGATTGCCGCTCCAAGGAAAAAGACAGGGCCAAGCTAACCGTTGTCCCTTTGGCAGGGAACCATATGCAAACGAGACAATCTAAATTAAAACGTCTCAGCCAAGGAAAGGAAAAGGAGATATCGACTTGGCGTAAGAAGACGACTGGATAACTGAAGGATTAACAGCCTGGCGAATCCCTCAGGATCCTTTGATCCTAAGGGATCGCTGCTTTAACTATTTTTGCATCCTTGGTATCTCCGCTTCAGCTGTTATAAGTAGGGGCAACATTGCTAGCCCGGGGAGAGACTGTTAATTTGTCATGTAACTTTGCTCTGTACTTAAACTTTGATTATCGACTCTCGTCGAGAAGAGATTTACTGTAACTCTGTTTCAATGCTTTAATATAAATTTGGTTGCTGTTCCATCTGTGATTCTAGAATAACTTCAAGCGGTGTATCCCTCGAGGCTAAGGGCCCGGCCCTGGTGGAAAATTTGCTCCTGTATCATTATCTTTGGTTCATGTGTGGATTGTATTATCAACTTTAATTGGTAATCTAGTGTGCTTTGTTATCTTATATCGCAGCTTTGTTATATTTTATATATCGTTCTCCGCAACAAGGAAGTCGTATTGTGCATTCTGATCTTATAACACATTGTTGTTCTTTTAAAGTCATTAATGTAATATCGCTGTTCTTTACAGAATGTTATTACTGTTCAATTGCAGAGTAACCGAGCTGTAATCTTCTTAAGTTGGTATCACTGTATTCGTCTATGGTTTATACTTCATACGATTGCTGTTCAATTGGCATTGCTGTTCCATTATGAATTGTGATCGTTGCCCTTTCTAACTGGGATCAGTACTCGTGGTATCAGACTCAGATTACTATTTTCCCTAATATTTCTGTGTGTTGTGTGTATTGTCTATTCTGGCACCGTGTATCTACGATTGGTACTACACGCTATTCTATATTTCATTGGTAATTGGTTGCCGTTCCATTTCTATCTGCTGTCCAATTTATCCTTTGAGTAAAGATTGATATTTGATTCTTGCAGGATAAGGTTGTTATACTCATTTCTGTAGATTAAGGTGTTGTTGTTCCTTAGACTTAGTTGCTGTTACATTTTCTAGTTGTTGTTCCATTTCTGGTTATTTGCGTTACTGATTGCTTCGGTGTGCAGAACGATCTGAAACTGTAGTGGGCATTGGCATTTGCTGTCTAGTCCCCAGATTGATGATCTGTTCCTTGATTACCTTTAGTTACATCAGTTTCCAAAGGGATGAGTTATTGTTACTGGACCCTTGACTGATAAATTGCTTAGTTTTCTGAATGAATGATTTAGGCTTCAAGGTATTTTTCTGTAAGTAGATTTTCTTTCAGCATCTGTTTACTCTTGTATTTTCTTGAGCACTATACTACTAACATTACTCTAACAAATGACGGCCTCAGACTGAGTACACTCTTTGAGATAACAATTCATTCCTGGATTGACAAGTTAATGTGAGGTAATTAGAGGTAAAAAAGAACCTTTTTATGGCTCAACATTTTGGCGCCGTTGCTGAGGAAGAGTGTAGCCATTTGTTTCTTTTCCAGAGTGGTGTAAAAGCCTACTAGGAAAGATTTGGGTTTTAAAAACGGAAGGTAAGAACCTGCATGTGGAGTATGTAATAGCCCTGCTCCCTTGCCCGCTTTCCTACAGATTTGTTATTGTTTGTTTGGGTAGAACCTAGTAGTTGGTTTGTGTGCATGACTAAGCAGAAAAAGCCAGAAAAGAATCCCAAACCTCTACCCAAGCCTGATAAAGCTAAGGGGCCGGTGACCCTTGGCCGATCGACCTTTATAGACAAAATCCTTAAGAAAGCAGAATCTCAGCCTTCAGTAGGACCTAGAAAAGTGTTGTCAAGGCCATTCCCATTAGATCCATTCCCTCTCGACAACCTAGGAATACCCTCCTAGATATCCCAAAAGGCTATTGGCACATATTTGACCAAATGGCCCAGAATTAGCCTAACACCCAAACCTCTACTTTGCAATACCCCATTGTAGATACTGCAGCCAATGCACCTATGAAAGCAATTCCTCTTCAGTATATCCCTACATTCCACAACCTTACATCAGAAGATCTAGATGCATTTCTGTTCGAATTCAATGTGTTGTGTAGAGGATATGACTATACCACCTATCCCCAGAAACTGAAATTATTTCCTTCTACATTAAAAGGAGCTGCTTTGAGATGGTTTATGGGATTAGGTGGTGGTGTTATAAATAATTGGGATCAAATGAAAGAGTCTTTTCTGAAAAAGTATCAGGACTATTGCAGGTCTCGAGAATTAAAAGATGAAATATTTCAGATGGTAGCTAAACCAAATGAAACATTGGAAGAGTATGTTGAACGATTCTAGTATAATCTTCAAATATCTCCTTATGCATCATTACCTTTACCTGATAATGTATTAAAAACAACATTAATTATGGGAATGAAGGAACAATGCATTGAGACATTAAACATTATGGGGAAAGGAGATATTTATTAAGAAAATTTTGTTGGCAATGTTGATTTATGTATCAGGAGTTCGAGAGGCAGCACAAGACTGAAACTAGCAGAGCATGATCAATTTGTAAGAGATAATAGAATTTTGGCAGAAGGAGTAACTCGTGCAGAAATTGGAAATTTATTAGAAAATTTTAAAACTGACATATTGGGGACGCTGACAACACAACTTGATATTATGCAGGCTAAACAAAAGCAAGTAGAAGCAGAATATAATTCGGCAATTTTCTGTCCCAGATGCAGGAAGAAACATAGCCACAATGAGTGTCCATTAGATGCAGTTCAAGTTTGCACCATTTGTACAAAAAGACCACTCCACAGAGAGCTGCCCCTCACTTCCTGGATTGAAAGCAGTATACAAGGAAGCAGAAGAAGAGCCAGAACCAATGTATCTACTTAATCAGCGCCGTCAGTGGCAGTTGGGACAAACAGGTATGTTTTCAGACCCAACTTATTCTTTCCATCCTCAGCAATACCATGCTCAACAATATAACTCAATGTGGCAAAATCAACCTCCCTTCCCGAATTGGTCACAACAATCATTTCCTTCATCATCTCCATGGCTGAGTCAAGTAAGCCAACCCAATTGGCCAAATTTTTCCTATACCCCACCATATTGGCAAAACAATGTTTTTCCACCGCAATGGACTCCTCCTACTTCACAGAGTCAAACCTGGCAGACAAACTGGCAAAGACCGATGAATCAGCCAGTTGGAACCATCCCGCTCCCTCAACCTACACTGCCAGCTCTACAACAAAATCCCTAGTCGAATTTAAGGCCGCAACTCCCAGCCCAACCCAACCCCAATCCAAATAATAGACCGGTCCAGACCATTCAAATAATCGAAACATCAGAAACAGGAATCGATCTAAAGGAGTGTGATGACCTTCAATTAAGATCGGGGCATGCTATTGAAACAGAGGGAGATAAAATAGTTCAAGTTGAAAATCAGTTACCTATAGAACAACCGTTACAGGAAGAGGACGTGCCTAGACAAAAAATTCATGATCTAGCAACCACATCCTCTCCTCCATTCCTAGAACGCTTAATTATACTGTGACCTATACAACATCCTGATTTTGACATTCTAGGAGAATTACGAAACCTGTATATAAAAATCCCGCTCCTCCAAGCCATTCAAGACATTCCGATATATGCAAAGACTATCAAAGAACTATGTATAAAGAAACCAAGGAGGACAATAACAAATAACCCAAAAGTCCAAGTAGTTGGCAATTTATCTGACTTACTATCAGGAAAAGAAACACCCGTTCAATACAAAGACCTAGGAAATCCAATAGTAACAGTACAAGTTTATGGCCAAACCTTCTCAAATGCCTTAGTTGATCTAGGAGCTGCAATTAACATCTTAACAACCGCTACTTGCCAAAAACTGGGCATTACCTCAGTAGAACCAACCTCCACTTTATTAGAACTAGCTGATTGATTTGTAGTTAGGCTAGAGGGCACACTACAGGATGTCATGGTATCTGTTGATTCCTGGGAATATTCGGCCAATTTTCTGATAATAAACCCCAAAAACCGACTTGATGGACACCCATTGATCTTAGGCAGACCTTGGCTCGCAACTGCCGATGCTTATATTGGCTGTCGACAAGGAAATATGACCATTTCTAGGGGGACAAATATTAAGAATCTAGCTTTATACCCCCCAGCGCAGCCAAGTGTCACCATAATAAAAACTAACAAGCACCCCATATCATACCTTACAGAAAATATTAGATCTCCATTAACCATACAAGAGGCCCTCGATTTCAAGGACCAAACAGAAGACGATGCCATTAATAATTTCATTAGCCAAGCTGAACCCAGATCCCACGTACAATGTCACATGATAGAAGCGGCATTTGATAATGAATTAGAAGAGGACCTTCTTAAAGACACACATGATCAGCCAATACCTACTACCTCTGTCTTGAATAGAAAAATTGTCGAAATTGAGCTAGGAAAAACTTTAAACATCAATGCCAACTTGCCTTTACAACAAGAAAAGAAACTCATCCAGTTATTGAGGAAATATAAAGAGGCATTTGCATGGGACTAACCTGATATGAAAGGAATTGATCCCCAGTTATGTACACACCACATTTATATAGAAAAGGATGCGAGACCTATTCGCCAACTGCAAAGGAGACTTAATCCTCATCTAAAAGATGTTGTAAACGCTGAACTCTAAAAACTTTTAGATGTTAACTTCATCTACCATATCTCCGATAGTAAATGGGTCTCTCCACTTGTTGTGGTACCGAAAAAGAATGGGAAGTGGAGAATTTGTGTAGACTATAGAGAATTAAATAAAGCAACACAAAAATACCACTTTCCCCTTCAATTCATCGATCAGGTATTAGACACTTTGGCAGGAAAGAAATTCTTTTCTTTCTTAGATTGCTTCAGTGGATACAATCAGATTCAGATTGCCCCTGAAGACCAAGACAAAACTACTTTTACTTGTACTTGGGGAACATTTGCCTACAAAGTTTTACCTTTTGGCTTATGTAATGCTCCTGCCACATTTCAAAGAGCTATCCTCAACATTTTTTCAGACCTAATAAATGAAGGGCTCGAAGTCTATATGGATGATTTTACACCATACGGAGATGACTTTGATCCGGCATTGGACACGCTGGAAAAAGTCCTAGAGCGCTGCATTGCCACCAGGCTTTGCTTAAGCCATGAAAAATGCTATATGATGATGACTGAAGGGCTTATTCTAGGCCATTATATCTCAGCAGCTAGCATACAAGTAGATCCAGCTAAAATTCAAATAATTTTGCTAATTCCCATCCATACCACTCAAATAGAGGTACGAAGTTTTCTTGGATTCTCTAGTTATTATAGAAGGTTTATAGAACATTATTCACATATTGCTGCACCTCTATATGCACTAACAGGTAATGTTGACTTTCTTTGGACAGAAAAATGTGACCGTGCTTTTCAAGATCTGAAGAAGCTTGTCTCCACAGCTCCAGTCCTTCATGGACCAAATTGGAACCTACCATTCCAGATTTCGTCAGATGCCTCAGATACAGCTATTGGAGCAGTCCTTGGGTAAGAAGAAGACAAAAAACCATACGCAATTTATTACATTAGCAAGAATCTATCTCCTGCTGAATTGAATTATACTGTTACTGAAAAAGAATTTCTAGCTGTAATACATGCTATCAATAAGTTTAGGCATTACATTACTGGATATCCTGTTATTTTATATACAGATCACTCTGCCATAAAATATTTAGCAAATAAACCAATCACAATTGGTAGAATAACTAGATGGCTGATTTTGTTGCAGGAATTTGATATTACAATCAAGGATAGACCTGGAAAAGAAAATCCTGTAGCTAACTTTCTCTCACGAATGCCAAAACCAGTGGATGCAGCAGTAATTGAAGATCAATTCCCAGATGAGCATTTGTTTGCTGTCACTGTTAAAACACCCTGGTATGCTGATGTTGCGAATTACTTAGCAGTAGGTAAATTACCAAAACATCTAACCCCCAATGAACGAAAACAGATTGTCTAGAGAAGTGCTCGATTTTCCTGGATTGGGGGCTACCTGTTCCATACAGGAGCAGATATGCACATCAGGATATGTGTCCGGGAGGATGAAACTTTTGGTATTTTCAAAGCTTGTTACGACGGACCATGTGGCGGACACTTTGCCGATAAGAGAATTGGACATAAGGTGCTGCAAACAGGGTATTATTGGCCTACGATCTTCAAAGACGCAAAGAAGTTCGTTCAAGCTTGTGACAGTTGTCAAAGAGCAGGACGCCCTGGTCAGGCCGATGAAATGCCCCTGAACCCACAACTGGTTATTGAACCATTTGAATGATGGGCACTTGATTTTGTTGGTCCAATCAACCCATCCTCAAATTAGAAAACATATATTCCGGTGGCAACAGAATATGTCACCAAATGGGTTGAAGCAGAAGCATTACCGAAAGCTACAGAGGATTCTGTCATACAATTCCTGTTTCACATATTTGTGCGATATGGGCTCCCAAGAGACATAATTACAGACGGTGGACCACAGTTTGCTGGTAATAAGATTGTTGCAACACTTAAAAACTATCATATCCAACATAAAATTACTACTCCATACCACCCACAAGCAAACGGTCAAGTAGAAAGCAACAAAAAAATAATAGAAGCAATCCTGACAAAAACCATTGCATCACATAGACGTGATTGACTGCAAGACTACCAGAAGCCTTGTGGGCTTATAGAACAACATGGAGAAGCACTACTGGCTATTCGCCATACCAATTGGTGTTTGGAAAGCAACCCATTTTTCACATAGAATTTGAAATCCAAACACTGCGAACAACACAAGAAGTCGGCCTAGATCTAAATGAGGCACAGATTAATAGATTACAACAGATCAATGAGTTAGATGAAATCAAGCTCTCTGCCCTTCAACATACCGCATTAATACAACAGCAACGAGCTAAACGTCATGACGCTCTCATTAAAAACAAAGTCTTCCGCGAAGGGGACTGGGCACTCTTATACGATTCTAGGTTTCAGGATTTTCCCGGGAAACTTCAGACTCGCTGGTTGGGGCCATATGAAATCCAGAAGGTACATGATAATGGCACCTTAAATCTAGTCACTATTGATGGATCTGGACATACCTTTAAGGTAAATGGCCACCGAGTTCGATTATACCGCAAACCACTTACTAGGGAATCCTTCTATCAGCAACTATGCGAGGACTCCGATATGCAAATTCTACACGGGGAAGAGCAATCTTCCTCACCTGTGATTCATTAAGTGATTCACCTTTTTTATAATTTGTACATAATTTCTTTGTTCTGTATATATTTTTGTATTTCCATTGTTTTTCCTGCTGTTCTTTTTCTGAAGAAACAACATTTGTGTGCACTTTTGTCATTTTTGCTGTTCCTTTTCTAGAAAGACAACATTTTTGTTTGCTGTTCCTTTTTCAAAAGAACAACACCTTTGTTTTAGTTGTTTCTTTTTCTTTTTCATTTTGCTGTTCCTTTTCTAAAGGAACGACATTTGAGTGTTCTTCTGTTCCTTTTCCAAAGGAACAACACTTTTGATCTTTGTTATTCCTTTTCCAAAGGAACGATATTTGTGTGTTTCCAAAGGAACAACACATTTGATTTCTGTTGTTCCTTTTCTAAAGGAACAACACTTTCGATTTTTGCTGTTCCTTTTCCAAAGGAACAACACTTGTGATTTTTGTTGTTCCTTTTTCAAAGGAACGACATTTGGGTTTTCTGTTGTTCCTTTTCCAAAGGAACGACACTTTTTGATTTTTGTTGTTCCTTTTCCAAAGGAACGACATTTGCATTTTTTTTGCTGTTCCTTTTCCAAAGGAACGACACTTTTCAGCACTTGCGTTTCTACTGTTCCTTTTTCAAAGGAACGACACTTTTGGTTTTCTGCTGTTCCTTTTCTAAAGGAACGACATGTTCGGTTTTTGCTGTTCCTTTTTCAAAGGAATGACACTTTCAGTTTTTGTTGATCCTTTTTCAATGGAACATCACTTGAATTCCTTTGCCCTTCCTTTTTCAAACAATCACATTCTTGTATTCCTTTTACTTATGCTTGTAGATCTCTGCTATTCCTCTTGTGTAAGGTCATTTGGAGCACAGATATACACTTATGCAATGAATACAAAGCTAGAGCATACCAAAATCAGCAAATTATGTAAAATCACTACATTTACAAGAAATTGCTGTGAAGTGATAAAGAGGAATGAAGAAAGGACACAATTATTCATTACTTTTGCTGTCATTACCCTACTAATACCGACATGATTGGTCATCTTTATCATGCTGGTTCTTTTTAAATTCCCATAATATTCTTTGATAATTATTAAGGAATAAGAACAAAGGGTTTATATTTTTCTATTGAGATGTTAAGACTTCTTCCACCATTCCTACTCTTAAGGAGGGCCGAACCACCCTTTGTGTATAAATAGGAAAGCATGTTATAAAAATAAAAAAAAAAGACGAATGTTTTGAATTGTCAAATGCAGGATAGGGGGTCTCATCAAGAGCCAGCCTACCATGATCATAAGGAAGAAAGTGAAGTGGCATTCCGACTATGGTCACCACACCAGGGATATGGTCCAAGAGGCACATTAGAAAAAAATAAAGAGTCCTTGGAACAGGAGGTCTCATCACGAGCCGGCCTGCCCACCTTTCACTCCTTCCTAGTGAATGGCATTATGATTTAATTGGTTACCAAGCCAGCATAATGACCTCCATTTTGACATTGAATAGAACTTCCTACACATACACAAAGGATCATGGTTCCATGGGTGAAACAAACAACTCTGCCAAGGTTATGGACACCTGTCGGCAGCAGAGCTTTGTTAATGGCATTGAAGTCACATTTCTTATACACCAATAGTCATCATTAATACCCTTCTCTGTCTTATCAAATAACATTATGCATATCCCTTCCCCGAACCATTAAACGCATGAAAATCCATTATAACCAATCATGATGGCAAAAGTAGACAATGACCGCATTACACTCGTTATGCACGTCAGCTGTCCTATCCTCCCAGCCTCGCATCATGTAACCACATTTTCTTATTTATTAAGCGACCCTATTATACACCTCGATTTCGGTAACCTGCTACTTTTGTAAACATGGCATCCTTGCATACGCTGTTCCTTTATGACCCCTGTACTAGAACAGACCGGCCTGCCGCTCCTTCATTTGACGACCGAGGATGGCCTATCACATTGCGGGGGGGAGGGCTGACTTCATAATTTATGGATATACGTGTCAAGCTATTACTCGTCAAATTCTTACTCGGGAATAGCAAGGCTTAACGTATCTCATTTTGCATGCCTTGCTTTTCCTAAGATATTTCCGTCTATAACAATTAGTAAGATTTGAACGAGCATTGCGATTTTACTATTTTATTCTGTGTTGCTAACAGTTCGAACAACTTGCTGTTCCATTACTGTTTCTGTGTTTTTACAGTGAGCTAAAGCATGGGAGGAAGGTCAATTCGAAGAGAACCACAGGTATTGACAGTTTCCGACACTGCATGGGAAATCCTGGCAAAGGCAGGATGGTTAGTTTATCTTAATCATGTACAGGAATCCAATGAGACAGTGGCAATAGAATTCTTGCAGAATTTACAAGAAAATCACTCCATAGTAAGGGGAAAACATATAATAGTCACTGATGAAATAATTGCAGAGGTCTTGGGACTGGCAGCCATTGGACCTGTGTGGACTCTGAATAAGGAGAGATTGCAAAAGATCATGGAGATTTTCCAGGATGAAGGCCAGAACCTGACAGTTAGAGGAAAGGGAGTCCTACCAGCAGCATTAGGAGAACCGTGGGCAGAATTGGCGAGGATCATCCATAGCTACATCACCTGTGAAGGCAGGAAAGACATGGTAAGACCACGACACCTTAAACTCTTAGCTATATTAAAAGAAAAATGCTCTCTGAACCTACCTGCATTTTTAAATTCATTACTGCATGAGGTTTCCCGAAGCATGAAAAAGTCACAACATGTGGAATCGGTGGTGAGTCACCATGCGCTGATACGGCTGATAGTTAGCCACAGTTTGGCTCAGTAACAGAGCAGCTGGGAAGAACTACTTGCTATAATAGATGGGGCATCGACTCCGCCAGCCCCAAAATGCAAACACACTGTCAGTACACCAACTAGACCATCAAAATGAATAAAATAAGTTAGATTGACATGAATTAGAGGAAGGTTGGAAAATCCCCAAGGGGATACCATCTAGCCTGTGGAGATAGACGACTTGAGGGATGAGCAACCCCTGCAATTGGAAGGAGAAGAGAATGAGAAAGAAGTAGAAGGAAATGAGGAAGGAGAAGCAGAGGAAGAGACCGAGCAACCTGAGCAGGTGGAGGCGGAGGCAGAACACTGTGAAGAGAGTCCATTGCAAAATCCATTGCAAGAGGACGAATTGGCCAAAATTCTGGCCAATATGGGCAAATATGGCCAGCCTCCCAGCCCGCCAGGCCTCCAGACTGAGGAAGGACCGAAAGAGCATTCTGCTCAGGATAAAAGTGCACCCGAGGAATTGTGCGACGAGGAAGAAAATGAAGAGAATCATTCGGTTCATGATGAAAGCATGACAGGAGAAGGAAATGATGAAGACATAGAAGGGGAACAATCCACCCCCAGCCAGACTACACCAGAAGAATTGCATGAAGAAGAAGGGGTGGACAAGGAAGTTACCCAGGAAGTAACAGAGCCAGCTAGGGTTTCTACTCCTGAGCAGCCTGAACAAAACATTGAAGGAGCACCCCAAGAGGAAAACTAGGGAATGGGTCAAGGTGATAGTCCAGGCCTGAAGAAACAGATAGCTGTTCCTTCTAAGGAAGCAGAGGAAATCAAACGATTACAGAAAGAACAACAAAGGTTGCTAAATGTGATAGCCTGACTTCGACAACAAATCAGGGTTTTGAGAATGGGAAAGAGAGAAAAAAGAACTTCAAGGGAAAGACATGCGGCTACTTTGGTGAAACCCCCCAAGAAGAAGATTTGAAAGACCCCTGTTCAGCCTGCTGTTCAAGCCACTGTTGAAGAACAGTCTGCTATTCAAATTGCTGTCGAAACACAGTCTGTTGTTCAAATTGTTGTCGACGAACGGTCTGCTGTTCAAACCGTCGAAGAAAAATCTGTTGTTCAAACTCTTGTTAAAGAGTAGACTGCCGTTCAAGAGAAAAAGGAACAACATTCCACTGTTGCTCATATTGAAGTACAAATGGACGATATATTGCCCTATGACAAGGAAGTTCAAACAGAGGCACAACCCTCTAAAAGGATGTAGACTATGAATACAAGGCAATGCAATAGGAAGATTCAAGTAAATCTTCCACTGGCCACTACTATGTGGGATAGTGATCCAAGGACGGTAACCCTACGAGAGGGTTTGATGCAAGCACAACAAGTAATTGAAAAACTCACCGAACAAACAGTTTCTCAAGAAAAGTATGAAGAATTGCAACAATAGCTAAGGAATGTCAATTTATCCGAGAGCCAAGCCTTTGAAGGACGTCGAAAAGAACAAGAAAAAGTCACAAAGGTAACTCATAGATTAGATGTAGTTATCAAACAGATGGATACCTTATGCTCTTTGTACACTGACGTCCTAGCATGTAGAGCCCCTGCCAAGAATTATGCCTTGTTTTTAATGGAACAATACTTGCAATTGAAAATTAAGGCCGTCAAAGCAGGAGCCCCTATCCAAATTGATACCATTGATGATTTTGTAAATTGTTGTAAGCATTATGGAGTGAAGGTTCAAAGATTACTATGTGAATTCTATCTGCATAACCTTGTGCTAGACCAAGACATAGAGCAGAACCCTGGCCCTTTCGTTGGGGATATCCAACTGCAGGCATTTATTTCGTTTGGAGTTAATCAAATTAAATGGCTCAAAGCCTATAATGCCTTCCAAAGAAAAGAAAACGGATTAGACTTATGGGTAAGAGCTGAGCCTAGAGATCCATTATAGTTATGGAACAAACATAGGAGCCTTATGAGGACTCCGAGCATGATTGACACGTTAAAACCCATTCATACAGCAATCAATCGGCAAGGGATAGAATACTTCTTTACCATTAAGGACCTTTTTGTTGTAGTTTCTAAATTTCGATATCAAACCTCTAATCCGAACATCCAACTCAGGGAACCATTTAATTACGAGAAATTTAAGTTAGCCACTGATTTTCTGAACCTCTATGGTGAAATTATCTTGAGGGCAGGGCCATCTTGGTTAGGATATAGGTTTCGAAGTCCAATTATTTGGCACCCTGCACCTGGATACCAAGCCCTGTATGAGATGCCTGAGGGTCAGACAGGCCATATTTTTGAACACCTAGTTAGGCATCATGGTTGTAGGCCACCACATGAGATCCCATCTCCAGCCTACTCTCTCACTACCTTACATGTCAACTACAATGTTTTCATGAGGGCATGAAAAGCAGGGGGTGTGTGGAGTATTGAAGAAGGTATGTTTTCATTGACTGTTATGCCATCTTTTCTCTAGAACTCGTAACATCTTTGCATCATGAACTAGGTAGATAATGGAGAATCATGACAAAATCTATAAAGATTTATATGCAACATAAAAACGATAATAATTACTATTTCTTATGTAGGAAAAAGGAAAAACTAAAGATTGCCGCTCCAAGGAAAAAGACAAGGCCAAGCTAACCGCTGTCCCTTTGGCGGGGAACCATATGCAAATGAGACAATCCAAATTAAAACGTCTCAGCCAAGGAAAGGAAAAGGAGATATCGACTCGGTGTAAGAAGACGACTGGATAACTGAAGCATTAATAGCCTGGCGAATCCCTCAGGATCCTTTGATCCTGAGGGATTGCTACTTTAACTATTTTTGCATCCTTGGTATCTCCGCCTTAGCTGTTATAAGTAGGGGCAACATTGCTAGCCTAGGGAGAGACTGTTAATTTGTCATGTACCTTTGCTCTGTACTTAAACTTTGATTATCGACTCTTGTCAAGAAGAGATCTACTATAACTCTGTTTCAATGCTTTAATATAAATCTGGTTGTTGTTCCATCTGTGATTCTGGAATAACTTCAAGCGGTGTATCCTTGGAGGCTAAGGGCCCGACCTTGGTGGAACACTTGCTCCTGTATCATTATCTTTGGTTCGTGTGTGGTTTGTATTATCAGCTTTAATCGGTAATTTGGTGTGCTTTGTTATCTTATATCGTAGCTCTGTTATATTTTATATATCGTTCTCCACAACAAGGAAGTCGTATCGTGCATTCTGATCTTATAACACATTGTTGTTCTTTTAAAGTCATTAATGTAATATCACTGTTCTTTACAGAATGTTATTGCTGTTCAATTGCAAAGTAACCGAGTTGTAATCTTCTTAAGTTGGTATCGCTGTATTCGTCTATGGTTTATACTTCATACGATTGTTGTTCAATTGGCATTGCTGTTCCATTATGAATTGTGATCGTTGCCCTTTCTAACCGGGATCAATACTCGTGGTATTAGACTTAGATTACTGTTTTCCCTAATATTCCTATGTGCTATGTGTATTGTCTATTCCGGCACCGTGTATCTACGATTGGTACTACACGTTGTTCTATATTTCATTGGTAATTGGTTGCCATTCCATTTCTATCTGCTGTCTGATTTATCCTTTGAGTAAAGATTGATATTTGATTCCTGCAGGATAGGGTTGTTATACTCATTTCTGTAGAATAAGGTGTTGTTGTTCCTCAGACTTAGTTGTTGTTACATCTTCTAGTTGTTGTTCCATTTCTAGTTATTTGTGTTACTGATTGCTTTGGTGTGCAAAATGATATGAAACTATAGTGGGCATTGGCATTTGCTGTCTAGTCCCCAGATTGATGATTTGTTCCTTGATTACCTTTAGTTACATCAGTTTCCAAAGGGATGAGTTATTGTTACTAGACCCTTGACTAATAAATTGCTTAGTTTTCTGAATGAAAGATTTAGGCTTCAAGGTATTTTGCTGTAAGTAGATTTTCTTTCAGCATCTGTTTACTCTTGTATTTTCTTGAGCACTATACTACTAGCATTACTCTGACAAATGACCACCTCAGACTGAGTACACTCTTTGAGATAACAAATCGTTCCTGGATTGACAAGTTAATGTGAGACAATTAGAGGTGAAAAAGACCCTTTTTACGGCTTGACAGTCCTCTTCTCCATAAACACCTGCCCAAGCTGCAACACATATGAACTAGCTTGTAACACCTCTACAACACATTGTATCACCTCAGCAACATCCCCATAAGGCCAACAACTCAACCTCCAATTCCTGCACTAGGTCATGAACACCACTAACACATGAGGAACCATCAAGCCACCATACCACATTACTACCATCATCTTTACATGAAGGTTGACATCAATTCCAACTCAACTAGATACAACCATGCTATAGGGAAGGCATCCAAACATCAACTAGGAAACATAGGGTTGACATCAATGCCAACATGAGCTAGATGCCATCATGAACTAATGCCAATATTGGCTAGCTAGAACCATGCACACCATAAGGCCAACAATATCCCCTTTTAGCATTGATGACAACCACATACAAACTCCCGACCAACATCCTCCATCACTCCCCCTTTGACATCAATGGAAAATGGTCAACTCCATCTGATAAGGAAACACGAATACAAGTACAAACACTGAAGAATATGATCTCTACATGGATGAAAAATAATGCATATCAAACAATATCCACCCCTCTCATATCAGTAGCAACAAGAAACATAATATACCAATCATCATTTAGAGAAACATGTCGTACCAATCAATCTCTAGCAACAACAACAATATGCATAAGAAACTATAAGCAACAATGAACAACATTGTGCAACAATATCCAATAATATGCACATGAGCATCAACACAACATTATCCATATAGCAGCAACATCAATGGCCATCATCAACCTCTATACTCATATAATGAGTTCAAGAACCCCAACAATCAAAGTATAGCATGGGGCACATCATGAACACCTCCAAGTGGATCATAATTCCAAAAATGGATGGCTAAAGTGAATATGAACAAATAATTCTCCCCTTGAACACATACCATCTCCAAAATGAACTCCAACCTGCAATGAATTGATTCTGCTACAAACAATACTTCCTTGCCACAAATAGAAGCACCACATGGACCAAGACTCCACATGACCATGAATGAATGACATATAACAATGCAAATACATGGTTTTAGTCTTGACATAAGACCTCATAAATGACTCATATATGAACATAACATGACCGCATGACTTATGATGAAATGAACCAAACATATATGCAATAAAGTACATGGCTTCATGAGCATTTTACATGGATGTACCAATAAATACATAGGTATTGTAATAATATCCTATGGACCAGTGACTCAAATACATGATATATCATAGTTGTTATGTCAACATTATCCCATAGATATGGTTTAAAAATGACTCCATATACTCCTTGATAACATGCCTATCACCATGATGACTCAACTCACTAATGAATGGACCCAATACCAATGTGGAATGTTGAAACAATGGTAAATACATGTCTGTAATAAACTGCATATAACAACCTATACATGGATGGTCCATGTCTAACATAATCTCTATACATGGTTGAAGAAATGATCGCATTCTATGCATGGCTACACATCTTTTCAACCAATTATTAGTGGAAACCAAAAACATATATGTGGCTGAAAAATGTACCATTTTCACTCATAAAGAATATGTAAATTAGCTAAAAACAACTAAGTGAAAAACTATGAGGAAATTTTCAAATAACTCATGTAAATCTCATGCCATGCATATCTCCCCATGAGCTCAATATACCTCCAAAATGAAGGCTAATATTGCATAGCTGAATGTGCATGAGGCTCAAATAAACTCATTAAGTTCTACTACAATAACTTGTACTCATAAAACTATGACACTTCTACCATACACTCCCTCTGATGCTATGTACCTCTTATGAACTCTGCAATCCTCTATAAATATGCAAGAAATAATCATGGACTACAGGAGGGGATGCTCTTCACTACTTGAAGAGTTGTTGCTCCTTCTTTCTCCACATGGTCTTTGGCTACTTCTTTTCTTCCTTTACTAATTTTTTGTTAGGTTCTCTTTGTTTTTTATGCTTTTGCCTTAACTAACGAGGCAACAAGCAGTCTCTTGCCATATTTCCAAATTTATGACATGTGTAGCACTCCACATGGCCAAGATATGAAGAAAGAGGATCAAATCTCTTGCTGCTCATGCCAGATCTATACCTTGCATGCAATGTGCTTCTCCTCCATTAGTTAGATCTGCAATCAGATGCCTTATGGCCAAACATGTTACATGAATAACAATAACCATAAAAACCATGATTATACCTGATGGCCAATCTCCTTGGTTGCTGATACTACAACAAACTCCACTGATTAGATCTATATGTTTTGCTTCTACAGTTAACTGTAACATGCCCAAATTTGTGACAACTGTAACATTCTACCTTATGCACAAAAGGAACAAAAGGACTTTGATTCCTTTGAAATTTTACAGGTCTGCCACGATCCTCTCTAGGAGAAAAATATTTTATTAAATTAGGAGCTCCTTGAGGTTTTATTCTTTTCTACTGTTGGTTTTGCCTCTTGTTTCCTTGGTTGATCTGCTGCTAGTTTCTTTCTTTACTACTCTTGCTGCTGACATGTTTGCTATAGGTTCTTTTGGTTCTACTTTGGTGTTTTTACCTGCATGTAAACTAGACTCACCCTTTTGAAATCCAAGACCATATTTATCCAATGGTGATATATAGATCTCAAGAAAACTGTCCAAGGCCAGAATGATTTTATCCATCTTTTGCTACTTTCTCAAGGACACCACTTCAACTTCTAATCTCTCACATTGATTTTCCTTGGTATTTCTTCCTAATACCTTCCTCAAATTTTTCTGATTCTGCCAATTTAATCTTTAAGCTGACAATATCCTCCTTGATCTTTGCCTCCTTATCATCACAAATCTGCAATAGTTTTTCTTGATCCTTGCATGCAGTTGTTAGTCTAGAAATCTCAGCTCTAAGAACCTTAATATCATTCTCATCTTCACTAGAAAATTCAACATGATCAAAATATGAATCACCAAAATTGTAACTCAAAAGAAAATCATTAATATTTATACCTTTGAATTCAAGGTTTTTCGGCTTCTTCTCATCATTAGTTGAATCATATGAACTTGAAGAATGAGACTCTTGTGACAGAGATTCTTGAGTTTGTAGGCCCTTCTTCTTATTCTTCTTCTTCTTGCTCTTTTTCTCATTTCCCTTATTATTGCATGTACCATTTCCATGTATGGACTCTAGCTTTTCCCACATTTCTTTGGCATATTTAAAACCTACTAGCTTCTTCAAAACATCATCATGAAGATTCTTGTAGATTATGAATCTAGCTTGCGCATCCTGCTGCAAAAATTTAGGTGCAATTGAATCCTTGCCACATCCTTCACCTACCAGTATCAAAATGTTAGATTCACTAGACAAAAACTGAGATTTAACATTTTTGTACCATACCTTGAAATCTGTAGCAGTGAGGACAACCATTCCTTCATAAGTCATTCCAAAAATAAAATTTCAAAATTTTCTCCAACAAACCCCAGATCTACTCTCCAATGATTAAGCTACAAACAAGAGCCCCTCTCTGATATCAATTACTGGAAACCTTTGAGGACTACTGAGAAGGAGGGGGTGACTCAATCGTGTGTCTTATGAACAATTTTTACCAATTTAAACTTCTTACTGAATCACATATATTAGCTAGCAACACATTAGATTATCTCATGCATATAAACCATATAAGAAACTAAAACAAGATAACCATGAGAGCAACAATAATCAAGACATAAAAAACACATCCACACAAGAGACACAAAATATCTGGTGGAAAACCCTTTACTAGGAAAAAATCCACCCCTACTGCTATTGCACTGTTGTGTATCTTCTATCAAGAAAATCATGTCTTTTACATAGATGAATGACTCGCATCAGTTAGGAGACTCAACATCATCTACTATTGGCCAACACCCATCATCCTAGAAACTCAATTCTACTAATTAGCTTGGAATACAAATCTACTGATCACACTCAAACATAGTATCAAACCCTCACTCCAAATTGTAATTTCTACATAATACAATTAACAACATACAACACAATGGATATGTGCCAAATGCACTAGCAACACCTGCAAAAGAAAAGTGAGAATCTAAAATATGGAGATATGTCAAGTTCTCCATCTCTACCAACACCTCTGCTACAATTCTTTGCTTCTTTATTATGCAATATGAAGTTTTGAATCAAAACACTACTTCAGTAAATAGATCTCCTCATTTTGATGCTATTAGAACACATACATTGAAGAAATCCTTCTCACAAATAGTTTTGAAGCACACTGACACGATGAAGCCTTCTCTAACTCACACTATCACTCCAACAACCTCCACTCAGCTCCAAAGTGAATAATATAAAACATGTTGGGAGAAATTCACCTGGCTTGGGAAAAAAGGTGCACAAAGTTGACAAAATGAAGCCACTATCACTATTACTTGTGCTCTAAAGGTGTTCATATCATTGGAGGAATTTTCAAACCATTCCAAACCTTTACAAATTAATCTAGAAGCCTCTGGTAATTTCTAAGTCGAATTAGATCCGATGCGTGAGAAATTCAGATAAATTTTTGTGGAATTTCAATTGCACAAATGAAACTAGCTAACCTCAGTTGCAACCTCATGGAAAAGCCTATCTCCATGTGGTTGGGGAAAAACATAAATAAAAACATAGAATCTCAACCCAAAACCTAACTGATCGGTCATCTTCTCCAGCTCTTGTTGAAGACTCCGAGCCTTTTTCAAGTCCTTTAACACATCTCCAAATAGCCTAAGTATGTCTCCCAAGTGACACTGCCGTGTTGACCTAGAAGCCAACAAATAAGGGTTGACATGAGTGCCAACAAGCCCTCTTCTCCACAAGCACCTGCCCAACCTACAACACATCTGAGCTGGCTTGTAACAACTCTACAACACACTATAGCACCTTAACAACATCCTCATAAGGCCAACAAATCAACCTCAAATTCCTGCACTAGGTCATGAAGACCACTAACAGATGAAGAACCATCAAGACATCATCCCACATTGCTACCATCATCTATCCATCAAGGTTGACATCGTAAGGTTGACATCAATTCTGACACAACCAACTCAATGCCAACTCAACAATATGCAACCATGCTACAAGGAAGGCATCGAAATATCAACTAAGCAGCATAGGGTTGACATCAATTCCAGCATGAGCTAGCTGCCATCATGAACCAATGCCAAAATTAGCTAGCTAGAACCATGCGCACCGTAATGCCAACAATCCTTTTGAACAATTAGAAAGGTAATTGAAAGGTCCTAAGATACCCCACCTATGAAAAATATATATAATCCATTGTGTAGGTTTTCCAACATTGGAAGAATTATATTTTGGGGAAGGAGACAATAATCCACATTGATCACAAGACTTTGCAATTGATGTAAACATAAGGAAAATTATAGAATTATGATAATAAAAAATGTTCCATGTACTTGCAATAAATCTACTTTAACATATAGTACAAGAAAGACAATTCCATTCGTGTTGTAGATTGCCTCAAGCAACTATTTATTATGATGCTAACCAAAATTCTTAACCTTGATGGGAACTAGAGCTCTACGTCGCAATAATTGTACAATACTAACTTTGAATTCATTTGTGGATACTAGTCGTTGATCATATGAAAACAAGTTATGAACTTCCACTTCCAAGATATGCTCTTATGTTTCCTTGGCTATATTCATGTTCCTTTAAGTGAGTGTGCCATGATGATTTGAGAGGCTCATTTTAGTCCAGTGGTAGGGAACTTTAGTGTGGAGAAGACAATAACAATACCTCAAAAATATTTTTGGTAACCCAAACCTTGGCATAATGTTAGCCAGTATATCATATCGAGCACTTCTTGTGCCATTGCTAAACTAGCCATCAAGAAGTGGGGGTTATACTCCTTTACCTACCTCACCTTGGGAGTTAGTCTCCATGAGTTACATATTATATTTTCTCTCTACCAAGCTTGGTAATGATTGTGTGCTTGTAGTTGTTAATTGGTGTTGGGAACAGGTCCCCTAGGGTCATTTTTGGGGTTAAAAGCCCAAGTTTTTGTATAAGAAGTGTAAAGTCTCCGCATTTTGTGGCCGCGAAGCGCGAAAATGTAAAGATTCATCAAGTGTTTCTACATTTAGTTTAGGTAACTTGTGTTGGCTTTAAGAGATCTACCCATGGTCTGTGGACCATGGGACTGTATAAAAAGGGAAGTCTTAGAAGAGTCTAAGGCAGTTCAGTTGAGTCTTGATATGTTTGGAGTCATTGATGTAATGGGTCTGTGAGAGCTAAGAGTGAAAAGTCTTAGCATAGGAAGAGGCTCTGTAATTGTGTGCGTAGAGGCCTAGGGTAGAAGTTTACAACTAAGTGCATAGACCCCTAAAGCTATCTACGCGGGGTGGTTAGAGTCTGTAAAGAAGATCTGAAGCATAAATAAAGAGAATTGTTCTGGCATTATCTTTGTGTGATCTATTTTACTTTTGTTATAAATGCATATTATTATGAATACTGGGTTTATGTTTTCATGTTGTATTGATGCGTGAGCCCATATGTTTTGCTTTGTTATATGAACACAAGTGAGAATATCTATTTATGCGAAGATCATCTTAATGCATGTTGAAGTTATTCAATACTTGAGCTAATCTGGGTAAAAATAGAAGTAAGGATAAGTACAGAGGCACGTAAGTGTTTGATCCGCCTATCTAGGGTACGTGAATGACGATCGTAGACCTTCACAGAGGCTTGAAGGACAAATAAGAGAAGTACTGTGCGAAGGAAGGTTTAGGGTATTAAACAAAATCACTACCATCTTTGGGTGCAGAAACTTGGTTCCTGCAACCCCCCATACTACTTTAGGTGAGACTCCAGTTCGCGCTCCACGGATTGATGCCAAAAGGGCTAGTAGTGTAGGGATTTTCTTGGCTAATTAATGTTGAACCTGGGTCAGGGCCCATCAAGCCAATAAATGCTTCCATTGCCGAGACCAGGATCTGCATAAAGAGATGTGTGATGTTGCATCACTGGAATCCAACTAAGAAGGAGATCGAAGACTGGTTGGATAGAAAGATCCACAAATTCGTGGCGCAAGAGAATAAGAGTCCATGATTAACGAAAGAACAGTGGTTGGACAGATATCTATACATAGAGATACACGAAATCTTCTTCTGTTCCTTCCCGGTCAAATTATATGAGTGGATCATGAAATTGGCAGACGACTAAGCAAGGTGGAGGCTTGATGGTCCCATAGTCTGGACCCTGGAGTTAGTGTGGATATTAGACACCTTTGAAGATAAGATCGCATGCACTGTCGATCATTGGCTTGATCGTATCATAGGAGGATTTGTGACAGAGTTCGCAGTCGATACTTCGGTCAGTTATAGCGAAGTAGAGCGCTGCTTCTTCAAAGGACCGTGAGGTAAGTATTTAAGGTCTTTAAATACTTTGATTAAGATTTTCTTGTGTGAAAAGTGGGTTATGCAGCCACCTTGATGTTTGGAGCTACACGAAGTGGAAAAATATTTAGGGATAGAGGGAAAATAGTCCCTGAATATAGCTCGCTGATTGGACCTCCTCTGAGTGACGACGAGGAAGCAACAAAGGCTTCTTTGCAGAGTGTTGTTCAAATGATAAGACAAGGGTTCCCACGAATAACCAATGCACCCACACCACCTCCACCTTCACCTCCACCGCATACGCCTTCACCCCCACCACCATCTAACATGGTGAATTCAGTAAAATTGCCTATGTTCAAGGGGTCGGGAACTGAGGACCTAGACCAATTTTGGTTCATCACGGAGGCTATATGGGAAGCTCAGGGTATTACAGATGATCAAATGAAGAAAGTGACATTGGTTACTGCTTTGTAGGATTGTACACTAACATGGTACATTAAGTACTGCATTGATAATTCGATGGTTGCATTAGTAGATATTTAGACTGCGCTGAATAAGGAATTCAACAGGCCCAAATCTAAAGCTCAATCAATTGTGGGATTCAAGGAGATCATGATGAAGCCTAGCAAGACACCTTGGGATTTGGATCAGAGGTTGAAGTGCACAATCCATGAAGCCAACATGAATCTTATGGATGGGCAGCACCGCGAATGGTTTGTGGCTTCGCTCCTGCCTCATCTAAGGGTTGCTTTGTCACAGCAAAAGATTGGAACCCAGGAAGAAGCCCTGGAGATTGCAATGAGATTGCATGAGACACCGATGCAAGATGCTAATTTAGGGGTTCAACATATTCACACACAATTGCAAAACTTGTACCTATAATTTTAGAGTCTGAAGAAAGATAGAACAACTCAGCCAGAGGTGCGCGAAGAAGTTTGGTGCCTGAAGTGCAAAAGTTAGGGGCATGACAAAGATCACTATCCAGTATTTGCGAATTATGTTGTAGCAGGGGCACCAATGCCTTTGAGGCTAGAAGCTCCAGTAGGGCCAAGTACAGGTACCGCGCTATGGTGTGCTCTCTGTCAAGTAGCTGGAAAACATGCGACAAACAATTGCCATTTGCTGCAGAAATTTGTATAGACACCGCAACAACTCTTCTACAACTTTTGTTAATTGGTAGATCATGATGAGAGTAATTGCTATAGTTATGAGCTAATGATGGATAGAATGCATGCATATAGGGTGCAATCAGAAACCCAGCCTATGGACTAAGGTGCTTGGGGAGTGCGAAGTGAATATTAGGGGCGCAGACGAGGCCGAGGTGGAGGAGGACCTGGGAGAGGTTGGGCACAGGTCATTTGTTACAACTGTGGAGGACCAGGACACTACGGGCGAGACTTCACGAACCTGACATGTATGTCATGCCGATATTGCACTTAGTTTGTCCATGTGATGGAGGATTTCCCTATACTATTAGCTAAGATATGAAAAAAGGGGGCATAGCATCAATAGCCAACTCAGAACCTGCAGATGATGAGGTCTGAGCCTCACGAGGAGGATCCTAAGGTAAATATTGTGCTGCGGAGCAGGATGATGACTGGCGAAGATAAGGGGAAGCAGCCTGAAGAAGGTGAATGGGTCTGCAAAGCACCAGAAAAGGATATTGGGTTTGATCTAGAGCGGACAAAGGAAATGTTTATGGAAGTAAAGAAAAGCTTCGCCGAGGCCTCTACCTCAGGAAGTCAGGATAAGCTAACTGAAGAGATGGATCCTTCCATGCTTACTACTTTCTTGGAGACCTGTATGAAGCTACTGCGTAATAGTAAGGCTGTGAAAGAACTGTAGGAGCTGATAAATAAGTGCGCTGGAAAATAAAATTCTCCTGACAGACCGCATGTAGTCAGGAATATTGGTAAGCATAAGGCAAGAATGAGGCATGAGATGAGGCTCACTGCGCAGATAGGAGAATATGAGATGGATCAAGTTATTCTAGATCTGGGGTTAGACGTGAATGTTTTGCCTAAATAGACATGGGAGAGGATGGGGAGACCTGCGTTGCAGTGGTCTTCGATTCAGTTAAGAATGGAAAATCAATAGAAAATCATCCCCATGGGAAGGTTGCAGGGAGTGACAGTTGATATTGAGGGCGCGAGCACATTGGCTGATTTTGAAGTGATAGAGATTGTGGATGACATCAATCCCTACCTTATGCTCCTTAGGATCGATTGGGCTACTGACATGAATGGGGTAATCAATTTGAAGAAGCAAAAAATGATATTTGAGAAGAAATCTCTTCACATTGTAGTGCCCCCCTGTTACAGGGAAAAGTGTCTATGCAGAACTACTAATCCCACTAAGGCTGGTAGCTACCTTAGAAACAAACAAAGTAAAGCTACTTTTGTTTTCCTTTATGAAAGATAGATAAGAAAAGAATGAAGGAGACCAACCTTTGTCTTGCGCTTGGTTCCTTGCTCGATTCCTCTCTCTTCTGATAGTCCTTTGCTACTCGATTTCTTGTATACCCAACTTCACAGAGTACCTGTAGAATCAAAGTAGCATAACACGATACGAGAACATGGATCTATTATCATAAACAATCTAGGATCAGATGTAAATTGACCATACAAATGCATAAAACATAAATCACACAAGAGTATGGAGGAAAACTTGAATAGCTTTATTGATAATCAAGAAAGAGCCAAGAGAGTTACAACCAGTGTTCTAACCCAGCATCATCCTCTCAGCAAGTAAGCCCTTCTTCACCGCATGAAAAGCTTAGATCACCCAACACTATGATGTTGCCTCAAGAAACTAACAACAATTCCTTACAAGATGCAAAGTTCCAACCCCTGGATCTCTGGGATGAGGGATCCATATATAGATGTCTGTAAGGGAGATGAGTCAGCTTGTGATTTGATTAGTGTCTTCCCTCTGATAGTTCTTGCTTCCACTTGGATATTGATGATCTCTTACTCATCCTTGGTCGAATTCAGAGAGGCAAGTGTCACATGAGAAGTTTCTGGAAGATTCCATGCTTCTCCACCTCACGGTTTGACACTGCCATTTGTCCTTTCTCACCCATCGCACCCCATAGAAGGGCTTTTTGAAATGCAATGCACCCACTGTGTGTATTTAGGTGAGATGCAATGCACTTTGCCTATGGAGCAGGTGAAATGATCCAGTTTTGACCAGTTCTAAGTAGTTTTTCATGGAGAACTTCTAGGAGAAGCTGTAATTAGTTGACCTTGTTCCTTTAGGGGTTGGAACAACACTTTTAAGGAATTAGGAGCCCTTGGTTTATCGAAATTTTATGCTTGAGGTTGCAGTGCCCAAAAATGTCTATAACAGTTGCCCCCTAAAGCATGAGGTCGTTAATCTTTTTTGATGTCAGGTGAAATGCTTTATCATGAGGATCCAAAGTTCTTTCAAGCTGGAAGGAGACCTGTAATAAGATACAATACAATACATTATCTCCATAATATTTTCATGATCTAGTTGAGGCGGGCATTCCCATGCTCAGCTTTATAAATTCATTTTCATGTACATAGGACAGACAATCGTCTGAGTGTAGACTGATGATTATGGAGGAGCCATCATCCCATAGATTGGATGATTATCTGTGCAGCAATGATGTACATTTGATGTCTTTATTTTCCTGAATATATATCGCAGCCCGGATGGATGAAACTAGATCCGGGGTCTTCAATCTCGTTTGATCTTCACTCAAAGTACAAGTCGATCCATGTGAGATATGTTCTGGAGTCGAACATGGAAAGACATCGCCTGATTACTAGCCAATGATGTAAGCTATTAACAGGCACGAGAGGAATCACGATAATGATAATGATCCTCAAGGTACTACAGTACAATTCACATGGTGTGAATAAGGAACTTGGCGTCGAACACCACACAAAATCTTTCGGTCGAAGGCCATTGGTGTAAACCTGTCGCCGGAAGTGAGAAACTTGCCATTGAGGCATGCAAGCTTCAAAGTACTGAAATGGGTGTTCCTAGATCGACTTCTTGGATAATGAGCTGATGTTGACAAGAAGTGATTCGTCATAGGAGGGCCTTAATGAATCCCACATCAATGTCACGGAACAGAGCAAATGATTTTAATGGAGGTGAAAACGATCTAGTGATATAAGGTTCAGGGTGGCGGTCATGAAAGAATGGAGCGTAAATGTATTGCAGTGTGTGAGACACAGGTGAATTCTCTGTGTGACTTCTCTTGAACATATCAGCGACACTGACATGATGGATTGGTAGCATTAACCCCAAATGTGGATGGTGTGATGTGACCATGGTGATATGACCGGTGAATGAAACAACCCAACCCGACTTGGATGTGGAGTGAAAGTGTCATGTTCAAGAGCGACTTGCTACCAACAAAGTTTTTTCAAGTTTTCTTCCCAATTTTTCCCAGTCATTGCTGACCAGTACCTCTTTATTTTTTTCAAGCTTGAGGAGGATAACATATGCTTGTTCTATAATTTTCCCTTCAGGCAAACCCATTGCTATGTTTTAACGAGCCTAGCGATAGTGAAACTCGTTCTTGTCTGCTATGGACAAGTTTGTCGCTATTAGGTTTTAACGAGTTTAACGACAAAGATAACTCGTTCCTTTTCAATTTTAGAGAGTCTGAAAAGGGACGTAAAGGAAACTCCAAAAATCCTTTTTCGTCATCTAATCCCTTAAGTCCGAAAAAGTATAAAACAATACAGAAGGGATGAATTTTCGATACTTTTAACGAGCCGAACAAAACAAGCACTCGATCTTTTTGTGTAATAATCCCTCAGGTCCAAAAAGATTAAAATCTAAAGGAGGGATAGCACTTCCGGTCCCTTTAACGAGCTGGAGAGGCCAATGGCTCGGAAATCTTTTCATATTTTACGAGTCAGTTGAAAAGAGCTTAAAGGAGACTCGTCTTTGAGGAACGAGTGATAAATTTGGGTAGCAGCTGATTCCAGGTAAGGTTTGGAATTTTCCAATCACGACAGTGTTACAAGGATGGCTAACAGGATCACTCTTCGCAGCTGTTCCTCAAAAGGGGTAAACAATCAAATGGAGGTGAATGATCGGCCAATACAGAGTGGAGGTGATGATGAGAACACGACCAAGGCTTTAAAGGCTGAAGTACTACATTCACGACGGTTATTTACCGGAAATTGGTTCATTTTTTATTGAGCTTAAACGCTGGGAGAAACATTTGCTCATTGCTTATTTTTATTTTTTAACGAGCATGAAGTCTGCATTAAAACTGCTCGATCAATCCAGTCATGTAATAAGAATGTCTCATATATAAAAACGACATTATTTCAAAGCTTTGCCCCATATCCTTTCTTTATGCAAGTTAGGAAACGACCAATCCTACGAGTTTAAAGGGTTAGAGGACCTACAAATTTAAAAAAATAAATGGTCGCTCTTCGCTTGTATGCCAAAAGGTTTGCATGCCCCCAGGTATAGAGACATAGAGTTTCAAGGTTACCCCGCAATTTTGCAGACAAAACATTTGTTTTGCCCAAAAGGCCTACCTCTTTTAGGTTACCAAAGATTGTTCTATTCGCACCGCAAACAAAACACTTCTTCGTCGATGTCTACCGAAATAGACAAAGGTGAATGGTGCAGACGCCTCCACTCACATAACTTTGACAAGGGAATCTTGTTCTAGTCCAACCCCCTTTTCCAATTTCGGATGGGAGTGTCAGACTAGTCATATATCTCTCGCGGAAACCTATGCTATACCTGAAGTTTTCCTGCCAAAGCAGACCAGGGTGCATGCCCCCTGGGTTTCAGTCATGTCCCCCGAATTACTCGCGCTCATCAGGTGGACGGACTGGGGATTGATGAGACATTCCTTGCATGAAAAGACCATTCAGGGATGGTATATGACTATTTGCTATGCGTGAACTGGGGAATGAAAGCTGGTCTACGAGTTTGACCACTCTTCCTTTGTGTGGAAAACACATTACTCTAAAGAGTGATGAGACAATGGCTCCCATGCAATAAATATAGTCTTGCCCAAGGAGTAGATTATAATCCAGGGGTCCTTGGACTACCATTACGTTCATGTGAATGGTTTTCCCTCTCAATGTTATGGGCACATTGGGAAGGATCCCTAACGGTCGACTGGTTCCTTTGTTAAAGCCTGTTAGATTTCTCATCTCAGGCAAAAGCGATGGCGAACCATGCGCTTTCCAAGCAGTCGAGGAAAGGATACTCACAGAAGCCCCTTCATCAATTATGGTACCGGCCATAACCATTCTATATATTTGAGCAATGATTCGGAATGGTATACTAGCCAGTAAATGGGGTCTGCCTAGTAGATTCCAGTCAAAGGAAACAACTAGGTTGCTTGGAGGTGGGACCGAATAGACGGCTGGGTACGACTTTGACGAACTTCCTTCCTATGGTAAAGGAATGGGTAAATTGCCCCCATGTTCAGCCCCAACTTTGATCAGCCCAGATTATACACAGGATTTTATTTTATTTTCATTTGCTTCTGAGCATACATTGGCAGCCGTATTGATGCAAAAGAGAGAGGGGGTTGAAAGGACCATCGCTTTTTTCAGCCGTATCATAAGGGACGGAGCACTGAATTATAATATTATTGAGAAGCAAGCATTGGCGCTGATCAAAGCCTTGAAAGATTTCCGGGTATACATATTGAATTCTCATATTTTAGCATATGTTCCCAATGCAGCTGTTAAGGATGTTTTAGTACAAACGGAACCGGAAGGAAGAAGGGGTAAGTGGATCGCTGCACTATTAGAGTATGATGTAGAAATTAAGCCTACCAAGTTGATTAAAGATCAAGGTCTTGCTAAGATGATGGCTGAAACAAATCTTCACGTCCTTGATATTAATTTGATTGCTGCCTTGTCCGATGAAGATGAAGAAAATTCAGTTCTATAGGTATCCGATATCTTTGTGTCTTCTCCTTGGTATGCTGATATAGTTTATGTGCTTCAAAATTTGTCTTCACCCCCTGGGATGCCTAGAAACAAAGCTAGAACATTGAAGCTAAAGGCTGCCAAATTTTGCATTATCAAATCAGCACTTTATTGGAAAGATCCCGGTGGCATATTACTGAACTGTTTGGTCGAAGAAGAAGCTAAGACAACGGTAGAAGATTTTCATAAAGGTGACTGTGGGGGTCACTTGTTTTGGAAGACCACGGCTAATAAGATCTTGAGAGCTGGTTTCTATTGGCCTTCTTTATTTTCTGATGTGTATAAAGCGGTAAAGAGCTGTCATGAATGTCAAATTTTTCAAGGAAAGCAAAAGTTACAGCCGTTGCCTCTCAAGCCCATTGAAATCAGCGCACCATTTCAGCAATGGGGCTTGGATTTTATTGGCGAAATCCATCCAGCATCTTCCGGGCAACATCGATGGATCTTGACCGCCACAGATTACTTCACGAAGTGGATTGAAGCCATTCCCACTCGGCAGGCCACAGATTCGGTAATTATCTCTTTTCTTGAAAGTAATATATTGTCACGTTTCGGCTGTCCACATAAGTTGATTACAGATAATGCTGCAGCATTCAAATCGAAGAAAATGGTTGATTTTTGCTATAAATATAACATCAGCTTGGGGCATTCAATCGCCTACCATCCGCAAGGTAATGGGCTGGCTGAATCTTCGAACAAATCTCTAGTGAACATCATAAAGAAATTGCTGGAAATAAATAAGAGGAGCTGGCACAGAAAGTTAGTAAATGCATTATGGGCTGATCGGGTCAGTCAAAAGAAGTCAATTGGTATGTCACCTTTTGAGCTGGTTTATGGAGTTGATGCAGTGTTTCCTCCTTCACTTAGTGTTCCAGTAGCCAAGTTGTTTCAAGAAGCTGGTGGCGAGGAGGATCCTATGCAACGACGGATCAGTCAAATGATTCATTTACAATAGACACGAGAGGAGGTTCATCAAAATTCCCTTAAGTTGCAGGAGCGCATAAAGAAAATCTATGACAAAAAGGCTAAATCAGAGGATTTTCAGATCGATGATGTTGTGTTGAGATGGGATGCCCGAAATGAAGACAAAGGGAAACATGGAAAATTTGACAACTTGTGGAAAGGTCCCTACAAAATTGCAGCATATCGTGGTCCAAATGCTTTTCTTCTCAAAGAAATGAACGGTGATGAATGTCTTGGTGGGTCGGTGAATGGCCGACTGCTCAAAAGGTATCATGCTTGAGCATTTTCTGCTCTAATCACTCTCATTGTAATTACCATTTTACTTTCATTCTGCAGCAAGTGTTAACTGATCTCCCATCTTCAGTTTGGGGCCCACGGTGAAGGCTATAATTCTGAACATGGTGATTAGTTGGTGTGAGTTTCTGAAGTTGTTTCAGTCAGTTTATTTTCTGCATAAAGTGAGTTAGTTAGTGTCAAAGTTAGTCTAGGATTTCAGTCAATTGTCCAAGTCAAATAAAGTTGTTCAAATTTGGTCACATGTGTAAAAGTTGACTCCATTGCCCAATGTTAATAAAGCACTGGTCTGCTCTCCCAGAGGTCTAAGGTTCTTGGTACCTCCAAGGAGCTACCATCCCCATTGGAGCCAATGTTAGAGTCGGTCTTGAGCCCTCCATCAGTGATCAAAACTCTTTGCATTTGCATATGTAGGTGTCTCATCAGTGTCAATTTTTGCATCCCATTAGGCATGCCATAACCCTGATGGAGGAGCTGGTATATTTTACCCCTCTTGGCATCGCTGGATCAGGTCATTTCAGTCATTAAGCTCTTTCAAAGCTTGTCTTGTCTTGTCTTGAGGTCAATTTCCTAGGTCTAGGGTTTTGGTCAAAAATGTCTACAAGGTCATGTGTCTGAAAGCCAATGAGTGTTCAGCAAGCCAGGGGGATGTTTGTAAAGATGTTTCTTCAAAGTTTTTATCTTGTACAGTTAATTCTCACCTTGGATTTAAAAACTCTGTTTTTAAAGCCAAGGTCATTTTTCAAATTTTTGTAAAAAGTGATGAAATTTCAAAAGTTTTCAGCGGACAATATGCAACCCTGGTCCCCTTGCCTAGATCCCTCAGATGATCTACCTGCAAAAAGAATCAAGTCAAAACACTAAATGAGTCAATTTCAGGACAAAGGAAACCAAAAAGTCAATTTTATAAAGTGTCAAAGAGAAACATTAGAAAGTGGGTTTGAGCATGAAATTTTTTCAAATGAAACTTATAAAAACCCAATCTCCCTCCTTTCACTCTCATTGTGCATCCAAGACACTTGCAAGAGAAGTTTGAGTGAGTGATAGAGTGAAACGAGCGAAAGCAGCGCAAGTTCGGGCGAGTGACAGGCGTGCGACCCGTCAGGCTAGGTGCGCGACTCGTCAGGTGCGCGCGACCTGTCAGAGGGTTTCCTGCAGTGCAAATTTTCAACGGGCGCGACCCGTCAGGCCCGCGCGACCCGTTGGGCGAGGTGCGCGACGCGTCAAGCCAACCTCCCTTCAAACCTATTTCAAATTTGCTCAAACGCCCTCCAAGCCATCAAATTGCTTGAGGTAGGTTCCCTAATCTTGGTTATGATTGCTGGTTATGGTTGATGGATATTATGAATGTGTTTTTAATGATCGAAATGTACAAGAGCAAGACCTCCATATGGCTGTATGTTACATTGTAAAAGTGTGCTAGGGTTTATTGTTGTTTCATGGTTTTTCCCCTTGTAATTATTTTCCTCATTCCCATTTCATTTTCTTTATATTTCCATGTCAATTTCCCTTTTAAATTTGTAAAGAAAATAAAACCTACCCCTTTTCCCTAAAAAAATAAAAATCAAGCCCTAAACCCTACCCCTCATAATACCTATGTAAACACATGAATTTGATGATGCATGTGCAGTGATGTTTGCAGTGTATTTCCCTAAATTCCCTGTTATATACATGTATTCCCATTTTCCTTGTAAAAATGCCCCTCCCCTAACATTTCCCTCATGTTCCTTGTCCCCTTGAAACATCATACAAATCAGCATTTTATAAAGCAGAAGCAGCAGTATATTTTGTCCACTTTGCTCTTTTAAACATGTCAGAAACCGAAACCTATGAGAAAAGTGATGACCAGTCATCAGCTTCAGAGATTGAGGTACAGAGGAGGCCTCATAAGGGCGGTAAGGGTGGACATCATAAGAGAGAGGAGCCCACCTCTTTAGCAGAGTTACAGGCTTGTCCTATGGCAGTCACATGTTTTCAGTATATGTCTTGCTATGAGTTTTGTGAGAGGATCTCACGGATTCAGCACCACAGAGAGTTGGCTCGCCTATTTGTCTTACACTTGCATGATGGACATGTCAACCTTGCAGGGGTAAACTTTACATTGACACCCGAGGTGATCTCACATGCCACAGGGATACCTAATGTCGGGGAGGTGTGGAGCAAGCGCAAGGTGCTGGATAATGTTCACTTTGAGCCTTTTGTCCGGCCACCATTCATGAGACATTTGGCAGGTGTGTTTCCATTCAGGTTTCTCAGGAGTGAGTATTCTCCCATGATGAGGCTCATCATGCACTATTTTACCTGTGAGGGCAGATTTTCACAGGTATATTCATATCATATTCGCCTCTTGATGCACTTCACCCGAGTGAGGATGATGAACATCCCTGTTTTCTTCTATCATAACATTCAGAGGATGGTGCCCATGTTACAGAGGAAGAGCCCGACACAGTAGTATAGGAGCCTGTACCATTATGGTTTGATTCAGCTTGTAGTATTGCATCAGTTGACTCAGCAGGGCATCTCATGGGAGGAGTTCATCTCTCGTGAGTTTTTCACAGCACCACCCTCGCCACATCCTGAGATTATTCATGAGGAGGGAGGACCATCTCAGCAGCATGACATCCCCGTCACTAGACATGTCAGCTCCTCACCATTGGTTACTTATCAGAGAGGCCAGAGGGCCTTATTTGCAGCAGCTCGGCGAGTACTTTCTCCACAGCATGTGGAAGGGGTCTCGCCTTCTTCATCGGCTCAACGAGTGTTATCTCCACATCAGGTGGAAGGGGCCTTGCTTTCTTCACCAGCACAGGTACCAGGGAGGGGCAAACAACCCATGATTGATGAGGGGCCATCAGGAGTTCCAGATATTGAGCTTGTTGATCTTGAGACCATTTCTCCGAGCCAAGAGGCAAAGGAGGTCATTCAGCATCTTAGAGCTGAAAATGATGCCTTGCAGAGGAGATTAGAGGGTGCACAATGGACCATCACATACCTGGAGCAGCGCAACAAACAGTTGGAAGAGGAGAAAGCACTTGATGAGCTGTGGAGGATTCGTAGTGACCGAATCTTGAACCGAAGAAGACCCGGTGACCCATTGCCCGCTGACCGAGAGTCTATGCTCATCCGGGTCAATGCACACTTGGAGAGGCTGTTGGCTAAGGCCACCCAAGAGAAGAGATTGCTGAGGAACATGAAGAACCATTACTGGGCAAGAATGCATGTGTGCAAGGCAAAGATGAAAATGTTTCAAAGGCGGTTGACCGAGGCACTAAAAGGGAGAAAAAGGCCTAATCCCCTTCGTATCTTGGCTGAGGCTTCACTCAAGGATCAAGGCACTAAATAGCCTAGCCATAGCACAAATCCCAAGAAATTTTGAGAATTTTGGGTGAATTTTGGCATTTTTTGGCAATTTGCAGGTTTTTCCCATTAACGGGTCTCACCCCCCGCGCGACCCTTCATCAGGGCAACTCCTTTTGACCAAAACTCAGCATTTCCAGATTTTTCATGCAAAGTTACATATGCTCATGGATGGACTTGAGATTTGGTGAAGTTTTGGGCCTCCAGAAAGTCAAAAAACTAGTAAAAATTGACTTTCTGCCACTTTTTTGAATTGCAGAAAGCAGTCTTGGGAGATTTGAGTTTTGACAGGGCAAATGAACTTCAAATTCAGAAATTCTAGTTGGGTTGGAAAGTAGACTCATAGACCTTTCCAACAAGCCCACTTTTGCTCAATTTTGCCACCTGCAAGTGCCCCAAACATGGCTCCAAATGCGCGCGACCCGTCAGGCAGGGGCACGCGACCTGTCAGGCAGTTTTGTCCAGAAATGCACTGTACAGCTCGGAAAAGCACAGTTTGAACCAGTTTGACTTTTTGGGATGAAATGTGATCCTCTTTGTTGTAATTTGATGTAACTTTTGTACTTTTTAGACACTTTTACTTTTATGTAACACTTCTAGAAGATTCATTCATGAAAAGGGTAAATATTAAATGAATGAATTGGTTTCCTAGCTTATAGAGACAAGTTGTTTTGACTGCCTAGTTTGTAGTGCTTAGTTTAGAAGTGGTTGAAACAGCTCCTAGGATAGTGAGCTCGACCCATGGAGGCAGGGAAAGAGGTTAGATCATCTATATTATGTACTTTTTTTCTCATTTTCATGGTTGGACTCTTGAGGGAGAAGCTATCACTGTATTATTCACTGTATCTCTGCAATTTTTGGCTAAGGAAGACCAGGGTTTTGCAGTCCTCTTTGGGATTCTTGTGGACTCATGTGTTGATGGTGTGTTTCTCAATGTTCTTGTAAGCTTGTTATGTGATTCATTTCCTTTCTTTTACTTCTGCACATTAAACAAATGAAGTGTTAAAGTATGAATTCATGCTTGCCATGCTCTGCTTTTAAGTTTGTTTAATTTCAATGTTTTCTTCTGTATAAAGAGAATTCAAAGTGATTGTTTGCTCTCTTTAGCTCCTCATCTTTCATTCCTGACCATTCACCTTAGTTAAAGGCATCAACGCTGTCTCCTACCTCGCCCCAAGGAACTCCCTGCAGAAACTGTGTCCAATCCCTGCACCCAAAATTGCCCTCTCCTCAATTTGCCACCAAAAAACCCTAAAAACCCTAAATCAAACTCTGATCAGTTTACTAGCCTAATATCAGTGTTACCCTATTGGTCATCTCATCTATTGAAAATTTTACGAGACAGACCTGAGAGAGCCTTCTCCTGCCCCGTAGGGCTAGCTACGAGGCTAAATGGTTTGATGTTGCCTTGAGGTTTACCTTTCTCAGCCTGAGGTGAAATTTCAAGTGCTAACATACTGGCGACCATTCTGGGGAGAACAAACTAATTGTTTGCTCATTGACGTGTTATTTCATAAGTCTTAGACGGAGCCTGAAGTTACGCTAGGTAGCCTTCGAAAACGCTCTTGTTTTACATCAGCGTTAGTAGATAAACGCTGCTTCAGTCAATCTCCATGAGCTTGTGAACGTAGCACTTCATTGACACTTTATCCCAGTATAATTGTTAACTTTGAGCCGTGGATGATAGGTTGAGAGTTTTCATAGGCTGAATGGTTTTTCTTTCCTAGTGTTTTTGAGAAAAACAAGCTGGCTACAGATCCTAGACCTATTTTCAGATCTCATTCATGCCCAGCTATTTTTGATTATCTTGAAAATTTAGATTTTGACGAAAGCTTTGAGTTGTCTCTGTTTAAAGCCAAATCTGAAAGTGCGCTCGATTCTCTAGTCCTTGACCCTGATTTTTCAGTTGCTATTGAATTTGAGAAACATAACAAATTGGTCGAAAATTTCATCTTAAGACATCTCCAACGCATATTCAAGCTACTACCCTTGCTGATTTTGTTGAGAATATCTCTGATCATATTGGATCCACTATCACGGCTCACGAAGAATCTTATCCTCCTTATGTTTCAGTTTCGCCTATAATCACCTATCCCGAATCCACAGTCGGTTCTCCTTCTACACCCCATACTCCTCCTACTTCTCCTACCCCTCCGACTCCCCCGACTCCACAACCTCCTCTTATTATAGTCCCTGCTATCACAACTCCTCCTCTTCATACTCATCCTACTCCCCCTCCTAGAACAATGGCTGCTCGGTTTGCCCCACTTGCTTTGCCTGCAAATCTTCATGATATGCCAGCTGATTATCAAAGCAAAATTCCCATGTTTGATGGTACTCCACAAAGTATTACTGCTCAGCAACATATCGACAAAATGACCACTTTCTTTGATCTATATGAGTTAGATGAAGAAGATGTTACCATGCGGTTGTTCGTGCAAACATTTGCAGGAGAAGTTAGAAAATGGTTCAGAGGGTTGACAACTAACAGCATTGCCACCTTGGAAGCACTTCAGAATCAATTCTTAGATCGATGGGAAATCAGAAAGGATCCACTTCAGATTAATGCCGAATACAACAACCTCAAGCGCAATCCGGGTGAGTCAGTTCAAGATTACATAATCAGATTCAATACAGTTTACAATGCTATTCCCGATGATTTGAGACCGTCAAGAAAATCAGCACTTCTTAAGTTCCCAGATGGTTTTGATCCGGAGATGGCCTACTCATTGAGAGACAGAGATCCACCTACCTTGGAGGATATGCAGAAGATTGCTGTCAGCGTTGAGGCAAACTTGAATGACAAAAGAGCAAGGATGAAGGCAGAAAAGCGAGTCACAATCAAAGAGGAAGCATCCACTTCAAATCAGCTACTTCGTGATGTTGAACAGATAAAGAGGGCACTTGAAAAGGTTATTATTGACAATCCAGAGCCTCAGATTCGTAATCCCAATTTCAGAGGTCAACAGCAGCAACAATATAGGATCAAGCAGCGTGAAACAAAGGCACAAGAGGCAGCAGTTCAACAGCAAATGAAACCTCCTTTTCAGCAGAATTTTGTTAGTCAAGAATCTGATGATGAAGGTGATAATGTTGGAGAGGAAAATCACTTCTTCACTCCTGATGATATGCCCACTTATATTACAGAAGAAGATGAATTGGTGAGTAATTCTGTCATTCCCCAAGATGAGCATTATATTTTGTCAAACGATGCAATACTTGAAGAAGAATCCGAAGAGTATCAAAGAGGGTATTTGCATGCGTTATCAGCCCAGCAAGGCCAGCAAAGGAAATTGAGAAACCGAGCTATTCCCATAAATCCCATTCAGAAAAGGAAAGATACATCAACAAAGAATGATTCAGCTTCCTCACACGCAAAAGGAAAAGATATAGTCGGTCCTTCAACAAGTCAATCATCACCAGCAGCTAAGACGGATCAGCCATCAAATGCGCCAAAAGATAAAGCTGAAAAAAGAGATAATCCGGCTAAAGAAGGTGAGAAGGTTTTAGTTTTCAGTTTGGAGAATGAGATTGCAAAGTTGAAAGTGCCCATTCCTTTGACAGAAATCATGAAGAATAGCACCTACCGAGTTCAGCTCTCCAAGATGTTGAATTTTGATCCAATGCTAGACACGGTGAATGTACAAGATGATCAGCCGGAGTTGATTTTTGGGCCAGCTTTAAATGGTGAGTCTCCTGAAAGTGATGTTCCTCCATTTTATATCAGTTTGCGATTGCATGAGTTTGTGTTGCACAATGCCATGTTTGACTCGGGAGCCTCGCATAATTTGATGCCAAAAACGATCATGGAGAAGCTGGGACTTGACATCACAAGGAAGTATCATGATTTGTATTCGTTTGATTCCAGTCGGGTAAGATGTATTGGTTTGATCAAAGACTTGGTGGTGAGTCTAGATCAAATTCCCGCGAAGAATGTTTTGATGGATGTGGTGGTGGCGGATATTCCTCCGCGGTTTGGCATGTTGCTGTCGAGATCATGGGGAGCCAAGCTCAAAGGTACACTTCAGCTTGATTTTTCTTATGCTACAATTCCAGTTTTCGGTCAAATGAGGAAGTTATATCGGGAACAAAAGATGAAATACATGATCACTAGTAAGGAAAAGCCCGTCAATCATCCTGTAAATTATGTACAAACAGATTTAGAATCTTTTGTTTTGTTTGCGGACAATTTCAATGAGGTAGATAGTTAGTTAGTTCAAGTAGAAGATATACCAGGCATTTTAGAAAATTTCAGAGAAGTTTTGACAAAGGAAAGTGAAGAAAGGTCTGCTGTCATAAGGCCAATTGCTGAAACAAATGGGCAACAAACAGATCATGCATCAACATCAGATTTTCAGCATTTAGAAGATGATGAGGATGGTCTTTGGACCATGGATTTTGATGGCGCAGTGGGCAGCGATGGTGCTGGTATAGGTGTATGGATTCGAAGCTCATTTTCAGTCCAAAATCAAGTTCCAAGCAAGGTACGGGTATGTTCTTATAAATTGGCATTTGATTGTTCAAATAATGAGGCGAAATATGAAGCTCTTATTGCTGGTCTGAAAATCCTTCGGAAGTTGAAGGCAAAGAAGATAGCGGTATATGGTGACTCCGAGTTGGTTATCAAGCAAGTGAAAGGTGAATTTCAGGCCAAACATCCTCGTATGCGAGCATATCGGAATGCTGTCCTAGATATCTTAAAGCGGTTTTCAGAACATACTTTCACATGTGTGCCCCGGATTCAAAATGGTGTTGCGGATGCATTGGCAAAGGCAGCAAGTAATCTGAAAATACCCATGAATTCCAGCAATAAGTTTGAGATATATGTGAAGCACCGTCCTACAGTTCCAGATAATCAAAGGTGTTGGCAAGTTTTCCAAGATGACGAAGAAATCAAAGATTTTCTACAAATTGAGGGTAAATTCGAAGACATTTCAATAGACATAGAAGCTGAAGGAGTTAATCATATGGATGTGTTGCAGCTCAAGGACAATTACATTCCTAAAGGATTAATTCCTTTGGAAGAATTGTTCGATCAAGATGATGTGGCCCGCAAGCCAACTTTGAGACCAACGGACGAAGGAGTTGAAGATGTGAATCTTGGGACAGCCGAAAATCCAAAGATGGTGAAGCTCTCGAAAGCATTGCCGCCAAAGGTAAAGAAAGAGTATATCAGATTATTGTCTTCTTTTTCTAATGTTTTTGCATGGGACTATTTAGATTTGAAAACTTATGACACAAGTATCATTCAGCATACCATTCCGATAAAGCCAAATCAAAAGCCTTTTCGACAAAAGTTGAGAAGAATTAATCCTAAATTGCTGCCATTGATTGAGAAGGAAGTCAACAGGTTGTATAAGTCTGGAATCATAGTGCCAATCCGGTTTTCTGATTGGATTTCCAACTTGGTGCCCGTGAGAAAGAAGACCGGTGAGATTCGATTGTGTATAGACTTCAGAAATCTGAACAAGGTGTCATTAAAGGACAATTATCCGCTGCCCAAAATGGACCATATATTACAGCGGGTAGTGGGGGCATCAAGGATGTCATTGCTTGATGGTTATTCTGGGTATAATCAGATTTTGGTACATGAAGATGACCGTGACAAGACAGCATTTACTACTCCATGGGGTACATTTCATTATGCCAAGATGCCGTTTGGATTGAAGAACGCGGGTGCCACATTTCAGCGGGCAATGGACATGGCCTTTGCAAATGAGAAGGATGTCTTTTTAGTTGTTTATCTTGATGATCTGACCGTGTTTTCTAAATCAGATGAAGAGCATTTGTTTCATTTGACTAAGGTGTTTCAAAAGTGCAGAAAGTATGGTATCTCATTGAATCCGAAGAAGAGTCTTTTTGCTATGAGCGAAGGCAAGCTGTTGGGCCATATCATTTCTAAAGAGGGCATTCGTATCGATCCTGCACGGGTGGAAGCAATTCAGCAATTAGAGCAGCCCCGTAGCAAGAAAGAAATTCAGTCCTTCAATGGTAAATTGAATTTTCTGCGTCGCTTCATCCCCAATCTTGCCGAACATCTTAGAGAGATAACCAACATGCTCAAGAAGGACAGCGAGCTCAAATGGACCGAAGAGGCGGTAAAGTCTTTTAATTTGATAAAGGTAATCTTATCTTCAGCCCCAACTTTGATCAGCCCAGATTATACACAGGATTTTATTTTATTTTCATTTGCTTCTGAGCATACATTGGCAGCCGTATTGATGCAAAAGAGAGAGGGGGTTGAAAGGCCCATCGCTTTTTTCAGCCGTATCATAAGGGACGGAGCACTGAATTATAATATTATTGAGAAGCAAGCATTGGCGCTGATCAAAGCCTTGAAAGATTTTCGGGTATACATATTGAATTCTCATATTTTAGCATATGTTCCCAATGCAGCTGTTAAGGATGTTTTAGTACAAATGGAACCGGAAGGAAGAAGGGGTAAGTGGATCGCTGCACTATTAGAGTATGATGTAGAAATTAAGCCTACCAAGTTGATTAAAGGTCAAGGTCTTGCTAAGTTGATGGCTGAAACAAATCTTCACGTCCTTGATATTAATTTGATTGCTGCCTTGTCCGATGAAGATGAAGAAAATTCAGTTCTACAGGTATCCGATATCTTTGTGTCTTCTCCTTGGAATGCTGATATAGTTTATGTGCTTCAAAATTTGTCTTCACCCCCTGGGATGCCTAGAAACAAAGCTAGAACATTGAAGCTAAAGGCTGCCAAATTTTGCATTATCAAATCAGCAATTTATTGGAAAGATCCCGGTGGCATATTGCTGAACTGTTTGGTCGAAGAAGAAGCTAAGACAACGGTAGAAGATTTTCATAAAGGTGACTGTGGGGGTCACTTGTTTTGGAAGACCACGGCTAATAAGATCTTGAGAGCTGGTTTCTATTGGCCTTCTTTATTTTCTGATGTGTATAAAGCGGTAAAGAGCTGTCATGAATGTCAAATTTTTCAAGGAAAGCAAAAGTTACAGCCGTTGCCTCTCAAGCCCATTGAAATCAGCGCACCATTTCAGCAATGGGGCTTGGATTTTATTGGCGAAATCCACCCAGCATATTCCGGGCAACATCGATGGATCTTGACCGCCACAGATTACTTCACGAAGTGGATTGAAGCCATTCCCACTCGGCAGGCCACAGATTCGGTAATTATCTCTTTTCTTGAAAGTAATATATTGTCACGTTTGGACTGTCCACATAAGTTGATTACAGATAATGCTGCAGCATTCAAATCGAAGAAAATGGTTGATTTTTGCTATAAATATAACATCAGCTTGGGGCATTCAACCGCCTACCATCCGCAAGGTAATGGGCTGGCTGAATCTTCGAACAAATCTCTAGTGAACATCATAAAGAAATTGCTGGAAATAAATAAGAGGAGCTGGCACAGAAAGTTAGTAAATGCATTCTGGGCTGATCGGGTCAGTCAAAAGAAGTCAATTGGTATGTCACCTTTTGAGCTGGTTTATGGAGTTGATGCAGTGTTTCCTCCTTCACTTAGTGTTCCAGTAGCCAAGTTGTTTCAAGAAGCTGGTGGAGAGGAGGATCCTATGCAACGACGGATCAGTCAAATGATTCATTTACAGCAGACACGAGAGGAGGTTCATCAAAATTCCCTTAAGTTGCAGGAGCGCATAAAGAAAATCTATGACAAAAAGGCTAAATCAGAGGATTTTCAGATCGATGATGTTGTGTTGAGATGGGATGCCCAAAATGAAGACAAAGGGAAACATGGAAAATTTGACAACTTGTGGAAAGGTCCCTACAAAATTGCAGCATACCGTGGTCCAAATGCTTTTCTTCTCAAAGAAATGAATGGTGATGAATGTCTTGGTGGGTCGATGAATGGCCGACTGCTTAAAAGGTATCATGCTTGAGCATTTTCTGCTCTAATCACTCTCATTGTAATTACCATTTTACTTTCATTCTGCAGCAAGTGTGAACTGATCTCCCATCTTCAGTTTGGGGCCCGCGGTGAAGGCTATAATTCTGAAAATGGTGATTAGTTGGTGTGAGTTTCTGAAGTTGTTTCAGTCAGTTTATTTTCTGCATAAAGTGAGTTAGTTAGTGTCAAAGTTAGTCTAGGATTTCAGTCAATTGTCCAAGTCAAATAAAGTTGTTCAAATTTGGTCACATGTGTAAAAGTTGACTCCATTGCCCAATGTTAATAAAGCACTGGTCTGCTCTCCCAGAGGTCTAAGGTTCTTGGTACCTCCAAGGAGCTACCATCCCCATTGGAGCCAATGTTAGAGTCGGTCTTGAGCCCTCCATCAGTGATCAAAACTCTTTGCATTTGCATATGTAGGTGTCTCATCAGTGTCAATTTTTGCATCCCATTAGGCATGCCATAACCCTGATGGAGGAGCTGGTATATTTTACCCCTCTTGGCATCGCTGGATCAGGTCATTTCAGTCATTAAGCTCTTTCAAAGCTTGTCTTGTCTTGTCTTGAGGTCAATTTCCTAGGTCTAGGGTTTTGGTCAAAAATGTCTACAAGGTCATGTGTCTGAAAGCCAATGAGTGTTCAGCAAGCCAGGGGGATGTTTGTAAAGATGTTTCTTCGAAGTTTTTATCTTGTACAGTTAATTCTCACCTTGGATTTAAAAACTCTGTTTTTAAAGCCAAGGTCATTTTTCAAATTTTTGTAAAAAGTGATGAAATTTCAAAAGTTTTCAGCGGACAATATGCAACCCTGGTCCCCTTGCCTAGATCCCTCAGATGATCTACCTGCAAAAAGAATCAAGTCAAAACACTAAATGAGTCAATTTCAGGACAAAGGAAACCAAAAAGTCAATTTTATAAAGTGTCAAAGAGAAACATTAGAAAGTGGGTTTGAGCATGAAATTTTTTCAAATGAAACTTATAAAAACCCAATCTCCCTCCTTTCACTCTCATTGTGCATCCAAGACACTTGCAAGAGAAGTTTGAGTGAGTGATAGAGTGAAACGAGCGAAAGCAGAGCAAGTTCGGGCGAGTGACGGCCGCGCGACCCGTCAGGTGCGCGCGACCCGTCAGAGGGTTTCCTGCAGTGAAAATTTTCAACGGGCGCGACCCGTCAGGCCCGCGCGACCCGTTGGGCGAGGTGCACGACCCGTCAAGCCAACCTCCCTTCAAACCTATTTCAAATTTGCTCAAACGCCCTCCAAGCCATCAAATTGCTTGAGGTAGGTTCCCTAATCTTGGTTATGATTGCTGGTTATGGTTGATGGATATTATGAATGTGTTTTTAATGATCGAAATGTACAAGAGCAAGACCTCCATATGGCTGTATGTTACATTGTAAAAGTGTGCTAGGGTTTATTGCTGTTTCATGGTTTTTCCCCTTGTAATTATTTTCCTCATTCCCATTTCATTTTCCTTATATTTCCATGTCAATTTCCCTTTTAAATTTGTAAAGAAAATAAAACCTACCCCTTTTCCCTAAAAAATAAAAATCAAGCCCTAAACCCTACCCCTCATAATACCTATGTAAACACATGAATTTGATGATGCATGTGCAGTGATGTTTGCAGTGTATTTCCCTAAATTCCCTGTTATATACATGTATTCCCATTTTCCTTGTAAAAATGCCCCTCCCCTAACATTTCCCTCATGTTCCTTGTCCCCTTGAAACAACATACAAATCAGCATTTTATAAAGCAGAAGCAGCAGTACATTTTGTCCACTTTGCTCTTTTAAACATGTCAGAAACCGAAACCTATGAGCAAAGTGATGACCAGTCATCAGCTTCAGAGATTGAGGTACAGAGGAGGCCTCATAAGGGCGGTAAGGGTGGACATCATAAGAGAGAGGAGCCCACCTCTTTAGCAGAGTTACAGGCTTGTCCTATGGCAGTCACATGTTTTCAGTATATGTCTTGCTATGAGTTTTGTGAGAGGATCTCACAGATTCAGTACCACAGAGAGTTGGCTCGCCTATTTGTCTTACACTTGCATGATGGACATGTCAACCTTGCAGGGTTAAACTTTACATTGACACCCGAGGTGATCTCACATGCCACAGGGATACCTAATGTCGGGGAGGTGTGGAGCAAGCACAAGGTGCTGGATAATGTTCACTTTGAGCCTTTTGTCCGGCCACCATTCATGAGACATTTGGCAGGTGTGTTTCCATTCAGGTTTCTCAGGAGTGAGTATGCTCCCATGATGAGGCTCATCATGCACTATTTTACCTGTGAGGGCAGATTTTCACAGGTATATTCATATCATATTCGCCTCTTGATGCACTTCACCCGAGTGAGGATGATGAACATCCCTGTTTTCTTCTATCATAACATTTAGAGGATGGTGCCCATGTTACAGAGGAGGAGCCCGGCACAGCAGTATAGGAGCCTGTACCATTATGGTTTGATTCAGCTTGTAGTATTGCATCAGTTGACTCAGCAGGGCATCTCATGGGAGGAGTTCATCTCTCGTGAGTTTTTCACAGCACCACCCTCGCCACATCCTGAGATTATTCATGAGGAGGGAGGACCATCTCAGCAACATGACATCCCCGTCACTAGACATGTCAGCTCCTCACCATTGGTTACTTATCAGAGAGGCCAGAGGGCCTTATTTGCAGCAGCTCGGCGAGTACTTTCTCCACAGCATGTGGAAGGGGTCTCGCCTTCTTCATCGGCTCAACGAGTGTTATCTCCACATCAGGTGGAAGGGGCCTCACTTTCTTCACCAGCACAGGTACCAGGGAGGGCAAACAACCCATGATTGATGAGGGGCCATCAGGAGTTCCAGATATTGAGCTTGTTGATCTTGAGACCATTTCTCCGAGCCAAGAGGCAAAGGAGGTCATTCAACATCTTAGAGTTGAAAATGATGCCTTGCAGAGGAGATTAGAGGGTGCACAATGGACCATCACATACTTGGAGCAGCGCAACAAACAGTTGGAAGAGGAGAAAGCACTTGATGAGCTGTGGAGGATTCGTAGTGACCGAATCTTGAACCGAAGAAGACCCGGTGACCCATTGCCCGCTGACCGAGAATCTATGCTCATCCGGGTCAATGCACACTTGGAGAGGCTGTTGGCTAAGGCCAACCAAGAGAAGAGATTGCTGAGGAACATGAAGAACCATTACTGGGCAAGAATGCATGTGTGCAAGGCAAAGATGAAAATGTTTCAAAGGCGGTTGACCGAGGCACTGAAAGGGAGAAAAAGGCCTAATCCCCTTCGTATCTTGGCTGAGGCTTCACTCAAGGATCAAGGAACTAAATAGCCTAGCCACAGCATAAATCCCAAGAAATTTTGAGAATTTTGGGTGAATTTTGGCATTTTTTGGCAATTTGCAGGTTTTTCCCATTAACGGGTCTCACCCCCCGCGCGACCCTTCATCAGGGCAACTCCTTTTGACCAAAACTCAGCATTTCCAGATTTTTCATGCAAAGTTACATATGCTCATGGATGGACTTGAGATTTGGTGAAGTTTTGGGCCTCCAGAAAGTCAAAAAACTAGTAAAAATTGACTTTCTGCCACCTTTTTGAATTGCAGAAAGCAGTCTTGGGAGATTTGAGTTTTGATAGGGCAAATGAACTCCAAATTCCGAAATTCTAGTTGGGTTGGAAAGTAGACTCATAGACCTTTCCAACAAGCCCATTTTTGCTCAATTTGGCCACCTTAAAGTGCCCCAAACATGGCTCCAAAGGCGCGCGACCCGTCAGGGAGGGGCGCGCGACCTGTCAGGCAGTTTTGTCCAGAAATGCACTGTACAGCTCGGAAAAGCACAGTTTGACCCAGTTTGAATTTTTGGGATGAAATGTGATCCTCTTTGTTGTAATTTGATGTAATTTTTGTACTTTTTAGACACTTTTACTTTTATGTAACACTTCTAGAAGATTCATTCATGAAAAGGGTAAATATTAAATGAATGAATTGGTTTCCTAGCTTATAGAGACTGCCTAGTTTGTAGTGCTTAGTTTAGAAGTGGTTGAAACAGCTCCTAGGATAGTGAGCTCGACCCATGGAGGCAGGGAAAGAGGTTAGATCATCTATATTATGTACTTTTTTGCTCATTTTCATGGTTGGACTCTTGAGGGAGAAGCTATCATTGTATTATTCACTGTATCTCTGCAATTTTTGGCTAAGGAAGACCAGGGTTTTGCAGTCCTCTTTGGGATTCTTGTGGACTCATGTGTTGATGGTGTGTTTCTCAATGTTCTTGTAAGCTTGTTATGTGATTCATTTCCTTTCTTTTACTTTTGCACATTAAACAAATGAAGTGTTAAAGTATGAATTCATGCTTGCCATGCTCTGCTTTTAAGTTTATTTAATTTCAATGTTTTCTTCTGTCTAAAGAGAATTCAAAGTGATTGTTTGCTCTCTTTAGCTCCTCATCTTTCATTCCTGACCATTCACCTCAGTTAAAGGCATCAACGCTGTCTCCTACCTCGCCCCAAGGAACTCCCTGCAGAAACTGTGTCCAATCCCCGCACCCAAAATTGCCCTCTCCTCAATTTGCCACCAAAAAACCCTAAAAACCCTAAATCAAACTCTTTGATCAGTTTACTAGCCTAATATCAGTGTTACCCTATTGGTCATCTCATCTATTGAAAATTTTACGAGACAGACCGGAGAGAGCCTTCTCCTGCCCCGTAGGGCTAGCTACGAGGCTAAATGGTTTGATGTTGCCTTGAGGTTTACCTTTCTCAGCCTGAGGTGAAATTTCAAGTGCTAACAGATTCATTAAATTTATTTTACAGTTGATATTGCTTAAGAAATTTTCCTTTCAGGTTCACCGCGTGATGTAGATGTACAATTCCTAAAATGCAATCTAAGATGATAAACAATCGTTTTATCTTCTTTTTGCAATGAAAATCCTAGCTACTAAGGAAAGAGAGACAGTATTCTTTCAACAAAGAGCAAAGAGCACACACTATATGCACCGTCCTAAATCAAACCAGTCAAACAGTATAAATTCAAATGCACATGCATGTATTTGTTTTCAGCCTTCTTAATATGTGAATGATAAAAGAAAGCTAATGCGCAAATCTGAATTATTTTCAAAGCGACAATTACTAGCAAGTTTCTTTTCAAAATCAAAATGAAGACAATGGCAACACTTTGCGATTTGGAAATGAAAACTTGCTTTCGACACTAGAAAAACTCCTAATTCAGATCAAATACAATAGTAACAGGGTAATCGACTATCAAGAACAATCAGATTATCTTCTATGACTGAAAACGACACTTGCGACACTTTCAAATCAAGAAACGACAGTACAATTATGTTACTTCTTTGTAAGGGAGAACTGAAAATGACTCAACAAATATATAAAAACATTTACAGTTCTTTGCACAATGGAGGCGGAATAACAACAAGGAAAGGGGTTTCAAACAGAGGTGTACTGACTACAGGCAACAAAACTCCTAAATAGATCTGAAAAGAGTGAACACAGAAACCAAAATTCAGGAACAAGGCCTTGTCTGATCAGCGAACCTGTAACACAGTGAATTTGAAATGCAACGCACCTACTACACTCGGGAAGTGCACTGAATTTGAGATTCACAGAACAGACAGTGCGCTGGACCAGGGACGAGACTTTGATTGGGTTCCGGGTCACAGTTTGCAGTTCAGTTCAGGGATTTTGGCCAAGCAAGTGGTAATCAGTAACTCAATCACAGGGGTAGATATAAGGAGGTTACTAGAGCCACCACAAGGGTAATTAGAGAGTTTGTAAATCAGTTGTTTAATTCATAAACAAAACTCGGAGATTGACTGAAGTGGCATTTATCTACTTTTCATTTGAATAGCAAATGCAGTTCGAAGGCTACCTGGCTCAACTTCAGGCTCCGTCTGTAAGTTTATAAAGTAAACAAATGTAGATAAACAAACAACCTAGTCGCTCCCCAGCGGAGTCGCCATTTTGTTACGGGGAAAAGTGTCTATGCATAACTGCTAATCCCACTAAGGCTGGTAGCTACCTTAGAAACAAACAAAGTAAAGCTACTTTCGTTTTCCTTTATGAAAGATAGATGAGAAAAGAATGAAGGAGACCAACCTTTGTCTTGCGCTTGGTTCCTTGCTCGATTCCTCTCTCTTCTGATAGTCCTTTGCTACTCGCTTTCTTGTATACCCAGCTTCACAGAGTACCTGTAGTATCAAAGCAGCATAACACTATACGAGAACATGGATCTATTATCATAAACAATCTAGGATCAGATGTAAATTGAACATACAAATGCATAAAACATAAATCACACAAGAGTATGGAGGAAAACTTGAATAGATTTATTGATAATCAAGAAAGAGCCAAGAGAGTTACAACCAGTTGTTCTGACCCAGCATCATCCTCTCAGCAAGTAAGCCCTTCTTCACCTCATGAAAATCTTAGATCACCCAACACTATGATGTTGCCTCAAGAAACTAACAGCAATTCCTTACAAGATGAAAAATTCCAGCCCCTGGATCTCTGGGATGAGGGATCCATATATAGATGTCTGTAAGGGAGATGAGTCAGCTTGTGATTTGATTAGTGTCTTCCCTCTGATAGTTCTTGCTTCCACTTGGAGATTGATGATCTCTTACTCACCATTGGTCGAATTCAGAGAGACAAGTGTCACATGAGAAGTTTCTGGAAGATTCCATGCTTCTCCACCTCGCGGATTGACACTGCCATTTGTCCTTTCTCACCCATAGCACCCCATAGAAGGGCTTTTTGAAATGCAATGCACCCACTCTGTGTATTTAGGTGAGATGCAATGCACTTTGCCTATGGAGCAGGTGAAATGATCCAGTTTTGACCAGTTCTGAGTAGTTTTTCATGGAGAACTTCTGGGAGAAGCTGTAATCAGTTGACCTTGTTCCTTTAGGGGTTGGAACAAGACTTTTAGGGACTTAGGAGCCCTTGGTTTATGGACATTTTATGCTTGGGGTTGCAGTGCCCAAAAATGTCTATAACACCCCCGACCCTGTAGAAGGACCGCGCTATACTGAACCGGTCCATGATTATGAAAGCGATGATGATTTGGACCAGATTTATAAGATAACAACATGAGATCATGATCGGGTGAATCCGACAGCAAATGGATGCATTTTCTGGGACCACAAAAGTTCTTGCACATCAGATTCAGATGAGGAGTTAAAGCACTGGCAGAACCGACTGCATGAAGTATCTACGTTGCGCTATAACATGATGACCAAGTCGTTGTGCTTTGTATCATTGGAGGTAAGAATTCTACCTTACTATGATGGTCTAACTGATGTCGATAAATTTTTGGATGCATTTGAAAGGGAAGTGCCAGAGAAGCATCGCTTCCAGGCCTTGGATTGGGCACTGCGTGCTACGCCTACGAGATGGTGGGGGACGCATAAAGACAATTTCGATGATTGGCGTGTGTACAGAAAGATGATGAGATTATGGTTTGGTCATCCACAAGTTTAGCTAATAGAGAAATATGATGGAAGGAATGACCCACGCGATCACCTGGAAAAATGGACTAAGGTTTATGGAGTGGAGCCTCAACTTGAATGGGTGCATCTGTTTTGCCATACTTTGGATGTAATACCAATGAATTGGTACTTGGAAACCAAGCTCTGCCATGGAATTAAAGAATGGGATGTTTTGCAACAGGGATTCTTGATGATGTTTATCTTTGAGGATGGGTTTGAAAGTATTGATGAGGCATTGAAGGAAGTCAAGGAAACAATCTTCAGAGTACCATAGGATCCCTTAGACTTAATTCAATCGGATTGGACCACCCAGCTGCGCCACACGCTAGAGTGATACAATGTGACTGCCGAAGAAGAGGATGAGGATTCGAGGAACATTAATATCCCAGAGACTGAAGGTCACCGTGAAGTTGAAGGACCGTAAATTGAAAATCCAGATGTCACCGTGCTGCTAAAGACAAGACAAGTGAACATTGGGACAGAGTTGGATCCGAAATTTGCAAATATTGGGGACTACTGTGATGACGCAATAGTAGATAAGGTTGTTGAATTGCTCCATGAATACCAAGACTTGTTCCCTACGAAGTTTCCAAAGTTGAAAGGGATAATAGGGGACCTAGGAGTTATGAAAATTACGTTGAAACTGGATGTGAAACCGATCAAACAGAGGCCTTATCACCTCAATATGAATTATAAAGAAAGGGTCCGCTTAGAGTTGGATAAAATGCTTGTGACAGGTATTATTGAACCAGTAGAAGAGTCCAATTGGGTGATCCCAATAGTAGTTCAGGAAAAGAAGTAGAAGGATGAAATAAGGATATGCGTAGATCTCAGGAAGTTGAATGATGCTTGCATACACGGATCCCTTTCCAACTCCATTCACCGATGAGGTGATGGATAATGTAGGAGGACATGAAGCATATTCATTCATGGATGGGTTCTCGGGGTACCATCAGATAAATATCGCGTTGAATGATAGAAGTAAGACGACCTTCGCCACCAAGTGGGGGTGCTGTCAGTATATTGTAATGCCTTTTGGACTAAAGAACACGTCAACGATCTTTTTGCACGTAGTCATCGCGACATTTAAGGACTTCATTCACAAGTTTCTGGAGGTATACTTTGACGATTGGATGGTGTTTGGGCTACTGAAATGCCATGTAGCCAACCTACAATTGGTGTTGGATACATGCCGGAGGTATCAGATAGTGCAGGACCAACAACAGAGCAACTAGTGGAACAGGTCAAGTAGGCGACGACGAAGTGTGCTGCCGAAGTTGTAGTGGTATAAGTGGAGCTGGGAGGTCTTCACGATAAGATCTCCACACCAGCAGAGTGACTTAGGGGTGAGTCACCATATTTGTGTTGGGGGCTTGTTGGGAACGGGTCCCCTAGGGTCATTTTTGGGGTTAAAATCCCATGTTTTGGGGCAGAAAGCCCAAGTTTTTGTATAATAAGTGTAAAGTCTCCACATTTTGTGGCCATAGAGTGTGAAAATGTAAAGAGTCATCAAGGGTTTCTGATCTTAGTTTAGGTAACTTGTGTTGGCTTTAATAGATCCACCCATGGATCGCAGACCATGGGATTGTATAAAAAGGGAAGTCTTAGAAGAGTCTAAGGTAGTTCAGTTGAGTCTTGATATGTTTGGAGTCATTGATGTAATGGGTCTGTGAGGGTTAAGAGTGAAGAGTCTTAGCGTAGGAAGAGGCTCTATAATTGTGTGCACAGATGCCTATGGTAGAAGTTTGCATTTGAGTGCATGGACCCTTGTAGCTGTGTGCGCAGGGCAGTTAGAGTTTGTAAAGAAGATCTGAAGCATAAATAAAGAGAATTATTCTGGAATTATTTGTGTGTGATCTATTTTACTAATGTTATAAATGCATATGATTATGAATATTGGGTTTATGTTTTAATGTTGTATTGATGCGTGAATCCATATGTTTTGCTTTGTTATATGAATGCAAGTGAGAATATCTGTTTACGTGAAGATCATCTTAATGCATGTTGAAGTTATTCAATACTTAAGCTAATCTGGGTAAAAACAGAAGTAAGGATAATTACAGAGGCACGTAAGTGTTTGATCCGCCTATCTAGGGTATGCGAAGGACAATCGTAGACCTTCGCGAAGGTCTGAAGGACGAATAAGAGAAGTATATCGATAAGCCCTAAAAGGCTTATCGACCTGCGCGAAGGAAGGTTTAGGGTATTAAATGACATCACTACCATCTCTGGGTGTGGAAACTTGGTTCCTGCATCCCCCCATACTACTTCGGGTGAGACTTCAATCTGTGCTCTGCGGATTGATGCCAAAAGGGCCAGTAGTGTAGGGATTTGGCTAATTAACGTTGAACCTGGGTCAGGGCCCATCAAGCCAACTTTGAAAGACAATTCTAATCGTGTTGTAGATTGCCTCAAGTATTCATTTATTATGATGCTAACCAAAATTCTTAACCCTGATGGGAACTAGACCTCTAGGTGGCAATAATTGTACAATACTGAATTTGAATTCATTTATGGATACTAGTCGTTGATGATACGAAAATAAGTTATGAAATTCCACGTCCAAGATATGCTCTTATGTTTCCTTGGCTATAGTCATGTTCCTTTAAGTAAGTGTGCTAATATGATTTGAGAGGCTCATTTTAGTCTAGTGGTATGAAGATTTAGTATGGAGAAGACAATAACAATACTTCAAAAGTATTTCTGGTAACCAAAGCCTTGGTATAATGTTAGCTAGTATATCATATCGAGCACTTCTTGTGCCATTGTTAAACTAGCCATCAAGAAGTAGGGGTTATACACTCCTTTACCTACCTTGCCTTGGGAGTTAGTCTCCATGAGTTACATGTTATATTTTCTCTCTACCAAGCTTGGTATGGATTGTGTGCTTGCAGTTGTTAATTGGGTCTTTAGGACGGACATTTTGGCACCATGCAAAAATAGTATTGTCATTGAATCCACTACTAAATTTTTCTTTGAGCATGTTTTGATTCATGTTGGAATACCTTGGACCGTTATTTCAGATAGGGCAACAAGTTCTGTAGCACCTTTTGGTCCAACGTCTAGTCTCTAATGGATACCAAGTTAACCAAGTGGATGGAAAAACAAAAGTGATCAACATGATGGTTGTACATATAATGTGCATGTACAACTCCAAGCATCTAAATACATGGGATGAAATCCTTTTATATGTTCAGCTATAATAGAGCTCTCCACGGATCAATTGACCATACTCATTTTTAGGTGTGCTTGGGGTTCCAAACATTGGTCCCCATTGATGTACCTTTGCCCATTTCATCTTCATTGGCAGATTCCTCCCATACCCAGGTCAAGGCAAATAGAGAAGCCAAATTTGTTGAATGGATTCAACACTTCTAACAATAGGTTCATGATATCCTACAGAAATCCAATGCCAAACAAAAGCAATGACATGGTCAACATCAGGTTCCAAACAAGTTTAAGGTTGGTGATAAGGTGTGGTTAATTTAATAGAAAGAGAAACTCACAATTCCCTATAAGAATGTTGAACCACTGAGATATATACCTTACACAATCACAAGGGTTGTGGGTGCAAATATTTTGAATTGAGTATTCCCCATTTCCTTGGAATGCACCTATTATTTAATCATTAGGATAATTTTGAGGTATGAAATGGTCCTCATAAGGAAAATAATCAAATAATAGTTAAAATAATAAAACAAGATATGATTTTTTAATGGAAAATAAAGAAAGTTGTTTTTTTAATTGTATTTTTGGTTGATATCCTTATAGGTTTACTCAAATGTCAAGTTTAGGCACCTATTGGATGCATCATTAATTTCATGTCTAATGAGTATCCACTTTGCATACTTTTGAGTAGACCCACACTAGATTTTCTGTTTTTTTTTTTATAGACATGAAAAATGTGTTTCTTGAAAGAAGCACACTTTTCATGTATTTCCATTTTTTTTCCTTGTGTGTGTCTACTCAAAAGTATGCATAGTGGGTACTTTTTGGAAGGGAAATTTAGTTCATTGATTCTTCATCCAAGGGGTACCCACACTTGACATTTGAGTAAACATATGGAGCTAAACTGAAAATACAATTATAAAAATAGTTTTCTTCTTTTCCTTCAAAAAATATTTATCCCTGGGGATGACATCATCATATTCAATCTTGTTGGTTCTTTTAAAGTTGACTTTGTATAATACATTTTTTTTGAGATCCATTTTTATGTTAAAATTCCCCTAATGGTGGAGTTACTTCAACCATATTTTCCACCTCTGTTGGACACCTTGGAGGTGGCTGAGTAGTTGGCCCCAATTGAAATCAATATTGACTACATTGAATAGGTTATAGTGGATTAGATAATGGACACTAATACAACTGATACTTGTTAGCATAACATACAACTGTACTAGGTTGTCAAAGTATGGAAACTTCATTACCAAGGTAAGTGACTCACTAGGAGCCAAATTTAGTAGAAGTTTCTCCATTTGATGAGAGAAATTTACACAACGGAGATGATTACTTCTTAATGAGGGAGTATTGATCCAAATGGATATAAATTGTCACCCACCACTTCGACTGACTCCACGATTCTCTATCTTCTTAATATTTTATTTTTTATATTTTATGGTTTATTGGGTCCCAAAATTCGGGCCATTTTGAGTCCCTACATGATGTTTTTAGGCCATTAATGGGGGTCAAGGTTTCCATGAAATAGCTTGGCCCCAACAAACACTGTAATCCTCAAATAGTTGTTTCCAATTGTGTGCTCCAAATAGAGATTGTATGCAAAAGTTGCACTCTTGGGAAGTTAATGTACCAACTAAACACCTTGAGGCCCACATACCTTTTGCCATTTAATATTCCAGGGTTAGAGTTTTGGACCATTAGGGTTCTTCTATTTATGTTAAATGGACATTCTTTTAGCCTCTTGTCATATTTATTTTGCGAGTGAGCACAACCACCATCTTTCTCTCTCTTTAGAGATATGCTACCACTATTCTAGATAGTTTGTGTTCTACAATATTTTCCTATGTTATTTATTAATAGAAGTTGGGTTTTCACTATATTACTTTGCTCTCTGCTATAGTTCTTTGTGTATATGTGTTCCATTTCTTTTCCTACTTTTCATTTCATTCCTTGTACAAACCAAATCAATTCTATAGTTGCAAATTTGATTAGGGAAAATTAAATGAAAGTTAATATATGCATAGATACATAAGAAATAAAGTCTAGTTCACAACAACAAAATCATACATCACAAAAAATATATATTCTAATAGATTATTAGGTATGTTGGAATTTTAAGTATACATTTGATGGACCTTTTAGTTATAATTTAAAATTTTAATCTTATGGATATGTGTTTGATAACAATTTGCAAGAGTGTACATCTATTTTATTTATTAATTATATTATTATTATTATTTCAGTTTCATGCTGAATGAACTTGTTTTGTGTTTGCTTAACATTGCAATTTATATCCTTTTGGTATGCAATTCCAAATTAAATAGTCATTTTGGGTTTCGTTGTTGGTAGTATTTGCAAACTGTTCTCAAGTTTTAAAGAAATAAGACTCATCTGTAGGTTTTCCCCAAATCTATTGTGGCATCAAGGAAATGACCTATGTATGAAATTCATTGCACAAACCATAGTCATACTCATCATGATTATGTATTAGCTTAACAAATATCATACAACTATTGATTAATACAATATTATGTTTTATATACATCATATAAATAAATAAGTCTAATGTCCTTTAACAACAATGCCATGAGTTTTACTACCATTTTCACAATGAACATGGAGGATATTAATACACTTTTAATTGAAAATATATGGGCAATATTAGCATTAAACTATCATTTTTCTTCACATAGAATATAAGATTTTTTTATTTTTTTTTAATTAGATTTTTAAGATTTTTTTGGGCTTTAGTGTTTTAACATAAATTGCAGTGCTGTTACATAACTTACAACATTGATCACATCCTCAATCTAGCGTTTTAAATGCAATTTTTTTACTAAATTGCTTGGACTGGTTCCTTGAAGGTTGTCATGAGCAAAGAAAATCATGCATGTAAAATAAAAAGGCAATAAATGAAATAATGGAGTCATATGTGATGGATAAATGAGTCCATTCATAAAAGAAAGTGTGTCTGGAAAATTAATTTATAATATAAAAAACAAGATATAATCAATTAATTAATAAACTATCAAATCAAGTAGTAAAGAATTAGATATTAAGATGGTGACTTAATTAAGGGGATATGTAATATGGTAATGATAAATATAGATAAAAAAATATGATTTTATTTTCATTTATTTTATTTTTTTACCTTGAAATGTATATTTATATTCCATGTGAGGAATATGCATGTTTTCATCCTTATGGGACTCAGACAACAAGGCTTGAAGCCATTACAAAGACATACTCATTATGAGTTCAACATGTTACATGGAGGAATTGAACCTGAGTGGGGAGGATAACACCTTTTCTCCCAACCACTTGAGTTACATCTAATAATTATACATACACAATATGATATTGCATAAGTTTATTTAATAAGATTACAAAAATAGAATTTGCAAAATATCAGCTATATAAGACTAGTTTGTTGCTCGATACCACATATCTCAAATTGTTGGATTGTACTCTTTAGGTTTCCACTTTAATGTTTGATTTGAACTTTAAGTGGTATTCATTGCATTTATTTTGGGTGTCGATTTGCAATAGAATTGAATATCTAATTTGGTATTTGAATTGATATCCATCTTTGTGTCGTTTTGGTATCCACTATGATGCCAATAAGATAATACAGTGGACGCTTAAGGAATGCAATCAATAATTTGAGATTCTTGGTATCAAAATAAAAAATGGTCTCATATAGATATTTTTGGTTTTTTTCTTGCTACAACATTATTATTTCTACACTAGACCATAGTAGGCACCAATACCAAGTCATCAATGAACTATACAATCCAACATGAAAGAGAGAATAGTGTAAGATACATAAATAAATAAATAAATAAATACAAAAAAAAAAAAAAAAACAAAAACAAAAACATGACTTACAAATAAATGATCACCTTGCCTAAATCTACTTTCCATCTCTTATAGAATGAGAATGAAAGTGTACAAAATAATTATCCAAGAATAAAAATCCTCAAGTCATTCCAAACCAATATATAAGAGAGTGCTCAATTTCAAGAGCTATAATCCTCAGCTCGGGTGGAAAACCTCAAGGAAATTAGAGTGTTCAACACCTACATGAAACTTGTAATGAAAAATAAACTAAAACCTCCTACTAGAGTATCCTTTTATTTCCCACAATAGAATGGAAAAAAGAGGAAAATAATTTTAAGGAAATTAGAGTGTTCAACACCTACATGAAACTTGTATTGAAAAATAAACTAAAACCTCCTACTCGAGAATCCTTTTCTTTCCCACAATAGAATGGGAAAAAGAGGAAAATAATTTTAAGAAAAACATTGCATTGCTGCAACAAAACTTGAGAGGAAGGGCACATTGTCAATTATCAAATAAAGAAGAGACTTGCCATGAATAAACCTACTCATGAAAATCTCCTCAAATGGGGTGCATTCCTCCATTCGATATTAAAACACATGACTAGTATCCAAGATGAATTAAGACTCTAAGGTGGAAAACTCTCTTTTAGCTAAGGAAAGATGAAAATTTCTCAAAATAAAACCTCCAAAATACACTTTTTTTTTCCTCTAATCACCCCTTTTGATTTTCTTGGAATAGAAATCCAATTGGATTGATTTTCTTGGAATAGAAATCCAATTGGATAAGCAGAGGATGAAAATAAAATTGAGCCAATTATAGTGCGCTCTCTTTATGTAGAATAACCTTCCATTCTTGATAATAAACCATAAGTGAAATAAAATCCTTTTGGATTCTAAATGAACACAGTGAATACAACTACAAAAAACAAAAATAATACTATATATGATTATGTTCACATAAGTATTTCTTCATATATTAATTCAGATACTCTAATAGGTCATGGTAACTTGCATTTATAAGAAAATATCCTATTGCTTTGTGTAAGCCAAATTCAACCCATTTGTTGAAGGGCCTCTTAGGTCTAAGAAGTCATCATATGTATAAGTAAATGCCACTAAGCTTTGGTAAATGTATATAGATAAAGTAAAAAGTAAATAGGCGGTTAAGAGTGGGTACAATTGCTGCCACCACATATTTCATGTATAAGTATACATTAAGTTCAATGCAAATTCAGATCGGAATTCCTCTCTCAATATCCTCTCGTTCTTTGTTCTTTGTGTATATTATGTATATCTATGTGTTATTGTTGTGATGTAAAGATGTAGCCTATTCCAATGTTAGACTTCAACATCTTAGTTTCGTTGTCATTGGTCTTGAGTCTAGGACTATTAAAATGAAGACATAGATGACATCTTGCAAGGAAAATAATATATGTGGAAAATGTAAACGAAAGAAAGAAGTGTTGTACATAATTGTGGATTTTTTTCAAGCAAATAGGAAGAGGAAGCAAACATCTCTTTCTTTGGTTTTGTGTAGCTAGCTAGCCCCTCATGAGTCTGCTCAAACCAGGAAAGAAATGAGTAAGTATACGTTGAACGAAGCCGCTACTTTGCTAAGATACTATAGCTTTGCACTGATAGCCTTTATAAAATGGGATTTACCTATGATTTTCATGGGACACAGCAGGCGAGTAGTTTCTTTGGGCCGAAGGTTATATGCATAGTATATTAAAAGCTCTATGGTATGTTTTCCTATGTATATGTTGTGTACTCGATTTTAAAATGCAGCAGTTTAAACCTGGTCGTTTCTGGGCTGATTTAATTATATGGCAGACAATTTCTTGAAATAAAGAAGACTCAGAAAGAATATATAGGATAAATGATGCAATATATAGGATAATTGAGCCAACTTTAATTATAATGAATGAGTTAAAGCATTAGACTAGTGGCTATATTTTTGACATTAACGCTGTTGGAATTGTTTATTATGGAGCGAGAAATCTCGGATTTTCATGGACCTGTCTGTTCGGTGAACGCTGACCCTCCAAGTCGATGAAGTTTCCTTTGACTATTCATTATTGTTAACAATTTTATGGCATCGACTTAGTATATCTTGTCTATGATTTTAGAACACACTTCGACATGCTTATTCTTTTCGTCGAAAAATTAACATCGTAAGAACAAGAAATATATATATAGAGTCCGTTGTAAAAAGGGAATTACATAAAGCATTCTCGAGTCTTTTAGGAGTTTCAATTTACTTTAGTAAAATGTAAAGTCATTATTTTGTTTTAGCCAATGTTGGTCGATTTCTGGTGGAAAACAAATTTCTTTTTAAATAGTGAGTCATATGCAAGTTTTCCTTCATATAATTTATCAACGTGCACTAGCAGCAAAATATCTATTATGGTATGAAAACAAATTTCTTTTTAAATAATGAGTCATATGCAAGTTTTCCTTCATATAATTTATCAACGTGCATTGGCAGCAAAATATCTATTATGGTATGAAAGAAACTTGAAACAAAAAAATATTCAATAACATGTAATCATATAAGCATAACACACAACACACTAAACGATGAGCCCCGGTATAAATTTGCAAAATTGATCTTGGACTATGACGGAGGAAAAGTGCAGGATGGCCAGGATGGTTGATTTGGCACATGATCATTTATCTTTGAATAAAGGACTCATAGGAATCACAGTCCCATGCTGAAATATTCCATAGGGAGAGTGGAGGATGCCCTCAGATTTAAGAGGAGTTGTCGACATTTCCTAGTTGGAGTTAGCAACCCAGATGATTGAGAAGATTGTAGAGGATGTGAATAGTGGACATATACGAGAAGTGACCATCAAACATGAAACAATCACAGTAAACCTTGTATACATGCACTATCCTATCTAGCTAGTAGTTGTTGTGGCTAACATACCTTTGCATAACCTTATGCATGGTCTATCCACAAAAAAAATATTTTTGTAGCTATGAGTGGTTCTAGACATTTTGCATCCTTGCTCAGGACTAGCAAGGCATTGAGGGTAGGGGAGATGTTGAGGGGCCTATTAGGCCTAAGGTGTCATCATATGTACGAGTAAATGGCATTAAACCTTGGTAAATGTATAAAGATAAAGTAAATAGATGGTTGAGAGTGGGTACAACAACTCCAACCACATTTTTCATGTATAAGTATACACTAAGTTCAATGCAAACTCACATCAGAATTCCTTTCTCAATTTTCTCTAGTTCTTTGTGTATATGTATATTTGTGTGTTGTTGCCATGCTATAAAGATGTAGCCTATTCTAATGCTATACTTCAACACTATTATTATACTTGAAAACCTTAATTTTAACTTAATTTTTCATTATGACAAAATTACTTGACATTCATGTGTTTTCATGTCTATCACCACACATAGCCATCTATGTCTAGCACTTTATATAGATAAAAGCCCCAAAAATAGACTTTCTTTGATTATCATGAAAATTTTCACACATACTCTACTGCATAAATGGCATCCCAAAATCTAAATAGTTTCAAAAAATAGTAAATTTCTAAAAATAGAATCTTTGAAAAATAACAACTTTAAAAATTAATACTCTTTCCAAAAACTGTTGATTTACACATCATAAAATATATAACTAATTAGCTTAACCTTTTTTAAATAAAAAATAAACTCTCTTGAAATGATAGATCTCAAAATAGAAAACTTTCCTCATATCACTATGAAAATCTCTAGAAAATTAAGAAAATTAACAAAGATGAGAACCAGAGAACACATATATAAGCTTACGTTGGCATATTTGATGTTAACCATGCATACTTGGTGGATTGAGATGGAGGATGAGAAGCAAGTAGTTTCCATGGCACTACATATACATATGGATATTTTTGGATCAAGGGTAATGACAAAGTTTAGTTTGAGAGATGTGCATAGTAAGGTACACGTATAATAGAAGATTGAGCCTAAGAGAAATATTTAATGATATTGTACAACAATATTAGGGCATGTTTTAATGATTTGGAATAGATTTTTTTGAATGGGGATGGATGTAGTTGTGAATCCATTACCTATATTTAAATTGAATAATCTCTAAATAACGTAAATTTTGAAATAAGAATTGATACGATTACCCGTTTCGTTGAGGTAGCAAAAAAATCTACTAATTTTGAAAAGTGGTGATGCAGAATACACACACACATAGCATAGTTTTTTATGCTTTAAAACATTAGTTTTTAGAATTTTAGTGATTTTCATGTTGATTTTAAAAGTGTCGATTTTCCATCAGGCCCTTTTTTTAAAATACTTATTTTTTGACTTTAAATTTTCTAATGTATTAAATGTGTATAATTATTTTCTAAATTTAACAATTTTTGAAGTGGTCTTCTTCTTCATATTTTCTTGTTTTTCTTTTAACTTTTATTCGTTTGTTTGTAGTGAGGTCTTTATTTTTTTGCATAGTTAAAGAAGAAGGTCGATATTTTAAAGTTTCGATATTCTACATATTTATATATCATTAATTAATTTTTCAATGCACATAAAATAATTGTCTCTAAATAAACAATAATTTTAACAATTGACATAAAAATAAACATTTTGAACATAAATGTAACAAAAAATTACACTTTTTGATAACTGTTTTGCTAGAAATGACATGTCAAAATCACAATTTTTATAGGAAAAATTTAGCAAAAAATGGTTAAATAATAGTTTTTCTTTTTATGAATTTCATGTCAAAAAATAATAATAATCACAATTTTTTTTCAAAAAATAATGATTTACATAAAAATTAAAGCGAAAATCACATAATACAAATATTGAACATATAACAACATTAATTGAATACTTATTCTTCTCATAAAATGTCAAAGTCAAAACATTACAAGTATAACTAATTAATAGTTACAAAAAATGAGTTTGATTTCCAAGCATAGCTTAAATTTAATCAATAATATCACGTAATCCAAACTCTATATAATAAAACTTACCTGAGTCTGAAAATAAATCCAGAACCCAATCTCATTCATTTGAACATAAATCTATAATCGAGTTAATCAATGAATGTGGTTTTTGATAAATGTTAACTATCTCTCATTTTGCTTCTTTATTTTCATATGTTAGTTTTTTCACAACAACATCATAAACCAGTACTTAGCTATGACTCTTTCCATCTACCCGATTAAGAAGCATAGACTTATAGCTATCATCTTTTGTCCAACTATCAATATGGATGAACTCACAATCATTTATAATTGGTTGATCTTCACGGTTAAGAATATTTGACTTTTGCCTGTAACATGAAATAGTAAAAGTTCAATTAACTTGTACATAAATAAATTTTTTTAACATTAATCAAACATACAATTTCAACATCTTACCATGTAAGCTGCATCCTTGAGTTTGTTTTCCCCTTGAAGCTTGTCAATAACATTGCCAATTGTGTGTCTGAATGAAATGTCACAAATCTCCATAATGGTGATGATGTGACTTCTACAAATCCGCAACCACTTTACTAAGAGCTTGATAAGTATAAGGGTCACTATCATAGTCAATGTTTGGGATATTGAAACCATGGGGAATATCTGCAATAACTAGGGAATAATCCCTTTTAGGTATGAATTTAGCAATGTCTTCACAATCACCTTGTATTACTTGATATTGAATAGTGTCAAGCCCATTCCAAATGAAATGAGTAAGAGTTGGATCAAGTTCAACATTCCTAAGACGTTTCTTTCTCAGTTTTTTGATCTTAATTTTTTCAATAAAGATTCTGAAACTATCTGGTGCTCCATTTGCATCCTTCCTTATCTTTAATAAAATAAACAAATACATGTATAAGTTATAAAATAAAAATAGTATACAGATGAATAAAAATGAATGTATAAATCAACATAACTTTTTAAATGCAAGATAAAAATTTAGTGTTGATGTATAACTTGATTTTGGGTAGTTGCATACAACATCATCCCAAGTATCTTCATTCAACAATTTAACCATTTGTTATTGTATTTTCATGTAAACTTTGTGACTAAACAGATAAAGTAAAAAAAGTTAATATAATGACATGTGTAACAAATACTACCAAGAACAATATGTTATATTTAAAAGAAAATTGTAATCTAGAAATAAGTAAAAATAATTCAACAAACTTACTTTTGAAATTCCTCACACATTTCATCCAATGATAATTCCCCTGAATTCACACGAGATAATATTGTTTTGACAAGTTTTTCATCCTTCACTCCTTGCAATGCTCTCCAAAGTGTGATAGTCATATCTTCTGGAAGTTGCTTCATTTCAGGACCTGATTTACTACTTCTACATATCAATGGTTTAGACTTTTTTACCTTCTGGTTTTTAATGCCAATGTTCTCCCACATGATAAAAATCTCATTAGTCAATTACCATATCTCTCCAATTCTAAATGCTGACTGGAAAATGTTATCAATAATTTTGAATATATCAGAATGTACTTTGCCGCCTTTTGAATTGATTTTTTCCTCAATTTGATAGCCTATTTCCATACAATATTCCTTCCGAAATTCTAGACTAACATTTATCTTAGCCCTGCCGCATTTTTCTTCAAATTCATTATGAATAAATCTAACCCTTTGGATGAAAGTCATAGACATCCTATACTCATTATATGTATTATGATCCCATGCCAATAAATTTTCTTCTGTATCTGATAAACCAACATAAATGATACATTTCATTGTTTCAAAACATGGGTTATTGGGATATTCCTCCATCAATTTCCTTTGAGCTTCTACAAAATGGTTCCCCCTAAGCACATAATAATTGTATTCAAAACATTTTGACTTATCAAATGATTCTTTGTTGGGAACTTGAACTGGATCAACAAGAAGCACATAATCAACCACATGAGCATATGGATTGTACCTCATCAATGTCTTCAAGTTGTGAACATGCAGGTGGTGTGGCTTTCTGATTTGATATTTAAATTGTCCTTCACTTGGCTTATATATTTGTCTGACATTAAGCTAAAATGTACGACCACCCTCAATTAAGTTAGTCTTTATCAAGTTATGTAAAATGGAATTTTGTTTTGTTTTAATAATTTCATCCTCTAAATCAGTTCCTGGTGTAATGATTTCCTTGCTTCCTTTTGAATTTTCACTAGGATCTTCACTAACTTTTGTTTTCTTCCTCCTCTTTTCTTCTAGATAAGTAACATTCTAATCATCAACTAGAATAGAGACATTCTTGGACATTTTTACTTTTGGTCTTTTATGGCTCTTCTCCTTTCTAACATTTGTTCTAATCTAATCATCAGTAATGGCAACATATTCTTCAACGCCAATTTCAAATTCCTAATCTTCAAAAGTAACATGTATACCTTTGCTAGATTTATTCAATATAGGCATTCTTTGCTGATCGCTTGGATGTAGTTTTGTAGCATCATGAATTACTATTTTTTTCTTGTTTGCCATATCTTCTTTTGACCCTTAGTAGAAATTGTTGACAACATTCATAATATATTTCTCTATGAAATAAATGCTTCCCAACATAATTGAAATATTTTCAATAAAATCCAATCAAACAAAATATCATATGTCAATAAAAAATAAGTTCTAAAATTTAATAATACAGTTACAATAACGCAAAACACATAAATATAAATAACAATACTTACGATATCTTGTGCAATTTCATTTATGATTTGTTTACACATCTTTGTAGATTCATCTGTCGTGTCATACATTTACAATGATAACTAATATTTAATCTTATCATGTGACTTGGGCGGTTTTTTAAGTACATAAACAACTTCAGTGCCGAGTATCAAACATATGTCTAGTACTTTTCCCATCACCTCATAAATTCCACTATCATTAGGGATATCGACATATAGATATATTTGCAGATGTTGTTCACCTTCTCTATCTTCCACAAACCATATATGTTTTGTATGCTTCACTTCTTGTGTTTTCTTCCAGTAAGAAATCATCTTCTTATCTTTTGAGGTACTTGATTGATTTGTAGTTATTAGCTCAGGTTTGGTTCGTTCAACAATAAATTTTGAGGATCCACCTTTAATTTTAACAGTGTTTGGTCCAGAAAAATTTACAAAACTATTCCTTGATGCCATTTTCCTACAAAAAATATACACATATGTATAAATCAATAAATTAGAAAAAAAACAATAGCTTAAGTAAACAAACAAAATGAAACAAAATCTAAAAACGATAAATACTCATAAATCATAATTAATTTTTAAAACATAACCTTTAAAAAAAAATAAAAATAAAAATAAAAAATTAAAAAAATGGCATGCCACCCCCACATGCACGTTGGATCGCGGGGGTGGGGCGCGAGGGGTTGTGCGCAATCCCCTCCCGCGACCCAATGGGCCCGTCAGGGTGGAGGCTCACTTGACCCGTCAGGGTGGAGGCACGCTTTACCCGTGGGGGTGGGGGCCTAATTCTTAGAATCAGGTCTCCATCCGCATGGGCCAAGTGAGCCTCCACCCACACGGGTCCGTTGGGCTACAAGGGTGGGGCGGGAAGATGCAACGGGCCCGTGGGGTTGGAGGCCCTATTTTGAGAATCGAGCCTCCACCTCCACGGGCACATTGGGGGTGTAGTGGGAGGGGGCTGCATGCCCCCTACTACCCCACCCCTGTGACCCAACGAGCCTGTGGGGGCGGAGGCCCAATTCAAGAATCGACCCTCACCCTTGGTGGGTTGGGTTGCGGGGGTTGGTGCCGCTGACAGACACGACCAGGTCCATCACACCCACAGCTGACATAGTGGCCTTGTGATTGCTAAGGGGCTGTTGGGTAAACTTGGCTCATCTAAATTTTTAATTTCTAAAAAAATCTAAATTTCATTAATAAAAAGTTAAATATTATTTTACTGGAATATGTTTTTTGTCTGGTATTTTACAAGAAGATAACAACCCAACAGACACACAACTACTAGTAAACCTATGAGTGTTTAAGACTTGCACACAACAAAAGGGACACTAACATTTCAAATACGATAATATTTCGTTGAATATGTTGTTGATAACAATGTAGTTGTTCCACAAAATCACTCCAAGTTTTTTAACAAACCTCAAAAAGCCTTGATGTAATGTGAGGAATAGTGATAATGAAATTTATGATATAGCGGAAACTACATAATTGTTTTACGGCATGGTGAATGTGGTATTAATTTGTTTTTATAAAAACTTTAACATATAAATCTTGTTATGACGATATAATAATTTATGATAAAGCGAACATTATAGAATTTTTTTACCGCATGGTGAATGTGGTATTAGTTTTTTCAATTATAAAAACTTAACATATAAATCATGTTATGGCAATATATCAATTTATCTTAAATGTGGGATATAGGATATAATAAAAATTAAAAGAAATATTCAATTGTCTAGTAAATGCTATAGAGTTTAAGTAAAAATTTAATTTAAGTAAAATATTTAGTTTACAATTTTAATTTAAAGTTTTAGTTTAAAAGATTAATTTCATAAGAAAATTTTAGTTAAATTTTTTCAATAAATTGTAGAAGAAAATTTTGGAGGGAAATACATGAAATGAAAAATTTGGAGGGAAAATTTTCGGAGAAAATTTTTAGAGGGAAACTTTGGAGGGAAATTTTCATTCTTTAAGCTATATATTATCATTAGGAGAGAGCGCATTTTATCATTCAATCTCTTCTGTTTGAAAGGCATGGATTCTTCTAATAGTAAAGTTTCACTTTGTGAAGCATCAACATCTTCGTCATGTAACAACTCTATTCATATTGATGAATATAACAACAATTGTTTCACTATGAATAGAGAGTCAAACATTCCACTTAGTCCTAATCCTGAGAACTATGAGAGCAACACTAATGAAGGGCAGGATGAAGAATTTCAAATAAATAAAGAGTCATGTTTCCACTTAGTCCTAATCCTATGGACTATGAGAGCAATAGTGATGAAGAGCATGAGGAAGATTTTTAAATAAATAAAGAGTCGCAGTTTCCACTTAGTCCTAATCCTATGGACTATGAGAGGAGTAGTGATGAAGAGAATGCTGAATAATTTCAAATGAATAAAGAGTTACGGTTTCCACTTAGTCCTAATCCTATGGATTATGAGAGCAACAATGATGAAGAGCATGATGAAGAATTTCAAATGAATATAGAGTCACGGTTTCCACTCAGTCCTAATCCTATGGACTATGAGAGTAGCAGTGATGAAGAGCATGATGAAGAGTTTCAAATGAATATAGAGTCACGGTTTCCACTTAGTCCTAATCCTATGGACTATGAGAGCACAATGATGAAGACTAGGATGAAGAATTTCCAATAAATCAAGAGTCACAGTTTCCACTTAGGCCTAATCCTATTGACTATGAGAGCAGTAGTGATGAAGGCAAGGATGAAGAATTTACAATTAAACGTGAGTCACATTTTCCACCTAGTTCTAATCCTAAGGACTATGAGAGAAGTAGTGACGAAGGGCAGGATGATGAATTTCCAGTAAATAGAGAGTCGCATTTTCCACCTAGCCCTTATCCTAAGGACTATGGGAGCAGTAATGACGAAGGGCAGGATGAAGCACTTAGTCCTAATCCTAACGACTATGAGAGCAACAATGATGAAGGGCGGGATGAAGAATTTCCAGTAAGTAAAGACTCACATTTTCCACGTAGTCCTAATCCTATGGACTATGAGAGTAGCACCGAAAGTGCACATGATGAAGTATATCCAATAAACATCGAGTCAAATTTTCCATTTAGTCCTAATTCTAAGGACTATGAGGGTAGCACTGAAGAAGGGAAAGATGAAGAATATCCTCCAAGTTAGTATTTCAAAAGCACATAATATTCCTTATAATGATGATGAAAATGCTTATACAGATGATGATCCAATGATGGAGATGTTGCCAACAAATATTGTATCGAGGAGTAGGAGAAAACCTTTTCGTATCAATCCAAGATGTTCTAGTTATACAAGGGGTAGAGCAGAATATCTCATGAGAAGAAGTTCTATCAGTTCTCTGATTTCAAGTGAATGTTGTCAAAAGTTTACTTGAAACGTATGGATTTCAAGTTTGCATTGGAGAAAAGGAAGAGATATTTATCAATGAATAAAATCATGCAAAATTCATATTTAGTGGGGTGCATGCAATCTACATTGTCAGGTTATGATAACCATACTGGGTCTTTATTTATCTGTAGAAAGGCTTTCAAAATGTTTCATTCAATGGGTAATTTTTGTTTGTCAATAATCCAAGAAAAATTGGAAAAGGATCCCACATTTTATTCAGAAGTATGCCATAAACGACAGTTTGGGCCATTATCAAATACTACAATGTCATGGATGAAAGATTTCTTTTCAAAGCATGGAGAGTGTATTCCAAGTAGAGAGACAATACATATTCCAAATAATTTCTCAAGACAACTGATCCGGATCTTGGGGGGAGGCCCCCAAGATCTAAAAGATTGAAATGGATCTTGTGGGGGAGGCCCCCAAGATCTGAAGAATTGCAATGCTAGAAAGAAAATGACAGAACAGATAGTAAATAAAACCACAAAGAAACTTTTTATTAAAACCGATAATGACTATAAAGGCTACATTATGGTAGACTATCTGTCCTTTTACAAAATGTGACTTGTTACTTATAGTACTTTTCAGTTACAATGCCATGGGTCAATTCCATGGGTGAATGAATACCATGGGTGGATGTCACAATACCATGGGTCAATTCCATGGGTGAATGAATACCATGGGTGGATGTCACAATACCACGGGTCAATTCCATGGGTAAATGAATACCATGGGTGGATGTCACAATACCATGGGTCAATTCTATGAGCGAATGAAAACCATGGGTGGATGTCACAATACCATGGGCAAATACCATGGGTGAATGAATACCATGGGTGGATGTCACTTACAATACCATGGGTGGATAAATACCATGAGTGGATGCCACTTACAATACCATGGATAAATTCCATGGGTGGATGAATAACATGGGTGGATGAATACCATGGGTTGATGCCATTTTCCATTCCGATCATTCCTCCCTCCTTAAGAAACAATGGTCCCCATTGCATGAAGTTCCCTCCTGTGAAGCCTTTGTTGAATATGAAATGCCACTGAAGAGAAGGGTTTTATATGGTTAACCCATAACCATGATGAACGAAGATCCGAGGATAGAGATACCCTATAATGCTTGTGACCAACTGTGATACTGACGGTGTGCGGCCTAGCAAATGAACTTTGATGAAGTGTGGGTTTGTGGATGACCCATAACCATGATGAACGAAGATCCGAGGATAGAGATACCATGTAATGCTTGTGACCAATTGTGATATTGAAAGTGTGCGGCCTAGTAAATGGACTTTGATGAAGTGTGGGTTTTTGGATGACCCATAACCATGAAAAACGAAGATCTGAGGATAGAGATACCCTGTAATGCTTGCGACCAACTGTGATACTAACAGTATGCAGCCTAGTAAATGGACTTTGATGACAAGGATTTTGTGCAGTTGACCCATAACCATGATATTGGTTGTTGATGAAGTAGTAGGTGCCTACATGGCTTGGGGTGGAAGGGCACGTCTCCAAATAACCGAGGCCGAATGCTGCTATGCTGAAACTAATGAATGTGAAGCAAGTGCCTACTAAAGTGGGGTGGTAGGGCACGTCTCCAATGGGAACCCGTTCCAAATGTTGCTCCAGAATTAAAATGGACATAACTCGGTCAATATAACTCAGAATATCTATTATAACCTATTTTTGGAAGCAGAAGGACCATTTTGCATCTTCCCATGTGTTGGAAATCCTTATCTGGTCACCCAAGACTCTCCGATTCGCATTGCAATTTTTCTGTTGTCACAAAAGTTCTTAAAAAATAGTTGATTTTAAATCAACGATATCTCCCACATCCGAACTCCGATTCGACCCACTTTTTTTTGAAATTGGGTTATTTTTTCGCAAGGAATCCAGATCTAGTATTTGTTTTTGTAAATTTTGTACCAAATGTTTTAGATCTGATATGAAAAATCACCACCCAAAAACATTCCTGCAAAAAAATGAAAAAAGAAAAGATCTTCCCGCTTGGCCCAAGAAAATGCTCTGTGGAGGACGCAACACATGCTTGAAGTTTTTTGAATATTGCTGCAAAATTTGAAACTAAAATATGCATCAAACCCTCATTCCCATGGAATCATAACTTGCTCTGATACCATTGATCCAGATCTTAGGGGGAGGCCCCCAAGATCTAAAAGATTGAAATAGATCTTGTGGGGGAGGCCCCCAAGATCTAAAGAATTGTGATGCTAGAAAGAAAATGACAGAACACATAGTAAATAAAACCACAAAGAAACTTTTTATTAAAATTGATAATAACTATAAAGGCTACATTGTGGCAGACCATTTGTCCTTTTACAACATGTGACTTGTTACTTATAGTATTTTTCAGTTACAATACCATGGGTCAATTCCATGGGTGAATGAATACCATGAGTGGATGTCACAATACCATGGGTCAATTCCATGGGTGAATGAATACCATGGGTGGATGTCATAATACCATGGGTCAATTCGAGCGAATGAATACCATGGGTGGATATCACAATACCATGGGCAAATACCATGGGTGAATGAATACCATGGGTGGATGTCACTTACAATACCATGGGTGGATAAATACCATGAGTGGATGCCACTTACAATACCATGGGTAAATTCCATGGGTGGATGAATACCATGGGTTGATGCCATTTTCCACTCGGATCATTGAGGTCTCCAAGATCTAAAAGATTGAAATGGATCTTGTGGGGGAGGCCCCCAAGATCTGAAGAATTGAAATGCTAGAAAGAAAATGACAGAATACACAGTAAATAAAACCATAAAAAAACTTTTTATTAAAACCGATAATGACTATAAAGGCTACATTGTGGCAGACTATCTGTCCTTTTACAAAATGCGACTTGTTACCTATAGTAGTTTTCAGTTACAATACCATGGTTCAATTCCATGGGTGAATGAATACCATGGGTGGATGTCACAATACCACAGGTCAATTCCATGGGTGAATGAATACCATGGGTGGATGTCACAATACTATGGGTCAATTCCATGGGTGAATGAATACCATGGGTGGATGTCACAATACCATGGGTCAATTCCATGAGCGAATGAATACCATGGGCGGATGTCACAATACCATGGGCAAATACCATGGGTGAATGAATACCATGGGTGGATGTCACTTACAATACCATGGGTGGATAAATACCATGAGTGGATGCCACTTACAATACCATGGGTAAATTCCATGGGTGGATGAATAACATGGGTGGATGAATACCATGGGTTGATGCCATTTTCCATTCGGATCAACGACAAAATTACAACTTATACAAAGAATATGAAGAAGGTGCTGAAGGAAATGATCGATTTATTACATATCAATATTTTGTGAAGATATGGAAGAAATAATTCAACAATGTCCATATTCCTAAGAAGACAAGGATGGGGATTTGCAGTACATGTGCTTCTCTTAAATAAAAAAGGGATAAATGTGAAGGGGCAGAAAGAGGTAAGCATTCATAACATTAATTTTTAAAATTGTATAGTCATCAACTATGAAAACGTATTTATTAATGACTTTCTTTTATGTTGTGTAGATTCCATTGTCAAAGCGCTTCAAGAGCATCACGAACAACAAACAAGTGAAAGGAAAAAGTTGTACAAGCATAGAAAGAAGTGTTATGATAATCCAAATAAATATTTGGGTTTGATAATTGATGGTATGGACAAGAAGAAAGCACTTCTACCACATTTTGTTTTCACACCCAAAAATTTACAGAAGGAAAATTTTATCCAATATCACTTGGTCGGTTGTATGGCCTTCAATGGTAAAACGTTGCCAAGGGTATACTTCACAGCTCCAAATATTCATAATGATGCAAATATGACAATAACCATAATTCATGATGTTCTTTCTCATTGGTATGGTAATCTCCTTGAAGTTTTCTATCTACAATTGGACAACATTGGTCGTGAAAACAAAAATCTGATTGTTTTTGGATATCTAAACATGCTTGTCGAATTGAGAATTTTTCAGAAGGTAAAGGTTGGTTTCCTTCTTGTTGGGTACACTCATGGCCATATTGATCAGATGTTCAATTATTTTTCAGTCACATTGAGGAGGAAGGATGTTGGGAGATTTCCATCATTAATTGAATGTATTAAGAAATCATACATGCGAAAGCCTATTTTTGATGTGTTGGAAGAAACTGTTGACATGCGAAGGTTTATTCGGGGATCACATAGAGAGGAGAAATGCATTGAACAACTTAATGACATTAGCTTCCAACATTAATTTCGTATCAAAAAAATTGATGGGAAAACACTAATATGGGGCAAAAAGTATTCAACTACTGCAAAATGGGCACCGTCACCAGGTTTGGCATTTTTGAAGTTCATTCTAGATCATCCAATATTTGCGTCATATATATTGTTATTACAATCAGTTGTTGAAGTTCATAATGCACACAGGCATAATAGAGATATAAATTATTCTGATTACCTTGAAGAATTAAAAAATGTATTATATATACATATGAGTACTTTGATATTGTTGATTCAATTTGGTGGGAGTCTTTTTTCAATAATAAAAGTGATATCATTTCAAGAACAACAAATGGATATATACCTTTGAAAACTCCATTTATTTGGCCACAAAATGTGTCAAATGAACATGAGGAAAGAAACATTGTTGAACAACAACAATCTCAAGGTACTATTAATTCTTCATAAGTAGAGGAAAGAGAAATGTATATCGGTTCCAAAATATCTCATGCACAACGTGAAGCCATGGAAGACCTTTATAGGGGTTTAGTACAGGATATTAATGAGGGTTGCATGATCACAGTGCTAGCAGATGGAGATCCCAATGGCTATCCATTATGGGTTTCTAAGGTTATAAAGGTCATTATAGAAAATGAAGATGTTGCAGGTGTTGAAGTACATTGGTATGCCATAAATACATACCTATTCAATGGTGTGTACAAGCCAGAGATGGTATTTGATAAAAAATTGGCAGAAAGAGAAAAAGAAAGGGTACAAATATAAATCATCGCTGCACAGACCTCCTAAAATTGGAGGATGTTGACATACTTGTTTATGACTTCAATTTAAAAAAGAGAGGAACTCTTCGCTTCAAGACGATAGAGATTCTGAAGAGGTTGTTACCAGAGGAAACAACGTTGAGATGGGAGTCTTCTGAAACCAATCGTAGATCCAAAAGAATTTTGAAATCTGAAATGGTGGGCATGCATGTGGACTCAGATGGGGCATTAGTTGATGAAAGAGAAGAATATGGAACATCTTCATCTGCATCTAGTGATTCATCTGAAGATGTGAATTCTAATGTTCTGCAAGAAAATATGAGTGATTTTGAATTATTGTTTAAGGCAATTTATATAACTAATGTTTGCATCGCATCTTGAAATATATATATTTTATTTCCGTATGATGTTAAATGAAGTTATGAGTCATTTTTATTCTTTTTGGATTATATGTTTTAATTATGATGAGTTTTATTGTTTAGAATATCTAGAATGTAACAATAACTTAGAGATATAATTTATATTTCATTCAATTTACAAGTATTGACATTTTGACTAATTTAGTCATGCAATTGTTCATAATGTCATGGTTTAAATGTGTTGAAAACTTAGAGTTTTTTAATTCTATGGTTGAAAATTTTCCATTTTTTTTATTATCTTTAATGTTATGGTTGAAAACAATTAGAATTTTAGTGATTTTTAGTGTCATGTTATTATATGTTTAACAACATGGATGAAAACTAATGGAATTTTAATGTGTTTCAAATCCCATTATTTTATCTTTATCGTCATTACTAAAAAATGTTGAAATTATACCTGGGAAACAAAAATGTTATTCTACCAAAAACATTAGTGTGTTTTTTTCCTCAAAAACAATTGTTTTTTGCACAAAAAAAATTGGTTTTACTATCATTTTTTAAATATGTTGAAAATTAACCTTAAAAAAAATCATTCCAGTATACACACTTTTCGTTTTTAGCGCCGTTTTCATGTTTTTTTGGGTTTTTTGGTTAGAGTTCCCGTTTTGAGTTTATAGTTCCCATTTCAAAGTTTACATTGTTCCTATAAACAATATCATATTCTTGGCAAGGTTGCTCATGATGGGTGAGATGGGTTATCCCCAAAGGGAGACCCATTGTAATCAAGTAAAAATTTGATTGGGATCAATGTAAGTTAATATATTTAACTTAATATTTTACATACCTTTAGAGTTGACTAAAGGGACACTCAATTATTGAGTTGGGTTGTTGGGAACAAATTCATACATGGAAGTTATGTTTTTATGTGTTGGGTTGGTGCACTTAGTGAGCACATAGGATGTTATGCATGGCACAATTAGTTGTGATTAACATAAAGTTCATGGATCTTGATAATAATTCCTTAGTTCTCATTTAGACTCAATAACCCACACTTATTCAACAACATAAGGTTCTTTAGTTCGCAATATGCTATGCTTAGAGTGCTATGGTAATTTTGGTGTTATAGTTTGGATTGAGGATTGACACCATTGTGAAATAGAAGATAATTTTGTGAAAGAAATGAAAATATTTAAGAAATATTCAAATATTTTATAAGTTTCTACAATTACTTAAAAACATCACATTAATTGTAAAAAACATTTTCACATTTAAAATTTTTAGACTATCTTTCAAATGAACTTATATTTCCTTTCAAACATTTCAACATGCATAAAATTCAAATGATACACAAAACATGGATATACGAAATTTTCTACCTTAAAAATATTTGAATTTTTATTTTTTTCTACAAATTATATAGGATTAAAAGAAAATATATTAAAAAAATTAAGTGTGCTAAAAAAATAAATTAAAGCAAAACATCAAAACTAGAAAAATCATTAAATCAGATATATCAATGGGAATATATGATTCTCGATGTATACAAGTGATAGATTTATCAAATTCCGTCTCTTATGATGGCTAAGATTAATGATGGTCCGCTAAAAAATATCATTAAAATATTTTTAAAGGTGGTTTTATATATACAAGTGTAAAAAGTAACTTTAATGGTGTTTTTACCAAAAAAGCTCCTAAAGCTCCTTTAAATTTGATTTTTAGCAAGTATTCTTACAAAATAGTTACTAAAAGTCAATTTTCAGGGAATTGTGAAGGTGGTTGTGTAAAACTATCTCTAAATATATATTGGGGTGGTTTTTTAAAACCACCCCAAAAATTCCTTGAAAGTGGAGTTATGGTGGTTTTTACAAAATAGTTAACATGCTTGCATTATGACGGGCCTCCATTTTGGATATTTTTGATTCCTAATGTATTATTTTCCGTTACTTTTTTGTCAAGAATATTTCTTTATTATATGATATGTTGTTACCAAAATAATACTAAATGATAATAAGCAAGCTGAGTTAATTTTCTTTTCCCTCATGGATTTTAGTTTGAAATGAAAAATAACATGTTCTCTAGACTTGTTTGGTTTTGAGTACTAGTGTTTGTTGTGGGAGTGTTGTTGTATAATTCTATAACTTGTGATAAAATACACTAAAGTTTGTTATAGAACACTACAACCTATCATAGATTGTTATAGATTGTTGTTGTACAATGCTTTGTAGTTTATTATAAAACATTATATTAGCTAGTTACAAGTTAATGTGGAGGCCAAATTAGTGGATAAAATTACAGCCACAAAACCTTTTAGGCTATTGCAAATCCATAAGAAGGTTGTATGGGACCTTGTATAATACCTCATAGCCAATTGTAGTTGTTCTAGAATGTGGTTGCACTAATTTTGACATGTGACTAAAAGATACTGAAAAGTAGCAATGCTTGGGAGATATGGGAAAATCTTAGAGGCTCCAAGATTCTAACACTAGTTAGTGAGATTCTTAGTATTATATTTTCTTATGTTATTAAAAATATGAGGATCAAACCAAGTTATATAAAATAACTACTATTGAGCTGGTTTAATTTAGAAGCATTTTGTTAAGTTGTTATAACTATAAGACTGATTTATATGCTCATGTCTATAATTGTCTATGTACATCTTGTTTTGATTCTCATACTTCTGATAATTTTGGGAAACATAATACTAAGAATCTTGTTCACTAGTGCTAGAATCTAGGATCCTTTATGGTTTCCCCATATGTTGCTTGTATTGTTGTTAGAATCTCTTGATCAAATGTCAAATGAGTGGAACCACATTTTTTAATACTTATTGTTGGGTTTGTAGCATTTTTCTAGGTTCCATAGTGCCTTTCTATGGTTTAAGGACACGATTGTATCAACTAGTTAGCCCTCACCACAATTTGTAGTGTTGATGCACTTAGTGGTAGTGATCTATAACACATTGTAGAGTGGTTTGTAGCATGTTGTAATTTTCTACAACATGACATTGAAGTTTTCTATAGTAGACTTTAGAATGTTCTGTAGCAAGTTGTATTATTTTATAGTGACAATAACATTTTATAGTAACACTATTGCAAATAATCTAGTACTAAGAAAAAAGCTTAAACAACATGCCATTTCTATCTAGCCTCCTTGGAATTTTTTAGTGAAGGAACCTTTTAGTAAATAGAAAATTCTAGTATGTATTCTTGTAATTATTTCTTTTACACCATATTTACTATGCTGGCCTTATTTAATAGAGATAACATCAATACATAAAAACCTATTTATCTACTTTAGGGAGGTAGGGTACAACCCTAATAACAATTGCAGTAGAGATTCTTGAGTTGATGTTCTATCATTTCATTCTGCTTCAACTTGCAGACATTCAGGGGTGGGGAGGTAATTGAAGAACCACCATATTAGGGTGGGAACCTGTAGCAAAGTTGCGCTGTTTGGATTGAACATATGATATAAACTAGGTGTGATGAACAAGCTAAGTGGTCAACCAAGTAGCAAGGTGGTTCATCTCTACCTGGGCTCTAACGTCTTCCTTAAGACCATTGATAAAACGTTTCTTAAAAAACATCATTTCATCTTTTTTGTTCTAATAAAACATTCAAAAGAATTCATATAACCCTCCATCATTTTAGTTTTGCATAATTTGGTTATTTGGTCCAATTTTTTTGTATTTATGATAAAGTGCGGAAATGCGACATTCACAAGATACGTCCATGTAGTGAGTGATAATCATGAATCCTTGATAAAAAGGAGCTATATCTATTAACAAGTCATTTTTAAGTCATACCCATGAGTTTAATTTTTTCATAAACTCTTCAATAATATTAACCCCCATAGTTTTTTTTTTGAATTTGGGGTCATGAATATGCTCCAATCTCTTCAAAACCATTAAATATATTAATTCAACCACATTATTACGAAATGTAACACCCTCCTCCCATTTCTACCGAAGCAACCGGACAGTCGAGGTAAACATGTGACGAGAGGAAACTATGATATGATTCGACCTCCTACGTTACGTTAAGAGAGTGGAACCAATGGAAACACATCTTACAAACATTCAACATCGGCATTAGGGCCCTCAGGAACCAATCCAACCTTGCTGCCAACCAACCCTTGGGTCCCACTAATATTTTGGACCACTTGACCTCTAGACGCTCTCATGCTATGGGCATGCCAACATCTAGGGACCTCTAGATGCTCTCATAGGACTGCAAGCCAGCATCCAGGGACCTCTGGATGCTCTCACAGGACTGCAAGCCAACATCCAAGGACCCTTTTTTACAGTGTTGTGCCAGCGTCCCCGGGATTTGAGCCACTTTTTCAGGCCCAGAGCCCAGGTTACTTCCCATAATTGAATCATATCTTTAGAATAGTAAAATACCAAGGAAATGACAATATAAATTCAATCACATGAATGAGACCTTGATTGGACCCCCACTAGCCATGACAGGAATTTCGTTAAAAATGCCACGAATATGTAATCTACAAGTGTAACTAACAAATCTGAGCATAGGGATCTCATACTTAGCTGAGAATCTCTAAGAAACATTGATGCCTCAAAAAATCGACTGTCATTTCATCCATTAGGTTATAGATACACTGTCCATTCATTTACAAGTAAAACATGATGAAAGGCATACATATCCACTGTCACAAAACACATACATAACCATCATAATAGAAATAGAAATACCAATGAAATCACTGCCATATGATCCACATATAAACTAGTATAATACTCATAGAAATACAAGGAGAAATAACCTCATATAGATTATGCAAAATCCAACTTGGGATGGGACTTCCACATTCCACCCGGATGTAGAACGGTTGATCCAAATCTCTCTTCAGCCATTCACCCACGTTCCATATTCCAAGCATGAATGTGGGATCTCATAGAACACATCAATCCAAAACCATATAAGGTTTCCAGTGGCCATCCACCTCAACCCATCAAACAATTATTCTACCTCATAGTCGGACATCACAAAACCATCATCAGATTCGTCTCTATCCAAGCCTTCTAGTTCTCCAGCGAGTTTTTCCAACCAAGGCTCCATGACTAGTAACTTAACCCACAACTTTTACTGGGCTCCAGAGCGTTTTTCCAACCAAGGCTCCAGGACTAGTAACTCAACCCACCAAGGGATCCAGAGCGTTTTTCCAACCAAGACTACGAGATTAGTAACTCAACCCAAATTGTTATAGGGCTCGAGAGCGTTTGTCCAACCAAGGCTCCAGGACTAATAACTCAACCCAAGCTAAAGAAACATGATAACCAACAAAAAAAACAATGAAAATGAACCCACAATCTCCATGGCTATCCAGGAAATGACAAGGCTAGGCAATCCACTATCAATCCTGTCCATCCCCCATGCCAATGACAAATCACAACTAACAAACCATATGCATATGCCATGCATGCGAAAATTAGTGAGGAAAACACATGCAACTCAGTACCTGCAATAAAATACCACTGTAACTACTGCTCCCGATGTCCTCTTGTGCTTTCCTGCTCTTCCTTTGCCTCCTTGCTCCAAAAATCAAAGTATGCCACACCCTCCAAGAGTGCTCCAAGAAAAATCTAACTCTCTAAGAGTATGAGACAGAGAGAGAATAATGAGAAAGCTCCAAAACTGAACTGACAAAAGGTACCAATTAATCCTCTGAAACCTTTTTATTAATGAGGCCTCCATTTTCTTCATTTTCTGTTATTTTCCTTCATTTTCCTCCTCACATGTAACTTGTGATGTTTCACCCTCATTTTCTCCTAATTTCCATTATTTTCATAATAAATATTCCAAAAATGACATTTTGCCTCTCTAAAGCCTTAGCCATTTCCTTTGCCAATTTCCTTAGCCTTTAATAACAAAATGACCACCCACACTAGGATGTCTTGCCCAAAATTCAACTTTGAATAAGTGTCCCTTCAATTGTGGTTATTTATTTTTCCTTTATTAACTTTTATTACATTGAATTTTCACCAGGGTTGTTATAGAACCCTCCCCCTTGCGAGAACACCATCCTCGATGTTCAAAAACACCTATAACCACAAAACTGTTGTAGAAAAATATACTTCCGATGGAACTTTATAACTTAGCTTGTTGCAATATTTACAATGATCACCCTGCTGAGAAGCAAACCAACATGAAAACATAACAAACATAACATCATAATGTCATGAGACCCATACCACTTATTGGAGCTTTATAACATAGCTCATGGTGGTATTTACATTCATATACATATGTACATATAGCAAAATCACCAAACATATACCAAAAGATATACCAAGACATATACCAAAATATACCAAGACATATACCAAAACACCATGCCAAAACTGCTTTGTCTCAACTGGCAAACAAGGAAGGATACATAACTCGATTCTGACCCACCATCTCCCATGTAGCTTCATCGGGCCAAAAATGCTTAGATTGCAACTTAACCTGCTTGATTGCTCGGTTCCAGAGCATGAGCACCTTTTTTTGCAATATACACTGAGGCTACGGCTGGAATTCTCCATCCACTTCCACCTTCAACATAAAGCAATCAATCACATGATCAACATCTCTAACATACTTCTTAAGAAATGGCACATGAAAAACATCATGGATTTTCACTGTCAGAGGCAGTGAAAGTCGATAGGCTACTAGCCCAATCCTCTCAATAATACTGAAGGGTCCACAAAATCATGGTACCAACTTGGCACATGATCCAATCCATAAGGAGCTCTTCTTTGGTTTGATGCACAAGTACACCTGTTCCCGAATCTAGAACTCCTTGAACAACTTGTTCTGATCTACATATCCCTTCTACCTATCCTGTGATACTTTAGATTTTTCTTTATAACCTGCATTTCCTATTCCATGTCTGCCAACACGTCTGGTCCAATCCACACTCTGTTAACCGGATCACTCCAACTAACATGATTATTGCAACTATGCCCATATAATGCCTCAAAAAGACTCATCTTCAATGAATCATGATACCCATTGTTATAAGCAAACTTTACCAGTGGAAGATACTCTTCCCACTTTCGTTGTTGAGCATCACATACATCCTCAACATGTCCTCCAATATCTTGTTTACCCTCTCTATCTGTCCATCTATCTGTGGATGATAAGTTTTACTGAATGCCAACTCTATGCCAAAACATGCAAATAACTCCTTTGAAAACTTGGAAGTGAACTTTGCATCCCTATATGACACGATCTTCTTCGGAACACCATGCAGTATGACCACATCTCTGATGAATACCTGTGCTACATTGCTAGCTAAGAATGTATACTTAACTGGAATGAAATGTGCAACCTTTGTCAACCTGTCCACAATAACCATGATGGAATCATGCTGTCTTATTGTCCTTAACAAACCTGTGATGAAGTCCATGGAAATGACTTCCCATTTCCACTCTGGAATCACCATTGGATGTAGTAGTCCACTTAGGTACTTACACTCTACCTTCACAGTATGAAAATAAAAACACCTAGCCACAAACTTTGCTACATCCCACTTCAAGTTCGACCAATAATAAAATATCTTTATTGCTATCAGTGTCTTCTGATAGCCTGGGTGACCTAAATATGGTTTCACATGAAACTCCCTCAAGATCACCTTCTTGAACTCACTACTATCTGGCACATATATCCTGTCTCTAAATCTGACCAATCCATCCGATGTAAGACAATGATCCACATCCCATGCACCTGCACCTATACCCGGACCTATACCATTACTTGTACTACCACCTGTACCTGTAACAATACTCTATTGCAACATGTGCACAATCTCCATATATCTGACATCCTGCTGACCTACCTACAAGATCCTATCTTGTAAGTTTATCCCATATGAGCTCATAGTTGCTCAGTGATTTACCTATATCCTTATGCTAAGAGCATTTGCCACTTTGTTCTCTTTACTTTTGATGTACTTGATATCAAAATCGAACTCACTATTTGTAGCCAACCATCGAACCTGCCTACCATTCATATTTGGTTGGTCAAATGGATACCGTAAACCATTGTGATCACCCACTAATGTAAACCTATTACCCATAAGATAATGTCACCACATCTTCAATGCATGTATAATCACTACCAACTCAAGATCATGTGTAGGGTAGTTCAACTCATGCTCATTCAATTTCCGTGACCCATAGCATACCACCTGTCCATCTTGCATAAGGACTCCATCAAGTCCTTCCTTGCAAGCATCTATGCATACTACAAACTCTTCGTTCAGATGTACAATCTTTAATACTGGTACATGTGTTAAAAACTACTTAAGTTGCTCAAAACTAGCCTCACACTCCTCTGTCCATTCAAACTTCTTACCTTTCCTCTACAACGATGTAATTGGATAAGCAATCTATGAGAAGTTCCTGATGAACCTCCTATAATAGCTTTCCAACCCCATAAAATATCTCACCTCATCCACATTCTTAGGAGCTACCCACTCCATGATAGCCCTTGTCTTTTCTAGATCTACTGCAATGCCCTCCTTGGAGACAACATGCCCCAATTATTGTACCTCAGTCTGAACGAAACTACACTTGTTGAGCTTAGCATACAATTGATGCTCTCTCAACAATCTCAAAATTGTTGCTAAATGCTTGACATTCTCCTCCTCATTTTTTGAATATACCAATATGTCATCAATGAACACAACAACAAATTTATTGAAATATGGGCACAACACACTATTCATCAAGCACATAAATGTAACTGGAGCATTAGTCAAACCGAATGGAACTACAACAAACTCATAATGCCCATATGTAATCTAGAAAGTCATCTTGTAAATGTCCTCCTATTTGATGCGTACCTGATGATATCTAGATCTCATACCAATCTTTGAGAACACAACACTGCTCCCTTCAACTGATCGAACAAGTCATCCATCCTCGATAACAAATACCCTTTCTTGATAGTCACTTTGTTCAACTACTTGTAGTCAATGCACAATTTGAGAGTACCATATTTCTTCTTCACAAATAATACCGGTGTGCCCCAAGGTGATACACTTGGCCTAATGTATCCCTTGTCCAACATTTCCTTCAACTGTAGCTTAAACTCTACCAACTGAGGTGTGCTCATCCTGTAAGATGCCTTTGATGTTGGAGCTGCCCATGGAACCAACTCAATAGAAAATTCTACCTCCTTGTGAGGTGGAACTCTGTAATGTCCTTAGGAAATACATCCTTGAACTAAAGTAAAACTGGGTACCTGCTCAAAGCATCTGCATCCTCAACTTCGTTACCCTTGTCACTAGAAATGTGCATTGCAAATAACATACACCCCTTCCTGCAATTGTGCTTTGCAAAAATAGTTGTCACCATCCTAACTGATGTGGATTTCTTCTTTCCCTGTAAGACTCTTGGTTCTCCATTGTCATCCAAGCACTCAATGGCCTTGTCATAACAATCCACCTTGGTTCTATGAAGTTACAACCAATCCATGCACAAAAACATATTGTATGATCCCAATGGTAATACATTCAAATGTGTTGCAGTAGGAATACCATTCAAATCAAATGCACAAGATGTTACCTAATGATGAACTCACTTCTTTGTACCTATAGCGAACTGCACTAACCAAGATTTTGCATGCAATTCCTTACTCAAACCACACTTATCCACCAAGTCAGGAATAACATAGCTATAATCAGATCCAGGGTCAATAAAAAAAGAAATAACTTGATCACAAAGTTTACCATCCATCTGAATGGTAGATTCTTGGTGGTTTAGCTATTTGTCATCCAATGCTGCATAAATATGAGGAAAACTCTGACCAACATCCCCAAATTTCTATGCATCCTGTGCACTATATAATTTATGCATACCACCCTAATATTATGGACAATCCCTCCTGTGATGATCTCCTCCACAAGTCCAACACCGCATAGGCTCCTTATTCTGCTCCTCGGATCGATGTCCCTGTCCTCTATTTGATGCATTGAACCTCTTAGGTGGTGCAACATTCTATTTATTACCTAAATCTCATGGTCTCACTCGATTTTTGTCCCATTTTTCCTTGTTCTTGGAATTACCTTTCCAGTCTGGCTTAGTCTTAGACTTGTGCTTCGATTGTTCATAGCAATTATTTTGCTTTTGGATGGCCTCCTCCAATGATCTAGGCTTATCGAACTCAATCCTATCTTTAAATACCATTGGTAACCCACTAGTGAATCTCTGAATTTTGGCCTTCTCCTCCTTGAGGTAAGGCACATACCTCAGTAGCTCTAAGAACTTTCTAGTGTACTCCTCAACTATCATAGATCCCATCCTAAGCTCATAGAATTCCTTTGCTCTGTCATCAAAGTATCTGTCTGATAGGTACTTCCTTTTGAATAACTTCTCAAACTCACTCCAAGTCAAATCTTCCTCATGTATACCTCTGGCATTATTCACATCTTCTCACCAAATGTATGATTTAATTTTGAGACTGAATGTAGCTACTTTGGCTTTCATGTTCTCTGAATAATCATGCAACCTAAAGAACTTCTTCATACCAAGCAACCATGCCTCTGCATCTTACGATTTATTCATCTCTCCATCAAAAGTAGGTGGCTTTTATTTCTTAAACTCATCTGACAAGTATCCCCTATCACGCCTCTTGTAAGGATGATAACGATATCGATGATCATTCCTATCAGAACCAGAACTAAAATGATACATGTGTCTATCCCTTATCCTATCCCGAGTGTCCAACAATTTTCCATCTATGACCGTGTCATCACTATCTGACCTGTGACCACCATGCGACCTACTACCATATGCCCCATTATTTTTGTCCTCCTGATCATGGCTGATCTGAAGTGGTCCTTGTTGCTACAAATATGACAAACTCTGAAGTATCACTGCATTTACCTCTACTAGCTTCTCCTATGCTTGTATGATTCTATTATTATCTGCCTTACAACTCCTTATTTCTTCCTTTAAGCTTCTTAATGTATCTGCCAAATCAGAAGAGTTCCCAACACCATACTGCTCATCTAATTCATAGGGAGAGTCTTTGTAGTCTACCATCTTGCTAGCCATTTGATATTTCTTCCAACAAGGTATATGATATCAGCTAAACCAAATCACAATAAACCAACATACCTTAGTATAGCTCGGGGAGGATACCTTGTCTGCAGGATCAACTAATCAACATGATACATGTATAACATAATCATGACAACATATAGAAACATAACAAATAAGAATATAAACATGCAACTATCATTCTAGATAGGGTCTAGTCATCAATGCATGACCTTATCAACAACGCATACCATGACCTCATGCATGACGAAAACCATTACATCACTGTACACTTGACCACATGAAAACATGAACATGCATAAGAAATATGTAACCAACCACACACATGCATAAACACATATGATCAAGCATGAATGAATGATACTTGTAACCATGCCTACAAGAATGATACATGCAACCAAGCATACAAGAATGTAACCAAACATATAACAATGTAACCAAGCATACAAAATGATACATGTAAGCGACATATAACAACATGTAACCAATCATATACTCACAACAATGCACTCCAACATAACAACATCAGCTTCCACATGACGACATCACTATCACCATGATCAAAATCATGCAAATGCAACAAGCACATGGAATGTAAGTGTAAGAGACACACATGCAACTGGCATGCATACATGACCAACACACATCCCATCCAATCTAAGGGGTGAACCATGCTATGATACCACTCTGTAACGCCCTCCTCCCACATCTACCCAAGCAACCGGCCAGTCGGGGTAAACACGCGACGAGAGACCACCATGACATGATTCGACATCCTAAGTTATGTTAAGGAAGTGGAACTGACAAAAACACACCTTACATACATTCAACATTAGTATTAGGACCCTCAAGAATCAATCCAATCTTGCTTCCAACTAGTCCCTGGGTCCCACTAAGATTTTGGACCGCTTAACCTCTTGACATTCTCATGCTATGGGCATCCCAATGTCCAGGGACCTTTGGACACTCTCACAGGCCCACAAGCCAATGTCTAGGGACTCTTTTGTACAGTGTTGTGCCAACATCCTCAGGATTTGAGTGAATTTTTTAGGCCCAGAGCCCAAGTCACTGCCCAAAATTGAATCACATCTTTAGAACAATAAAATAACAAGGAAATGAAAGTATAAGTGCAATCACTTGAGTGAGACCCATACTAGACCCCTACTAGCCATGACATGCATTTCATCAAACATGTCACGAATATGTAATCTACAGGTTTAAATAACATATTTGAGAATAAGGGTCCCATACTTAACTGAGAATCTCTAAGAAGCATTGATTCCTCAACACATCAACTACCATTTCATCCATTAGGTCATAGATACATTGTCCATTCATTTACAAGTAAAAACATGATGAAATCCATACATAGCTACTATCATAAAATACATACATAACCAACATAATAGTAACACAAATACCAATGAAATAACAACCATATGATCCACATATAAACCAGTATAATACTCATAGAAATACAAGGAGAAATAACCTCATATTGATGATGCAAAATCAAAACCCGGGATGGGACTTCCAAGTTCCACCCGGTTCAGCCAAATCTCTCTTCAGCCATTCACCCCCATGCCATATTCCAAGCATGAATGTGGGATCTCATAGAAAACATCAATACAAAACCATCCAGGGCTTCTAGAGGCCATCCACCTCAACCCATCAAACAATGATTCCACCTCGCGGTCGGACATCAAAAAACCATCATTAGATTGGTCTCTATCCAAGCCTTCTAGGGCCTTAGAGAATTTGTCCAACCAAAGCTCCAGGAATAGTAACTCAACCCACAACTTTTACCCAGCTTTAGAGTGTTTTTCCAACCAAGGCTCCAGGACTAGTATCTTGACCCTCCAAGGGCTCCAGAGCATTTTTCCAACCAAGGCTACGAGACTAGTAACTCAACCCAAGCTATTACAGGGCTCTAGAGTGTTTGTCCAACTAAGGCTCTAGGACTAATAGCTCAACCCAAGCTAAGGAAACATGAGAACAAACCAAAACAAAACAATGAAAATGAACCCACAATCTCCATGGCTATCCAGGAAATGGAAAGGCTAGGCAATCCACTGTCAATCTTGACCATCCTCCATGTCAATTACAAAGCACAACTAAAAAACCACATGCATATGCCATGCATGCCAAAAATAGTGAGGAAAACATACATGCAACTTGGTAACTACAAACAAATCCCGCTGTAGCTGCTGATCCTAATGTCCTCTTGCGCTTTCCTGCTCTTCATTTGCCTCCTTTCTCCAAAAATCCAAGTATGCCACACTCTCCAAGAGTGCTCCAAGAAAACTCTAAGTCTCCAAGAGTATATGAGAGAGAGAATAATCAGATAGCTCCAAAATTGAACTTACAAAAGGTTACTAATTGATCCTCAAAAGCCTTTTTATTAATGAGGCCTCTATTTTCTTCATTTTCCATTATTTTCCTTCATTTTCCTTCTCACATGCAACTTGTGACCTTTCACCTTCCTTTTCTCCTAATTTCCATTATTTTCATAAATAAATGTGCCAAAAATGCCATTTTTCCTCTCCAAATCCTTAGCCATTTCCTTTGCCAATTTCCTTAACCATTAATAACCAAATGAACACCCACACTAGGATGTCTTTCCCAACATTCAACTTGGAATAAGTGTCCCATCAACCATGGTTATTTTTTTTGCCTTTATCAACTTTTATTACATGGAATTTTCACTAGGGTTGTTATGCCAAAAAGTTAGAAAATTTTCAAATTAGGTGTGAAAAAACCCATTACCTCATTGTTGTATCTACCCCCTCTCTTTTAAAATTATAACATACTTAGTAATTTTTCATATTTGTGGGATATGGGATACCTATCCTTTATATCCTCCCTTCTCTTATCACCCACCTCCTTGCAATAATCCAACACTTAGCCAATATAAATTTCTGCTAAATGCAAGAATGGGACATCACTTTACCTTGTCAACCCACTTTGACCCCACACTTTTGCATCCTCCATTATCCCTCTGCAACATACAAAATATACCACTTCCAATATATTTATCCATTTCTATAGGATAGAGGTTGTGAAAGAACTTTTTTGTGAATTGATTGTACCACCCACCATGCAACTCCATATCGCACATTTCTACATTTACCAATTCGCACCTTGTGTCACTCATATTGCATTATCAAATTTTCCATACTAAGTCTATTGAGTTGGAATTCTCTATCAAGCACCACCTTTGAGGAGAATTAAGGGCTCACCATTAGCACATTCTTCATGCATTTGTATTGATAACAACTTTGAATATGGAACCATTCTCATAAGATCATCCATATGTTACATCAATGAGGTAATTTTTATTCATTAACCACCTTATTCAACATGTAATATAATGACAAGATGATGGTGAGTGTAATAACATGCAATACTAATTTCATTACTAAATGGAATATTAAATTTCTTGATTAGTGATTATATTAATACTTGTAATAAAAAAGAGACCCTTGTTGTGGATATACTATTAACACACTTGGACCAGAAGATTGTGACTTTCAATTTTTTGTGTCCTATATACCGTATTCAGGATTAACACTAGAGAAAAATAATTCTAACAAGGTCTGGGTTTTCAAAATAGCAAGAGTAGATTGTATTCTTGAATTCTTTGATTTCATAGACATATTTTCCTAGTGTGCATCATAATTTGTTACAAAGACAAGGATGCTACACCTTGAAGTTGGAAAAACTCTTTTCCTCCTCCCTCCAAGTCTTTTCAAAAAGGTTCTATGACTCCCCACTTTGCACAAATTTTTCAAGACATTTGAAGTAGACGATTTTATAGCTCAAGGAGGAGGAGATGAGCTATTAATAAAGTTTCTCAAATAATCACCTATTGGTTCAATATATTTTTCTCTATTTGAGGTAAGATCACTAACAGACCCATACAAAGAGTTTGCATGGCTATTTGCAAGAATGACTATTTAGGACACCATGATGTACGTCCCAAAATACACCCTCTATATTCTTACTATTCGATGCATGAAGATTTTTTTTTTGAATAGGTTAGTATTATCTCAAAAGAAATTCAATACCAGTTAGGAAATTTTAAAAAATCAAGAGGTTCTTTAGGACCTCTTATTTAGCATAAGCTTTAGTTTACTATATTATATTTCTGGATTTTCCCCGGCCACAAAATGTCAATTTTGATGAAGGTCATGTTTAATTCTAGTACCTAATATTGTGGAAGCATAAGGATCCTTTTCACTTTTACCATATACAAAGCTCTTTTCTCGCATAATTCAAGACAATTATTGTTGGTGCTCTAACATATAGGTTTCCTTAGGAAGATCAAACCTTTCTTTCCAAGAAAGGTGTTTTTTATTATCAAGATAGATTCTCATATATTATGTTATTTTTGTTTGAGAGGAAGACAATCCTTCTCCATTATTAGTATGTGATAATTTTTTCATAGTATAATTTTGTCAGTAATAAAAATTCTATACCCATTTCTTCAAGCAAAAGAGAAAAAAGAAGTTTATCACAACCCCTATAAAAATTACATATTTCACTATCAAAATTGTATCTCACTTAGATGAAATCACCTCTTATTTTGATTAATTCAAAATGAGGCAAGTACAAGTGTGCGGTCAAATAATTAATCTTTTAAAAGGAAAAAAAATATTCACTATAACATTTAATTATCAATTAGGGGTCATATGTCGTTTTTCCAAATTATTATGCAAAATATATGCATGTTGCAAAGGTTGATTTTTCGTGTGTCACTAATATGCAATTGTAGAAAAGATTAAATAAAAGAGAAATTAAGTTACATCATTTAAATGAAAATAACACAATAAAAAAATTATGAATCATGAGGTAAGTAATATCCAATGGTAATAAATGAATATCAACACATGGACATAAAGCATGCACTCATTGCTATGTAACCTTTCATAAAAAAATATCTAAGAAGTAATATGCAATGATGAATCAAGAGCCCATAAGATTAAACACTATATATATGAGTTTTACCTTAGAAGCTTAATGAGAAATATGATAATTATAAAGAACATTGGAATCAATCCAATAATTAAATAACAAACTGCAATTGCAAACCACCTACACTAACTAATCCAACACTTGTTTTGAGGAGTGGGCCTTACTTCCTTGGAACAATGTGTTGTGAATTTATTTCAGAAGGCAATAAAGTAACAATCCCATGCACATAAGCTTAATAACTATCAATAAAGTTTGCATTAATTAGAAAATTAGTTCATAATACACTTCAATATTGTTAACCTCATGTGCCATGATGGAGAGGGTTTGGTTCACATACATCTTTATAACTTGTATAACCTTAGAAAATATTCTAAGAATAGTCTTGAGAATTTAAAATTCTCAAGTTTCTCTAACTATCAATTAAAAAAGAGATCAATTACAATCATCTTTCTCAAAATAAAACATCATTTTTCTTATTACATCTTGTCCTTGTCAAATGACGGTCCAACTAGGCCCTATTGATAATCATTTTTTGATATCAATTCCAACTATTCTCTCACCAATAATTTGGATCTATTTTTCTAACCAAGATTGAGCTCTTAAATGCATATAGTTGTTACAATTAATAATATCCAAATAGAGATAATTGTTAATTTGAAACTCGTGGTTGCAACTGTCTCACGTCTTTTACTTAAAATAGTTATGGGAGCAACAACACTACAAAATGATTGAAGTGGAAGCAACAAGAGTAGTAGCACATTGGTAGTAGTAGTAGTATATTGATTAGAATTGAGTAGTAGCACAACAATGGTGGCACAAGAGTCACATCAAACTTGTGATCTTGAAATGGATGCTAACATAAATATTTTCTAGAATTGAGTAAAAAGAGTCCTATTACTTCAACAATGCTATCCTATAGAGTAGGAGAAAGGGAGGAAGATTCCTGCTCCACTTGGCTTGTCAAAGTTTGTTTTCATGCCCTCTCTCCTCATCCCTACATTATTTCCTAGAACAATCAAATTGAAATTTTTTCCCATGTTCATTGTTTCTATGATAATGCATGAATTACTAGGTATTTAATTAGGCTATGATGAGAGATGCAAGTGATAGTATTCCTATCCATTTTGATTTTCCTCATCCTATGTTGCAGGGTTCTTAATAAGAAGTGAATGATGTTGATTATACTATAGTGTTAAATATGGGTTAACATCTTAGGGTAGTACCCAAAGATCATACCATGCCTATTGTACAAAGTAGGAAACCTCCTACCAAGGTCGAGGTAGGGATTTCAATGAAATATTTTCCCCTTCTTCACCAAGGTTTCTCCTTCCAACAAGATGTATTGTCTCACCTTTGGAAGTACAAATTTTATTTCAAACCAAAAACCATTGGTTTGAGGCAACCTTGTAAATGTAGATGATGATAGATACTATGATGTAGAGGCTGTAGAATTGAGTTGATGTCATTTGAAAGTTCCTTGTAAATTATAGGGCATTTTTTGAATCAAACCACTTTAGTCTCTCAAGGTAAATCACCCACCTTGCATCTTAGAAAAATTGTTAGACCTTTGCATTGTTCTATAACAAAGGTATAGTCAGTGGTTCATGCTCGACAATGTATTCTCCCATGGTTTTATCATAAAAATGATTTGTTCAATGTAGGTGCAGTAGGGGTCACTTGGCACTTTGAGTTTTAGTAGGAGAAATGGTGTGTAAATTTTCCAGACCTAGAAAGGAAATATTGGAAAATGGATGGTACATTATGGAATTATGGAATTTTTATTACTAAAAGTGGAAACAAATCTTGCCATTATGCATGGTGCAGTAATGACATTGAAAAATGGGAAGGTAGCTAATATTAACTTGGTGATGGATGATGCGGTGATCGTTAGGTGGCTAATGTGGTAAGTAAGTACTAACTCCCCTACCATATAAATTGACAATTTTCCCTTGGTCACACGATTTGACATAATTTTACTAAATGGTTAGATTTCCCATAAATTATGTTGTTTAATGAAATATATGTGTTGTGCAGAGAAGAAAACCTAGTTATACTTACCCATGTGCCACCACCATTGGAAAATACATGCATGCTATTATGTGTTCCTCTGAAGTGGTGGACCATAATAGTGGACAATGATAACAAGTGAGTACATGGAGTTTTGTAGTAGGAGGTACATTGAATAGTGGAGTTGTAGTAGTCTACCAGAAGTTGGGTGGAATTCCTTGAACAAGAGTGGTGGGAAGTAGAGTTGAAACATCATAGGGTCATGTCAACATCGAGTTGTAGTGATAATACATTGTGACATTCAATAATTTTTAATTACATAGAGTTACAACAATCATGGTGTTCGATAAATTATAGTGAAGCATAGTTGTAGCAATCACACATTGTGGCATTTAGGCAGTTGTAGAAACACATAGTTGTAGCGATTACAATGACAACGTGTTGCAAATTTTGTTTAGTTATAACAGTGTGGAGTTGTATAAATCGATAGTTGTTGCTATGTCGATTTAGATTTTTAGGAAAAATTTACTGCAACAAATAAAGTAACAAGGATAGGGAAAGTTGCTCTCCCCCTCTTTTTAAAAGTATCGATCACTTACGAGCCAATTTTCAAATAGAACTTTTCTAGTTTTTCCCAAAGGGTTTTTACAAATAGATTTATTTATCATTTGTATATATAGAAACATAATTCATGTAAAATATGCTAATGGGGTTGCCATTGCATCAACGATCTTGAGATCCTCATTACACCTTCACGTATACATATTTTGTTGTGAAGTCTTTCTTGGACAATGATTTATTGCATAATATCAATAATTTTCCATTGGACATAAGGGATTTTATGGCTCATCAATGGTGTATAGCTTCATATACCCATTATCATATACAATATATTTAGTATGGTCCTAGCCGTCAAGTATAGAAATTCCATTTGAAATCCTTGAACTTGGAATTATAGAGCCCAATCACCTTTGTAGAAATTATTCTTTATGATAAATTTGTCATGCCACCTTTTCCATTGTTGGTCAATTATAGTTTCATACACAACATCTTGAGAAGGCTCATTGGTTTCATTCAATTGATTTAGTTGATGTTGTTGTGTTGTGATGAGGTCTAAATTGACTTGTAGGGTAGTTTCTAATGTTTGAACTTCGAATTCAATTGGAAAAAGATTCTTCCCACTATAAAAAAATTCATAGGGAGTGAAACCTATGGTGTTTCACCATGTTGTTCTATATACCGAAAGATCTTCAAGAAATTATTTTCCTACTCCTAATGGTGAAGTTGCATGGATTTGTGAGAATGGATTCTATTACTTTTTTGGTATACTCTTCCTATCCATTGGCCTATAGATGGTACATGATGAGATCATGTGCTAAATTGTATACTTCCTTTTGATATTATGTATTAGATGATAAGTAAAACAATCTCCTCCACCAGTGACTATTTATCATGGAAACCCAAAGTGAACAAATATCTCAAGGAGGAAATCTGCCACAACTTTATTAGTAGCCCTTGGAAGTGCTTTGTATTCTACCCATTTTGTGAGATAATTAGTGCATACCAAAATGTGGACCCTTAGATTCGATGAGGGATTGATTGGACCCATGAATTCTAAGGCCCATTTTAAAGGATTCAATAACAAGTTGAGTTTGTAGTGGCATTTTACCAATCTGTGTTAGCTAACACATTCATTGGAAACTATCACAACTTTGTACATACTTCATTTAATAATGGAGAAAATTAGGCCAAAAATAGTATAGGTGAAGTACTTTGTGAGTTATTTGTTTGTTGGGAATTTCCCTCCACAAAGTTCATCATGATAAGCCTTAAGGATGTCATAGAATCCATCATTTGTGATACAAAATCGAATCACAAGATCTAACTATGTATAGAAAAGGAAACCATCTATCCATTAATACCTGACACTTTGCTTGATGATGCCCCATTATTTCTTTGGAGATAGGTGGTTTGGGAGATTCCTTGCATCCAAATAGTTGGCAATATATACATACCATGGTGTGGGTAGATACTACAAAATGATGCTTATTAGGAAAACTAGCTTCAACAGGTAAGGCATCTCGATCATTGGTAAGTTTGGGAAGAAATTTGGAAAACAATATTATCTTTCCCAGGCTTCTCAATGATAGTGATGCCAAATTATTATAACAACAATAACCTCCTAGCCACTCTACTATTAGTGATGGCCTTGTTCATAAAATATCAAATAGAAGAGCGATTAGTGTGTATGTTGGTGTGTAGGGGCCTAACCCAGGTTCAGAGGTGATTTAGCCAAACAAATCCCGGTACTACTGGCCCTTTCGGCAATAGTCCGTGGAGCGTGGACTGAGGTCTCACCCAAAGTAGTATGGGAGGGTGCTAGAACTAGGTTTTCGCACCCTAGAGATGTCTGATGATTTTTAGTGGTCAACAGATTTACCTTGCGCGCACGTCGCTATGCGTATCTATTAGTACCTTGCATCCTATGATGCTACCTTCGCACAACCCTACTTGAGGCGTGATCCGTGTTATTACCCAATTTCTTACTATTAACCTGATATTAGTCTATCACATAGCTTGTCAGTATGTGTCTAGTTATATTAACAGTGTTCAACATTCATATAAGTGCGCGCGATAAAGAAAACAATATAATTAAACATGAAATAGTACAAGAACAGATACACAAGATTTGGAATCAAACTTCTCTTTATTATTCTTCTTCCTTGGTTACAGACTTGACTCCATCCTGCGCACTCAGTTGTAGGGGTCCGCGCACTCAGCTGCAGGGGTCCGCACACTCAGCTGCGGACTTTACTAGGCCTCTGCGCACTCAGATGTAGAGCCTCTTCCTACTATTATGACCCAAAGCACTTCGACCTTTACTCTATGTTCACTATCTTCTAGACTCCATTCCTTTCTCTATGTATCTCTTCCTCTCCTTTACAACTTAGAGCCTCGCTCTATTTATACAATCCCATGGTCTGTGGACCATAGGTAGGCTGACATTACATTACAAAACTTAGGGCAGACAACCCTACGACTCAATATACATTTCGCCCTCCGCGCCCGCAATTCATGAAGTCTTACAACATTATTTGACCAAAACTTGGGCTTTGAGCCCCAAAACATGTTGTGGGGGGATTCCATGCCCAACAGGCCCCCAACACAAACATCGTGACTTGTCCTCGAGTCACTCTGTCAGCGTGACGATATTGGCGCGGAGTCCTTCCAATTGTTCCCGTATGGTGCTGATGTCTGCAGCACACTGAGTTGCTACTTGCTGAACTTGCTGTATCTATTCTTTTGAGACCTATGTGTCTGAATTGTGTCCTTACATCTGTACTGGCATTTGTTGTGTATGTTTATAGTCTCACGCCCTTGTCCGGCTCCTCGGGTTGCGAAGACTGTGCTTTGGCTGGTTAGTCAGATAGCCGGTCCACCCGTGTAGGGCTTCAAGCGACTGCCATTTAAGGGTTCTCCATTTAGTTTGACTAACTGGACCGTGCCTCCATCAGTGACCTCATTAACTACGTATGGTCCCAACAAGTGCATTATGAATTTTCTCAGAAATTTTTCAAACTTATTGTCATACAACAGCACTAAGCCGTTTACCTTGAAGGTGCACAACTTGATATGGTGGTCGTGCCAGGCTTTTTCACGCCGCTTTTGTACCTGCTGATGAAATCCAGCAAAAAATCATTCCTCCTCGAGTTCTTCCAATTGCAAGAGCCTTTCCTCTAGAGCTTTGCAGTCCATCATCCCTGTGAGCGCTCCTATTCGCAGACTAGGTACGATGTATTTCATCAACATGACAGCTTCCACGCCATAAACTAACCGAAAAGGTGTTTGTCCCATCAATTTCTTGCACGTTTTCCTATAAGCCCATAGTACGACAGGTACGCGTAGGTCCTAATCATTTCACTATGTTTTTCACACTTTGGTCAGTGCAGTCTCCAGTATTTTGTTGAGTGCCTCGACTGTCCCATTAGCTTGTGGGTGGTACAGTGTACTTTTATTATGATACACCTAGAATTGTTCTGTGAGCACACTGATGGTTTCATTCAGGAAATGTGTTCCGTGATCACTCATTAAGATTTTCGGATAGCCAAATAGGGTCAACACGTTTTTGAACAAAAACTTTGCAGCCATAGCGGCTGTGCAGTCTTTGACCGGTTGCGCTTCCACCCATCATGTCAGGTACTCCATCGCGGTGATGATGTAGTGCGCGCCCATCTTTCCCTGAGGTTTGATCGGTCCCACAAAGTCGATTGCCCATTTTTCAAACAGTTGCAATGTCATTTGTGGATTTAGCGACATCTCATCCCTCCACGATGGTTTTCCTATCCTTTGACATATATCGCAGGCCTTACAGTGCGCTTTCAAATCCTGGTGCAGGGTTGGCCACCATAACCCTGCACGAAGAATCTTTTGTGCGGTTGTGCGTCCTGCATAGTGTCCTCCTGTAGTGCCCCCATGTGCCTCCATGAGGATCTGACCTCGTTCAAATTGAGGTATGTATCTTCGTAATATCTCATCATTTCCCATTTTGTATAGGTGCCCTGCAATGACAGAAAAGTCCATCGTGCGCACCACCAATTCCTTTTTCTATTGGATTGGGTATTCCTTCGGCATAGTCGCTATTGTCAGAAAATGGATTATATATTCGAAGTGTCCATCCGTGACGTGCACTACAAATAGATGTGCATCAGGTAGTCCCTCCTCCAAATTCGTGGGTTCCTCGCCCGTCTCAATTCGTGACAAGTGATCTGGTCCTGTTTTCAGGCATCCCGGCTTGACTATGACCTCAAAATCATATTCTTGGAATAGTAAGATCCATGTGCATATGCACCCCCCCAACACAGGCTTATTCACCAAGTATTTCAACATGGAATGGTCGGTATACATATTGAAATGTCCTCCGAGTAAATAGTGTCAGTATTTTTGGAGTGCGTACACCATCGCTAACCCCTCGCACTCAGTGGTAGAATAGTTCTTTTCTGCTTTGGACAATCTTCGACTTGAAAACACGATCGGGTGATCCACGCACTCCGTGCCCTCCTCTGTGAGTACTGCTCCCAGCACAATACACAACACGTCAATATGTACATGAAATTCCACATCCCATTTTGGGAAGACCAGGATTGGAGCGGAGGCTAGTTTTCCCTTCAGGACATCCAAACTCTTCATTCAATCATCATTCCAGCAATATGTAACATCCTTTTTCAATAGCGTTTCCATCAGCGCTGTTATTTGGGCATAACTTTTGATGAATTTCCTATAGTATCTGGTATGTCCCAAGGTAGCGCGTAGTTGTTTAAGACTTTGTGGTGCTTCCAAATTTAGAATAACGACAATCTTTGTAGGGTCCACCATCAGTCCTTGTTTGCAGACCACATGTCCCAGTAGGTTTCCAAAGGGAATGAGGAATGTGCACTTGTTAAGGTTCAGCGCAATCTGGTGTTGGCGGCAAGTATCCAGCATCGAGCGTAAGATTGCTACATGGTGCTTAACTAATCCAAAGACAGTCCAATCATCCAGATAGACCTCCAAGAACTTGTGGATGTATTCTTTGAACATAGCCACAACGATGCGCTGAAAGCTGGTTGGCGTGTTCTTCAGTCCAAATAGCATAACGGTGTATTGAAAGCAGCCCCATTTTGTTGCAAAGGTCATTTTGCTTCTGTCTTCTAGCGCGATATTGATCTGATGGTACCCTGAGAACCCATTCGTGAATGAGTATGCTTCCTAACCGCCAACATTCTCCAGTACTTCATCTGTGAACGGTGTCAGGAATGGATTGTGTACACAGGCGTTGTTCATCTTCCTGAGGTCCACACATATTCTTATTTTGCCCTTCTGCTTTTTTTCCTGTACTACCATAGGACTCACCTAGTCGGATTCTTCCACTGGCTCAATAATTCCAGCTGTGAGCATTTTGTCTAATTCTTCGCGGACCTTTTCCTTATATTTCGGATTCAAGTGGTAAGGCCGCTGCTTAACTGGCTTCGTGTCGGGTTTCAGGGTGATCTTCATCATCCCTAAGTCGCCAATGATCCCTTTTAAGTCTGTAATTTTTGTCGGGAGCAAGTCTTGGTATTCGTGGCATCATCCCAATAGTCCCCAAGTGTTGCATACTTTGGCTTCGCCTCCGTTCCAATGTTTACCTGCTTTGTTTTTAGCGACGCGGTGATGTCGGCATCCTCAATCGATGGTCCTCGAACCTCACGACAACCTTCCGTTTATGGAATGTTAATATTTCATGTGTCCTCATCATCCTCATGAACAGTTACATTGTAACACTCCAGCATGCAGCTCAGTTGCCTTGCCCATTTTGGCTGAAGTACCTCCATTGGTTCCTAGGGTATTTTGAAGATAGCTGCTTTTACTGCCTACAGTGCATCGTCAATAGTATCCTACCAATGATATTCAAACGTGAAAGTTAATAGAAATCCCTCGCGCAAGATATCCCATTCGCTCGTACCACGGCGGAGCTCCGTCACAGTATACCAATTCATGGGTATGACATCCAGGGTATGATAGAAAAAATGTACCCATTCAGGTTGTGGCTCTTCCCCATAGACCTTGGTCCATTTCGTGAGGTGTGTACGTGGATTATACTGTCTGTCATACTTGTCTACTAGCTGCATTTATGGTTGCCCAAATCATAGGCACATCATCCTTCTACATCCGCGCCAATCCTCAAAACTTCCCTGATGTGTACCCCACCACCTTGCGGGCGTCGCGTGCAATGCCCATTTTAAAGCATCAAATCGCTGCTGTTATAGTACTTCACTTTCAAATTTTTTTAGGAATTCATCTACCGTTGTCAACCCATCATACATAGGCAGATCCCTTACCTCTGTTGTCATGCAACGCAGTGATCTAACCATCATGTTGCAATTTAGCGTGGTTACCTCGTGTAACCGGTTCTACCATCGTTCTGTTTCCTCATCCAAATCTGATGTGAAGGAGCTTTCACGCTCCCACGAAATCCTACCATCTGCTGTTGGATTCACCCAATCCTGTTCTCGCATGGTTATCTTGTACATACAATCGAGATCGTCACCACTATCATTGTCGCACATCGGTTTAGTTTATCACGCTCCTTCAGCCGGATTTAGTGGTACTACTACGCGTAGTGACTTTTTCTCAAAAATCATTTTGTGCTTCTTCAGATTTATGACTCCATTCATATCGGTGGCCCAGTGTATTCCTAGTAGTGCGGGATAGGGATTGATATCATCGACAATCTCTATCACTTCGAAATCCGCCAACGCACTTGCACCTTCAATATCCACCATTACCCCTTGCAATCTCCCCATGGGGAGGATATTCTGCTGGTTCGCCATTCGTAATTGAATAGGAGACCATTGTAGTGTGGGTTTGCCCATGCATTCCCATGTTTGTTTTAGCATTACATTCACGTCTGATCCAAGATCTAGGATTACCTGATCCATTTCATACTCGTTGATTTGCGCAGTCAACCTCATTTCCCTTCCTGTGCGCAATTCATGCTTTCCAAGTTTCCGGACCACACGCGGTTCTCCTGACCCCGCACACCTAGTGATAAGTTCCTGTAGTCCTTTTACTGCCTTGCTATCGCGCAGCAGTTTCATGCATGTCTCCAGAAAGGTAGTCAGCATTGAATGATCCATCCCTAGTTCTAGTTGATCCTTACTACTTGAAGTGGAGGCCTCCATGAAGCACTTCTTAGCTTCCATGAATGTCTCCTTTGCGCATTCTAAATCAAATTCAGGTTCCTTTGTAGGAGCCTTGCGAACCCACACACTTTCTTCTGGTTGCTTATCTTTATCATCTTCGATGGTGATATCGCTTCTGAGCACTATGTTTACATTCGGGTCTTCTTTGTGTGGCTCAGACCTTATCATTTGCAAATTTTGATTCGGAGGAGGCTAGAGTACCCCCTTTTCGCGCAGCCTCGCTATCAATGTAGGGAAGTCTTCTGCCTCATGATAAAACTGAGTATAGTATAAACATGATGTCTTCGTCGGATTTGTACAATCGCATAGTGTCTTGGCCCTCTGCAATTGTAACAAATTAGTTGTCCGCGACCCCTTCCTGGTCCCATTCCACCTCGACCTCGTCCGCGCCCCTAAAATCCAACGCGCGCCATTCCTGCATTTGGGTTGAGGGCTCGTGTTTCGGTTTGTACCCTGTAGGCAGGAATCCGATCCATCATTAGTTTGTAGCTTTTGCAGGTGCGTTTGTCATGGCCTACCGACCTGCAGAAATTACAAAAAATTGTTGGGACGTCTGTGTATACTTCTGCAATAGATGACAATTATTCGTAGTGTGTTTTCCTCCTATCTGACAGATCGCGCACCATAGTGTAGGTGCTGCGCTTGGTCCTGCTTTTGCCTTAGGTCTTAATGGCATCGGCCCTCCTCCTGCCAAGTAATTCGTGAAAACTGGACAGTGGTCCTTATCATGCCCCTGGCCTTTGCATTTTATGCACCATACCTCCTCGCGCACCTCTGGCCGAGGTGCCCTGTCTTGTTTCAAATTTTGCATTTCCAGACACAAATTTTGCAGTTGCGTGTGGATTTGTTGGACTCCCAGACCAGGATCTTGTATAGGGGTCTCATGCAATCTCATTTCCATCTCCAAAGCTTCGGCCTGGGTGGAAAGCTTTTGTTGTGACAGTGTCGTCCTTAAATGCGGTGTTAGTGACGCTACAAACCAGGCGCGATGTTGTCCATTCGTCAAAGTCATGTTGGCTTCACGAATCATACTCTTCAGCCTCTGGTCTAGATCCCAGGGGGTCTCGCCCGGGAGCATCGCGATCTCCTTAAACCCGATAATTGATTGTGTCTCCAACTTTGGCCTGCTAAATTCCCTGTTCAGCGCGGCCTAGATTTCTGCGATGGTCATTAGAATGCTTAATGTACCATGTTAATGCACGATCCTAAAACGCACTTACCAGCGTAGCCTTCTTTATATTGTCATCCACGACTCCTTGTGCTTCCCATACCGCCCTTACCACAAACTAGAATTGGTCCGGATCTTCATTCCCTACTCCTCTGAATACCGGCAGTTTGATCGCACTCGCCATACTGAACTGTGGTGGTGGCGGAGGTGGGGTGGGTGGAGATGGAGGTGAAGAGGGTGAGATGGGTGGCAGTGTAGGTGGAGGTGGTAAGCGCAGAATTTACTGCCTTATCAGACTGACCGCGCTTCTCGGAGAAACTTTCGCGAGCTCTTCCTCGCTTTCCCACGAGGGTGAAATTAAGGGACTAGTTTCTAATTCTTCACTACCTCTGTTTCTGTAGATCTTCCCACTTCGCGTAGTCCCAAACATTAATTTATTCACATAACCCGCTTTTCACAAAATAGCATCTTAATCCAAGTGTTCAAAGATTTAATATACTTACCTCGCAGTCCTTTGAGGAAGCGTCGTTCTGCCTCACTGTAGCTGACGATCATATCTACCACGAACTCAATGATAAATCCTCCTATAATCTGATCGAGCCAATGGTCCACAGCTCATGTGATCTTATCTCCTGACACTTCTAGTCTACACACTAATTCTGGGGTCCACACGATGGGTTTGTCGAGCCTACACCTTCCCTGATTGTCTTCTATCTTCGTGATCCACTCATACAGCTCAGAAGGAAAGGATGCAAAGAAAATTTCGTGGATTTCTATATATAAGTAGCACTCCAACCACTATTCCTTAGATACTCGTGGATTCCTGTTTTCCTGCGCCGCGAACTCGTGAATCTTCTTGTCCAACCACCCTTCAATTTCTTTCTTGGTTGGATTCTAGTGACACAACATTAGACATCCCTTATGCAGATCCCGATCCCAGCAATGGAACCATTTGTTGGCTTGTAGGGGCCTGACCCAGGTTCAGAGGTGATTTATCAAAACAAATCCCGGTACTATTGGCCCTTTCGGCAATAGTCCATGGAGCGCGGACTGAGGTCTCACCCGAAGTAGTATGGGAGGGTTCTAGAACCAGGTTTCCACACCCTAGAGATGTCTGATGATTTTCAGTGGTCCATAGATTTACCTTGCGCGCACGTCGCTACGTGTATCTATCAGTACCTCGTAGCCTGTGATGTTGCCTTTGGGCAACCCTACTCGAGGTGCGATCCGTGTTATTACCCAATTTCTTACTATTAACCCGATATTAGTCGATCACTTAGCTTGTCAGTATGTGTCTAGTTATATTAACAGTGTTCAGCATTCATATAAGTGCACGAGATAAAGAAAACAATATAATTAAACAGGAAATAGCACAAGAACAGATATACAACATTTGGAATCAAACTTCTCTTTATTATTCTTCTTCCTTGGTTACAAACTTGACTCCGTCCAGCGCACTCAGCTGCAGATTCTACTAGGCCGCTGCGCACTCAGCTGCAGAGCATCTTCCTACTACTATGACCCAAGGCACTTTGACCTTTACTCTATGCTCTCTATCTTCTAGACTCCATTCCTTTCTCTATGTATCTCTTCCTCTCCTTTACAACTTAGAGCCTCACTCTATTTATACAATCCCATGGTCCGCGGACCATGGGTAGGCCGACATTACATTACAAAAATTAGGGTGGACAACCCTATGACTCAACATACATTTCGTGCTTCGCGCCCGCAATTCGTGGAGTCTTACAACATTATTTGACCAAGACTTGGGCTTTGAGCCCCAAAACATGCTGTGGGGGGATTCCATGCCCAACAGTGTATAAAGATATGATAGGCAATTATATAATTCCAAAATTTATTGATAGAGTATACAACAATAAGAAATTCCTTTTATGTCAATGTATAGTTTAATTCTACATGATCAAATTTTTTATGACAAAAATAATGATGTAGGGATTCCCTTCCTCCTATTGATCGAGTACAACTCTAATTGTCGAATTTGAAGGAATCTATAGAAACGTGAAATGGAATGGACTAGTTGGGTCCTCATAAGATTAGGGCCTTAAAGACATGTTTCTTTGGAGTTTCAAAAGAAGATTCACACTTGTCAATCCAAAAAAATCCATATTTTTAGTAAGTAATAAATATAAAGGAGATGTTATCTTGGTAAAAATTTCAATAAACTTGTGATAGTAACTAGTATGTCCTAGGAAACTACATACTCCTACATTTTAAGTCTTGGAATATTTGAAATTACCTCAAATTTTATTGGGTTTATTCTAATGCTTGCAATATAGATATGAGCCCAAGAACTATACTTTATGTAAGCATCATTTGACACATTTTTTTTCTAAGAGAAATATTAGTTTCTCTACACCGCTTAAGTACTTTTTCAAAATTTACTAATTCTACCTCAAACATATCACCATAAATTTTAAAGTCATCAAGTACATAGATCTTAACATAGTTTGAATGAAATATAAAAATATAGCAACCATAAACATTTGAAATATAACTAATGCGTTACAAAGCCCAAAGGTAAGACTCGATAAACATAGGTCCCATAGGGGAATGTGAAGTTGATATTTTCCCCTAGCCTTCAAGGATGATTTGAATTTGGTTGTACGCATTAAATCCATCAAGAAACTAGAATAACTTCTTTCATGTTAAAATGTCAAGCACATGGTCAATGAAGGGTAAGGGAAAATCATCTTTGTGCATAGCTTTATTTAGTTCCTATATTCAATACAAATACTCCACTCTCCATTCTTTTTGGGTACTATAAATAGTAGAGAAACCCATTGACTATCACAGATTGGATAAATAAAATTTTAATTAAGATATTTTTGAAGTTCTTCTTTGACTATGTCTTTTGAAGTTGGGCTCAAGTAGTTTTGAGGTTTATGGATAGGTTAGGATGAATTCCCTTGATGTTTGAGTACTCCCATGCAAATGCATATTTTTGTTCTTGTAGAAGATGAGCCAATTGTTCATTCCACTGGGAGGGCATATGTGGATTAATATTCACCTGACCCAAAAAACTAATGTTAAATTAAAATATTATGATTTATTCCATCTGAATTTCCTCTCCTCAATTCCCAGAGAGAGAAAAATATTATTCAACTAAAGCCTTGAAGGATAGTGGTTACACTTTCTCCCAATTCAACAAAGCTTTTTGTGAGGCTTGGAATCGAAAAAACAAAATTCCACTCTCTCCACGTGGATTCCTCATTTCCCTTCCTTACATCCATGGCACCATTGATATTATTCTTAAATTTTTAGCCAAAAATAATATTTAAACCCTATTTAAACCTTATAAAGTGCTTAAAAAATATTTTTTTTCGCCAATGATAAAATAAACCCTATGCTAGGATTAGGGGTATACAAAATTCTCTGCTCATTTGGAAAACCATTTATTGGCCAAATAGGTCGTTCATTTATAGATCATATCAAAGAAAATATCATTGACACCACCCACAACCATATCTCCAAATTTGTTGTTGTCGAAAATTCTTTTGAATTAAAACATCTTATTTACTGCGACCAAACTAAAATTGTGGCCTCAACTCTGCATTATACTTTGCACACCATTTGAAAATATCTCAAAATCGAGAAGCACTAGGTTAAATTTAATTGAAAACATGGCTATAAAATTAACCAGTCTTGGAAACCTCTTATTCATCTCCTCAACCACTAAGCCTTTTGTGCTTCACTCCTAACTTCCCCCTCCCACTTTAATCTTTCATTATTTGATTAATGTAGCTCATTTTTGATGTTTTTGTTTCATATTTTCCTTCCCATAATTTAATCTTCCAAAGTTCTTTGTGCTCATCTATTTTACTTAATGGGTTTAATCATTAATTAGAACAAATCGTCTAATTTTATTTAGTATTTTTGAATTTAAATATTATATTTATTAATATTAGAAAATCCAATACATGTTTATATTATAATCCATAAAGGCATCCACGATTTCATTATTTTTTTCCTCTTTAGATTTTTTTTTTTAAAGAGTTGATAATATTAACTAAGACCTTAATAAGATTTATTTCCTATTATTTACATATTTTAATCCTTGATTTCTCTCAATGTCCATATCTTTCCTGGACCAACCCTCCCCCTTAGGAAGCAATGGTCCCCATTGCGTTGAGTGCCTCCATGAGATGGGGAAATTTCTCTTGAACTTGGTCCCTAGTGAGCTACTTGCCCTGGTGCAAGAGTTGGACAACTTTGACAAATCGATACAGTTGGATCCTCCATTTGTGAGTGTTCTTGATCTATGTGTCCATGACCCGATCAGTTGTGGCCTATTCAATGCAGTGTGGGTTGAGCTCTGTTGGTGTCAATGGCTCAATAATATATGATGTGTCCAACAATGACGAAAAGTATGGCTGAAGGTTGTCCACATTGAATATGGGGTGTAAGCCAAGGAATGGGGAGATACTGAGCTCAAAATTGTTGTCTCCCACAACCTTGGTGATGGTGTAAGGTCCATACCAGAGTGGTTGAACCTTACGATGGGCTATAGTGAGGCTTTTTTTTTTGCATATGTAACTGTTGATGGTGCTCGACCCACTAACATGACAGGGGATCTCCCCGGTAAGAAGTCCCAATTAGACCTCAGACTATTTGGTGTAGGAGCCCCAACAGTGGGTCGTACGGTAATGCCTTGACTGTGATTTCGCACAGAGGAAAGTAAGATGTCCTTGTTGGTAGCAAGGGTGTGGCAGTTGCAGTAAGTCAAGGAAGGTGCATGAGAGGTTCTAACACATGGAGAGTGGGATGAGTGCGCCCCTTGGAAACCTGTAATTGTACGGGGATTGGAAGGGAACACATGAGCGAAGATGCATCACAAGCTGGAAAGCAAGTTAGCAAGCAAACCAAAGTGATAGTTAAACCAACAACACATTTCAGAAAGATTCATACATACTTATACAGAATAGACCATACATGCGTAAGCAAACAAATACATATGTCATTTAGAGTAAACAAAATAATTGGAATACAATACAACATATGCGTGAAATGTGTTGGCTTTGTTATATTAAGAAGTGTAAGTTCCAGTCATACAATACATCCATGTCCAACCACTAGTACCGACAATGAAACATTATAGCCACAACTACCTACTCCTCCAAAAAGATATACTAACTCCGCACAGTGGAGAAGCCAAGCCGCGCTACAATACTGTTCAAGATTTATCTAAGATACTCCTATTGAAGCTTGGCTGACCAAAAGCCTCTACAATGAGTTATGTGAGGAATGAGATTTGCAGCATCTGGTTGATGAGTTTTGATAAAATCGAGGTTGCGACGCACATGCCACAAATCTAGGAAAAGTGACACTTGGTGGGAGGTTTCTAAAATGATCCTTGCATGTAACATCCAACTGCTAAAAGTAGATTCTTAAATCAAGGGATGCCTTTGCATGCTACCTTGGGAGAAGTATTCCATGCATGCAAATCAGTTTTGCTTAGTCCCGGAGGGAACCGGTCCACCCAACTGCACATTCAACAATCTTCTTAGCTGAGGGGAAAAATGCACATTTCTGGGAGGGAGTTGGGCTAGCTGCCCAGAGGGATTGCACAATTTCTAGGAAGAGCAGCTGCCTACTACCCAGAATTGTGCAATTTCTGGGCTGAGAAGCCCTGTTGGGACGAATTGCGCAATTTTCTCAGTGAACAATGATAGATAGATTTGCACAATTCTAGAGCCTAGTAGGCTGCCAGACAGAATTGCACAATTTCTGGAGGGAAGGTTGGTAGCCCTCCAAAATTGCAAAATTTCTTGAAGGAGCTGCTTAGTCTACAGCCAGACCAAGTTCGATGAAACTGCCTATGAGGGGGATGTAACAAACTTTGATGGATAGGTTGTCATTCTACAAGAAAATCACTGAATCTTGTGTACTTGACAAGGCAAGACATGCTGTTGTGAAAGGTTCATAGGGAGGCTCCAAAATGAAGCTAATGAAAAATTTTGGAGGGTGGTTGTAGCTGCTACAACACTTGGCGACACACTGGTAGAACTCCAACTCTCTGAATGGACCTTGTTCGTGAAAAGAAAGTCTAACACCTTCGAAAGTATTATTCAGTTCTCAGTTTATCTTGGTTTCCACACTTGCTTGATGTAAGATGTAGCATGTGCCAATATCTTGGTTGATTGACACACATTCCAAGCCAAGTCAACATAGTTGTTTCGATTGGGGTTGAGGGGTATATTGGTGCAAAAGTAGTATAGTCGTCAGAGTCTTAGTTTCATCTTTGGTGTTGCTTCACTGCGAGCAGGCCTAAATAGTACCATGACAGAGTCATCCAGGAACACAAACATTTCTCTGCTACCAACGAGCCTGGTCTGTACCCTAGTGGAGTTACTTGCATCACCTCTCTGCATAGGAAGCCTTTCTCTTCTTTTATCTTAATCATTTTTCATTTTTGAAAATTTTCAGTCTTTATTTTTTTCATTTTTCATAATTGTGCATAACACTTATTTATTTCAGAGGAAGAAGAGGGATCCCGACTTATTGAGAGCAGAAGAGGTTTTTCCTTTAGAGAAGTAGTTTATGCATACCTCTGATGTGCTTGTTAAGGTTTTCCCCCTCACCTTACTCTACTTGACTGAGCTGCCAAGGGTTAACCCAAAAACAATCGACTAGAGGAGGTGACACTAGTTAGCGCGCAAGCATTTTGTTTTCACCAAGGTTCACTTTGAACAGTATGTATTTTCCATCGATGTATCATGGAATAAAATTAACAAGTTCTTCATATAGAGGCATGATGACAGATAACCAAGTAGTGATAGCTGCACAAGGCCTCTTGTATTTTACCCAGCTTGTTTCAAGAGTCATGCATGGTTTCATGTGAAACTAACCTATGAACAAAATCAAGCAAACAAACAACAAAGCCAAGAAGAAGCATAAGTAAATGTGAAAGCAAAGTGATTAAGCAAACAAGCAAGCAGACAAACAAACATGCAAAGCAAGAAAGCAAACAAGCATGCAAGCAAGCAAACTGAAAGAAAACACTACTCCTACTCCTAAGCTAACGGTGCATGGGCCTAATCACGTGAAGTGATATTTCCAATGCAGCCACCGAAACATTGGTTGACCCATGTTGGTGAAGGCTTGGTCCGCGAACAACCCAGTTGTGTAGACTAGCAAATGTGAAAGATACACCAATGAAAACATACACACTCCGAGCTTACAAGCGTCCACAGAACATGAGTGAAAGCGCATGACATGCACTCTGTGGACTTGCCATGGTGTTTTTCTACACTACGTGCATATGTTGAGTGTATGCATTCCCTTGACCGTGACATTCAAGAAAACGTGAGAAAGGTAGACCACTTATGTTGCACAAGTGTGCTTGCTATGTAAGATTCCTCCAATGCATGGGTGATGGGACTATCTAGTTCGAGTGGAGGAAGTGAAATTTGAGTGTTGGATTGTTCCTCAGTGCGTACAAATGAGTGATGAGGAACCTCAGGTGTTTGAACAGTTTCCTAATCGGAAGTGAGACCAACCTCAAGACAATGAGGGCCTAACATAACCATCAGCTCAAGCTGAAGTGCCTCTACAGTCTAGGGGATTTTGACTTCGTCGATAGATAGATCATCGTAGACCAGTGGCTTAGACGGATTAACAATGAATGAATCAACATCGTGATCAGATGTTGAGGTAAAGAGATCACGGTGGTCAATATCAGAAAACTCAGGATGTTGGTCGGCATCATCATGATTTGATGAATCATATAGAAGGGTAGATGAGAAGAAAGGATGTTCACCCTCTGTGTTTCCAGAAAAATCAAATGAAAGATCAAGAGGATTTTCAATGAATGATTGGTCCTCTCGGTTTGCAGGTGATGGACTGATATCCGGTGTCCCCTACGAATGATCAACAATGGGTGCATTCATGGATGGAGATGCACATGAAAAATCAGGGATGGCGGGATCATCAAGGATGTCAAGAAAAAATGGAGGGGGTACGGAAAGACAGGGATGGTGCCCTGCTGCTGGTGGATGTTCAAGCTCCCCATCACACAGTTCATGAATGCCAGTGCATGTTGGTTGTGCACCACCAACTCTACCGATAGATTGATCCTCATTCAAAACAAGTGTAGAGTTTAGAATGGAAGAACACAAGATAATGTCATCTAGAGGATGATCAGAATACAAAGACAGAGGTTGAGGTACAAAATACATGTGACGAAGTATGGGACTCACAACCAAGTTTGCATGAAAATTGGAAGGAGAGATGTTGGGAGGATGTTACGGTTCAACAAATGTGTGTTCATGCTCTCCCACCTCACTCTGCGATGGTGGAGTTTTTTGATGAGGGGACGATGGACAATCACTTGTGATAGTGACCGCATCCATCTTTGATTGTGCAGCTCCATCACTGAAGTATGATGAGCGAGGTTTGAGCTTGAAATTCTTCTTGGGATGAGTAGATTTCTTAAGACAATACTCGAATATATCCCAAAGATAAGTAAATTTCATCTGGCTCTTTGGAGCTTGAAACTACAAATCACGGAAGCATTGCCAAAAATCCATAGGCAATTCATGTGGAGCCTTTCGTTGTTGTAACAATTTTTGTTCAAGATATTCTGGATCAAAATGATAGAAAGTGTCTTCAATGAGATCACAGAAGTGCTGAAGTGAGTGCACTCTATCAGCTGGTAGGCTGCACAGTCACCGATGTGGAGATTCGTGAAGTGTGTATGCAAGCAACAGACTGGCCTGTTCGTCAGAACATCCATCATCCTCGTGAAGCAAGGCAAGGAAGTCATGTAAGAACTCAAGCTAGGCCACTTCACCTTCACCATCATACATGTATGTGGACAAGAGATCAAAGAACTCCCTCGTGATGGTGACAGATTCGACATGCGAAAAACATCGTGGAGGGAGTAGAGTACAAGACTCCATGATAGATATGCAAAGGTTCAAAACAGGATGAGAGGACACAACTTGTCATTTGGCCCTCCTTCTAGCGCCAGAATTTTGACGGTTTTGGACCCACCAACATGAAAGGGGATCTCCTCGGTAAGAAGTCCCAATTGGACCTTAGACCATTTGGTGTAGGAGTCTCAGCAGTGGGTCGTACGGTAATCCCTTGACCATGATTTCACACAAAGGTAAGTAAGATGTGCCTGTTGGTAGCAAGGGTGTCACAGCCATAGTAAGTCAAGGAAGGTGCATGAGAGGTTCTAACGCATAGAGAGTGGGATGAGTGCGCCCCTAGGAAACCTGTAATAGTACATGGCTTGGAAGAGAACACATGAGCGAAGATGTATCACAAGCTAGAAAGCAAGTTATCAAGCAATCCAAAGTGATGGTTAAACAAACAACACATTTAAGAAAGATTCATACATACTTATACAAAATAGTCCATACATGCATGCATATGAAAACAAATACATATGTCATTTAGAGTAAACAAGATAGCAGGAATAGAATACAACATATGCATGAAACGTGTTGACTCTGTTATATTAAGAAGTGTAAGTTACAGTCATACAATACATCCATGTCCAACCACTAGTTCCAATAGCGGAATGTTACAGCCACAACCACCTGCTCCTCCAAAGAGATATACTAGCTCTGCGCAGTAGAGAAGCCAAGGCATGTTACAATACTATCCAAGCTTTCTCTAAGATACTCCTATCGAAGCTTGGCTGAACAAGAGCCTCTACAATGAGTTATGAGGGACTATTTATATCAAAGGGTGGGGTGGCCTTGACATTCCCCTTTGTGATAATTCATCTACCCTCATGACTCTTCCTCTACTCTATGACTATTACATCTGACTATCGACACTTGAACTTACATTGGACAAGACATTACATTACAATGCACATGTGCTTATGTGAGACAAAATGGCTTGAGCAAGCTATGCAAGGCGTCAATGACACTCAGACCGTTATGGTAAGACCAACTCTTTGACATCCTTGTGATGGTCAAAGGTGGTGAGTTAATGCCAAGCTTGGTAATTCGTGATGGTGTCCGTGTTCTCAATGGTAACATCTTGCTGAAGCGAACTCTTGCCTTCGTTGCATCCAGATGCACTGATATGGCTCCTCCATCCAACTCGTCTGCTAACATGTGCATGGTTGTCTTGGGTGTGACCGTACCGACAACATGTTGATGCATAGTGTCTTTGCTAATCTCCAAGCATGTGCTGGTGGCCTTGTGTCACACGGAATCAGTCAAAAGTGCGGACACAACCGACCTTCCTAGAAGTCTAAGACATTCTAATGACAAACAAAACAAACTAGAGCTATCCTTCTCTAAACATGCATTATGATATGAGAAATCAAGTGTTTCGTTCTTACCTTTGTCCAAACGCTGTTGTAGAAGTCCAAGCTTTGTTGATCTGGATGAGCTCCTCCTTTTCTCCAAAACCTGCAATCACCAACAGTCAAACAATTAAATAGCACCTGATTATAACATAAAACAAAGCATATTCAACATATAGACCAAGGAGTACATGAAATAACCCATAAACAACAAGTTATTGAGAAGAATGGACCAATTTGCATTAAAGGTAATCAAAAGGAACCATTACAACCTGAGCCTTGGTGTTGTGCAAGCTCCTTCCAGGGTCCACAAGAGTCTTCCTCTACTTTGACAAAGCTCACCCACTTCCAAATAGAACAAGCAAAGATGGCAATCTCTCCTCACAAGCTTCTAAATGGGAGTCCTAATTCCTGCAGCATTTACCCTTAGAAAATGTATAGCTTCAACCTCCCCTCCTTCTGGCCCAATGCCTGTATTTATAGTACTCAAGAGGAGGTTAATCAGGTCCACCATCAATGGGATAGTCCCCTCTTTGGATGGGATCACTCCCTTATTGATGGGATAAGTTCCTCTTTGATAGGAGTGCATGAACCATCTGGAGGCGCCCAATACACGTCGAACAACCTTCTAGAATGCTCTAGAAATGACCACAAGTAACTTTTTAAAGATGAAACTTGCGCATTCTAACTTTTACAGGGGGACGCACCTGTCCCTTTACATACAGAGCGTCTTTGGACGCAGCTTTTGTGAACATTGGGAGCGTCCCCGCAGGTAAGTTTGAGAGAACCTGCATCCCCAGAGATAAATACATTTATACAAGACTTTCTCTCTTTTTGGAGTTTGACATGGAGAGAAGAGGCATAAGACTTGCCTAAGAGGGTAGCATGACTGTTGATTGAGCCATACTAATTGTAAATAGTCATGGTGACATTTTTTAGTGTAACAGATTGCCCCCTAAAGTGCGAAGCCTGGAATAGATTAGGGTTTGTAATATCTAGGAAGGGTGAAGCGCTTTATCATTTCAAGGATTATCCCGTGGAGAGCCTGGTCAGAACCTGCAATTTTCAACACAAAATACATGTATAAGATTATATCATCACTGAGGTAGGCATTCCCATACTCAGATCAAAACTTTAACTAACAGACAACTACTCCGATACAGGAATGATCTTGCAGTACATCACAATCATAGACTTTTGTAGACACAGTATGGACACAGCCATCTGTTTATGATTAGTCTACTTAGATAATGAATACAAAACTCCTCGCAGATAGGATGGTGGAAACTAGATCCAGGGTCTTCATCTCTACTTCCCGAATTGGTACGATTCTAGCCATGCGAATAAATGAGTTGATGTCGAACATGGTAGAAACCACTTGATTACCAGTCAATGATGTAAACTGTTAACAAGCGTGAGAGAGACCACCAGTAATGTCAATGGTTCTCAAAGTACCCAGTACAATCCATGAGATGTGAATGAATGAGTTGATGTCGAACATTTCACGGAATCCTTCGATCGAAAGTCAATGATGTAAACTGACGTCAAAGGCGAGAAACCTGCCATTGATGCATGCAGACTTCAAGGTACTGACGATTTCTAAGTCATCTCTCTAGATAATGTGCTGATGTCGATAGAAAGCGACCCGTTGCAGGCAAGCCCGAAACACGAAATCATTGTTCAAGTTGAAGAAACGTTGCTGTAAGGACTGACTCAGGGATGGTCAAATGGATGACAAGTATTTTGCAGATGAAAGTTTTGCTTGCAGACCTCTTGAACACATAACGAGACGACAGATGGCTTGGTGACGAATAACTCAAAGTTAATCCCCGGAACCCGATTAAAGACTTTCAAAGTGGTTTGATCAACTGTGAGGTAAAAGATTTCCCAACCCAGGTGAATGAAAAGTGTCGTGTTCAAGAGTGGTAATAAAGTTTCTTCTGAGACAAAAGGTAACAAACAGGTTCATTCTTCTCTTTTTTCCCCCACCATTTCTGGCAAGTACCTCTTTATTTTTAACAAGCTTGAGGAGGATAACATGTGCTTGATTATAAGCTCATCCTTCGGATGAGTCCAACCTAGTTTTGATTCGAACCCTAGGAAGGAGTGGTTCGTTCCTGTTTGTAATTGAACAGGTCCTTTACTGTGAAATGTTTAACGAGCCCAGTATAGGAGAAACTCGGTGTTTTTCAATTTTAGAGAGTCTGAAAAACTTAAGAAGACTCCAAGTTGAACTTTTTCGTAGATTTGTGTCCCTCAAGCCCAAAAAAGTATAAAATAATACCTGGGGGAACCGCTTGATCTTGCGACCAAGGAGTACTTTCATAATTAGTGCCACTAACCTGAAAAGTAAAAAGGGATCAAGGACACGTCGTTTTATTTCCGTATCGAGTTTGAAACGACAAAAACCCGGCAATCTTTTCCTGATTTTACGGTCAGAAAAGAGCTATAAGGGGACCGTCTTTTAATTCCGTTTTAACGAGTGTAAAAGAAACGCTCGGCAATCTTTTCATATTTTAGGAGTCAGAAAAGGGCTTAAAAGATGACTCTGATATTTTGTTCGTGAAAAAATAACAATTTTCCCTCTAAGTCCCTTTGTCCTGCACAAAAGCGACACATTACTCATACCTGTTTAAGATAGGCAAAAATACATGTAAAAACATCTTTCCATGGTGAAAAATGAACAAATTCATCCAAAAAACCTATAAAAAGACTTTTTACCATGTCATTTTTACCGTTTGACTATTGAGGTTGAAAAAGGAGTTTTTGACAAGAAACTTCCCGTGGTCGCTGCGGAAAATCCGACCGTCAAAATTGAACGCCGTCTCTTCCAGGTATTTTACAACATCTTACTCTTCATTTCTATCCGATTAAAATTGTTTTTTAGGTTTTAGTTTTGTTTTTGGGGAGGGTTTAGGTTTCAAAATGCGCTCCTCGGTGGACGCAGGTGCCCTTCGGGCGACCTGCGTCCCCCGACTTTTTCCTATACAGGAAAATGGTCGGGGGACGCAGCCCACCTGCGTCCCGACGCCCTGTGTTCCAAACGCGGGTGCGTCCTCCGTGGAACGCGGAAATTGAAACCCCAATCCTCACAAATAACCATTTAAATTTCCCCAAATTAATTCTAATCATCATTTCTTGGTGTGTAGGGCACTCACCATGTTGGATTGGAGAGAAAGAGAGCACGAAGAGGTTGATGAAGCTGCAATAGAACACCAACCTTCCCTGGATGCCCTAAAAGCATGCGGGTTATACAAATACTGGGCCATACCGGGCATGAGGGCTCAGGTAAGATTCTTAGAATGGCTGGTTGAGAGATGGAACGTTCAAGAGCAATGCTTTTACATAGGAGGGCACCAACTCGAGATAGAGCCCTCGGATGTATACTTTCTCACTGGCTTGCCAAACAGAGGCGAGCAACTCAATCTAGCCGGGACTAGGCCGGGTGGCCAATCCCTTGTTAGTCTCCGGGAAGATTGGTGCACACCTGGGGCACACCATTCGAAAGGCGTGGAGATCAAACACATCTCTCTGCGTGAACTCAAAGTTATTGCTTTCACAGTTACCAGAATTTGCGGTGCGGCCGCTTTGCACATTGCTTCTGGGTCCCAAATGCGGATGGAAATTGACTGTTACCAAGGCACCATTTTCAACTGGTGTGATGATGTGTCGGCTAATATGAAGAGCCAACTGACTAAGGCAAAGAACGGACGACTGAAAACTTTTGGATATGGGCCTTTAGTCGTGAGCTTTGCCTTAGAGAGAGTTCCGATGCTGATCCCTCAGCAACTCACTGTTGATATCTTGGGTCCTCGGGAGCCAAAGCTGGTACGATGGGTTGCGGTGATGGCCCGGCATCCTGACGAGGGCGCGGCAGTTGTTCGATTTTCTGATAGTTACTTTCACTAGTTGGAGGACCAGGTTTTCTCGATCCAGGACTTTCCGTACGCCGGAGTAGATTTTCGACATGATCCGGACATGGTTCTTCCACAGGGAGAACAATGGGATGACAGAGGTACTTTATTTTTCACAAGTTTTCAAATTATGTATTTTTTTGTTTTTATATATATCGTCTCAAAACTGACAGTGAAAAGTTTCAAAATGCAGATGTTGGTCCACAGCGTCCAGCCAACCTCCAGCCTTTTGAGAGGAGACATCCAGCAGCACCGGTACCGGCCCCACAGGACGCGGCTGCAGAAGTACTAGCTGAGTTGGAGCATGATCTAGAGCGTCTGACGGCAGATATGCCTGAGACTACTATAGATGACATTCCTATCAGGCTTCAGCGCTTTGTAGTTGCAGTCCCTCGACCGTTTAGGAGATTTTTGCGTAAGGTAGCCCGTGCAGTGGTGTCATACAGGGAGCACCACCAGTGATTGGCTAGTCACTTTGTAGACACATGTGACATTTTGACTTTTTGTACTCTATCATTTTTGCCGATCATAAGGTGTTTTTCAACCTATGATCGAAGACGATGTATATTTTTTGACACACTCCTATCTATATATATATCACTATTACCGGCTTATCTTGTTTAACATGTATGATGAAATGTTTTTAAATTTACTTGCATGATTATCGTAAATGTCTCTCTAACATTCGAGAAGCAATTGCATCTGCTAATGTATTTAAAGACCTTGGAATATGCTGATATTCAATGTAATCAAATTCACGTTCCAAGAGACGCACTCTCAAAAACAACCTTAATAACACAGGATTTCTAATGGCATAAACTCTATTAAGCTGTAATACAACAAGTTCAGAATCTAACCTCACTATCAAACGTCGAATTCCAAATGAAATAGATTCGGATAATAATTCAACCACTGCACTGTATTCTGCAATGTTATTCGTTGTTTGACCGAGGCTTACCCCATGCATAGAAACTAACTCGTCAGAGGGTGAATAGATAACCCAAGCTGCGGAAGAGATATTCCGTGTACTACGACAAGCACCATCAGCAAATCCAATGTATGTTTGGAGAGGCGTCGACATCTGTAATATCAAGAGTAAAACCAAGATAAGCCAGAATAACAACGAAAAACACACTCACTAAGCTAAGCACACTGACTAACTAACAATCATACTAGCTAGAAAGAAAACCTAACCTAACTAAAAATTCTCCATACCCACCATTTAAGCATAATACCTCTTTAGGTAAAGTCCATTTCTGGGTTTACCCAAAGAGTCCCCATCAAAATCTACCAGCTCATAAGCCCCTTTTGCTAGCTTTCGCTTTACAATATAGGGTCCATGCCACATAGGAACGAATTTTCCAGCACCTAGCTTATCGTTAGCTTGATCATATAAAAGCACTAGGTCTCCCTCCGAAAAACTTCGAGGGGTCACATTTCTATCATACTGAGCTTTCATTCGCTTCGCGTGAGTCTCGATTGCCAATGCAGCGTCACGTCGAGTCTCATCTAATTTAGCTAAGTACAATAAACGTTTCTCCTCTTCGGAAGTAGCTGAAAGTAATTCGACAGCCATTTGAAGTGATGGGATTTCACATTCAATGGGTAACACTGCTTCCAAGCCATAAACTAGCTGGAAAGGAGTGAACCCTGTTGAGGTTTTCACTGAGGTTCGGTATGCCCATAGCGCCGAAAATAACATGTTGTGCCAATTCGACCGATGAATACCAATGGTTCGTCGGATCATGATAACTAGAACTTTGTTGATAGACTCAACCAAGCCGTTGGCTTGCGGATAATAAGGAGTAGAGCTGTCGTGGCGCAAACCAAGCTGGCTTGTAAGTTCAGTCATCATGGTGTTTCGAAAATGGCTCCCATGGTCAGTAATGATTGCTTGTGGGACACCAAACCTAGTTATTATATGATTGAATATGAAAACTGCAGCTGTTTTGCCGCTTGCGTCGAATGTAGGCATCGCCTCGGCCCATTTAGTGAAATAATCAACCGCGAGGATGATATACGCATGCCCCCCGGCCGAGTGAGGGTTACAAGTAATAAAGTCGATACCCATTTGGCGAATGGACCAACGGCAATTATAGGGTGGAGAGGAGCAGGCGGTGCGCGCATCTTTCGATCAAACACTTGACAGTTGTGGCACTTCCGGACTGCAATGATACAATCTTTAAACATAGATGGCCAGAAGTAACCAGCGCGCAACACCTTCTGAGCTGTGGCATACCCAGACATATGACCGCCACATGCTCCAGAGTGACAATCATTCAAAACTCTCTCAGCCTCTTCGTGAGTTAAACAACGTCGAAAAACTAAGTCTGCCCCCCGGCGATAAAGTGTATCTCCAATAATTTTGTATGGCTGGGATTGAAACCGAATTTTTCGACGTTCTGCCTTGGAAGCTTCAGGCCGAAAGGTTTGGGTTTGGAGATAGATGATTATATCCCCGTACCACGGATCTACAGTACTGATAAGAAACAAAGATTCGTCCGCAATGGACTCTTCTGCCACAGTCTCTGTGTCAGCACTCGGGAAATCACACATCAATTCCGCAAAAACTAAGGATTTCTTAGACTTGGACTTCTCGAACTCCAAGTCGAACTCTTGCAGGATAACGATCCATTTAGAGTACTTGCCCCCTAGCAATTTTTTTGTCAAAATGTAAATCATAGGGTTGCAATCCGAAATAACTGTAGTTTTACGGAGAAGAATGTAGTGACGAAAACGCTGGACAGCTTGAACGGCTGCCAGGGCCAATTTCTCCACATGCGAATATTTTAGCTCAGTGGGATTTAAGGTCCTACTAAGATAATATATCACATGCTCCGCTCCGAATTCATCTTCTTGAACTAACACCATTCCAATGGTGGAATGCGAAGCTGCGAGGTATAAGAAGTAGTCCTGGTTGTAGTTGGGAGGATGCAACAACGGTGCATGGGTCAACGCGTGTTTAAGTGCATCAAAAGATTGTTGGGCAATCTCGTCCCAAAAGAATTGAACGTTCTGTTTCAACAACCGTGTAAAACCTTTAGTGACCTCGGCGTAGTTTGGGATGAATCGGCGTAAAAAGTTCGCTTTCCCTTGCAAACTTTGGAGTTGGCGCAAACTCGAAGGAGGAGGCAATTTGATGATAGCCTCGACTTTCGAGGGATCGACGCGAATGCCGGCTTTTGAAACAACAAATCCCAGCAATCGACCTGTTTCTATACAGAAAACACACTTGTGGGGATTCAACCGAATTCGATAATGCCTACACCTCATAAAGATTGCTCGTAGGTGGACAAGGTGATCAGCTCGACGTAAAGAATGAGCAGGCAAATCATCGAGATACGGTTGCACAATGTGCTTGATGTCATGAAATGCATAAGACATCGCCCGTTGAAAAGTGGCCCCGGCATTCTTAAGCCCAAAAGGTAATTTGCAATAAGCAAATGTCCCCCATGGACAAATGAATGCCGTTTTTGGTTGGTCGGCAGGTAGAATATTGATTTGATTATAGCCCGAAAAACCATCCATGAAGGAAAACATTTCACTTCCGGCACAATCATCAATAATTTGATCGATATAAGGCGTAGGATAGTTGTCTTTTGGACAAGCTCGATTGATATCCCTATAGTCGATACAGATTCTTATTGTTCCTTGTTTCTTATTGACCGGAACAATATTCGATACCCAATCCGTTAACGGGATCGGATAAATGAAACCTGCTTTCAACAGCTTTTCGACTTCTGCTTTAATCGCAGCCGCTTTTCGAGGGTGAATTTGACGCAACCGTTGCCGGACGGGTTTAGCATCCGGGTAGGTCTTTATTTCATGAACAACAATGGCAGGATCGATTCCCGGCATTTCCTCGTAAGACCAGGCAAACACATCGCGGAATTCTTGGAATAGGGCCTTGTAAATTTGGATTTCTTCTTCAGTACATGCGGCACCTATATGAATGTTCTCCTCAATTCCGGGCTTCACTGAAATATCAATGGGAATAGTACGAGAAATATTCCCTAAATTCAACTCTGAATCAGAATGTTTCGTTGGATCCTGAGCGTCTTTGACATATTCAGCGGTAAAGATAGATGAAAAATCATTTTCAAATGCATCATCCTTAGGTAAAAACGAAGATCTGTGATGGAGATCCTCCCATGGTAGATCGTCTACACTTAGGATTTCGCGAAGTTGTTCGTCAGATGACACGACTTCGGGAAACGCTATCCGTTCTAAGGGTGAGGTGAAAAGTGACTCTTCACTGACCACATTCATTTGGTCGACTTCGGTTGAATGAAAGTCGGTAAAAGACATGAGAGCTTCATAAGCAATTTCATATGGACTCAAGGGCATAGCATTACCGAGTGAGTCTATCTCAGAGTCAGATGGGACAAACCAAGGATCATCATAAATAATGTTTTCTGATGTAATCATATGAATTGTTGCAAACGAAGGTTCTACGCTGAGTGGAGGGAGAGGAAAAGTTCCCAGTAAACCGGAATCCTTAACTAAACCTACACCAACGTCCCTATAAGGGATTGTCGTCTTACCGACATGCTGGATACTTTCTGAAGAGGCTGGGTCGGATGAAAAGTATGTCAGCTGATCAATAGTCACGATCTTACCGTTATGTGGAAATTTAATTACTCTGAAGACCGATGAAACGACCGCTGTCATAGCATATGACCAACTTCGACCCAAAAGAAGGTTGTAGTCTAGAGGGGCATCAACCACTTCCACATCCAGACTAACGGTTTTACCTTCTACCCCTATAGGCAATTCCTGTAGAATACCAAACGGACGGAACCCACGGCCATCAAAGGCCTTAAGGATGGTGGGGGATTGGTTCAACGAAGGAGAACCAAGGGATCTCCAACATTGAATCGACATAATACACGTAGAAGCTCCCTCATCAATCACAGTCCTATGAATAGGCCTGTTTTTGACTATCACTGGAATTTGGAAAGCCATTTGATGGGGGAGACGCGGCGTACTATTTTCTAGATCGAAGATCATTAGATTCGGATCCTGAACATCAACAGCTCCTATAGCCGACAAAAGCAATTTTCGTTGTGCTGGACATGATTGCAGCACTTCTAACGCCGACATTGCTGAGGGTGAAACAGCTAAGTCCTCAACAATGTTGTAATTCTGGGCCGCTCTCGCATGTGGATTGAAAGCAGACCTTCGAAGTACACCCTTGGCGGGCGGTTTAATTACTAAGTCTGGGTTAGGTTTCTCGATCTGTAGTGGATCGGAACCAGGAGCTGAGGTTGATGGATTAGAATGAGAAGATTCTGCTTCCTTACCATCAACAGGATTCTTACTACCATAATCTTGCGATCGAGTCGCAATCCTCACATGAGACATCATCAAAATGGGTTCTTCACTGGCATTCGAGGAAGAACCTATCATCTTATTCTCCTGCTCCGGAAATGGATTTTTTAACACAGCAGGAGTGGGAGAACCTTTGACTATTTTCACTACCTCGGCCCGATGAGGGCAATCTCTCGTAAAATGATCCTCTTCACAAATAAGACAAGGATATCGAGGTTTGCGCTTTTCGTCATTGGTTTCCGACTTTTCTGTTTTCTCCTTCGGAGCCTTGTCTGCTTTAGCCTTCTTCTTTCCTTTCTTCTTTCCACCGTTTTTTGATTTGGCCGTAGATGACTCTACAGCGTGAATATCGGCGGTAAGTTCAGGAGAAGACTCTCCTGTCGGAGAATCAGGCAAAGTGATAATTGGAGTAGTTGAAGCCTTGGAAGACTTCTTCTTGCTCTTTGTATTCACGATACCAATCATACCATCAGCGGCATGAGATCCCGAAGGAGCAGCAGCGATTTGATTCGACTTTGGAAGATCCAGAATCTTCTCGTGTAACGTACCCGACTGAGTGTAAACTAAGTCAAGGTATTGCGCCTGAGCAATGACTTGCTCCTCAGTAACTACTCCGGCCTTAGCTACATCTTCAGTAATCCTTGGTAATAATGATTTAACAAACCATTCAGCTAAGATTTGGTCCGGGATAAAAACTTTCACTAGCCTTCTTCGACGTCTCCACTCATGAATGTGATCAGAAATATACGTGGAGGTTGATTGTTTTAGTGAAGTTAATAACTCCGTACCGTTATCGTATCTGACCGGTAACTGAAAGTGAGTTAAGAACGAGGTAGCTAACTGGCTAAAGTTGTAAAAAGAGGCCCGTGGTAACTCAATGTACCACTTGGCCGCGAGACCAATGAGTGTACGCTGGAAAAGACGTAGGCGGATCGAATCATCCGAGATAGAATTTGAAGCACACCAGAGGTGGTAAGTCATCACGTGATTGGACGGATCCTCTCCAGACTTACCTTCGAACTTGGGTATATCACTGGGCAACTTATTTGGCATTGGCGGCCAGAACTGAAGATATTGAATTGGATCGTTCGTTAGGCGCGTCAAGTCTGGTAAATCCAAAGTTGCGATAAACGGTAACTGCCAGTTAGGATCTCTAAAACTCTGGGTCACAATACCAGCCCCAGGAGGAGGATATCCAGGATAACTAGGAACAGGAGTCGCATTTGGGATATTATATCCTCCTGGAAAACCAGGATTAACCGGACCGTACTGGGGTTGCTGAGGTTGTTGATAAGTGTACCCAGGATACGGTTGATACTGGTAAACCGGTTGTTGGACAGCTTGCCCAGGTTGGTACTGTCCCTGGTACGGAGGTTGAACAAATTGAGGTTGAGTAGTGACAACCGTACTTATACCAGGCTGGCCTACAGGCATCTGGACCGTGGTTTGAATCGTAGATCCGGACAACGGTACAGATGTCTGAGGAGTGGTTACAGAGACAGTAGAAACCGGAGCCGTCGATACTCCAGAAGTAAGTATGGTAGATGTGGCGGTAGTTGCAGCAGCCGTTTGAGATGGAGTACTAGGTGCAATTGGCGGCTGAGTAACTACCGAAGTTACAGAGGTTTGAACACTTGACTGGACAGGTTGCGGTTGCTGGGGTGGACCAGAAACTACAGGTTGTCCAGCTTGAGGTACCGACTGCATACTTGGCTGCAACATCTGTTGACCCTGTGAAGGATCCCACACTAACATTCCAGGGTATTGACCCATAACAGGTTGAGGATACTGAGATCCATAGCCGGATTGAGGATAGGATTGATAATTGTAAGGTGTAGTTCCCATACCTTGACCATATGATTGACCTTGAGGTGGTTGATAACCTTGACCTGAGTATTGACCTTGAGGTTGATAACCTTGAGGTAAATACGGGTACTGGGGTTGACCTTGACCTTGAGGTTGGTATCCTTGAGGTTGATACCCTTGGGGTTGATACCCTTGGGGTTGCCATCCTTGAGGTTGCCATCCTTGAGGTTGATATTGATACTGAGGTTGACCTTGGGGTACATATTGAGGCTGGGGTTGACCTTGAGGTATGTATTGCCCCATAGGAGCGTACTGACCTTGAGGTTGCCCCCCAGACACGAATGATGTACCTTGAGGTTGCCCCCCAGGCATTAACGAAGGCTGCCCCCCAGGCGGTAATTGGCCACCTTGAGGTTGGGAAACGGAACTGAACCTGACATCATGTAAATGTCTCCTACACCCAATGGTACATTACCACTGTTTCCAACTAATAACCCATGATCAACGGGTTGAGGAGATGCTCCCGCAAAGGTACCAGAAAGAGATTGATACCCAGTAGGAACAGAAGGACCGCCATGTAAAAAAGATTCAGGACTTTGTGTAAACACGGACGACTGACCAGACATATTTACAGGAGTATGAATACCTCCAGGTGGAAAAGGAGTACGAGGTGTAGAAAAACCTAGCCCAAAGTTGTCTAGATAATTTGTTAACGAAAGGTACCAAGTAGTACTTCTAGGAGGACTGTAAAAGATAGATTCACGCTCCCTTAGATCAAGGGTAATTTGATCTTCAGGATCAGAGACGCCTATTTCTTCCTCTGGAACAAGTTCTTCAATAGCAATCAAACCAACAGGAAGATTTTCGGTGATAATTCTTTCTATTCTCGGTGAATCAGGAACACTAGGAGTCGGAGTAACAGGTTCGGATATTTCTGGTTCTTCGCCTGTATCACTAGCAGACGAAAAACTACCAACAAGCTCAGAAACTGTAACAGCTTCGGGATTATAACCTGTCTCTAAACTTTGGTAATCTGGATGGACCACCAAGGAAGATTCTCCTTCTTCAGGTGAACCTACTCTACTGCCACTAGGAGGAGTTACAAGGACCTTCAAACCTTCTAAATGACTGGACTCGTCTTGAGGAGGTTCACCCCTAAGTCTACGGGATCTTCTCAACAATTCGGCCACAGAAACAACTTCAGGAGACTGGCCCCGCAGTCTACGGGACTGTCTCGGTAATTCCGCCACAGCTAAAAAATTTTAACTACTACACACGAAAACAAAATAAAATTTCAAATCAAACCACCTAAAGTCTCTAAAGAACCAAACAAATTTGAATCACACGCCTAAAGAATCTAGGGCGTCAAACCAAACACAAACAGTAGTCTTCCAGACCAAAAGCGCTAGTTGGTGATGAAGCCCAACCTCGCTGGATTCAGTACAGAAATGGCGGGTGGAACAGTTACCCCGGCAACCTGCTTAATGAATAGACTGGACCAAGTTCCTCCACTTTAACCGTCTCGAGTGAAGTGAACCCCCCAGAAAATCCAAGTGAGTATAACCGACGTCTGCTCCAGGTACAGTGGGACCTTCCCTCCACCGTCACCTCGGTAGAATCCTAAAGATAATGGCCACTAAGGTTACCAACCGCAACAAATGCACCTGGGGGAACAGTCTAAACTCCGACAGCACGCAAGGGCAGAGTAGCAAGCTCAATCCCCTTACCGGCTCCTTGACAATAATCCAAGGTTTACCGACAAGTGACCCCTGGCTCCTCGACAATGGTTAATCCGAGGTTTACCGTTTGTAATACGTACTGTCTGGCGTCGTTCCCAATGAGGGGGGAATGATCCCCTCACTGGTTCGGACACGAGCTCGTGCTTCTCCTTTAAGAGGAGCTTTCCCAGAGTACAAGTGAGACAATTGGATTTATTCTATCACAAGATAAACTACTTGTTTGGTTTTGTTGTCTTGGAGAGTTAATTACTCACCTACTCCAAGACACTAGCCTGATCTAAATTGGTGCCTCAGAGCCCTAGTAAATAAAAGTTACTATTTCAATTTTACTTTAAGCGTTACTTTTATGGTTGTTCTTTAAAGTCACAAGGTAGTGGAAGTGAAACCAATGGTGTGTAGACTCGACTCCAACCACTACAAAGATGCACCTAAGATGATTTACGCTACTTTCCTTTTTCAATGAAATTCTTAACTAAGAGAGTTGAGAGAATGCAAATTTTAGAGAAAACAACTTCCTTAGAAAAGACAATCAAAGAAACAATTCTCTTTTTCTTTTCAAGCACACAAACATGACCACTCTTTACTTGCACGAAAAACTCTTTTTCTTTCAAATCTTTCAAAGCTACTTGAAACAAGACTTTTAAAGAAGATGTTTTTGTATTTTTCTTTTAATAAAGCAAATAAATCTAATTTAACAAAAATCAATCTCAACAACTATTAAAATCTACGAAAATTCACTCACAAGCAAACTAAAAGGTAAATTTACTCTAAGCAAACTTAACGAGGCCAAAACCTACAAGGATGTTTCTAGGTTGTTTTACTTGACCAAAATCAAATCAAGGACCAGCTATTGCAGAATCAAGAGCTGATCAAAACAAAACTCAAATCTTTTTGTTCTTTTTGTAAAATGGAATTCAAGACTTAATCATCAAGCACTTTGAAATTTGACCAAAGAGACAACTCAACAGGTTGGTTGCTCACACGGGTAGACTTACGATAGATCCGACTCTTAAGAAGGTTGACCAAACCAGAGAGATCTAAGGCTTGACAACTTCCACCATTAAAGTCACTACAGGATCTACTCAAAAATCAAACCCTAGGCTTAAATTTCAATGAAATCCACTAAAACACTTAATGCTATGAAAACAAGTTCAGGTGAAGATTCTTGGCAAGGGACTAATGAATCTGGGCAGAAAAAACTAAGAAACAACAAAATCTAAGAGTCAAAAAGCAAAAAATGGAGTTTTCTCAAATTTTAGCAGGGGGACGCAGGCAACCCGTTAGCACAGGTGCGGGCCCGCTCTGTGCACACAGCAAAAGTGCGTCCAGGGACGCACTGTGCAGCACTCAAAGGGTGCGTCCTACTGAAAAACTCAAGAAAATGCAAAATAAAACTAATCCTAAGCTAACCCACCCAGAGACAGAATCACAGAGCCAAAACCAGAAAAATAAACCAATTTTCTCAAAGCAAAGTTCATACAAAAGAAAAGACTCTTCTCATCAATGGTTTCCCCAGCGGAGTCGCCAATTTGTCACACGGAATCAGTCAAAAGTGCGGACACAACCGACCTTCCTAGAAGTCTAAGACATTCTAATGACAAACAAAACAAACTGGAGCTATCCTTCGCTAAACATGCATTATGATATGAGAAATCAAGTGTTTCGTTCTTACCTTTGTCCAAACGCTGTTGTAGAAGTCCAAGCTTTGTTGATCTGGATGAGCTCCTCCTTTTCTCCAAAACCTGCAATCACCAACAGTCAAACAATTAAATAGCACCTGATTATAACATAAAACAAAGCATATTCAACATATAGACCAAGGAGTACATGAAATAACCCATAAACAACAAGTTATTGAGAAGAATGGACCAATTTGCATTAAAGGTAATCAAAAGGAACCATTACAACCTGAGCCTTGGTGTTGTGCAAGCTCCTTCCAGGGTCCACAAGAGTCTTCCTCTACTTTGACAAAGCTCACCCACTTCCAAATAGAACAAGCAAAGATGGCAATCTCTCCTCACAAGCTTCTAAATGGGAGTCCTAATTCCTGCAGCATTTACCCTTAGAAAATGTATAGCTTCAACCTCCCCTCCTTCTGGCCCAATGCCTGTATTTATAGTACTCAAGAGGAGGTTAATCAGGTCCACCATCAATGGGATAGTCCCCTCTTTGGATGGGATCACTCCCTTATTGATGGGATAAGTTCCTCTTTGATAGGAGTGCATGAACCATCTGGAGGCGCCCAATACACGTCGAACAACCTTCTAGAATGCTCTAGAAATGACCACAAGTAACTTTTTAAAGATGAAACTTGCGCATTCTAACTTTTACAGGGGGACGCACCTGTCCCTTTACATACAGAGCGTCTTTGGACGCAGCTTTTGTGAACATTGGGAGCGTCCCCGCAGGTAAGTTTGAGAGAACCTGCGTCCCCAGAGATAAATACATTTATACAAGACTTTCTCTCTTTTTGGAGTTTGACATGGAGAGAAGAGGCATAAGACTTGCCTAAGAGGGTAGCATGACTGTTGATTGAGCCATACTAACTGTAAATAGTCATGGTGACTTTTTTTAGTGTAACACCTTGCACATCAACTTGTCAAAATACATGTTCAACTCCAGTTGGAATTGCTTCTTGTCTTCACCTTGGTGAGTGTGCCAAATGGGTGGGATCGCATGTGTGCACACAATGACATGGATGTTGCTGAATTCCATTGCATGTGATCAACAACACTTCTCACCTTGTTTGCTCCATTCCATATACTAATATGGATTTATAACTTGTACGGGCATAATTTCATATGTCTGTGCATGTGGCGCCCCCTGCTGTACCTATTCCCGCTACAACTCATTTTCTCGTCTATGCAACTCCTATTATTCCTTGAGTTTCTGGTTCAACACATACAAATCCTTCTCTGTTCCTCTCTCTGCCTTCACGCGACCTTCATGTTAGGCCGTCACCTCATAGCCTCAATATCCAAAGCTTCTCTCGTCATGATTGGATTTGCTTTGAACTTGCAGCGTTGCTCTGCCTCTATGATGTCAACAACCTTCCTCTTGCATTCGTTGCATGCAGGGGTGCTGTCTTCTATTGCTATTGATGGTTCTGCTCGCTGTGATGCCATTTCCATTGATCTTGATATCATTTTCCATGAGCAACTTGATGTCTTCATAGGTAGGCAAGCTCACAGTCACTTGCTGGATTGCATCCCTAGTTGCACTCTTAACAATGTCTTTGTCTCTTCTCTCCTGGAAGTCATTGTACTTATGCTACTGAGAGATAGACGAACACCTATGATGCCTAGAGACATAGAAACACTTATGGCAAGCAATCTGTCAGTTGAAAACTAAAACAAACTTGAGGACTGACTTGCAACATACTTGTGTGATTGATTGTGAAGGTTGTGCGATTTTCACCAGGAGGTCGGGAAACTGACTTCCAAAACTGTGCAAGGCATAGCCTGGGCTATCAGGAGGCTGACTGACTGCTGGAACTGTGGAATGCACAGTCCAGCCTAGCTTGTTGAGGACTAAATTGCGTAATGCGGAATTTCAGTCAGTAGTGACATGCAACTAGAAAACTGCATTGCACAGTTTCTGGGGCCAGCAGGACAATGCCTCCAAGAATTGTGCAATGCAAGCCTGGAGGTCAGTGTTGGGCCAGGCTTGCAAAATTTCTGGAGGGAAGGTAGAGCCTTCACTTCCGGAAATGTGTAGTGCTAGCCGGGCAAGGCATGGTCCGGGCTAAGGCACCCCAGAACGGCCAATGGGCGACTGCAAACATGAGAAGTCTGGATGCGTGGTGAGATGAGTGCAAACAAGAGTGAATGATCATTCATGCAAACATCAAGTGACAGATTTAGAAAACGAGAAAGCATGCATGTGTGTGAAGTGAGTCGCCGCAACGGTGACCGTCCGTGCAAGGCAGTGTCATGAATATGATAGCAGTGAGATGTAAACGAAAACTGAAACAATGCTTATACAAGCTAACATACATGCAAACGACAACAAGCGCTCACAGAAATCAAGCAGACATAACTCAGACAAATTGGTATAGAAAAAGCGATAGAAATGCAACACATGACATGAAAGGTGGGCTTACCGAAAAACAACTGAGTTGAATGTGCTGGTGACTCCTAGATGCAATGTGGGATGTCAGAGCTACAAAATCAATGTGAGGAATGAGCTTTGCAGTGTCTAGTTGATGAGTTTTGATAAAATTGAGGTTGCGACGCGCATGCCAAAAATTTAGGAAAAGCAACACTTGGTGGGAGGTTTTTGAAATGATCCTTGCATATAACCTCCAGCTGCTAAAAGTAGATCCCTAAATCAAGGGATGCCTTTTCATGCTACCTTGGGAGAAGCAGTCCATGCATGCAAATCAGTTTTTCTCGGTCTCGAAGGGAACCAGTCAACCCAACTGCACATGCAATAGTTTGCATAGCTAAGGGGAAAAATGCATTTCTGGGAGGGAGCTGGGCTGGTTGCCCAGAGGGATTGCACAATTTCTGGGCAAAGCAGCTGACTGCTTCCAAGAATTGAGCAATTTCTAGGCTGAGCAGCCCTACTGGGAGGAATTGCACAATTTTCTCAGTGAACAGTGACAGGTAGATTTGCATAATTCTGGAGCCCAAGAGGCTGCCACACAGAATTGCACAATTTCTAGAGTGAAGGCTGGTTTCCCTCCAGAATTGCGCAATTTCTTGAGGGAGCTTCTCAGCCTGCAGCTGGACCAAGTCTGGTGAAACAACCTGTGAGGGGAATGTAACAAGCTTTGATGGATAGGTTGTCATTCTGCAAGAAAATCACTGAATCTTGTGTACTTGACAAGGAAAGACATGCTGCTATGAAAGTTTGGTAGGGAGGCTCCAAAACGAAGCTAAGGAAAAATTTTGGAGGGTGGTTGTACCCGCTACAACATTAACCAAACTTTGTTGCCCACTTGAAACTTATGGAGCACCTGATGCTGATCATGTTGTTGTTTTCATTTGGCATTGGCTTTCTCCAAGATGTAGAGAACTTGCTGGCGGATATGTTGAATGTGCTCAATAAACTTGGTGGCTTTATCTACTTCTGATTGAACATTGGAATATTCTTCTTATGTAATTGAAAAAGGTAGTGCAACATTAAGGAAACATAATGGTTGAAATCCCAGACCAACTTCAAAGGGGTTGTCACCAATCTAACTAGGGAGAGCTCTGTTATAGTTGTGTTGCACATAGGGAAGACTCTCATCCCATGTACATGGATGCTTAGAGTTGTAAATTTATAGTATGTACAATCGTCATGTTGAAGAACTATGTTTGGCCATACATCTGCGGGTGGAATCTAGTTGACTTGGTGATCTTGGTGTCCAAAAATGACCAAAGACTCAACCAAAACACACTTAGGAACCTACTATCCTGATATTATATATTGGTTTGTGGGATCGCAAAATGAACCCACACTTGTTCAAGGAAGAGTATGGTAGTGGCTTCGATTGTGATACTTTTCTTGTAGGTAGCTAATATGGCCATCTTAGAAAATTTGTCGATGACCATAAATACATAGTCATTGCCATGTTTGGTAGAAGGAAGGCTAAACATATAGTCCATGGAGATGGATTCCCAGGGTTGACTAGGAGTAGGCAGAGGAGTATACACACCTTTCTTTGTAACAGTTCACTTGGTGATGGCATAAGAAGTGTAGGATCTGATTTATTTTCCAACATCATGTCAGAGGTTTGAGGTTTCGCCAGTAGAAATACTTCTGTAGTACAAACATAGTTTTCTCCACACCAAAATTTCCTGAGACCCAACTGTAGTGTGCCTCCCAAATAAGCTTTTCAAACTCGCTTGAAGGAACACCCAGTTGGCCCCAGTAGCATAATAATGCATCTAGAGGTGTAAGTACGGAAATTTCTTGCTATCCACTAACATCTATTATGTGGTGGCTAAATCTGGATCATTTTATATAATTATGGACATCTAGAGGTCTCGTGGCCACAAGAGTTGAGAACAGTGGTTAGTGCTACAACTGGTGACCGACTGTGGCAATCTGCAACATGATTGGTGTTTCCTTTCTTGTATTTGATATTCAAATGGATTTTTTGCAGATATGTGGACCACTTCTGATGGAAATCATTCTGCAACTTCCCTTGGGTATGTATAAACCGTAGGGGTCAGTGATCTGTGTGGATGATTGTCTCCTTCCCCAGAACATAATGTTTCCATTACTGGCAAGCCTACATGATGGAATACATCTCCTTATCTTAGGTGGGGTATTTATGAATTGTGTCAAAAAGTGTCTCACTGTGATAGGCCACTATATGCTATTGCTGGGTGATAAATGCACCAATACCATAGTCAAAAGCATTTGTCTCAATTTCAAATGATTAATGTAGGGGTTATATTGTAAGTATTAGTGCAGAGCAGAGGCAACACTTTAGCTCAATAAACGAATTATGTTGGGACACGAACCAGAAATTTTTTTCTTTTGCTCTACCCTTGGTAACTTGACTCAAAGGCCAACCGATATGAGAGACTCCCAACACGAACCTCTGATAAAAATTGGAAAGGCCCAAAAAGTTGTGAAGATCTATTAGAGTGGTTGGGGCTAGCCAATCCTAAATGACTTGGATCTTGGTTGGATCCACATGCACACCTTAGTCATCAATGATGTAACCTAGATATTGGACCTGACCCATGCCAAAGGTGAACTTCTATAAGTTACCACATAGCTTGTGATGTTGCAGGGTATGAAAGACATGTCGAATGTTTTTCAAGTGCTCATCCCAGCTCTTGCTGAAGACGAGGATTTCATCAAGATATACAACCATGAAAGAATTAGTTAAGGGTCGCAATATGTAGTCCATCCACCTCATAAAAGTTGTAGGGGAATTTGTCAACTCAAAAGGTATGACCTACCACTCAAAACTACCCTCCTTGAATTTGAAGGCAGTCTTCCATACATTCGTGGGTTCTATTGGAACCTAGTGATAGCCAAACTTTAAATTGATCTTGCTGAAGTAATTTTCCCCTTTGAGCTAGTCAAGAAGGTCATTAATCCATGGGATTGGGTACCTATTCATGACTGTGATTTTATTTAGTGCATGATAATCAATGCAGAGTATCCAGGTCCCATCCTTCTTCTGTACAAGTAAAACTGGGCTCCCATAAGGTGAGGAACTTGGTTAGATGTGTCGTTTTTGAAACAAATCCTAGATATATCACTTGATTTCTTATTTTTTCCAAAATAGAGTGGCAGTATATCCACGCCCATTGGTTATAGGTGCTCCAGGAGTTAGATCAATCAAATGCTTGACATGACAGTGTGAAGGTACCCTTAACGGTGAGGAGACGATGTCCCAATACTCTTCCATGACCTTATCCACCTATTTTTGTTGCATACTGGAACACTTCACAAGGGCCACATATGTGCCTATGATCTTCCCGTTACTTTCAAAATGAATAAAAAATAAAACAAATTTCCAGTATGAGAGATGATCTTACTGCATTTCTTAACAAAGATAAAATAGATGGTGGTAGGTAGGGCTACCTCTCGTATTATTTATAACTTACTCTTCAAAGTATAATTATAGTGTGACACCTTGAAACACATATGCATGATGCTTACACTAGTATGGTTGGCCTAATAATACATCACAAACTTCAAAAGGAGCAACATCATACAATACCTCATATGTGAAGAGCTTGATGTTTTAGGGAAGTTGACACTGCTGGTTGATGCAAAGATCTCATCCTTGGTGAATCCACCCGATGGTGTATGACTACGGGTTTAGTGTGGTCGGTATACCCAACCACTTCATGGCCTCTACTGAAATGGGGTTATTTTGGGTCTTGTTGTCGAAAATGAACTGTAGCGGTGAACCTTTCACCCACATCTGTAAGTGGAAGAGACACTCATCCTCCTCTGGATCTCCGGGCTAAATTTTCTAGATCTTAGTGGTGGTAATGGTGGTGTTGGGTTCCACATCAATATTATACTTCCATTTGTGATTCCCCTTGTCATATTATAACTCATAGTCCAAACATGCATATGACTCTAAAGCCTTCAGCTCGACCACCAGTGACTGCTTGGCTCGACACGCACTTGTTTTATGAGTGGGGCTTTGTTGAAGGCTCGAAAATCGTTGCCTCAACAAGGGGGATAACCACCTGGTCCGAACATTGGGACAAATCCTTTTCCATTTGGAATAGTGGCTCCGACTGGGGATGATGGGACCAATTTCCTAATCTATTTTTATGCTTGTGCTAACGGGATGACGTTTTGAGATTTTTGGAGTAATACCTAGCCTCAAACTAATCTAATTTAACTAATAATCATGTGTAGTTTGTCCTAATCAAAAATATTTATCTAACTATAACTATCTTGGGAGTAACATGATATATGCGATCTAAAATGATGTTTGAAAGCAATTGATAATAAAGATCATTCAATTACGATAAGAAGTGAATTCGTTTAACAATGATCACTTCATATAAAAAGTTAGCCAAAACGATATGAGAGATATATCACATAAAAAATCATTCATGTATTTAGCATAAACTATAAATTATCATCATACAATAGTGCAATAATGGCAATTTAAATTCAAACTTTCATACATAAATAACTTGAAGATAATGTATTTCTTAACACATAAATCAAAAGAATTAAGAGATAAAAGTACCATTTATAATACTTTCTACTCACGTGCTCCAACAATATTGATCTACTTTCAAATCATCCAACATCATCTAAGAGTACAGAAGTGCAATTTTAGTAGAAGATGCCAAATTCAAGTAAAAAATAAATCTTGTTCCATTAATTTCACCAGAACTTCCTCAAAGGGACAGAAGTGCATGTTCTGAAGAATGTTTCTAATAAAATTTCTAGACCCCTCTGTAAATACATGAGAGGGGTTTAAATACTAACTTATGAAACTATAAATAGATTATTACAAAAAAAGTTGAGGAGGTTTAAACGACCTGCCTCAATTTAAGTGAAATAAAACAAAAATAGAAATGTGCATAATGACTAATCCTGTATTCGATTTTTCAGATCGCAAATATCTAGCATGGTCTTGAGGAGTGTAGGTTGGCCGACTTCGGCTTTCAATTGTCCTGTAAACATGGCATTGATGAGCGCTGACACCATTTTCTCGGTAGAAATAATTAGGCATTTCAAGGTCATACACTGGCTGTGCGGTTTTACCAGATATTGCCAATATGCCTCCCAGTTTAACCTGGTCACTTTCCTAATTACTTCTGTTCTTTCTTCTGCTACCTGTTTTCACTGTAATTCAAGTTGTTTTGCATTCAGAAGGAAACCAGGGGTGGTCTCTGCCACAAGATTGGCACTATGAAAATATCCATTTATACTTTCAATGACTCTGCTTGCCACTGCTGCCACATTCTCTATTGCATGCTCTGCCTCTTTGAGTTGAGAATCCCAACTTGGAAATAATATCTCCTTATGTGATTCATCCAGTTTGGGCATGTCGGCTCTTCTCCCATTTTCAAAATTTTGCCAAGTTATGAAATCTGAAACCTTTTTAAGAATTTCATCATATTCAAGTTGAATTTCCACAACTTGGCTTGTTAATTTGTTGCTTATTTCGCAGTGAGAGTTCCACTGTGCGATTTTTTGGCATAGCAATTCTTTTTGGTGTGTGAGCTGGGAATTGAGGTCGAGTGCTTCGGTGACAAACTGATCAATCTTTGGGTCATCCTTATGAAGATCTGTTATGCTCTGTATTTGTGCCTCCTTACCTACCAAGCTGCTTTGATGTTTTATTTTCATTTGTTGGAACTCCTACTGTAACTTAGCCAATTGTATTTTTGCTTGTTGGTTGGTTTTGGCTTGCTGTAACTGTTGTTCGAGTGACAAAATTTTGTCTTCTTTTTTCTTTAAGAAACAATTGTACTTTTGTTTCTTTGTCAATGGTTTCCGTAGCGCATGCACCTGCGAACTGTGAGAGCTTGGTGAGGTTGGCTGATGGGTCATTGGATGAGTCTTTCCAGAGGACATCCATCAGCTCATTGTCTGGAGTGGTAGCAGTTGTAGATTCCAATTTTCTTTTCTTTCTCTGTATCTTAACAACAGCCTTGTGTTGTGGGCTGTAAAATACGTCAAGAAGGGAAATTTCTTCTATTCTTAAAACAATCTCAGATGTGGGGGTAACAGGAATGTGTTCTATTTCTTGAGTATTCACAGTCCCCCCTTATTATAATTTCCAGAGTTGTTTCTTGATGTGTCATTTCTGTCTCCGGTGCTTGTTCCTTTGTGTTGAGTTTTTTGTTGAAATTATCCCACTCCTTGTTACACTAAAAAATGTCACCATGACTCTTTGCAGTTAGTATGGCTCCATCCACTGTCATACTATCCTCCTTGGCAAGTCTCATGCCTCTGCTCTTCATGTCAAACTTCAAGAAAAAGAGAAAAGTCATTAAAAGTCAATTATCTCTAGTACGAAGTTTCTCTTAGCCTTACCTGCGTGTACGCAACCCAAGTTCACAATACCTGCGTACTTGTATGCTCTGTATGTAAAGGGGTGGGTGTGTACTCCTGTAAAGGTCAAAAGGCGCAAGTTTCACTCCAAAAAAGTTACTTGTGGTCATTTCTAGAATCTTCTAGAAGCTTGTTTGACGTGTATGAAGCGCCTCCAGATGGTTCATGTACCCCTACCAAAGAGGAACTTATCCCATCAAGAGGGGAGCTATCCCATCCAAAGAGGGGCTTATCCCATTGATGGTGGACCTGAATAACTTCCTCTAGAGCACTATAAATACAGGCATTGGGCCAAAGGGAGGGGAGGTTGAAAGCTGAACATTCCTAAGGGTAGATGCTGCTGGAATTAGGACTTCCTTGTAGAAGCTTGTGAGGAGAGATTACCATCTTTACTTGTTTCCATTGGGAGGTGGGTGAGCTGATCAGAGTAAGGGAGAACTCTTGTGGACCCTGGGAGGAGCTTGCACAACACCAAGGCTCAGGTTGTAATGGTTCCTTTTGTTACCTTTTAATACAAATTAGTCCATTCTTCTCAACAATTTGTTATTTATGAGTTGTTTCATATACTCCTTGGTCTATATGTTAAATATGTTTTATTTTATGTGATATTCAGGTGCTATTTAATCGTTTGATTGTTAGTGAATGCAGGTTTCGAAGGGAAGGAGGAGCTCATCCGGATCAACGAAGCTGGACTACTACAACAGCATTGGATTACAGGTAGGATCTAAACACTTGATTTCTCATATTGTAAAAGCATATTTAGGGAAGGATTGCTCTTATTTGTCTTGTTTGTCATTAGAAAGTCTTAGGCTTCTAGGAAGGTCGGTTTTGTCCGCACTAACGACTCTTTCTGCGTGACAAAATGGCGACTCCGCTGGGGACACCATGAATGTGTTTGAGTTCTTGTTGATTTGATATTTTGGTCTGAGAAAAATCGCTTGTTTTCTGATTTTTGGCTGTCTAACTGTGTATTTGGGTGGGTTAGCTTAGAGTCAAGTTAGTTTTTTATTTTTCTTAGCTTTGCCAGCAGTACGCAGCCTCTGAGATAGGCACAGTGCGTACTTGTACGCACTGCGGCTTTGCGCACAGAGCGTACCCGCGCCTGTGTGAACAGATGACCTGCGTACCCCTGTCAATTTTGAGAAAATTTCAATTTTTGCTTTTTGCTCTTTAGATTTTGTTTTCAATTTGTTTTTACTGCCCAGATCCATTAGTTTACTGTCAGAGATCTTCACCTGAACTTGTCCCGTTAGTGTCGAGGGTTTTGGTGGAATTCATAGGGATTTTGCCTTAGGGTTTGATTTTTAAACTGGTCCTGTAGTGACTTTGGCGTTAGAGGTTGTCAAACTTTGGATCTCCTTGGTTTTGATCAGTCCTCTTAGGAGTCGGGCCTGTCATAGAAGTCACCTTTGTGAGAGACCTACCTTTGTGTCTTCTCTTTGCGAATCTCGAAAAGTTTGTGTGTTAAAGCTTTGAATTCCATTCTTGAGAAAAAAGAACAAAAAGATTTCGATTTTGTTTTTTGGTTAGTTTATGATTCTGCATGAACTGATCCTTAGTTGCATTTTGACTGAGTAAAACATCCAAGAATTATCCTTGTAGGCTTTTGTCCTCATTATTTTTTGCTTTTAGGTAAATTTACTTTTGATTTGTTTTTGAGTGAATTTGATTTGATTGTATTAGATTTGTTAAATTTGATTCGATAAAATAGTTTTACATGCTTTATTAATCTAGAAAAAACACAAAATTCTTTTGGAAAAAAGTTTGCTTTGGTAGCATTTGTAGACTTTTGGGAGAAAAAGGAAATTTCGTAGAGTAATTAGTGGTCATGAGTTGTGTGTTTTGAAAAGATAAAGAGAATTGTTTCTTTGATTGTCTTTACTAAGAAAGTCGTTTTCTATAAAATTTGCATTTTCCAACTCTCTTAGTTAGGAGATTCATTGAAAAAAGAAAAGTAGTGTAAATCATCTTAGGTGCATCTTTGTAGTGGTTGCGAGTCGAGTCTACACACCACCAGTTTCATCTCCACTACCTTTTGTCTTTAAGAAAAACCATAAAATTAACGCTTAAAGTAAAATCAACTTAGTAACTTTTATTTACTACGGCTCTGAAACACCAATTTAGATCAGGCTAGTGTCTTGGAGTAGGAGAGTAATTAACTCTCCAAGACAACAAAACCAAACAAGTAGCTTATCTTGTGATAGAATAAATCCAATTGTTTCATTTGTACTCTGGGAAAGCTCCTCTTAAAGGAGAAGCACGAGCTCGTGTCCAAACCAGTGAGGGGATCAATCCTCCCTCGTTGGGAACGACGCCAGACACGCACGTATTACAAACGGTAAACCTCGGATTAACCATTGTCGAGGAGCCAGGGGTCACTTGTCGGTAAACCTTGGATTATTGTCAAGGAGCCGGCAAGGGGATTGAGCTTGATACTCTGCCCTTGCGTGCTGTCGGAGTGTAGACTGTTCCCCCAGGTGCATTTGTTGCGGTTGGTAACCTTAGTGACCATTATCTTTAGGATTCTACCGAGGTGACGGTGGAGGGAAGATCCCACTGTACCTGGAGCAGACGTCGGCTAGACTCACTTGGATTTTCCGGGGGGTTCACTTCACTCGAGACGGTTAAAGTGGAGGAACTTGTGCCGGTCTATTCATTAAGCAGGTTGCCGGGGTAACTGTTCCACCCGCCACTTCTGTACTGAATCCGGCGATGTTGGGTTTCATCTCCAACTAGCGTTTTCGGTCTGGAAGGCTACTGTTTGTGCTTGGTTTGACGCCCTAGATTCTTTAGGCGTGTGATTCAAATTTGTTTGGTTCTTTAGAGACTTTAGGTGGTTTGCTTTGAGATTTTACTTTGTTTGCGTGTGCAGTAGTTAAAAGTTTTTAACTGTGGCGGAATTACCGAGACAGTCCCGTAGACTTCGGGGCAAGTCTCCTGAGGTTGTTTCTGTGGCCGAATTGTTGAGGAAATCCCGTAGACTTCGGGGTGAACCTCCTCAAGACGTCCCGAGTCATCACGAAGGTTTAAAGGTCCTTGTAACTCCTCCTAGTGGCAGTAGAGTAGGTTCACCTGAAGAAGGAGAGTCTTCGTTGGTAGTCCATCAAGATTACCAAAGTCTAGAAACAGGTTATAATCCTGAAGCAGTTGCAGTTTCTGAGCTTGCTGGTAGTTTTTCATCTACTAGTGATATAGGCGAAGAACCTGAAATATCTGAACCTGTTACTCCAACTTCTAGTGTACCAGATTCACCTAGGGTAGAAAGAGTCATCACCGAAAATCTTCCTACTGGTTTGATAGCTATTGAAGAACTTGCTCCAGAGGAAGAATTAGGCGTATCTATCCTTGAAGATCAACCTACTATTGATCTAAGGGAGCGTGAATCTATCTTTTACAGTCCTCCTAGAAGTACTACTTGGTACCTTTCGTTAACCAATTATTTAGACAACTCAGGGGTAGGTTTTTCTCCACCTCGTACTCCTTTTCCACCTGGAGGTATTTATACTCCTGTAAATATGTCTGGTCAGTCGTCCGTGTTCACTCAATCTCCTGAATCTTTCTTACACGGCGGTCCTTCTGTTCCCACCGGGTATCAGTCACTTTCTGGTACCTTTGCGGGGGCATCTCCTCAACCCATTGATCATGGGTTATTAGCTGGAAACAATGGTAATAAACCGTTGGGTATAGGGGACATTTACATGATGTCAGGTTCAGTTCCCGTTTCTCAACCTCAAGGTGGCCAATTACCGCCTGGGGGGCAGCCTCAATTAACGCCTGGGGGGCAACCTCAAGGTACACAAATTGTGTCTGGGGGGCAGCCTCAAGGCCAGTATGTACCCATGGTACAATACATGCCTCAAGGTCAACCCCAGCCTCAATATGTACCCCAGGGTCAACCTCAGTATCAATATTTACCTCAAGGGTATCAACCCCAAGGGTATCAACCTCAAGGGTATCAACCTCAAGGTCAAGGTCAACCCCAGTATCAGTATTTACCCCAAGGTTATCAACCTCAAGGTCAATACTCGAGTCAAGGTTATCAACCACCTCAAAGTCAGTCATATGTTCAAGGTATGGGAACTGTTCCTTTCAGTTATCAATCCTATCCTCAATCCGGTTATGGATCTCAGTATCCTCAACCTGTTACGGGTCAATACCCCGGAATGATAGTGTGGGATCCATCACAAGGTCAACAGGTGTTGCAGCCAGGTATACAGTTGTTACCTCAAACTGGACAACCTGTAGTTTCTGGTTCACCCCAGCAACCACAACCTGTCCAGTCAAATGTTCAAACTTCTGTAACTTCGGTAGTTACTCAGCCGCCAATTGCACCTAGTACTCCATCTCAAACGACTGCTGCAACTACCGCAACATCTACCGCACTTACTTCTGGAGTATCGACAGCTCCGGTTTCTACTGTCTCTGCAGCCACTCCTCAGACATCTTTACCGTTGTCCGGATCTACGATTCAAACCACGGTCCAGATGCCTGTAGGGCAGCCTGGTTTAAGTACTGTTGTAACAAGTCAACCTCAATTTACCTACCAACAGTACCAGGGACAGTACCAATTCGGTCCTGCTGTCCAACAACCGGTTTACCAGTATCAACCGTATCCTGGGTACACTTATCAACAACCTCAACAACCCCAGTACGGTCCGGTTAATCCTGGTTTTCCAGGAGGATATAATATCCCGAATGCGATTCCTGTTCCAAGTTATCCTGGATATCCTCCTCCTGGGACTGGTCTTGTGACCCAGAGTTTTAGAGACCCTAACCGGCAGTTACCGTTTATCGCAACTTTGGATTTACCAGACTTGACGCGCCTAACGAACGATCCAATTCAATATCTTCCGTTCTGGCCGCCAATGCCAAATAAGTTGCCCAGTGATATACCCAAGTTCGAAGGTAAGTCTGGAGAGGATCCGTCCAATCACGTGATGACTTACCACCTCTGGTGTGCTTCCAATTCTATCTCGGATGATTCGATCCGCTTACGTCTTTTCCAGCGTACGCTCATTGGTCTCGCGGCCAAGTGGTACATTGAGTTACCACGGGCCTCTTTTTACAATTTTAGCCAGTTAGCTACCTCGTTCCTAACTCATTTTCAGTTGCCGGTCAGATACGATAATGGTACTGAATTATTAACTTCATTAAAACAATCGACGTCCACTTATATTTCCGATCATATCCATGAATGGAGACGTCGAAGACGTTTAGTGAAAGTTTTTATCCCAGACCAAATCTTAGCTGAATGGTTTGTAAAATCATTATTACCGAAGATTACTGAAGATGTAGCAAAGGCCGGAGTAGTTACTGAGGAGCAAGTCATTGCTCGAGCCCAGTACCTTGACTTAGTTTACACTCAGTCGGGTACGTTGCACGAGAAGATCCCAGATCTTCCTAAGTCGAATCAAATTGCTGCTGCTCCTTCGGGGTCTCATGCTGCTGATGGCATGATTGGTACGGTGAATACGAAAAGTAAGAAGAAATCCTCAAAGAATTCTTCTCCAATAATAACCTTACCAGACTCCCCGACAGGAGAGTCTTCTCCTGAAATTACCGCCGACATTCATGCTGTAGAGACATCTACGGCTAAATCAAAAAACGGTGGTAAGAAGAAAGGCAAGAAGAAGGATAAAGCAGACAAGGCTCCAAAGGAGAAAAAAGAGAAGTCGGAATCTAACGACGAAAAGCGCAAACCTCGCTATCCTTGTTTAATTTGTGAAGAAGATCATTTCACAAGAGATTGCCCTCATCGGGCAGAGGTTGTGAAAATCGTTAAGGGTTCCCCAACTCCTGCTGTTTTGAAAGATCCATTTCCAAAGCAGGAGAGTAAAATGATAGGTTCTTCCTCGAGTGCCAGTGAAGAACCCATATTGATGATGTCTCATGTACGGATTGCGACTCGATCGCAAGATTATGGTAGTAAGAATCCTGTTGATGGCAAAGAAGCAGAATCTTCTCATTCTAATCCATCAACCTCAGCTCCCGGTTCCGATCCACTACAGATCGAGAAACCTAACCCAGACTTGGTAATCAAACCGCCCGCCAAGGGTATACTTCGAAAGTCTGCTTTCAATCCACATGCGAGAGCAGCTCAGAATTATAACATTGTTGAGGATTTAGCTGTTTCACCCTCAGCAATGTCGGCTTTGGAAGTGCTGCAATCATGCCCAGCACAGCGAAAATTACTCTTGTCGGCTATAGGAGCTGTTGATATTCAGGACCCGAACCTGATAATCTTTGATCTAGAAAATAGTACACCGCGCCTCCCTCATCAAATGGCTTTCCAGATACCAGTGATAGTAAAAAACAGGCCTATTCATCGGACTGTAATTGATGAAGGAGCTTCTACGTGTATTATGTCGATTCAGTGTTGGAGATCGCTTGGTTCTCCTTCACTGAACCAATCCCCGACAATTCTTAAGGCCTTTGATGGCCGTGGGTTCCATCCGTTTGGCATTCTACAGGATTTGCCTATAGGGGTTGAAGGAAAAACCGTTAGTCTGGATGTGGAGGTGGTTGATGCCCCTCTAGACTACAACCTTCTTTTGGGTCGCAGTTGGTCTTACGCTATGACAGCGGTCGTGTCATCGGTCTTCAGAGTTATAAAGTTTCCACACAATGGTAAGATCGTAACGATAGACCAGCTGGCTTACTTTTCATCCGACCCAGCCTCTTCAGAGAGTATCCAGCATGTCGGTAAAACGACTATCCCTTACAAGGATGTTGGTGTAGGATTAGTTAAAGATTCCGGTTTACTGGGAACTTTTCCTTTTCCTTCGATCAATGCAGACCCTTCATTCGCATCCATTCATATGATTACTTCAGACACTATTATTTACGATGATCCTTGGATTGTCCCATCTGAATCTGAGATAGACTCATTCGGTAATGCAATGCCTTTGAGTCCATATGAAATTGCTTATGAGGCCGTGCAGTCTTTTTCCGACTCTAGTTCAACCCAATTCGACCAAATGAATGTGGTCCGTGAGGAATCACTTTTCACATCAACCTCAGAACGGATAACGTTTCCTGAAGTCGTGTCATCTGACGAACAACTTCGCGAAATCCTAAGTGTAGACGATCTACCATGGGAAGATCTTCATCATAGATCTTCGTTTTTACCTGAGGGTGATGACTTTGAAAACGATTTTTCATCAATTTTACAGCTGAATATGTCAAGGACGCTCAGAATCCCATGAAACATCCTGATTCAGAGTTGAATTTGGGAAACATTTCCCAAACTATTGCCATCGACATTTCAGTCAAAACCGGAGTTATTGAAAACATTCATATAGGCGCCTCGTGTACAGATAACGAAATTCAAACATACAAGGTCCTATTTCAAGAATTCCGCGACGTGTTTGCCTGGTCCTATGAGGAAATGCCAGGAATTGATCCCTCTATTGTTGTTCATGAAATCAAGACCTACCCGGACGCTAAACCCGTTCGGCAACGTCTGCGTCAGATACACCCTAGGAAAGCGGCTGCGATTAAAGCAGAAATCGAGAAGCTGTTGAAAGCAGGTTTCATTTATCCGATCCCGTTAACGGATTGGGTATCGAATATTGTTCCGGTTAACAAGAAACAAGGAACAATAAGAATATGCATCGATTATAGGGATATAAATCGTGCTTGTCCAAAAGACAACTATCCCACGCCCTATATCGATCAAATAATTGATGATTGTGCCGGCAGTGAAATATTTTCCTTTATGGACGGTTTTTCCGGTTACAACCAAATCAATATTCTACCTGCCGATCAACCAAAAACGGCTTTCATTTGTCCTTGGGGGACGTTTGCTTACTGCAAATTACCTTTCGGACTTAAGAATGCCGGAGCCACTTTCCAGTGGGCAATGTCTTACGCGTTTCACGACATCAAGCACATTGTGCAACCGTATCTCGATGATTTGCCGGCTCATTCTTTACATCGAGCTGATCACCTTGTCCACTTACGCGCTATCTTTATAAGGTGTCGGCATTATCGAATTCGGTTGAACCCACACAAATGTGTCTTCTGCATAGAAGTGGGACGATTGCTAGGATTTGTCGTTTCAAAAGCCGGTATCCGCGTCGATCCCTCGAAGGTCGAAGCCATCATCAAATTGCCTCCTCCTTCGAGTTTGCGCCAACTCCAAAGTTTGCAAGGGAAAGCGAATTTTTTACGTCGATTCATTCCTAACTACACCGAGGTTACAAAGGGTTTCACCCGGTTGTTGAAACAAAACGCTCAATTTTCTTGGGATGAGATAGCTCAGAAATCTTTTGATGCGCTTAAGCACGCGTTGACCCATGCACCGTTGCTGCATCCTCCCAACTACAACCAGGACTACTTTTTGTATCTCGCCGCTTCCCACTCCACTATTGGAATGGTCTTAGTTCAGGAAGACGAATTTGGAACGGAACATGTGATATATTATCTTAGTAGGACGTTAAATCCCACTGAGCTAAAATATTCGCATGTGGAGAAATTGGCACTGGCAGCTGTTCAAGCTGTCCAGCGTTTTCGTCACTACATTCTTCTCCGTAAAACTACAGTGATTTCGGATTGCAACCCTATGATCTATATTTTGACTAAACAATTGCTAGGGGGCAAGTACTCCAAATGGATTGTTATCTTGCAGGAGTTCGATTTGGAGTTCGAGAAGTCCAAGTCTAAGAAATCCTTAGTCTTTGCGGAATTGATGTGTGACTTCCCGCGTGCTGACACGGAAACTGTGGCAGAGGAACCCATTGTGGACGAATCTCTGTTTCTTATCAGCACTTTAGATCCGTGGTATGGGGATATAATTGTCTATCTCCAAACCCAATCCTTTCGGCCCGAAGCTTCAAAGTCGGAACGCCGGAAAATTCGATTCCAGTCCCAACAGTACAGAATTATTGGAGATACTCTTTATCGTCGTGGGGCGGACTTGGTTTTTCGTCGTTGCTTAACTCATGAAGAGGCAGAAAGGGTTTTGAATGACTGTCACTCTGGAGCATGTGGCGGTCATATGTCTGGGTATGCCACAGCTCAGAAGGTGTTGCGTGCTGGCTATTTCTGGCCGTCCATGTTTAAAGATTGTATCATTGCGGTCCGGAAATGCCACAACTGTCAAGTGTTTGATCGCAAGATGCGCGCACCACCTGCTCCTCTCCACCCTATAATTGCCGTTGGTCCTTTTGCTAAATGGGGTATCGATTTTATTACATGTAACCCTCACTCGGCCGGGGGGCATGCGTATATCATCCTTGCGGTTGATTATTTTACTAAGTGGGCCGAGGCGATGCCTACATTCGAGGCAAGCGGCAAGACAGCAGCGATTTTCGTATTCAATCATATTATTGCTAGGTTTGGTGTCCCACAAGCGATAATCACTGACCATGGGCGCCATTTTCGAAACATTATGATGACAGAACTTACAAGCCAGCTTGGTTTACGCCATGATAGTTCTACTCCTTATTATCCTCAAGCAAACGGTTTGGTTGAATCCATCAACAAAGTTCTAGTTATCATGATCCGACGAATCATTGGTATTCATCGGTCGAATTGGCATAACATGTTATTTTCAGCGCTTTGGGCATACCGAACCTCAGTAAAAACATCAACAGGGTTCACTCCTTTCCAACTAGTTTATGGTTTGGAAGCAGTGTTGCCCATTGAATGCGAAATCCCATCACTTCAAATGGCTATCGAATTACTCCCAGCCACTTCCGAAGAGGAGAAGCGTCTGTTATACTTAGCTAAATTAGATGAGACTCGACGTGACGCTGCTTTAGCAATCGAGACTCACGCAAAAAGGATGAAAGCTCAGTATGATCGTAACGTAACCCCTCGTAATTTTTCGGAAGGAGACCTAGTGCTATTATATGATCAAGCTAACGATAAATTAGGTGCTGGAAAATTCGTTCCCATGTGGCATGGGCCCTACATTGTCAAGCGAAAGCTAGCAAAAGGGGCCTACATTGAAGCTAGCAAAAGGGGCCTATGAGCTGGTAGATTTTGATGGGGACTCTTTGGGTAAGCCCAGAAATGGACTTTACCTAAAGAGGTATTATGCTTAAATGGTGGGTATGGAGATTCAGTTAGTTTTAGTTAGCTTAATTTTTTCTTTCTAGCTGGTATGTTTGTTTAGTTTAGATAGTGTGCTTAGCTTAGAGAGTGTGTTTTTCGTCGTTATTCTGGCTTATCTTGGTTTTACTCTTGATATTGCAGATGTCGACGCCTCTCCAAACGTACATTGGATTTGCTGATGGTGCTTGTCGTAGTACACGGAATATCTCTTCCGCAGCTTGGGTTATCTATTCGCCCTCTGACGAGTTAGTTTCTATGCATGGGGTGAGCCTCGGTCAAACAACAAACAACATTGCAGAATACAGTGCAGTGATTGAACTATTATCTGAATCTATTTCATTTGGGATTCGGAGTTTGATAGTGAGGTTAGATTCTGAACTCGTTGTATTACAGCTTAATAGAGTCTATGCCATTAGAAATCCAGTGTTATTAAGATTGTTTTTGAGGGTGCGTCTCTTGGAACGTGAATTTGATTACATTGAATATCAGCATATTCCAAGGTCTTTAAATACATTAGCAGATGCAATGGCGTCTCGAATGTTAAATAGACATTTGTAATAATCATAAATGCAAATTTATAAACATTTCATCACACATGTTTAACAAAATAAGCCGGTAATAATGATATATATAGATAGGAGTGTGTCAAAAATATACATCGTCTTCGATCATAGGTTGAAAAACACCTTATGATCGGCAAAAATGATAAGTACAAAAAACCAAAAATGTCACATGTGTCTACAAAAGTGACTAGCCAATCACTGGTGGTGCTCTCTATACGAGACCACTGCCCGCGCTACCCTACACAGGAACCTCCTGAAAGGTCGTGGGACTGCGACCACATAGCGCTGAAGTCGGATAGGAATGTCATCTATAGTGGTCTCTGGTATACCCGCCGTCAGACGCTCTAGATCCTGTTCCAGCTCGGCTAAGGTCTCTGCGGCCGCATCCTGTGGGGCTGGTGCTGGTACAGCTGGTACTCTCCTCTCAAAAGCCCGGAGATTGGCCGGACGCCGTGGACCTACATCTGCATTTTGAAAATTTGTGCTGTCAGTTTTGAGACGATATATAAAAAACAAAAAAAATATATAGATAATTTAAAAAATTTGTGAAAAATGAAATACCTCTGTCGTCCCATTGTTCTCCCTGTGGAAGAACCATGTCCGGATCATTGCGAAAATCCATTCCGGCATAAGGAAAATCCTGAATCGCAAAGACCTGGCTCTCCAGCCAGTGAAAGTAACCATCAGGAAATCGAACAACTGCTGCTCCCTCATCAGGATGCCGGGCCATTACCGCAACCCATCTCGTCAACTTAGGCTCCCGAGGAGCCCCAACTGGAACTGTAAGATGCTGGGGGATCAGCATTGGAACTCTCTCTAGGGCAAAGCTCACAACTAAAGGCCCATATCCAAAAGTCTTCAGTTGTCCGTTCTTTGCCCTGGTTAGTTGGCCCTTCATATTGGCCAACACAGCATCGCACCAGTTGAAAATGGTGCCTCGGAAGCAATCTATAGCCATCCACATTTGCGAACCAGTGGCTATGTGCAAAGCGGCAGCACCGCAAAGTCTGGTAACTGTAAAGGCAATTACCATAAGTTCAGGTTGGGATATGTACTTGATTTCTATCCCCTTCTCCTGGTTTTGATTGTTGCACCACTCTAGCCGGAGACTAGCAAGGGATTGGCCACCTGGCCTAGTCCCAAATAGAGAGAGTTGCTCGCCCCTGTTAGGCAAGCCAGTGAGAAAGTATATGTTAGAGGACTCTATCTCGAGCTGGTGTTCTCCGATGTAAAAGCATTGATCCTGAATGTTCCACCTTTCAACCAGCCACTCTAAGAATGGCACCTGGGCCCTCATGCCAGGTATGGCCCAGTACTTGTAGAGACCGCATGCCTTTAACGCATCAATAGAAGGTTGATGACCTATTGCGGCCAAATCAACGTCTTCGTGTTCTCTTTCACGCCAATCTAGCATGGTGAGTGACCTACACACCAAAAAACAATGATTAGAATTCATTAAACAAAATTTGGTTGGTTAAATTTGGGGTTTGAAAATCCGCGTTTCACGGGGTACGCACCCCGCGTTCAGAAAACAGAGCGGCGGTACGCAGCTGTCCTGAAGGTGGGTTGCGTACTCCGACCTTTTTCCCATATACGAAAAAGTCGGGGTCCCCCGAGAGAAGCGGACTCTAAAACCCTAAACCCTCCAAAAAATCAAACTAAAACTTGAAATGAAATTCTAAATGGATGAAATTGAAGAGGAGGATGTTGTGAAATACCTGGAAGAGACGACGCTCGATTCTGACGGTCGGATTCTCCGCAAAGTCCACGGGAAGTTTCTTGTCAAAAGCCCTTTTCTCAACCTCAACAGTAAAATGGTAAAAATGACATGGTAAAAAGTCTTTTTATAGGTTTTTTGGATGAATGAATGCTAGGTTTGTTTGTTTTTCACCATGAAAAGATATTTTTCAATGTATTTTTGCCTATCTTAAACAGGTATGAGTAATGTGTTGTTTTTGTGCAGGACAAAGGGGCTTTAGGGTAAAATCATCATTTTTCACGAACCAAGACATCAGAGTCATCTTTTAAGCCCTTTTCTGACTCCTAAAACATGAAAAGATTGCCGAGCGTTTCTTTTACACTCGTTAAAACGGAATTAAAAGACGGTCCCCTTATAGCCCTTTTCTGACCGTAAAAACAAGAAAAGATTGCCGGGTTTTTGTCGTTTCAAACTCGATATTGGAAATAAAATGACGTGTCCTTGATCGCTTTTTACTTTTCAGGTCAGAGACACTAATGATGAAAGTACTCCTTGGTCGCAAGATCAAGCGGTTCTCTCAGGTATTATTTTATACTTTTTCGGGCTTGAGAGACACAAATTTACGAAAAAGTTCACCTTGGAGTCTTCTTTAGTTTTTTCAGACTCTCTAAAATTGAAAAACGCCGAGTTTCTCCTATACTGGACTCGTTAAAATTTCACAGTAAAGGACCTGTTCGATTACAAACAGGAACGGACCACTCCTTCTTAGGGTCCGAAACTAAACTAAGTTGGACTCATCCGAAGGATGAGCTTATAATCAAGCATATGTTATCCTCCTCAAGCTTGTAAAAAATAAAGAGGTACTTGCCAGAAATGGTGGGGGAAAAGAGAGAAGAATGAACCTATTTGTCATCCTTTGTTACAGAAGAACCTTATCACCGCTCTTGAACACGACACTTTTCATTCACCTGGGTTGGGAAATCCTTTGCCTTAAAGTTGATCAAAACCGCTTTGAAAGTCTTCAATCGTTTCCGGGTATTAACTTTGGGTCAATCATCACCAAGCCATCTGTCGTGTCGTTATGTGTTCAAGAGGTCTCTGCAAATAAACCATTCATATGCAAAATACTTGTCATCCATTTGACCATCCCTGAGTCAGTCCTTACAGCAACATTTCTTCAACTTGAACAATGATTTCATGTTGTGGGCTTGCCTGCAACGGGTCGCTTTCTATCGACATCAGCACATTATCTAGAAAGATGACTTAGAAATCGTCAGTACCTTGAAGTCTGCATGCATCAATGGTAGGTTTCTCGCCTTTGACGACAGTTTACATCATTGACTTTCGATCAAAGGATTCTGTGACGTGTTCGACATCAACCCATTCATTCACATTTCATGGATTGTACTGGGTACTTTGAGAACCATTGACATTACTGGTGGTCTCTCTCACACTTGTTAACGGTTTACATCATTGACCGGTAATCAAGTGGTTTCTACCATGCTCGACATCAACTCATTTATTCGCATGGATAGAATCGTACCAATTCGGGAAGTAGAAATGAAGACCCTGGATCTAGTTTCCACCATCCAGGCTGCGAGGAGTTTTGTATTCATTATATAGTAGACTAATCATAAACAGATGGCTGCGTCCATACTGTGTCTACAAAAGTCTATGATTGTGATGTACTGCAAAATCATTCTTGTATCAGAGCAGTAGTTAGATTGTTAGTTAAAGTTTTCAATCTGAGTATGGGAATGCCTACCTCAGCGATGATATCATCTTATATATGTATTTTGTGTTGAATATTTGCAGGTTCTGACCGGGTCCTCCGCAAGTACTTCACTTCACCCTTCCTAGATCATAAAAACCCTAATCTACTACAGGCTTCGCACTTTAGGGGGCAATCTGTTACACTAAAAAATGTCACCATGACTCTTTGCAGTTAGTATGGCTCCATCCACTGTCATACTATCCTCCTTGGCAAGTCTCATGCCTCTGCTCTTCATGTCAAACTTCAAGAAAAAGAGAAAAGTCATTAAAAGTCAATTATCTCTGGTACGCAGTTTCTCTTAGCCTTACCTGCGTGTACGCAACCCAAGTTCACAATACCTGCGTACTTGTACGCTCTGTATGTAAAGGGGTGGGTGCGTACTCCTGTAAAGGTCAAAAGGCGCAAGTTTCACTCCAAAAAAGTTACTTGTGGTCATTTCTAGAATCTTCTAGAAGCTTGTTTGACGTGTATGAAGCGCCTCCAGATGGTTCATGTACCCCTACCAAAGAGGAACTTATCCCATCAAGAGGGGAGCTATCCCATCCAAAGAGGGGCTTATCCCATTGATGGTGGACCTGAATAACTTCCTCTAGAGCACTATAAATACAGGCATTGGGCCAAAGGGAGGGGAGGTTGAAAGCTGAACATTCCTAAGGGTAGATGCTGCTGGAATTAGGACTTCCTTGTAGAAGCTTGTGAGGAGAGATTACCATCTTTACTTGTTTCCATTGGGAGGTGGGTGAGCTGATCAGAGTAAGGGAGAACTCTTGTGGACCCTGGGAGGAGCTTGCACAACACCAAGGCTCAGGTTGTAATGGTTCCTTTTGTTACCTTTTAATAAAAATTAGTCCATTCTTCTCAACAATTTGTTATTTATGAGTTGTTTCATATACTCCTTGGTCTATATGTTAAATATGTTTTATTTTATGTGATATTCAGGTGCTATTTAATCGTTTGATTGTTAGTGAATGCAGGTTTCGAAGGGAAGGAGGAGCTCATCCGGATCAACGAAGCTGGACTACTACAACAGCGTTGGATTACAGGTAGGATCTAAACACTTGATTTCTCATATTGTAAAAGCATATTTAGGGAAGGATTGCTCTTATTTGTCTTGTTTGTCATTAGAAAGTCTTAGGCTTCTAGGAAGGTCGGTTGTGTCCGCACTAACGACTCTTTCCGCGTGACACTCCTCTTCGAAATTAATTAGCTGAGGCTTTATCCGCTGTATAGAGGGAGTACGAGTTTCAGTCTGCTTGATGGTTGAAGTCTGTTCATTTGTCTTTGTTGCAGACTAGGCTGTATCCTGGATTGATTCCCTGCTCCTACTTTTCTTATTTTTTGATGACTTCTCGGATCCCTTGGAAGATTTCTCTCGGGATTCCTTTCCAGAATTAGTTTTAGATTTTTCCTTAGAGTCACCATCTATGCTTACACTGGGAGTGGGCTCCCTTATTGGTTCAATTAACAATTGGTCCAATGGGACCTTTGATAATCTCTTTTCTCTGTAGCTATAAAATGCTTCAAGACCCTCTTGATCAAAAAGTATCTGTGCCATGTGCTTCACTTCTTTGAAGGCATTCTTCTGTAAGAAAACATCATCAAATGGGTCCTTCTCATTGCTGAATATCTTTATTTTGACCATAGTAGTAAAATCCTTGACAATACCGAATCGGTCGTATTGACTTCCGGGAAACTTAGGTAATTGTAGAGACAACATATTATATACTTCCCTAAATGCATGTCCAAGGTCATGTAATGCAAACACTCCACATGACACAGGAAATTGAGGCCAAATGGCCTTCTTTGACTCCTTAAATGTTTTGCTCATCCCTCCTTCACTACATGTCTGATAGGCTATCTCTCTAGCCATTAATTTATCTGGGACATAGAAAGGGAGAACATGGGGAGAGGTGATGCTGCCAAATACTCTGATATATGTAAATGTCTCTTCCCCGAACCATCGGGCTACTGGGAGGATGTCTATTTCGGCTTCTTGGGAGAATTTGGGGGCATCTCGATTATAAATTCATTTATGGATAGGAAGCATAACCTCGTGACAAATCTTGCATAATGTGGTTCAAAATTGGATTCCCACATGTCTTTGTGGTGGATGTGAATAGGAAGTGGATCTTTAATAGTCCACTTCCATCCCATAAGAGGGAATTTAGAACCAAAACAAATAGCGTCCATTACATAAGCACACATAAAAAATGGAGGGTAAACCCTCGAAGAAATACTTCTTTTCCTTATATACTCTATAATTTCTTTAGATAAATTATCAGACAGGATTTGTGCCCAATCTATTATTGTTGCATTAACAGCTGCATCTATTAAGGGTAACCATTCTGAGGAGAATTTGTTACTGTCGGGTTTTCCAAATAGTCTACAGAGCATAACCACAACAAAATAGAAAGGGGGACAAACAGATGTGGTGGCATACATACCATTTTTGTCTTTCTTGATTCTTTCATCATTATTTGACCAATTCTTTGTGCAGTCCACCAGGTCTTCATTTTCTTTGACGAATTTCTCAACAAATTGCCTGTTGTAGGTCAGGGAAAATTTTAAGAAACCCCTCAAATTTATATGTATAATAAATGGGCGAATCCCCATGTTATATAGAAAAATGTATAGGCTATTTTTTCATTGATATAATATACATATATAATTTTTTGGCGAATCTTTCACTGAATTAGAAAATTTTGTTAAATCTTTGCAATTTTTTCACTAGGTTATATGGTATTGCAAATTCTTTGCTAATGTTAAAAGAAATAGAAAGCATTGTAAAATATTGGTGATTCCTTGATAATGTATAAAAATATATATAATAATAAGAAAATTATTTAGTTAAATTATAATATACTAATTTTCCATGTTTTGGAAAAGAAAAATCACGAGTAATGTTGCTCTAGGTTCTTATTATACACTATTGCAAATCTTTTTGCATGTTTTTATCATGTTTTACCACAAAGGTCTTATCACATCCCAAGGGGAAACTAGTTGGAAAGGCACCCCCAAAGGCGTGTGATGTTGAACTAAAGAAATTATTTTGCTCAAACTTGTTCTTGATGCATCTAGATAACTCAATCATATTTAATGTAATTCATATTCTGTAGGATTCACATGAAAATAAGGTCTATGAATAGCTATATCAAAATCATGAATATTTACATCAAATTCTTTTGTTTTCTCATACATTGCTTTTCTAAAAGGTAGATACTTCTCCAATTCCTCGAGTTCAAATAAACCAACAACTTTAAAATATGGTGCTTCCTCATCATATGTAGGTTTTTCACCTAATTTTTGGATCATAACTATTGTAGTAGTTGTTGCACTTTATTCTACAGTTGACAACTCTAATAATGTTGAATTGGTAAACAATTATTTGAAATCACACAAAATGAAAAATGAAAATGAATGGAAGATAAATATGTATTGAAACTTAATTTCCTACACGATGAAAAAGTAAAGAAGGTAATAACACAAAATCATTAAAATACTACAGTTGGTGAGTTAAAAAATATAACACAAATATAAACAATAGTCTCTGCATGTTCATTACTTCAAAAAATATATCACAAAACAATCATCATCAAGGGATTTTTCACTTCAAGAATGGTAGTGCACTAAATAGTCTATCGTTCTCATCTAATAACATGTGATGTTTTTTTATATTTAATCCAAGTATAATTGCATTAGATGAATGTCAGTCTCATGATAATACGACTTCGATGATGAACACATAGGATCCTAGTGCATAGAGCATTTTTCTCTTCAGTTAACTACATAGATCTCATTTTCCTTTCTTAAAAAACAATAAGTATTTTCAAAAAAATATAAAATAAACATAGTAGATTCTAAAAGGCAAAGATTCTTTTGTGACATCACAAAGTGAAAGGAAAAAAAAAAACTTTCCTTAAATAATCATATATATAAAAAAAATAATTTTTCTTTTATGGCTTAAATTTCTTATAATGTCTACATTATTATTTATATGATTTAATGATGTTTTCCATTCCTTGGAACACATTTTATTCTTTCATGGTTAACTCCTTTTCGTTACCTTTATATTCTATTTTCATTACTAAACTCACTTCATATTTTTTTTCTTTCATTTTCCTTGATGATGGTTGGAGTGTCCACTCGAATATTGGGCATTTCAAATATTGACACACAGTTTATTGCAAAAAAAATATCAACGATGGTTGAAAATGTTGATCATGAAGGATAAAGATGATATGGTTCTTGTCAATAGGTTGATTAAGGGACCACGTGATTTTCCACGAGACATCAACTGATCAAGTAACGTCAGCAATGCTAAAGGAAACTATCCAAGTATGAAAATTAATCATGCCAACATATATGACTTCAAATGATTGGAGTAAGGATTCCTTTAGGCATACTTTATATATTCATTTATTTGTTTATGATGGAATGCATGTATGATAATGATACCTAGGTGGGATATAATGAAGGAAGAAGATTTTCGTATGGCAAGATTGTTATAATCCTTTTGATTCAACCATGAATTAGTATCTCATGATTGAGTCACATGACAATGAGTGAATGGGTAACATAATCATGTTATGAATTTGTATAACACATGAAAGTGAATGCCAATAGAGCTAATGTGTGAGACCATATTGTTGATGGATATGGAAGGATATAATACTGCACAAGTGTCCAATTGTCTCCTTGCTTATATTGGTGTTGTAGACTTTAACCTTCTTGCAAATAGTGAGGAGCACCTATAGAGGAGAGGGTTCCTAAGGTAATATAGAGTAGAGAAGGGAAGTTCCTTGTAGTATTCCTAAGGTATAGATGGGAGGTGACTAGATGATGTGCTGAGGTGTTGTCTAGACCTTCCAACTGATGATGGTGAAATACATGGTATAGAAATGTAGTATTTCGATATCAAGCGAAAAAGATAGATTGAGTAGATGTGATCATGAGTATTGGCACATTGGTTTATTGGAATAAATACTTAGTTTCATCTTGTAATGGTAGGTGTGTTAAGTAACCCATGTACATTGAATCATAGTTCCATTTGACTGAGTATCATTAACAACTAAAAATGATTTGATTATTAGTTTGTTAATATTATTCTGAGAACACCTCATTGATGGTAGTAAATATTGAAAGAAATAATTATATGCATAGATGCTCACTTTTATTTGGTTGATTTAAAATTTTAGGTTGTAGGTAGAATGGTCTCAAATATGAAAATGATTGTAATTTTGTAACAAAGATTAGGTGCTACAACACATAAGAGCCAAACACTATGAGAAGGAATCTCATACTTATAAAATATGATATTCTTTATGAATTAGACTTGGAATTTATAAGTTGTATTATTATGAATATATCTATGGTAACTGTATGTTTATGATACATGGTAGATGATGGCTATTGAAGATGGAAACCCTCGAAGAAATGTCATTGTTAGGAAAAAGGAACCCTGTGATTGCCACATGTTATATACTACTAGTGGATGTCTAGTAGTAAGTTAGTGCTCTCCTTACACGAGAAATCCATGACAAGATGGATCACATAAGGGATTGTTTAGTAGAGAAGGGGACATATAAGCCTAGAGAGTGAGTGTATCGAGGAGGAAACTTAAAAGTTCATGTGGGATGGTGGCTAGAATCTTGTGGGTGAGTTAGAAAGGATAATGAAATTAATTATTTCCTATGGAAGCCATTATATGGGATAGATGCATATCCATAGAGATAAGTATTAAATAAAAAATACATACATATATTTGAATGGATGCTTATATCATGGAATTGAGAAATCTTGTGCATAAGATAAGTGTTTCTTGATAATTTCAATAATATGTATGCTTACTTTATTACTAATGTAGGCATATGTTGGAATGTTGAAGTTCGGTGGTATACCAAGATAGTGAATAGGATGGCATTGAAAATACAACTGAAGAATGAGGAAAAGAAGTGTTGTTAATGAGAAGAGAATATTTATGATTGTGTTATTTGAAGGGGGATATGATTGAATGTCCTAGTATTGAATCCCATTGATTAACTATACTTAATTATGGTTAAATGTTCAATTTTGTTTAGCATGTATAGTTTAATTACCATGCTTTATTTACACCACGGGGAAGAAATTTTATGGTACATTGAATAATGTAAGTATTATCTTTCTTGAATTTAATAAAATAATAGAGCTACCTGAGATAGGAGCACATAAAAAAGGGGTTATGATAGCAGGAGATGGGAAAGGTGAGAGGGTACTAGTGGATTATACATGTTGAATAATCCTTAGTTTTCCATTAATTTTACTTTGTTTCCTTCATCACCATGTTCCTTAATGAAAATCTAGAAACCTTAACTACCAATCATGGAATGAATGTGGTGGTTGTGGAGATGTACACCTTCCACAATTATGAAATCAAGGCAATAAGTACCTTCATCATGGGAATTGTGAGAGGAGTGGTAAAACCTAGATTTTCTCACATTTTCTTTGAAAAAAATCATGTCTCCACAATAAGCAGGAAAATGAGGTCTCATGGGGTGTTGGGGACGAGGTTATTTTTTGATTTATTCATTCATCATTATACCCCCCACACATGTGGTTGATGGGGAGGGAACAAAATCACGATTGGATGTAGGAAATTGACTGTAGAGAGGCAATGATTCATGTAGTATTAGAGGAATGTATGTGAATAGTTGTAGGGAAGAAGGAATGATTCATTATTGGTCATTATTGGACTAAGACAAGCAACATAGTACAATACAATTATCACCTAAATTGCATAATTAATTTTGGTTAATTAAATTTGGTTCTAAGGTGAATGGTGGAGGCCATTTCACATTCACATGAATGGTGTGTGACCATTATGAATTCATGAAAATAATATTGAAGAGAGATGCATGGGGATAGACATAATAGAGAAGGAAAATCATATGGAAGAGAAGTACGTTATATGAGAGAAAGAATAGAGGGGGAGGTAAATTCATTCTCTCTTGGTTGATGCTAACATCCATGAAAGTAGTTTTAGAGGTATTGATTCATACTAGGAGGCTGATCAAGGAATGATAGAGACCATTTTGAATTCATGTGATGATAACTACAGAAACATGTATAGATTATGAAAATAGATAAGGAATATAATCAAATGGTTAGAAGCTAATTCCTTGGAAAAGAAGTGAATTCTAGAGAGGGAGAACATAGAGAGACTCAAAAATTGGGTTGGAAAGGGATCTAGGAAAGATATCAAGCTATGTGATGGAGAAGTCATGGATAGAATCTAAGGAGGAAATCATGGTGTGGGTTGAATGACCAAGAAAGGAAGCCTTTAAAACTTGAAAAAGGTAAAGAACTAAGTAAATGTTGTTGGAGTTAATGGATAGTTATTAGATCCTTTGTGCACCCATAGAGGGAGAGCTCAGAGACTTTTGAGGAAGTATTGAGTAGATAAGGAAGGTATTTTCCTTTTTTTATGTAAGGAAAGCAATGTGCCACCAAAATAGTTGTGTTTTTCCAAGAAAAAAAATTAGTGGTGAGACAATGGGATAGGTAATTTTTTGTCCTAAGATAGAATTTTTTCCATAAGAATGTTCTAAATTTCCATAGTGGTATCATAGCCTCAATTGGTGTGGCCTAGTATAAAAAGAATAAGCGCAATAGAGTGTATGGTTGGGTGAAACATTTATCTACCTAAGTTAATTTTGGCCTTCAACTTTCAAATAGATAAGTTTTTCCTTTAGTTCATTTATTCAATTGATTAGTACAATGCACTTTGCTGGAATATTTAGTATTTGAATGTTGAATGTTGAACGTTGAATATTGATATAGGTTTACTATTTCTTTATAAGGGGAAATCAATATTATATGTGCCAATGTAATTCTTGTAAATGGAATTTTATGTGATGGTACAACATTTTTAAGAAGTATCATTATCTCTATTTATTTTGGGATGTGAGTGTGTCAATAAACATCCATAATGTTATAACTTGTGATGAACATGCTATGTGAATCGATATTATGGTTATAGGATACCATTAGGGAATAACAAACTGTAGATGGAAAATATGCTTTCTTTGCTAATGTTATGCATAAAAATAGAGGTATATATTCTACCTAGTCTACTTAATCATACTCATTTACTTTGTAATCTTTTTTGATTAAAATAAAAACTCACTTGTTATGCACCAAACTAGAGGGAAAAAAATATAGACCATTTTCAATAATTTTTTTGATTAAAATTAATATAACAAAAATTTAGATATAAAATATAATTGTGTAACGAAAAATTCCAAAAGACATAGTTCCTTTATACCCTAGGGTTTTGAAAACCAAGCTATCCATGAAGATTTTTCTTTCTCCAAGTGCTTCTTGAGCATTTTAGATAAAAATACGTATATATAATGCCTAAAATTCTTATTGAGAGTCATCACGGTGATTTTTTTGTTTGCATGTATGTTTTCATCAGTGGGATATGAGGATCAACTATTTAATTAGAAAATTAACTGCAGTGCTTGGTACAAACGACAAATTTGTGCACACATGATCAAATATGAGGATCAACTATTTAATTAGAAAATTAACTGCAGTACTTGGTGCAAACCACAAATTTGTGCACACATGATCAAATCAGTGTACACGTACATGTTTTTGTTGGTTTAGATTGCATTTCACTTGGAGAGAGAGTATATAGGATTTTTTCGGGGGAGCAAGACAATCCTGTAGCTCCAAAGAAAACCTCTTTTACAATGAAAATTTTGACTAAAAGATTTACACAACAACACTCTGGAAACCTAATAGATTTGTAATATATATATATATATATATATATATATATATATATATATACACACAGATGGACTGTAATTTTTTATTGTTTAAATTATATTTTTTAATGTAAAAAATGAATCGTAATGTAAAAATTACTTGAGAACTTGGATTGTGTAAATTACATCACTTAAACTTGCAATTCTAATATGTCTTTGCTTGATTTCAAACAAAATTCACCAAAAAAAAAAAAGGGCCATAATGAGACTACTTAAAACGTTTTAGTTGTAAAAAAATATTTATTTCAATTGCTTTATATAATGAATATATAGGTTTTTTAAAATCATATCTAATATATACACATTTAAATATTTTTCTTGAAATATTTTACCTATGGAATATATTTTCCACATTAAAATTAATTTACTGTTATTAATATATTTTTTAAAAATTTCAATATTAATTAACCCTCGGTATTAAAATATTTTATTGATTAGTTACATTGAATATTTTATTATTAATTATATATTTTTAAATGTTGTAATTTAATTTTATATTAATAATTAAATAAAATACATATCTCCTCGAACACTTTTACTTTTAATTACTCATCTTACATCATTGAAATATTTGATTATGGTCAACATTGAAATAATTAGTCATTTACGCTCTCTCCATATACATATGCATGAAGTTGAGATTGAAATAAATTATTGGACATGCATATTTAAAAACATTATTTGAGTCATGTACTAAAATATTTTTATTTTTATTTTTTAAGTGTACTGAAATATTTTTAGAAAGTATAAGAATTATACAATTTGTTGTACTCAAAAGTATAACATTTATTTTTTTATTTTTTTTAGTTACCATATTTCTCTTCATACAGACATTGAAATATTTTATTTATGGTTGACAGTAAGAGTATAACAAGTATATTCATTTATTTTATAGCCCACAATTTTTATTTACAATGAAAAAATTGACTAAAAAAATTTAAACACAAATATTATATATATATATATATATATATATATATATATATATATATATATATATATATATATCAAGTGTAATTTTTCATTGTTTAAATTATATTTTTGAATGAATAAAATTGATTCAATGTCTTCAAAATTTGCAGTAAAAAAATGGCTAAAACATTTGCATAGAACATATTTAATCCCTCTAGAAACTTAATAGATTTATAGCTAATACACACACACAACACATGTAATTTTTTTTTAAGTCTTCAAAATGTTAAATCTCTCTCCTTTTCATGATTACCATATATATGAATAGGATGTCAATGATTGTTGATGTCTATGGGCACCCAATAAATAAAAATTGCACTACATCTATGCATATAAAATCACTCAAAATATCTCCTCCATCTTCATCTTGCTAATGGAATTTATTTGAAGTAAACATTTTCAAATTTATTATTCATTTTCTTAAATTCTCATTTTAATATAACCATTTTCGTTTCGATCTTGAAAGTTTGTGTATGTCAATCGTTGTTTTGATAATACATATATTTTAAATATATCTAGCTATTTTTTAATAAGATGTCTTCAAACATCCATTCAATTGTGTTACAACCAATTTTTTCAAACATTCAACACCTTACTATTCCAAGAATAACAACAAGTACTTTATCAATTCCTAGGAGAAAAGTAATTGATAAAATTTAAACAATTTTAGCGAAATTATATTTTTAATATGGTTTCTTCCAGCAAACCGGCTTCTAGTAGTTTTTCAAACCACCAACACCTTGGTATTAAAATAGTAACAAATACTTTATCATTTCTTCGTAGAAACGTAATTTACATAGAGTGTACATTGAAGATAAAGGGTAAGTAACAAAATAAATGATGGAATTTGGGTTGTATTGATTTCGGAATGGAAGGAATTACTTTTTTGGAATAGAGATTTTAAAAATTTTCACAGATGAGACTTCATGATGGGTGGAAGCTGAAAAGAAAGAATCAAACATAAATTATTTTAACGAGATTGAAAATTCAAAAAATTTACTAACTAATTAATATTTGAAAATGACAAGTATATATCAGAAAATTAATAATTATATATACCAAAAAGTTATTAAAACACAGACTTACTTGTACCACTGTACAATTCAAATTTCACTACTTCACAATCAACCCTGTACCACTATTCTCAATCTGGACTTCTTAATTCATATTCAAATTTCACTACTTCGCGATCAAGCGTGTACCACTATTCTCAATCTCGACTTCTTAATTCAAATTCTACAACTTTGCCAACAACCCTCGTATAAGATTATGACTAAACACATGCAAACTTGGAAGATGGAAAAAGAACTATTCAATCTTTAAATAGACATGACAATAAGAGACTTGAATTTTAAATAAAAATGAATTATTCTTTTATTACCATTTGTTCCAAAAAATAAGGGTCATTTTCTTGAAATTAATCCCAATGCCATGAAATACCGGCGAATGAAACAAAAAACCTTTTTTACACAAAATGTGAGGGCTAGATAATTATCATAAATACCTATTCTTGAAAATTAGGGTGAATGGAAGGTTGTAACTCCTAACTTCAAAGGATAAATTTACTTTTTTTACGCTCTCCCTTAAAATAAGGTGGGCTAACCTCCATACCTAATTTTTTTATAAAATAAATTTGAGGTGATTTGTAAAAATGTACTATGATACAAAATATTTGCCTACTAAAAATTTAAAACCCCTTAATTTCGCCCAAGGGTGAAAATTGGCCCCTAAAATTTTCGATGTTGTAGGTAACCTGTGGCTTCAGTAGGTGGTACATAAGCCTTAGGTTATCTGGAGTGAAAGATCCTATAACTTCTTAGCCTCCTGTTTTGAATTCTCTGTCAGATATATCAGTGTCGTCAATGATCCACTTAACCATGTCGGTATAGGGGATTATTTTTGGTCGCGCGGCTATTTGGTGTAGAAATGAGCATGCAAGCTCAGTTATGGAAGCATCAGAGGAATCATGCCCATCAACTGTAATCGTTGTCTCAAGAATCCTTGGTTGTTCTTCCTCTAATAACTGATACATAGCCTCCCATGTAGACATCCCTGCTTCCCTATTACATGTAGTATCTATGAACAGAGGAGTCATTTCTGACTTATTAGAGGCGACTGCTTTCCCTTTCTTCACCATTGCTTTCGGCGTACTGTTCTACAGCTTTTCCCTGAAAGTTTCAAGAGGAACGATTTATCGGATAAAAATGATACTGAATGTAGGAATGAATCAATGAAGAAAACCAGTAAAGGTGATAAAGGTGTTGTATTTGAAATCACGTAAGAAGATATAAAATCACTCTAAGTGTCCTTTCACACATAAATGTAGTGACTTCTTCATAAATGCCCACTAATGATCCGTTATCCTTTAAATTGAATGTCCATAAATATTCACATTGTAAATCAGGAAACAATCTCCTAAGGTGGTGAGCCTTTAAACTGCGATAATAACGATTTTGCGATTTGCAAAGCAATATCGCAGATCGCTATATCGCATAATTTTTTTTGTTTAACTTACCACTTTTTGAGTTTGTGCGAGATGCAAGATGCGAGAAATAAATGTCATTACTTATCAAGCTTCTTTTTAACGAATAATGGACCTTCGCATGTGTTGGTGGAAATATTAAGGGGTAGTTCCAGGTTGAGATCGCATTTCGCAATATTGGCATATAATAGGTTGAGGCTTGTGTCGTATTATTGAAATTTGATGTGAGAAGGCTATTATACCATCGTAATTTCGCAGATTGCAATACTTCGGGGTAACCTCTTAATAGAATTATTTTATAAACAATGATGTTGCAATGCAAGACTTTTAGCTTTTTAAAGAAGCTTTAAGGACTTTCTAACATTATGATTGTTTTTTGAATATAGATTTGCTTTTTTGATTGTGTCATCATAGATCGTGGTGGGTTAGAAAGGTATCGTTTGTGATTCATTTCATGCTAAATAATAAAAAGTAGATTTTTAATGGTTTTATAGGTTTTGTTTGATATCTTGATTTATTCTAAAAATAAAAGAAATACCTACATGCTAGGATTGATTTTTTTGGTATATACATTTTTTGAAAGGGTCCCCATTTATTAAAGTAATATTTTACTACTAAAGTTAATAAATGTGGGGTTGTTGACAAGCACAACAATTGGTGATTCACTTGGAAGAACCAGTTATCTCTGATAGTTTTTTTTTTTTTGAATTTTCTAAAACTTCTAAAATAAAGATAGTTTTGAAAATAAAACTAAATTGCATGGAATACAAGGTAAGTAGTACTGCTCGTTTATCAATAAACAACATCTGCTCTAACTATCTTTCTTTTGATTGCCCTTTTCTCATAGATAGTCATTTTCCCTACACCAATGATTACTTGGTTATAAAGATAAAAGCAAAAGAATCTCGTTAGACTAGTTTTGGTATACTAATTTGTCGTAGGTAGAGCCTTTGCTGCCAGCATGCGTTCATAGCCTCGACAGGGTTACCTGTTACCCAGCAATGATTCAGTATCCCACTTAAGTAAGAATGCAATTTTAAAGATAAATTCTTCTGTATACTTGATGCTTTCTTTATTTTATTGAAGTAATTCATTCTTCTTTTATTTCTTAAAGGACAATGTCTTGGTTTGGTGGCCAAAATTGACAATGCCATTCACTTGATTTGTAACTGAACTAAACAAGCTGGCTCTTGATGAGACCCCTTGTCTTTTGATTGATACAATCTCAAGCCATTACCCTGTTTTGATATTCAGTATTGGTAATGTCAGTTGGTTATAATCTTATGATCATGGTAAGTTGGCTCTTGATGAGACCTCTTATCCTTTAATTTTAAAGTACATTTTAGAATTACACTCTAAAATTGAAAGCTACTTAAGTAGGAGGAATCATTGGCTCCTTAAGAGTTTCTGGATGACAATCGTAGAGTTTAAAGATTCTTTTTCACAAAGAAACTTTTCTTTGTTAGTGGTACTTTTCCTGACTGATATAAAGAAAATTTATTTCTGAAGCTAAGTTTTATCAAAGATTAGATAATTTAACAGAAAAATAGGCAGTTTGGGAGCTATAGCACTCAACTATTTATTTCATGAATGAAGATTAATTTTCATAACAATTTCTACTTATACAAGCGAAAAACAAAATTAAAAAGAGAAACTATCCTTCAGTAAAACCAAACGTAAATGTTTTCAACTTGTACTATTATTTCAAAAGAAAATTAACTAAAGAGTATACTATACAGTGATCATAAGAGATCATCTTCTATGGAAAATATTTTTTTAGGACCTTCCCATTAACAGGTAGAGGTTCTCTCTTACTTGCTAACTCTTGTAACAAAAAAGTTGATGGGCTTATTAGCCCGACAATCTGGAATGGGCCAAGCCACATTAATTGGAACTTAGTATGGTTGCCTTTTTCTTCGTGGGCTTTATCCCATTTTAACACTAAGCCTCTGAGTTGGAATTTTTTTGAAGATACATAATTTGAATCAAAGGTTGCTTTGACTAACTGCTGATGATGTGCATGGGTAATTCTAGCCTTTTCTCATTCCTCTTCAAGTTTAAGGATTTGTAATTGTCTAAGTTGCATAGATGAGGAAGGAGTTTCTTCGATGAATTGAACTAAGGCAAATGAGGGAATAACTATGTTTGTTGGTAAGACAACTTCTTTCCCATAAACCAGATTAAAAGGAGATGTGCCGATGGAGGTTTTCTGAGTTATTTTATCTGCCCATAGAGAAAACACTAAAGATTTATGCGAGTTCTTTTGACTTTGATCAACAGTTCCTTTAATAATCTTGATAAGGTTCTTATTTGTGGATTTGGCTAATGCATTTCCTTGTGGATAATAATTAGCATAATATTTGAGTTTAAAACCTCTTTTAAGAGCAAACTCTGTCATAGCATTGCCTAAAAGGTATTATGCATTATCGAACATTAAGGCAGAAGGTAAACCAAACTTGGTGATGATAAATTGATCTATAAATTCAATAATGTTCTCAGAGTTGGCTACCTTGAGTGGAATTGCTTCAACCCATTTGGTGAAGTAATCAGTGGCTGTAAGGATATATTTATGCTACTTAGAAGAATGAGGAACGATCTCACCTATTATGTCCAATCCCCACTATTCAAATGGCTGATCAATGTTGATTGGTTGTAATGGTAATGCTGGTTTCTTCTGTCTTCCGGCAGCTGTCTGACATATCTTACATTTCCTTACATAATTGTGTGCATCTTTGAATAGGGTTGGCTAGTAATAGCCTGCACGTAGGATTTTATGTGCTATAGCATCTCCTGCAAAGTGTCTGCCATCTGGTCCATCGTGAAGTTCCTGCAATAATTTCTCTGCTTTAGATTTCTCGAGACATCTAAGAAAAACAGAATCATAATTCATTCTAAGGAGCACATTGTTGACAATTTGATATTGTTTCGATTTCAACCTCAAGGCTCTTTTCTTTGTGTAATTCAAATGTGGAGGTGCATATCCATTTTTTAAATAGAATATTATATCAACATATGTTGATTCAGTGTCGTTAAGGCTTACCTCATAGATTTGTACCTCGTCACCTGAATGTTGTGATTCTGACATATTTGATGCTCCTGCCAACATCCTGCAAAAACCTTGACCTTTCACAATGTTTGCTGGTTTGATTTCAATGTCATATTCTTACATAGCTGTAACCCAATTTTCTCTTTTTTCACCCACATCCCTTTGTACTAGAAGATTTCTTACTACTGGGAATGGTACTATCACCTTGGTGTGGGTTTTGAGAAGAAAAGGTCTGAAGTGTTTTATTGATTTGAAAACAACGTAAGCTTGTTTTTCAACATCTGAGTAATTCAATTCAGCTCCCTGTAAATTAGAGCTAAAGAAAGAAATCAGGGCTTCGGCTTTGTCTTGATTTTCTTGTGTCAATATGGCTGCGTATGATTTCTCGGAAGCGAAAGTGTACAAAGTGAAATGATTGGAAAAATTCGGCGTTGCTAAAGATGGGGTGTTTATGATTGCTTGTTTTATCAAGTTAAAAGATTCATGTTCCAACTGACCCCATTTAAATAGAAATTTTTTCTTTATCATGGCTTGAAGGGGTAATAAAATTCTTGAGAAATCAGGGAAAAATCGTTTGACATAATTTAATTGACTAAGGAAAGATTGCATCGATTTTTTGTTTTGGGGTAAAGTTATTTCAGAAATTTCTTTAATCTTGTCTGGGTCAATAAGAATCCCTGTTTTGGACACAATAAACCCAAGGAGTTTTCCTTCACTTAATGTGAAAAAAGACTTCTTGGGGTTAAGGAAAATCCCATACTTTTGACAAGGTTCAAAGATTTGTTTTAGATCCCTCAGATGATTACTACGTTTTTTGGAATATACAGTTATATAATCTAAGTAGATTACCACTGACTTGTTTACTAAACCCTTGAAAGAAATGTCCATGGCTCTTTAGAAAGTGGCACCAGCATTAATTAGTCCGAACGACATCTTTTGATAGGCGTAAGTGCCCCATTTTTTTTTGAATGTGGTTTTTAGTTGATCATCTGGATGGACTAAGATTTGATTGTAACCTAAGAAACCATCTAGAAAGGACATTAGTTCTGAACCTGCAACTGATTGCAATATGTGTTCCATAGGAGGCAATGGAAAATTGTCCTTTTGGCATGCTTTATTGAGATTGCGAAAGTCTATACAAATCCAAATATCATCATTTTTCTTTCTGACTGAGACGAGATTGGAGACCCACCTAGAATGCCTGACAAGAAAAATAATTTTGGCTTTTAGTAGTTTATTTAACTCAGATTTAATCTGGCTTTCTAAATTAGGATGAATTTTCCTCAATTTCCGTTGAACAGGTTTTTCATCAGAGGTCATAGGAATAGTATGTTGAATAATAGAAGTGTCATAGGTTTTAAGATCATCATAATTCCAAGCAAAGACATTCTTATATTGTTTCAACAGATGTATAAAAGCTGATTTTTTTTTCGATGTGAGTCCGAGACCTAGATTGATGTTTTGTGGTTTCGTGTCAGTTCCAAGATTAATTAATTCATACCTTAGAGTTGAACTCTAAAGTTTTGAATTAGTAGATCATTTGAATCTATCTTTGAGGTCGTATAAATCTTCCAATTTAACTACAGATTTTGGTATAGCGTTTTTGTTGGTTTCTAGCTTCAGTTGGTTGTCATGCTGGTCTTCATCAACTATCTGGACATCATAAGAGCCTTCTGAAGTGAGGAAGTTTACGATATTGGGGTTGTTGTTAAAGACTCTCCAGTTGGTGATATTATCAGGAATAGATGGCCTAAAAATTAATTCAATGGAGAATCGATCTGGGTTGTAATCTTCTGGTGGAATAAGCTTGGAAGCTACATTAGCTAGGAGATCAACGCTAGCATTTTGGAGTCTTGGGATAGAGGAAATATTAAACGCTGTACAATGTGAGGTAAGGTCTTGGACTAACGATTGATAGTGTTTCAAATGTCCCGATAGACAGTGTATAGTATCTCTTAATTGTCTAACGATAATTTTGGAATCTCCAAACACTTGCGGTATTTGAAATTAAGACCAATTTCTTTGTACAAACCTTGAACCAACGCTTCATATTCAACAATATTGTTTGTGCAATCAAATTCAAGTCTACATGCTAGCATAGTCTTTTCCCCTTCTAGGATAACTAATATGCATCCTGCCCCTACTCCATAATTGGATCTAGATCCATCAAAAAATAATTTCCAAAATAAAGATTTATGGACAGGTTTATCTACAAAATTCACAATTTAGAGGTGTCTGTTTGGGAATAATTTTCGATTTGAGATATAACAGAGTTTTCTAAGAAAGGTGAAGTATGAACATTGAAATTCCCTAGGAATGACTCAACAAAATTGTTTCTGATTATATTATTGCTATATGCTATCGGCTCATTTTCTCCTTCCAGTTTTGTCGCTATATATTTTTGATGTTTCTCTCAATCAACCCTTATTTGATTTGGCTTGCCGTTATAGGGAAGTTACATGTGAGACTAGTCGGTTGTGAAGTAACCATGGAGCTTTTCTGACCAGTCCCTACTGAGGATTAAGCCATAGAATTTAGGAATGTCAGCTACAAGTATATCAATGACTTGACAAAATTTTGGGTTTGATGAAAGCCTAATGGTTACTTGATTAAGTTCTCCAACAACTTCGACTTGAGACCGATCTAATTGTACTATTCGTACTGCATATTTCTGAGGCTAGACGTTTAATTAGCATAGACTGTTCTAGGTAAAATGTTAGATGAAGCACTAGAATCAACTAAACAATTGTGCAAGTTTTTATTAAAGAATTCAAAAGTAAGGAGAAATGGCGGAGTATGAGATTTAGATCTGCCACCAATTAGAGCGATGTTGGTTGGATCAATTTTGTTTGAAGAAATACTAGGGGGCCTTCCCATTTCCTAAGCGGCCTGTGATATTACTACGACAGGAAGCGGGGTAGTGGGAACTGCTTTGAGTTCTTTCAAAAGTAGCTTCTGTTGTTGTTTTAATTTACTAAGCTCATGAAAGGTGATGTTTGCCCTAGGTTTCTTCATATCCTCAATAATATTGTATTCCATTTCATTGGGAATTATCAGAGTTTTGGATGAAGGTGAAGAATATGATTGGGCAGGGTTTGTTTGAGTAGATTTTGGTGAAGATTTCTCACCTACGACTTTATCTCTAGGAGGTGACATTGAAGTTTTCTGTTTTGAACTTGATTGAGGTGGATCAAGCTGATTTTTGCTTCTAGTGGCAACAGGTAGTGCTTCCTGATCCTCTTCATTTGGAAGGATAAAATCCCACATTCCTTGTAATTCCACTATTTCTTCATTGTCAGTTTGTTCTTCACTTGAGGCTTCTTCGTCATCTCCTTCTGATTCAGCGTTTGATATAGCATTTGAAGGTTTAGGATCGGTTGGGGCATTCCTTTTATATAGTATAAAAGGTTTCTTGGAAGAAGACTCTGCTACTTATTTTTTTATGTCAACCATTTCATTAGACATGGTCTTGAGGACTTTTTGTAACCCTTCCAGATCAAAAGGATCCTTTGGTGGTTTTTTCCTAGAATCATCTCTAAAGGTTACTTTCTTGGATTTTCTTTCCTCTAATGCGTTTTTCTTTTCTACGGCCAAGATACGTTTTTCAACAGCTATTGCTTCTTTCATATTTTCTGCTAACGTTGGTTTGGCAGCTCTATCAATGAAGATGGTTGTGTTTGAAGGTAGAGCAGAAATGTACCATTCATTTTGGACCTCCTTGCTAGGCTTGGACGTCGTAGGTATTTTATTCAATAACTTATTGAAACATGAGTTGAAGTCCTTAATGGGTTCTTTTGGTTCGGCTTTCAAATTGGAGAGGTCATTTATCAAAGTTGTTGTAGACCTATCATCTCCAAATTTAGTTAAAAATTGCTCTTGAAAAGCATCCCAGCTATTAATAGAGCCTGATGGTAACAAAAAGTACCATGATCCTGTTGCTCCTTGTAGAGTATATGGGAATAATCTTACAATTGCATCTTCTTCTGCTACTCCATTCAAATTAATGGACAACATGAAATTATTTATATGTTCTTCAGCTAATAGGCCATTATCAGGGTTAAATTTAGGTAACCATTTTTTTGGATGTGCTGGAAATTGGGTCAAAGGTCCAACCATTCTAACAACTCCTGGGTTGGTCCATGGCCTTGGTTGAGGTTGATTTTGTGCCATTGTTGGGATATTAGTAGAAGAGGGTGAAGTAGTGGTTGAAGGTGATTGGGTAGAGGATGGTGCAACTCCTGTACCTGTGTGAATCACGATCTAGAGTTGGGAAGTGGGTGTGTGACCTTGCAATGATATGGATGGAATGGACGATGATGATGAAAGAACCTCATTGTGAGATTCTGATGGTGTCTTCTTAGCCCTTTTATGACTTGGTAGAGGGAATTCAAATGGTGGGATTCCAAGTTTTTCACTCTGTGCTCTAGTTAGTAGTTGTGATGGGATATATTGAGAAGTGACACTGCCTTGGGATAACTCAGATTCTTCTTGAGATATTGAAATCCCCTGCAATTTGTGGATCAAAGATTGTACTTCAGGGGGTTCAGAAGAAGAACTGCCTGGCTTGTTTAGGATTTCAGCAGTGGGCTCTGTATTTTTCTTTTCAACTTTTCGCTTGGGAATAGGAGATTTGGAATGCGAACGAGAAGTTGGAGGTGATGGTGAGGGAGTTTTACTCTTAGAATGGCCTGTAGATTTAGATTTACTTGCCATTCATAGTCAGGCCCTCCTTCTAGCACCAAATATGTTGAAGGCTCGAAAATCGTTGCCTCAACAAGGGGGATAACCACCCAGTCTAGACCTTGGGACACTCATTTTTTGTTTGGAATAGTGGCTCCAACTGGGGGTGATGGGACTAGTTTCCCAATCTATTTTTATGCTTGTGCTAACAGGATGATGTTTTGAGATTTTTGGAGTAATACCTAGCCTCAAACTAATCTAATTTAACTAATAATCACATGCAGTTTGTCCTAATCAAAAATATTTATCTAACTATAACTATCCCGGGAGTAACATGATATATGCGATCTAAAATGATGTCTGAAAGAAATTGATAATAAATATCATTCAATTACGATAAGAAGTGAATCTGTTTAACCATGATCGTTTCGTATAAAAAGTTAGCCAAAAAGATATGAGAGATATATTGCATAAAAAATCACTCATGTATTTAGCATAAACTATAAATTATCATCATACAATAGTGCAATAATGACAATCTAAAATTCAAACTTTCATACATAAATAACTTGAAGATAATGTATTGCTTGACGCATAAATAGAAAGAATTAAGAGATAAAAGTACCATTTATAATACGTTCTACTCATGTGCTCCAGAAATATTGATCTAATTTCAAATCATCCAACATCATCTAAGAGTAAAGAAGTGCAATTTCAGTAGAAGATGTCAAATTCAAGTAAAAAATAAATCGTGTTCCATTAATTTCACCAGAACTTCCTCAAAGGGACATAAGTGCATGTTCTGAAGAATGTTTCTACTAAAATTTCTAGACCCCTCTCTAAATGCATGATAGGGGTTTAAATACTAACTTATGAAACTAAAAATAGATTATTACAAAAAAAATTGAGGAGGTTTAAATGACCTGCCTCAATTTAAGTGAAATTAAAAAAAAATAGAAATGTGCATAATGACTAATCCTGCATTCGATCTTTCAGATCACAAATATCAACCATGGTCTTGAGGAGTGTAGGTTGGCGGACTCCGACTTTTAGTTGTCCTGTAAACATGGCATTGATGAGCGCTGGCACCATTTTCTCGGTAGAAACATTTAGGCATTTCAGGGTCATACTCTGGCTGTGCAGTTTTACCAGATATTGCCAATATGCCTCCTAGTTTAGCCTGGTCACTTTCCTAATTTATTCTATTCTTTCTTCTGTTGCCTGTTTCCACTGTAATTCAAGTTGTTTTGCATTTGGAAGTAAACAGGGGTGGTCTCTACCACAAGATTAGCACTATGCAAATTTTCATTTATAATTTGAATGACGCTGCTTGCAGCATTCTCTATTGCCTACTTTGCCTCTTTGAGCCGAGAATCCCAACTTGCAAATAAGATCTCCTTATGTGATTCATCCAGTTTGGGCATGTCAGCTCTTCTCCCATTTTCAAAATTTTGCCAAGTTATGAAATCTGAAACCTTTTTAAGAATTTCATCATATTCAAGTCACATTTCCACAACTTGGCTTGTTAATTTGTCACTTACTTTACAGTGAGAGTTCCACTGCGAGATTTTTTGGCATAGCAATTCTTTTTGGTGTGTGAGCTGGGAGTTGAGGCCGAGTGCTTTGGTGAAAAACTGATCAATCTTTGGGTCATCCTTATGCAGATCTATTATGCTTTGTATCTGTGCCTCCTTACCTGCCAAGCTACTTTGATGTTCTATTTGCATTTGTTGGAACTCCTGCTGTAACTTAGCCAATTGTATTTCTGCTTGTTGGTTGGTTTTGGCTTGCTGTAACTGCTGTTCGAGTGACAAATTTTTTTCTTCTTTTTATTTAAGCAACAATTTTACCTTTGTTGCTTTGTCAATGGTTGTCGTAGCGTATGCACTTGCAAACTGTGAGAGCCTGGTGAGGTTGGCCGATCGGTCAGTGGATGAGTCTTTCCAGAGGACATCCATCAGCTCATTGTCTAGAGTGGTAGTAGTTGTAGATTCCAATTTTCTTTTCTTTACCTATCTCTTAACAATGGCCTTGTGTTGTGGGCTGTAAAATACATCAAGAGGGGGAATTTCTTCTATTCTTAAAACAATATCAGAGGTGGGGGTAACAGTAATGTGTTCTATTTCTTGAGTATTCACAGTCCCCCTTATTATAATTTCCGGAGTTGTTTCTTGATGTGTCATTTGCGTCTCCAGTGCTTGTTCCTCTGTGTTGAGTTTTTTGTTGAAATTATCCCACTCCTCTTCCAAATTAATTACTTGAGGCTTTATCAGTTGTATAGAGGGAGTATGGGTTTCAGTCTACTTGATGGTCGAAGTCTATTCATCTGTCTTTGTTGTAGACTGGGCTATATCTGGATTGATTCCCTGCTCCTACTTTTCTTATTTTCTAATGACTTCTCGGATCCCTTGGAAGATTTCTCTCGGGATTCCTTTCCAAAATTGGTTTTAGATTTTTCCTTAGAGTGACCATCTATGCTTACACTAGGAGTGGGCTCCCTTATTGGTTCAATTAACAATTGGTCCAATGGGACCTTTGATAATCTCTTTTCTTTGTAGCTATAAAATCCTTCAAGACCCTCTTGATCAAAAAGTATCTGTGCCATGTGCTTCACTTCTTTGAAGGTATTCTTCTGTAAGAAAACATCATCAAATGGGTCCTTCTCATTGCTGAATATCTTTATTTTGATCATAGTAGTAAAATACTTGACAATACCAAATGGGTCGTATTGCCTTCCGGGAAACATAGGTAATCATAGAGACAACATATTATCTACTTCCCTGAATGCATGTCCAAGGTCATGTAATGAAAACACTCCACATGACACAGGAAATTGAGGCCAAATGGCCTTATTTGACTCCTTAAATGTTTTGCTCATCCCTCCTTCACTGCATGTCTGATAGGCTATCTCTCTAGCCATTAATTTATCTGGGACATAGAAAGGGAGAACATGGGGAGAGGCGATGCTGCCAAATACTTTGATATATGTAAATGTCTCTTCCCTGAACCATTGGGCTATTGGGACGATGTCTATCTCAGCTTCTTGGGAGAATCTGGGGGCATCTCGGTTATAAATTCGTTTATGGATAGGAAGCATAACCCCATGACAAATCTTGAAAAAATGTGGTTCAAAATTGGATTCCCACATGTATTTGTGGTGGATGTGAATAGGAAGTGGATCTTTAATAGTCCACTTCCATCCCATAAGAGGGAATTTAGAACCAAAACAAATAGCGTCCATTACATAAGCACACATGAAAACGAAGGGTAAACCATCGAAGTAATACTTCTTTTCCTTATATACTCTATAATTTCTTTAGCAAAATTATTAGATAGGATTTGTGCTCAATCTATTATTGTTGCATTAACGGTTGCATCTATTAAGGGTAACCATTCTGAGGAGAATTTGTTACTGTCAGGTTTGCCAAATAGTCTACGAAGCATAGCCGCAACAAAACAGAAAGGGGAACAAACAAATGCAGTGGCATACATACCATTTTTATATTTCTTGATTCTTTCATCATTACTTGACCAATTCTTTGTGCAGTCCGTTGAGTCTTCATTTTCTTCGATGAATTTCTCAACAAATTTCCTATTGTAGGTAACTTGTGGCTCTGGTAGGTGGTACATAAGCCTTAGGTTATCTGGAGTGAAAGATCCTATAACTTCTTGGCCTCCTGTTTTGAATTCTCTGTCAGATATATCAGCATAGTCAATGACCCACTTAACCATGTCGGTATAGGGGATTATTTTTGGTCCCGTGACTATTCGGTGCAGAAATGAGAACGCAAGATCAGTTATGGAAGCATCATAGGAATCACGCCCATCAACTCTAATCGTTGTCTCCAGAATCCTTGGTTGTTCTTCCTCCAGTAACTGATACATAGCCTCCCATGTAGACGTCCCTGCTTCCCTATTACATGTAGTATCTGTGAACAGAGGAGTCATTTCTGACTTCTCAGAGGCGACTGCTTTCCCTTTCTTCACCATTGCTTTCGGCGTCCTGTTTTGCGTCTCTTCCCTGAAAGTTTCAAGAGGAATGGTTTATTGGTTAAAAATGATACTAAACGTAGGAATGAATCGATGAATAAAATCAGTAAAGGTAATAAAGGTGATTTATTTGAAATCACATAAGAAGATATCAAATCACTCTAAGTGGCCTTTCACACATAAATGTAGTGACTTCTTCATAAATGCCCACTAATGATCCGTTATCCTTTAACTTGAATGTCCATAAATATTCACATCGTAAATCAGGAAACAATCTCCTAAGGTGGTGAGCCTTTAAACTGCAATAATAGCGATTTTGCGATTTGCAAAGCAATATCGCATAATTTGTTTTTGTTTAACTTACCACTTTTTGAGTTTGTGCGAGATTCGAGATGCCATAGATAAATGTCATTACTTATCGGGCTTCTTTTTAACGAATAATGGAGCTTCGCATGTGTTGGTGGAAAGATTAAGGGGTAGGTCCAGGTTGAGATCACATTTCGCAATATCGGCATATAATTGGTTGAGGCTTGTGTCGTATGATTGAAATGCGATGTGAGAAGGCTATTATACCATCGTAATTTCAGAGATCGCAATACTTTGGGGTAACCTCTTAGGAGTAGTCTTTTATAAACAGTGATGTTGCGATGTGAGAATTTTAGCTTTTTAGAGAAGCTTTAAGGACTTTCTAACATTATGATTGTTTTTCGAATATAGATTTGCTTTTTTGATTGTTTCATCGTAGATTGTGGTGGGTTAGAAAGGTATCGTTTGTGATTCATTTCATGGTAAATAAGAAAAAGTAGCTTTTTAATGGTTTTATAGGTTTTGTTTGATATCTTGATTTATTCTAAAAGTAAAAGAAATACCTACATGCTAGGATTGATTTTTTTGGGTATATACATTTTTTGAAAGGGTCCCCATTTACTAAAGTAATATTTTACTACTAACGTTAATAAATGGGGGGTCGTTGACAAGAACAACAGGCTCTTATGGAACTCACACCACTTCCTTGTGTCCTTTGTCTTTGTGGTGTTTTTATTTTCTTTCGGTTTCAATGGGTTGTCCTGGGCCACCCTTCCTTGGATTTTTCCTTTGTTCTGTGGTTGGGGCCACCTTTCCCTTGCTTTGGATTCGTATATCCAAAGTATCGCTTCTTCTATTTAAATTTTTTCTCGATCTTTACAACATATCGACAGGTGGTGCCTAACAAGGAGATTTCTATGAATTTCATCTCGTATTTGATGTATTTTTGTAGACAACCACAGTAATTAAGTACCATATGCCACTTAAAATCCTTGATACCCAACTTCATGCAAATGGTATGAAAAATATTTGTGAACTCCGGTACATCTTGGTCCTTTCCCTGTCATAGTGTGGTCCACTTTATGTACTTATCTTCATAACTCCTAATAGGGCAATAATGTTCCATGATGGCATCTCAATAATAATTCAAAGTGGGTGTGGCTGAAAACAATGAGGGTTCCCTCTCATCCCTCTACTCACAGTAGGTTTCCCACTAGTCCTTGGCATGGGGAGTAGCTTTAAGGCGTGAAAAAGTAATCTTTTCCCTATTGGAAAAATTATGAACTAAGAAATATCCTTCTAACATATTTAACCATTTATCTACAACATATGCATCTATTTGGCATTCAAATATGGGAATTTCAAAATTTACTTATACCTTAAAGGGAGTGACACCTCTAGGGTGGCTGCTGTATTAAGATGCATAGTCTGTGGGAATTCACAAAAGGATCTCGGCAAAGTTGTCCATCATCTCATTCCTTTTTTGCTTGAGGGGTTCTTAGATCAATATTTTGAAAGGATATCCTTCTCCCTCATCTTTATTTTCTTCCACCATGGAGGCCATTAGGGTCGGAGAGGTTGGTCTTGCAAAGGTTCAACCATTTCAAGCGCTAACTCCTTATACCTCGACCTCATTGGGGATATGCACAAAAAAAACAGAGAAAGAGAAAACCGGTCTAATACCAATGATCTAGATTTATGCAGTAATGAAATGAAATACAAATATAAATAGAAACAAAAATAAGAAATCAAAAGATAACTTCAATTCATTAATAACAAAGTACTAAAAACAATTTGCATGCAAAATGGAACTAAACTAACTCAGACGATGGTAGCTTATCTCTAAAAAGAGATGTGGTAGCTACATCCCTTCTGAATTGTGTTACAATGAGGCTAGCATGACTTTTTATTATTGAGAAATAACAGAAAACCACCAAACATCCAAAAACCTAACCCTAGGAGATGAAGTGCCAAAAGTTTGTGGGTCCTGTTGGGGGTTAGTTGGTACACTAACTTCCCGGGTTCCTAACTTTGGCATATGATCTACATTTGATGCATACGATATCTTGTTAGAAATATCTATCTGAAAACTACATTTTTTTACTACAAACCCATTGTGGGTTTGCATATTTTCCAAAAAACGTCATTTAGAGCCTCAAAACGACTCCAGATGTCGAGGACTCGTAAAAATGCCAAAAATAGTAAATTGTGCTACAACTAAGGAAACTAAAAGAAAAAAGGTTGTGGGTCCAAGTGGAATAGGTGGGTGGCCACCAATATATACTTGGACCATTATTTTGTTACAATATATTTCTTTTTCCAGCTTATATTTCGAAATTTCTTATGAAAAATCATTATATAAAATCGTGTGATTATTCCTTCAAGAAATGATGTTGATATACATTTTCTTTTTTCTAATTCAAGGAATCCTCATTGTATAACAAACTTTAATTTATAATATTTAACATCTACTATTATTTATGTGTTTGCAAGAAAATTCCTTTCTACTTATTTGTCCACTCCTTCCTTTATTATCTCATTTTTCCCACACTCTTGGTCATTAGGATTATTCCTGTTTCCTAAAGATCTTCCAAATATACAAAAAAATAACTATCATGATTATAGTCAAAGAAATTTTATATTTACGCAAACAATCATAATAAAAGATTAGACAAACAATTCAATTCAATAATTTATCTCTTTAGATTTTGTTATATCTTATTGACTCCCTTGGAATTTAGGATCTGATCAATAAGAAAGGTATGAAATGCCATCTTCTAGTTATTAATGCAGTATAATGTTTTAATATTTAACATCTAGAAGTATTAATGCCACATTATTTGGGAGAAACCGATATAAAGTATTTATAATTTATCCCTCTTTTAGTGTAATTCATGTGCATAATAGCATGAAATATGAACTATAGTGCATTCTTTTAACCTTAATCATACATTAGACTAACATACATAAATTCAGAATCTAGAAATGATAAGAAATGGAAATATTGAAGAGTGCAAATTGAGATGATACGTCAACTAGGACGTGTTTGTGTCAAGTAGATGCTTAATATAATTATCCCTAATGAACCATAGGTTAACCCTTGAATAGGTGAGTGATCTGATTTGACATGGAGAAAATAATATTTCCAACAATCCATACGTGAAAAGAAAAGTTGGATATCTAGGTATCTAGATATTTGGAAGGATTCAATGAGACCCATCTAAATTAACTTGGATGTGTATTACTAATAGCCAAATTCACAAATAAAACCCATAATCTAGATACTCTATATGGAAATGAAAATTCCATGATCAAGGAGAAAAAGAATGAAGTGATAGGGACATGATGCAGATTTGGATACAAATAATACATATGAAGGTGAGGTCTATGCTCCTATATCTTTGCTTCATTGATAAATATGCACTTTCAAAGGAATGGGAACTCACTATGGAGTTACCATTTGACACTATGGCCATGATTATTACTATAGAATCCTCCTCCTCTAACACAAAATATATGTTTTTCTTAACTATGGAATAATATATAATGCTAAATAAAACGTCTTCTCCTCGTAGTGGCTCGATATTTAACATAGACTAATAGACATATAAGGGTAGGGTATTCACTTCTCCAACCCTTAATTGTGATCAATTTGTTGGACTCAAAATTATTTTTAAACCAAAACCCACATGCGTTAGTCTCCATGATAATCACTAGAGTTAGAGGCAATCATTCCATGTTGTGAAATACATGAGGATAGTTGAGCCCAATGTCTAACAATATCATTAGGGGAATTTTGAGGTCTAAAATAGGCCTCCTAAGGAAATTATAAAATAATAGTGGAAATAATAAAATAATATTAGATTACATAATCAAATTTTAGAGGGAAAAAATAAAAAACACTATTTTTTCAGCTCATATTTTCAACTTATCTCCCTATGGGTTTACTCAAATTTTGATTGACAACACTCATTGGATGTAGAATTTTATTCCTCATCCAAGGAGTATCCATGTTTCATACTTTCGATGGATCTTTCTACACGAAAAATGAGAAATACATGAAAAATGTGATTGCAATAATGTTTTTTCATGTATTTCTCATTTTTCATGTAGCAGGGTCCACCAAAAGTATGGAACATGGGCACTCCTTTGATGAGGAATTAAATTTTGCATCCAACGAGTACTCCCGCTCGAAATTTGAGTAAAAACTTAGGGAGATAAGTTGAAAATACGAGTTGAAAAAGTAGTTTTATTGTTTTATTATTTCTTAATCCTTTAACTTTTTTACTTCAAAAATGGTGAATCATCCCCCATGGTTGACATCATCATCTTAAATCCTATTGGTTCTTATAAAGTTTATTTTGGTTGTACATTTTTCTTGGGAGGCCCATTTCAGACCTCAAAATTCCCTATGCCCCCCCAACACAAATTGGGTGAGTTCCAAACTCGAGACCCATTGCTCTGATACCACTTATTTCACTCACGATTTTCGTTAGACCAAAACTTGTAGGTGTCAGTCTCTGCTACAATCACGAGAGTTAGGATCCACGAGAGGTGGTTAGTCCATATCATGAAACACATGGGGAGTGCTAAATTAGAATTAGAATAATTGTTTTGGATATTTTAGAATCATGATGTCATTCCACACTTGGATAGCAACACATGTGTGAGTAATGGGGTTAATGTGGCATCCACTAGTACCATGGTGGTCAATAAGGTAGTTTAACTTGTGGGAGTCAAAAATTTCTCATATGAGCTCTAATTTTGGGGATTTACAAATTATTATAAGGGTATTAATGTTATATTAATGTTGAGGTTGTCAGCAAAAGGTTTGGACACTAAAAGCCTTAAAATTATAGTTTTACGACACAAAATGGATCTATAAGGTCCCAAACCCTATTTTTTTTCAAAAATAGGATTTTTCACTAAATTGGGATCCACATGCCAATTACTCTAATTTATTCACCTACAAAGAACTAAGATGAATGAAAAAATATATTATGATCTAATCTTGATCTTACCTCCCCATTTAGGGTGGATTTTGGCCCTCCAAAAGATAAATTGAATGAGGTGAGGAAATTTTTTCTCTACCTTCCTCCTATAGTATCATTTTTCTTTTCTTGGAATTTGTCCTTTAAACCCAATATGCCAAAGGTCATGCTATACTTGTATTGTATTTATGTGATGTTTTTAGCCCTATGCAATTAATTGTGGAAAAGATTGTTAATAAAAACAAAAAAGATGCAATGACATGCACATATATTTAACACTAAGTTTTTACCGTGGAAACTAAAATCATGAAAACCATAAACCATTTTTATACATATTATATCTTTACAATGTTTCAATATAATATTTATATCCTAAAAAATCCATAAACCCTTTGAGATCCAAATATGACATGAAGGATCTTAGTGCTGCACATTTCATTCTTTGAATGGAGATCAATAGAGACTATATGGTTAGGAAACTTAGGGTAAATAAGAGGAAGTACATTGAAACAATTTTTAAGTGTTTCAACATGCAGGATCTCATAGGGACCTTGAGATCTCCTCTATCTCACAATATACAATATCCCATAAATAAATTTATAGTGAAAATACCAAAATGCCCTATTTGAAGCTTGTTCGAAGAGCATTCAAGAAAAATACATTCCTCATATGAAATCTCCAAAATTATAGAAAAATAAGGTCTAAAATTTATACCACTTGTGTGTTGAGATCTATTTTTGGTCTCCTCCATATTTGATAGTATAAACATCCCATATGTAAAGTCATAACAATAATTACAATATGACCTATTTAAATAATGTTATAGGAGCATTTAGGAACACTAAATTTCTTAGATCATATCTCCAAAATTATAGTGAAACAAGGTTTAAATTTCTAACACATGTACCTTGATATATGTTCTCTATCTCTTCCATATTTAATAGCCCAAAACATATGAGAAAGAAATTTATAGCAATAATAGCAAGTTGACCTGTTTGAAGTTGATTTTAGGAGCATTCAGGAAGCCTAAATTTCTCAGAGCATATATATGAAATTAGAGGGAAACAAGGGCCAAAATTTATATCAATATTATCTTGAGATAACTTCTATATATTCTCCACATTGCACAATCTAAAACATGCCAAAAATAAATTTATAGGAAAAAATACCAAGCTGACTAATTTTAATCAACTTTTTGGAGCATTCAGGAACATTAAATTCCTTAGAGCCTATCTTTGAAATTATAGCTAAAAAAGGTCTAAAATTTTAAGCATACATACATGATAAGATTATATTGATATCCTTAAAGTTTCATTGCCTGAAACATCCCAGAAGAAAGGTTATAACGAAAATTCTAAGGTGACTTGTTTTAAGCATATTTTATTAGCTTTAAGAAAGCCTAACTACCTCAGAGCATATCTACAAAATTATAATGAACAAAGTTCTGAAATTTTAACAATAGGAACAATTATAAATATATATCTATATCTATATCTATATATGTATCCTCCAAGTTTTGTGGTCTAAAATGTCCCAGAAGAAAAGTTATAGCGAAAATGGAAATCTAACTTGTTTGAAGCAAATTTGAAGAGCATCCAGGAAGCTTAACGTCCTTAGAGCACATCTTCGAAATTATACCAAACCAAGGTTTGAAATTTTAACCCCAAGTACATGAATATCATATATCTAGCTCCTCCAAGTTTCACAGTTTGAAACATTCTAGGAGAAAATTTATAGCGAAAATCTCAAGATGGCTTGTTCACCTCATAAATCACATTTTTGCTTTCACCTTCAAACTCAAAGGATCACCCCAAAAATATTTCCCAGATCCTCTTGCACTCCTCAAATACCCTCTTTCTTGGATTCTATTCAAATAAACTTGTCTACTCTTTATTTATAGTGTTTCTACATTCACTTATGGACCCAACTTGTAAAATCAGTTAGGTCAGCTTGCATGTACTTTGGTTAGGTCATCTTAATAAAATATTTTGTATCTCCTCATTCCTATGGAGTTAGAGGGACTATAGTATACCATTGGAAATACGTAAGAATAATATTTCCAACCACATATACTATGCTCCCATTTGAACTATGTAATTTTAGTAAAAAAATCCTTCAAAAATAGGGTATCTAAATTGGGCATCAAAAGTCCAAAAATAATGTTTCCAATCTTTATCTTGGACATATGTAGTTTCCCCTTGTCTTTGACATCAATGACAATAATATTTCCAACAATCTCCACTTTTTTCATTGATGGAAACCCTTAGTAAATTTTGTAATAACATTGAAGAACTCTCCATGTCTAGAATTCTCCTTGTGTTTAAAACTTCTCCCCCCTTGACATTAGTGGCAAAGGGATAATCCCCCTAAACTTGTACTTCTCATGATCTGTAACTTTTTTTTTTCTTTTGAAACCTTTTATAGGTTTGCAACTTCTCTTACTAGCTATGAATCTTCCTCTATCTGTAGCCTCTCTTAGTAACCACAACTACTCCCCCTATTTTGCATCTCTCCTTATGTCTGCATATTATCCCCCTTTGACACCACTAGAAAAGGGATATTTTTAATTTTGGCTATAATTTCATCCCCTGATATGTTAACAACAAAACAAATACTTCCTCTAATTGATTAATTCTCCTTTTTATGCTACTAGGTTCCCATTGTCAAGGCTATGTCTATTTGTCCCTACATGCAAAATTTCCTTTTCTGTAGCTTTGGTCTTGAGATTACTCCCCGTACACTTGAAATTATTCTTATTCTTTTCGGAATTCTCCCCCTGGGATTATGCTTCCTTTTTTCTACAAATTAACTCCCTTGACTACAACAAAACCTCCCATAATAGTAACTTATCCATTTCTACAAATTTTCTATTTGTCGTCAAAGGGGTATTCCCTTGAACACATGCTTCTTCTCATTTCCAATTTTCATTGTCTACATCTATTCCTATTGTTTTGAACTATTCCCCTTTTTGAGATCCAGGGAAAGGTTATGCTCCCCCTAAAGTTATGCATTAATTTTAATTGGAATACATCATTTGCTTCACTTTCTTCACACATCATTTATTACCCACATCCTGCAGACCTTCCATATCATCATTCCTCTCTTGCAACTTACATTCTAATGATTCCATATTCTCGATGAGGCCTACTACCTCTTACTTCAATTGAAGCTATTCTATCTTTTAGTGATGATTTGTTAGTTATTTTACTCCCATGAAGATTTTTTTTATTTCTTTTAATATCATTGAAGACATATACATTGTTTGGATACCCGATTACACTTGCTACCAATCTTCTTGAACCTATTTTTCTTATTTCACATCCTTTACAATGGAGTGTGAGATAATATCGTTGATAAACCATTTGACTTAAAATTAGGCGTGACGCCTTTAACAAGTAGAACATTCTAAGTTTCTTTCCTTCCATCATCAAGACTATCCATGCCTTTTCCAATTATCCTTCCTGAATTATTATTTCGAAGAATGAAACTACCTCCTTTGACTTCCTTTAGAGAGATAAATTTTCTTTTATCTCTTGTCATGTTACTTTAGCATCCATTGTCTATACACCACTGGCTTTCTTTATTTTGAACCAATATAGCTAGACCGCATTCTTCTTGCTTCTTTTTCTTCCTTCTTTGTACCTTTGTTCTTTGATTTATATTTTTGATAATATCTTATTCTCTGCTTTGATGTGGAGGACCAAGTGTATTACCTCTAAAATCATGACCTCCGTGTCCAAAATTATTACACTTGAAGCATTCAAAATGATCTAATAAGGGGGAAAATGAATTGTGATTTTTGACAACATTCTTATTAAACTTCTAAGACTGCTTCTCACACAACCATCCTTTGAGATATTATATGATCCCCTTATTATATTTTTCATATGGTCATTTCTTACATAGACTCTATAGTCTACCACCTTATGACCAAAATTATTATAGGAAAATATTAACCATAATAGAGATTTTGATACCTAGAAGTGAAATGCCTTCCGAGTGGAGCAACTCCTTTGAATCCATTCCTAGGTATCATATCTACTTCACTTCCTTACTTGATGTTGTTTTCTTTATTTTGGAAACATAATCTCTTTTGGCCCTTACATTCTTTCCTACTATTGTTTTCAATGATAGATATTCTGAGAAAATTAACATAGATTTTAGGTTCTTTGCATTTCTTTCCTGATGTCAATTACCTTGATTATCCCTTGATAGTTTCATGATAACCATGACTCATTTTAATAAAAAGAGATCTATGGAAACTAAGAATATCGTACAATATTCCAATACCCCTTCTAAACTTCAAACTTTTATTCAACTAATCATTACATTTTTCTAAATCCTTTCTCAAGCAAACAATCCCATCTTCTAGTTTCTCACAATGTCCTTCCTTTTCTGTGAGTTGGTCTAGCAACATTTCTTCTCTTTTCTTTCTATATTCTAGCTATAACCTCATGAGAGAGACTTTTGATTCATCAATATCATGATTCTTTTCTTTCTCATGTTTATATGAAAATCCTTCCTTCTTTTTCTTCTAAGTATTTCTATTTCATATAATACATAGATAAGTTCTCCCTTAAGATCATTAACGTATTCTTCCTCTAAATATGATTTCTCCTTATCAAATTATTGCGCCTCCATGGTCATGAGTATGGATTCATTCTTGTTGTTATCAAATTCATATACATTACTTTATTTTGATGAGCCTCATCCTTTCCTTTATTAATCATAATATTTTCTCTTATCCTCGGTTCTTATTCATCGTTACTATTTCCAAATTTACATGTGGACATCTAGAAGCAAAATGACATATTCTTCTATAATTATGACAAAATAGTAACTTACCTATGGATTTCACTTCTTCTGCATCTTCTTCACCTTCGACTTCTTCCTCTGAATATGAATCTTTGTTTTGATGATAAAAAACTAGGGCATTCATGGCTAGGAGATCTTCTTAGACATATAGAAGCATAATGACCTATTCTATCACACTTAAAAATTTGGATACTAACTTACCTTCAAATTTTCTAGATCCTCTTATCGATTTTCTTACAAATTTAGCTTCTTCTTCATCTGATTCATAGTTGGGGCGATCATAGGCCTTGAGATTATCTGTATTCTTTGAATCTTTGAGAACTTATTTCCTCTAAGTTGACTTCTCTATTCTTAATTCACATGTAGTATCCATCTTCGTAGGTGTTTTGCAGCTTATCCCATATTTCTTTTACTTTTTTTACAAAGAATCAACTCATTGAACTATAATTTTAATAGGCAACTCAAGATGACACTTATTTATTCTACATTATGTTTATCATCCTTCCTTCCATCAAAAATAAATTTCCAAGAATCAACACCAAAAGACACCAAATATGCCCTCATCCTTTTCTTCTAGAAGACATAATTTCATCCATAAAACATATGATCTTTAATTGAACCTTCATGAATAGCCATGGTACCTCTGAGATCTTCCTTCCAATCACTACACTACTTTTGAAGGAACCTGCTTAATGCCTTTTGTTAGATTCAAAATTATACTGACACGGGGGTGAGATGAATCAATATAATGAAATTTTTACTTATTAAAACATTTAGACAACATAAAACATAAATTCCATAAACTAAACAAGTAACACAAGATATATGTGGAAACCCTTATGGGAGAAAACCACAAAACTTATTTATATGAAATATATTGTAGGCACCAACCTATAGGAGACACATATCCACTCTACTACTTTGTAGGCACCAAACTATAGGAGAAACCAATCCCCTTTGTTACTTTCTATGCACCAACCTATAGGATACATCAATAACCTATGTTTCTTTGTAGGCACCAACCTAAAAAAGACACCAATCCTCTCTGTTCGTTTACATGCACCAACCTATAGGAGACACCAATATCCTTTTCTACTTTGTAGGCACCAACCTACATGAGACACCAATCCCCTCTGTGACAAGATTTGTAGGCCCCAACCTACTTCACTTATGTTAGTAAATGTAACTAGTTTTGGTCCTCATAATTGTCAATGTACTCAAATCATTATGTATATTTTATGTTACAAGAAAAATAAGAAAGAAAAATATTATTTTTGAACATGGGTTTCATGCTCCAGTTTCATGGTCATCTAGGTAAAGCATGTTCTTCATGCTTCTAGGGTTTTTCATGTCAAAAGAATATTTTTCTTGAGTCAAGAGAGTCATTATATTTTGTATAAGACATTATTGGGCAAGTTGTAACATGTAAAAGTTAATGATTTTGAGTCTAGAAAGTCCCATGATCTTCCAAGTACAAGTCAAACCTATTCAAGGACAAGTAGACCTAGAGAGGGCTATTCGAGCTCTTGGAAAGGATATATATACAAAGAACTTCGACCTCATTTGGCACTCACTCACATAAAAGTTTCATCTACAATAAGGAGGGAAAAATAAGAGAAAAGAAGACAAGGATAAAAGGATAAAGTAAAAGAGAAAAAGGAAGTTTTATATTTGGTCTAACTTTCTCTCACATGTGCAAATCAAGGTTTATATTTTTCTATAGGTAGGCAAAAAATTGCAGGATGAAATTCTGAAGTTATTGCAGGTCCGAATTTCTGAGAGGGCCGAAATCTGTGATTGAAGTAGGATTGAAGAGGGTTGACTCTTGTTGACTAGAAAATTATTTTTGTCATCTTGAAAGGGCTTTGTTGGAGGGCTAAATTGGTGCTCAGAGGAGGACTTGATATAGGTTTTGGTCTTGGTTGTATCATTTGAATCAGATTCTATAAGAATAAAATAGTTTTTATGGGTTTTCCGCTTGGAGGGGTTTTGCCCTAGCTTGGAGCCTAATTTTTGTATCCATTGTCTTTATTGTTTTTCACTTGATAATTGTTTGAGGAAGAATATCTAATAAAGAAACACAATAGGATAAATAAAGTTCACAAGAAATTATTAAGGTTAAGGAGAATTTGAATTAATAGTTTCCCTATTGCATTCTCCAACATGGTATCAGATCTAAGGTGAATAAGTGAAGGCATCTAAAAGGATACAAAGAAGAGGTTTCCCATCACAGGGAATCATTTGGAGAAGGACAAAAGGAAAGAAGAAAAATACCTATTGACTTAGAAGGAGGGTTACTACATTGAAGAAAGACCCCATCATCAAGTTCTCATTGAATAAAGAACAAAGTTCTCATTGGAAGTTCTCTAGTATACTTCATCTTGAAAAATAAGGAAGAAAAAAGGAGTTTTGGGATCATCATTCACTCTATGAATTTGTTTACAGACATCATTATTGAAGGAATCCTAGAATATATAAATCTAGGGCATCTTTGAAGTCTCCTTGGAGGTATTTGAAAAATTCGAGATAGCTCGAGACATCATCAAGAAGGAAGAACCTGGGATAACAAGCTAGTTGGGTCAACAAAATTCCTAGCTTGGAAGAAAAAGGATTGACTTGGAACACATAGAAAATGAAGTCATGGAGTATGTGCTTGGAGAAGTAACTGTACCAGACAAAGAGAATAAGCAAGATTTATCAAAGGACAAGAAGGGAGAAGTAAGGGAACAAAGGATAATTATTGAATCCATCAAAGATCATCTTATTCCCCTTTATTATTGATTTAAAGACATCAAAGGCTATGTATGATAAGTTGGTAAAGTTGTACTCCATAAGTACACAAGGTAAAAAGTTTTCCTTGAGGAATCAACTATATAGAATAAGGAAATGAAAGGATGAATACATGGTCAGTCCTTATCAACCCTTTCAATAAATTCATACATCAATGAATGAATTAAAAACCATAATGATAGATGCTAAGAATAATAAAAGACCTTTAACACGTAATGGATCTTGAAGTACTATCTCTGCATCTCCTTGACCAAATCCACCCAAATTAGGGTTATTCGTTAATGGCTGATCGACCTTGATCAATTCGCCTTTTGAAATAAGAAGCTCCGGTCCTGGAGGTACAATGTCAACCACTTGCCCACCTTCTGATGTATTATCAATAGTTATCTCATATCCACCCTTTTATTTACGTAAAGTTTTGCTCACTCTTCCTGTTGCTGAAGCACTATAGACCGTATTGTTGCTCTTACTCCCGTCGGGATAAATTTGTCCTCTTCCTCTATTACAACCCACATATATGGGATATTTCAGGAAGTGAGCTTCTTTATCAGTAGAAGGATCTGGTGAAAGGATGGGGAACACAGGTTCACTATATTTTTGACTGGGAACAGGACCTATTACAATAATGTTTTTTTTTATTGGGACGATAGTTCTGAAAATAAAGATTACTAGTCTTTTGTCTAATCTCAGGGGAAATACGATCCGGAGGGGCTAATTCAAAGCCCTCGGGTAAAATTAGAACAACTCCTACATTCAAAGCCCCTTGCTTGCCATTAGCAAGAACTTGTTTCATCTGCATATCATAGGGGATCTTAACAACTGCTTCAAATACGGTATTGGGAAGCACAGACTGTGGAACCTCAATATCCACAGGTTTTTTTGCGCTAATGAAGACATCACAAATAAGATACTAGTTTCTAGGGCTTGTGGATACTGTTACAGACTCTGAGATGACTAACTGTGTATTAAATGCTTTGCCACCTAATTGGAGTAGTTTTGCAAAGAGAATCTACTCAAAGAAATATACTCCACCCTTCGATGAATTAAAGGCTCAATGTATCTTGGAAGAATGCAGGATCAAGGAAGAGGATAATATTGAATCGGATGAAATATCTCAAGCCTTCATTGCAAGAAGTTGAGGAAAGGGAAGTTTGGAAAGTCCAAGAAGAAGATAGGCATGCCAAATATCAAATGCTTTGGATGCAATGAGTATGGACACTTTAAAAGGGATTTTACAAAAATAAAGTGAATAAAAAAATGAAGTTAAGAAGTGAAGCTCAGATAGTTGAAGAAAGGGGAGAACCTGAGAAGAAGCTAATGGAGAATACCCAAGGATCTCTATTATTGAAGAAAGTCTCATCTTTGTCATGTTACTTATAATTTTTGTCTTTATTTTATTAATTATAAAGTAGAGTAGCATGATTTATTACTCTAGAAAAGTCTTGGTTTTGTTAAATTCATGGCATCATAGATAGAAGCACATGATAGTAGAAAGATTAGAATCTACTTGTTTAATTTTCTTTGTGAAAGATCATCTAGTTTAAGGAGAATGAGGAGTTTGGAACCATATTTCATATTATAGTTCACCCACACATTTTCTAAACCATGTTAGAGGTAGTCATTTTGAAAAGAAGGATCATCAAGATCCTATAAGAATCATCATTATGGAAGATTATTAGAAGCAACATTATGAATGGTATATATTCCATCTAGTTTGGAAACAATATTTCTAAAGGATGAAGGAATGCTAATGGTCAAGTTATAGTATGAAAGGCATAATGAGAGCCTTTCTATTCTTGGAAAAGGAAACTTGTCTTTGACAGGTATAAGAAGCAAGCTCGATCAAATGATGGCTAGATGATTATATGAAAATCAAAGGTATGCATATTTGAAGTTATTCTTCCCTAAAGCATGGTTAATATCAACAAGAATCATGAAGGAAGAGTTAGTTATGAAAGTTATTGGTAAGTATTCCATATGGTTGCATGATTCTCGAAAGAAAACATTTTAAATTCTTTGAAATGTATGGAGATCAATACTCTCTCACAAAGTAGAATGGTATAAATATAACAATGTTGATCAACATTAAGTATAGTCTCCGAAAGAAAGAAACGCAGTTAACTATAACAACTCTGAGGAAGATATTTTATCTTGGTAATCAAGTTCGATCCATGGGCACTCTGATTAAAAGGAATGCATGGAAGGATTATTATATAATGTGGAGATGGATTATATGAAAGGATGTTGATCTCACAGGACTCAAGAATGCAAATATTTTAATGAAAGGGGCCATCATGATAAGGTAAGTTTGATATTTGTATTTTGATATTGGTTATTTGGTTAACATAATTGTTTTTATACTTGGAATCATACTACAGGAATACATGATGATAGTATAGGTAAGTTCAAATGGAGGTGATGAGCTTTATTTAAAGAACATATGGAATAAATGGTTTTGACATTCCTTGGAAGGTCATGTAGTCAAGGTGTTCACTGCATTACCTTAATATTGAAAGGTATCAGTGTAAGAAGATAACATGATGTTCATGTTCCTACATCAACAAAGATAACTTCCACGAGGGAGCTATGACTAGCTTGAAGTTTAAAAAGGCTCAACATAATGTTTTCATTGATGATGATTGGAGGAAAGTGATATGCAAAGTTGATGGTCCGAACCCTGCCACAAGATTAAAGGAAAAAAATGGATCCGAAATATCCAAGAAGGAAGAAGCTCAATGTGATAAGATATAAATGGGAAAAAGGGAGCGATATAGCTATCTCCATGAAGAATTGATAGTTGATACATTTATCCTAATCTAGAGGGAATGGGTATCTACTCTTTGGTTGAGAGGGAGTGATGATGAACATCACATTTGTATTCTCTTCTTCATGTTTCATACACTTGAACATGACTAACAACTGTAAGTCTAACTGAAGGCCATGGAGAGAAAATGGTAAATGGAAGATTGGATAAGAATTTGTGATTTTCGTGAGGATAGAAAAATCTAAGATAGGAAATGGACCGAAACTCTTTGAGGATTGGACAGGTATCCAGGACAAGAGTGTTTGAAGAGGACTGATATTATTTAAGGAGTGGGAATCGAAGATAAGAATAGACCTAAAAGGACATACCTAATGAACATGCAGATTCGGTATGTGTCCTATAGAGGTAGTATGGTATCTCATGTAAAGCCTCCCAAAAATATTCTCTTGTATAAGAAAGAGCTTGTCAAGTTAAGGCCTTACTATGTTGACAATGTTGATCATGTTATTTATGCTTAAAGATGGCTTACCGATCCAAATCTTGTTATGAACTCTTCAGTTTGAGAATAACCTTGTACTAGGTGTAAACTTATGAATACCTCCCTAATTAAGAGGGAGTGTTGGAAAATGTAACTAGTTTGGCTCTTCTTAATTGTCAATGTACTCAAATAACTATGTATATTTTATGTTACAAGAAAAAAAACAGAATAAATTTATTTTTGAGTTCAACTTCCAGTTTTACGGTCATTTAGGTAAAGCATGTTCTTCATGCTTCTAGGGTTTTTCATGTCAAAATAATAATTTCCTTGAGTCAAGAGAGTCATTATATTTTGTATAAGACCATATTGGGAAAGTTGTAACATGTAAAAGTTAATGATTTTGAATCTAGAAAGTCCCATGATCCTCCAATTATAGGTTGGCCCTAGTCAAGGATATGTTGGCCTAGAGAGGGCTTTTCAGCCTCTTGGAAAGGCTATATATAGAAGGAAATTTGACCTCATTTGGCACTCACTCATATACAAGTCCGATCTGCAATAAGGAGGATTAAATAAGAGCGAATAAGGTAAGGATAGTAGGAGAATATCAAAGAGAAAAAGGAAGAATTTATTATCGGCTAACTCTCTCTCACACGTACAAATCATGGTTTTTGTTTTGCTACAGGGAGGCCAAAAATTTAAGGTTGAAATTTTGAGCTTACCGTAAGTCCGAATTTCTGAATTAGAGGGTCGAAGTCTGCGATCATGAAAGATTGAAGAGGGTTGAATCTTATTGAATAGAAGATTATTTTTTTCATTTTGAAAGGGATTTGTTGGAGGGATGACTTTCTACTTGGATGAGGAATTGATCTAGCGTTTGGTTCTTGGTTGTCTCATTTGAAGCAAATTTTATAATAAGAGAAGAGTTGTTCTGGGCTTTCCCTTGGCTTGGAGCCTAATTCCTGTGTCCATTATCTTTATTGTTTTTGCACATGGTAATTGTTTAATGAAGAAGATCTAATAATGAAACACAAGAAGATAAATAAATTTCATAAGAAATTATTAAGTTTAAGGAGAAATTGAATTAATAGTTGCCTTATTGCATTCTCCAACATGGTATCTGAGCTACGGTGAACAAGTGAAGGGAGTTGGAAGGATCAAAGAGTATCATTTGCAGAAGGAAACAAGGAAAGAACAAAAATACATATTGACTTAGAAGGAAGGTTACTACATTGAAGAAAGACCCCATCATCAAGTTCTTATTGAAGAAAGAAAAAAATTATCATTAGAATTTCTCTAGTATACTTTGTTGGCATTATGAGACAAGTATTGTCCTTGATGGCAAAATGACAGATTATAGTGCAGCAGGACAGTAGCAAAGAATTGATGATCAGACTACAAAGAATGAAGAAAGAAGAGTATATACGCAGGTTCACTATATACCAACTAGGGTATACACGCAGGTTCACTATATACCAAGTCGCATATACGCAGGTTCGCTATATACCAAGTAGGGTATACAAGCAAGTTCACTATATACCAAGTCGCGTATACGCAGGTTCGCTATATACCAAGTAGGGTATACACGCAGTTTTATGCACGGAAAAGCGCATACATGTCGGAAAGCTTACTTTTGGTCTGTGGTAGTTAGTCCTCGGTATTTGAACCTATGGTTTTGGACCATGGTATCTCGACAAGTGTGTTGATCCCAAGCTCTTGGTATTGATTTATTATGGTTTTGGACCGTGGTATTGAGCAAGGCCTAAGACTATAAAAGGAGAAGAAGATCATTAGGAAAGAGCATCCAAAGTCTTGAATATATGAGGAAGGATGAGATCCAGTATGCATGTTATGGGTTGATGATGCATTGCTTGATCTGAGCTAAGGAGGGATCTCACCGGTTGATGGAGAACAAGATCTAAGGATAGATCGGGATCAAATGGTTTGAAATGAACTATCTCTATATGATTGATTATGTTTATTCTAGATCTGTATACTGACGCATGTAATGATCTGAACTGGGTATAACTTAAGTTTGAAATCGCTGCAAGTCATGATTATTTATAGATCTGTAAGCGGGTTGGCTTTGGTGTAAGCGCGTATGTACGCAGGTTGAGTTCATTGTAGTAGCGTATACCTTTTGAGCTATGATATTTGAAGTTACAGGTGGTTCTGGTTGTTGAAGAGTTCTGATGTCTGTTTAATGGTGTCAGTATTCTGCATATCTTGGTTGGATGAGTGTGTATTGATGGATGAGAACTAATATGGATCAAGATCATAATGACTCATATTTATGTGATCCGATGGACTAGATCTGGGTGCTAACACATATATTATCCTTGTATATGTCATGATCTGGTTATGTCTGAAGTCAGGAAGTGCAGCAGAGTTATGAATAAGTGATTAATGACATATACGCTGGTTCATCTTGATGAAGTTGCGTATACATGCAGGTTTGACACTTCCAAGTAGCGTATGCACTCTGATGTATGATTTTGATGGTACAGTTGGTTCTGATTGTTATTGCAGAGTTCTGCTCTGTGTTCTGGTGACTGTGTTGTTGACAGGGCTTCAGTGTTTCAGTGATTCAGAGATTGATGATGCGAGTATTGATTGTTTTGTGCTTCAATGATATTTATGGGTCCAGTATGAAAATTTGATGAAACGTGGCCTTCAGATTATGTGTTGTGCTTCAGGAGTATCCAGTCTGAAAATTTATGAAACGTGGTACCCGGAAGATTGTAGGCCGGCGCCTACGTACTAGTATCTTAGCTAGTACAAGAGCAAAGGGGGTTGGAGTTCCCTTCCAGGAGAGTCTGGAGAAAGAGAGAAGGTTGTAACCTTCCGGAGGTTGTAGCCTGCGTGCTGGTAAAGGACTGCACCAGTACATTGTAAAAGAAGTTTCTTAATAAAGGCAGATAGAAACGAATTGCAGCAGGTGTTTTTCACCCACATTGGGTTTCCACCTTATATCATGGTGTTCATGTGTTCTTCTTGTGTGTGATGATCTGTTCTGTTTTACTGCACCTGCTTACTGTTCATATGGTTAATGAAGTACTGATACACTAACTAAAGATCAGCATTTAATGGATTAACTGAATCATAAGTATTTTGGATATACGTTAGTTGCTTTAGACACAGCTGCGTATACACGCAAGTTCCCTTGAATGAAGTAGCATATATGTATCTAAGTATGGAAATGTAAAAGTTTTATTGATCTAATAATACTGATTCACCCCCCCCTCTCAGTATTATTTCCAACATACTTCATCTTGGAAAAGAAAGAAGAAACAAGAAGGTTTGGGATCATTATTCACTCTTTGAAGTTGTTTGAATACATCATTATTGAAGGCATCCTAGAAGATATCAATCTAGGGCATTTTTTAAGTATTTTTGGAGGTGTTTAAAAACTTCAAGATAGTTGGAGAAGTCATCAAGAAGGAGGACTCTTGGATAAAAAAGTAAGTAGTATATTATATTCTATGTCTCAATCCATAGAGAACATGGATACATTTTGCAAGGAAAGCAACAAGCTAGTTGGGTCAAAAAGCTTTCTAGCATGGAATAAAAAGGGTTGGCTTGGCACTCATGGAAAATGAAGTCATGGAGTATGTCCTTGGAGAAGTAACTATACCAAACAATGAGAAGACTCAAGAGTTAGCAAAGTATAATAAGGGAGAAGTAAGGGCACAAAGGATCATTGTTGAATTCATAAAAGATCATCTTGTTCCCTTTGTTTATGATTTAAAGACATCTAAGGCTATGTATGGTAAGTTGGTAAAGTTGTACTCTATAAGTACACAAGGTTAAAATATTTCCTGGAGGAATCAATTATATAGAATAAGGAAATAAAAGGATGAAGACATGGTCACCTATCTAATGAAGATATCACAAATAAGAGATCAATTGCAATGGCCTAGGGAGAATCTTACAGACTTTGAGGGGATTATCTGTGTATGAAATGCTTTCCCACCTGATTGGAGTTAGGGTTATGGTTTTGGTTGTTTAGGGTTTTCCCTTATTGTTCAATAATAAAAATTCCCTTGAGCCTCATTGCAGAAAATTTTTGAGGCATGTAGCCACCACATCTCTTCTCAGATATAATCTACCATCACCAGAGCTAGTTTATTTCCATTTTGTATGTAAGCATATTTCAGTTCTTTGATATTAATGAAATGATTTTTTTTTTGGTTGCATCTTTGTGTTATGTTTATATATGTATTGTGTTTCCTTCATGCATAAGTCTAGATCAGTGGTATTAGAGCACCCTGCTCTTTCTCTATTTTTATTTGCATGTCCCAAATGAGGTCAGGGTATAAGGAGTTAGGGCTCGAACTGGTTGAACCTTTGTAAGACGAGCCTCAAAAACCCTGATGGCCTCCCATGGTAGAGGAAAAGAAAGACAAGGAGGTAGGAGATCCTTACAAAATATTTCTTGAGGAAGCCCTTGAGTGACAGAGGAATGTGATTATGGATAAATTTGCCTAGATCCTTCGGCGACTACCCACAGGTGACACATCTTCATCCAGCAGCCACTCTAGAGGCACCACTCCTTTTAAGGTACAAGTTAACTTTGACATTCCCATATTTGAAGGCCAGATAGATGCATATGTCGTAGATAGATTGTTAAATCTGTTGGAAGGATATTTTTCGGTTCATGACTTTTCCAATTGAGAAAAAAGATTACTTTTTCACTCCTCAAATCCACCCCACATGTCAGGGACTGGTGGGAAACCTAATGTGAACAAAAGGCGAGAGGAATCCTCACTATTTTCAACCACACACACTTGGAATTCTTTCCAAGATGCCATCAAGGAACAATATTACCCTCTCAAAAGCTATGAAGATAAATACATAAAGTGGCCCATGCTGCGATAGGGAAGGGACCGAGATGTGGTAGAGTTCACAAATATTTTCCATACCCTTCTCATGAAGTTGGGTATCAAGGATTATAAGCAGAATTTGGTACTCAAGTATCACGACTATATACACAAGTACATCCATGATGAGATAAAGTTCCTAGACATCTCCTCACTTAGCGCTGCCTATCGATACGCTATCAATATCATGCAAAAATTTAAATAGAAGAAGTGAGACTTTGGATTTGTGAATATGAAGTGAGGGAAGGGCACCACCAAAGCATAGAACAAAGGACAAAGCCAAGGTAGGGCAACCCAGGACAACCCGTTGAAGCTGCAAGAAAGTAACAACACCATGAAGACAAAGAAGGACACAGGGAAAAGGTGTGAGTTCCATAAGATCCCCACTCACAACGGAAGTGAGTACCCAATCAAGCAGTAACTTATGGCCAAGTTGAAGGATTTTGAATCAGATGCATGTTTCGACTCTGAGTCAGAAAATGACAATGGGAATGAAAAAATGAAGCTGATTATTGATGCAGAGCCTAGTGCCATCGTTGCCACCACCAAGTTCCAAAAGGTTGAGCCCGAAGATCTAGAGGAGGGGGAGCGAATCTTCCACTCACATATGTGGGTGAAGGGATCTTCGTTGCAGTTCATTGTCGATAGTGGAGGCAAAAAGAACCTCATTTTAGTAGAGGTCATGAAGTGATTAGGCCTACCAACCACACCACACCTGCAAATGTACACCATCGGGTGGCTTCACCAAGGGCGAGATATTCACGTTAGCCAACATGTTTCATTCCCTACAACATCAAGCCCTTCACAGACGAGGTATTGTGTTATGTTGCTCCTCTTGAAGTTTGTGATGTATTATTAGGCCTACCATACTTTTGGAAGTGTCATGTTGTGTATGAATCTAAGCCTCACACTATTATTATTTCTTTGGGAAGTAAGTTATATAAGATACCGGAGGTAGCACCGTCTATCACCATCTCTTTGATCTCTATGAAGAAATGTAGTAAGATCATTTCCCAGACTGCAAAGTTTGTCTTCCTTATGATTTTCCCTCAGGGCAAGAAGAAGTATGTGGCCACATCTACGACATCTAGACAGGGCTCCTTCACATGGCAGTAGAAAATGGACCAGCTTATGGAAGAGTATAGTGACATCTTTACCTCACCCACAGGGGTACCCCTACACTGCCAGGTCAATGCTCCATCGATTTAACCTCGGTCACACCTTTACCCAATAGATTGATCTACTAATGCTCTGTTTTGGAGAATGATGGAATTAAGAGGCATATTTAGGAGTTGTTGCAGAAAGGGAACATCATTCCAAGTTCATCCACTTGTGGAAGACCGGTCATTTTGGTATCGAAGAAATATGGCACATAGAGACTTTTTATTGACTATCGGGTGTCAAATAAGATCACTATCCAGAATAGGTATCCAATCCCATGAATTGATGACCTTTTGGACCAGCTCAAGGGGGACAAATATTTCAACAAGATTGACTTGAAGTCCGGGTACCACCAAGTACCAATTGAACCCTCCGATGTGTGGAAGACTTCCTTCAAATCCGAGGAGAGCCTTTTCGAATGGCTGGTCATGCCTTTCAGGTTGACAAATGCCCCCGCAACCTTCATGTGACTAATGGATGACATATTGCATCCCTTTACCAAATTGTTCATGGTAGTGTACCTGGACGACATCCTGATATTCAATTGGAGTTGGGAAGAGTACATACACCACATCCGACATGTCCTCCAAACCCTGCGACAACACAAACTATATGATAATTTGGAGAATTGCACTTTTGGTATGACCCAAGTTCAATAATCTTCCTATCCATTGGCCTATAGATGGTACTTGATGATATCATGTGATAAATTCTATACTTCCTTTTAATATTACATATTAGATGATAAGTAAACCAAGCTCCTCCACCAGTGACTATTTATCATGGAAAGCCAAAGTGAACAAATATATCAAGGAGGAAATCTGCCACAACTTTATTAGTAGCCCTTGGAAGTGCTTTGTATTCTACCCATTTTGTGAGATAATTAGTGCATACCAAAATGTGGAGCTTTAGATTCCACGAGGGATTGATTTGACCCATAGAGTCTCAGGCCCATTTTAAAGGATTCAATAACAAGTTGAGTTTGTAGTGGAATTTTACCAAATTTTGTGAGCTAACCCATTCATTGGAAGTTATCACAAATTTGTACATACATCTTTTAATCATGGAGAAAATTAGGCCAAAAATAGTCTAGGTGAAGTACTTTGTGAGTTATTTGTTTGTTGGGAAGTTCCCACTACAAAGTTCATCATGATAAGCCTTAGGGATGTCATAGAATTCATCATCTGTGATACAAAATCGAATCTCAAGATCCAACTGTGTATAGAAAAGGAAACCATCTATCCATTAATACCTGACACTTTTCTTGATGATTCCCCATTATTGCTTTGGAGACAGGTGGTTTGGGAGATTCCTTGCATCCAAATAGTTGGAAATATATACATACCATGGTGTGCGGGTAGATACTACAAAACAATGCTTATTAGGAAAACTAACTTCAATAGGTAAGGCATCTCCATCATTGGGAATTTTGGAAAGCAACATTATCTTTGCCAGGCTTCTCAATGATAGTGATGCCAAATTCTTATAACAACAATAACTACCTAGTCACTCTACCACTAGTGATGGCCTTGTTAATCAAATATCAAATAGAAGATTGATTAGTGTGTATAAAGATATGATAGCCAATTATATAATTCCGAAATTTATTGATAGAGTATACAACAATAAGAAATCCCTTTTATGTCAATTTTTGATGACAAAACTAATGATGTAGGGCTTCCCTTCCTCCTATTGATCGTGTACAACTCTAATTGTCGAATCTAAAGTAATCTATAGAAACGTGAAATGGAATGGACTAGTTTGGTTCTCATAAGATGAGGCCCTTAGAGACATGTTGCTTTGGAGTTTCAAAAGAATATTCACACTTGTCAATCCAAAAAAATCCATATTTTTAGTAAGTAATAAATATAAAGGAGATGTTATCTTGGTAAAAATTTCAATAAACTTGTGATAGTAACTAGTATGTCCTAGGAAACTACATACTCCTACATTTTATGTCTTGGAATATTTGAAATTACCTGAAATTTTGTTGGGTTGATTCTAATGCTTGAAATAGAGATATGAGCCCAAGAACTATACTTTATGTAAGCAACATTTGACACATTTTTTTCTAATAGAAATATTAGTTTCTCTACACCGCTTAAGTACTTTTTCAAAATTTACTAATTCTACCTCAAACGTATTACCATAAATTTTAAAGTCATCCAGTACATAGATCTTAACACAGTTTGAATGAAATATAAAAATATAGCAAGCACAAACCCTTGAAATATAATTGATGCATTACAAAGCCAAAAGGTAAGACTTGATAAACATAGGTCCTATAGGAGCATGTGAAGTTGATATTTTTCCTTAGTCTTCAAGGATGATTTGAATTTGGTTGTACCCATTAAATCCATCAAGAAACTTGAATAACTTCTTTCATGTTAAAGTGTTAAGCGCATGGTCAATGAAGGGTAAGGGAAAAATATCTTTGTGCATAGCCTTATTTAGTTCCTAAATTCAATGCAAATCCTCCACTCCCCATTCTTTTTGGGTACTATAACTAGTAGAGAAACCCATTGGCTATCACAGATTAGATAAATAAAATTTTAATTAAGATATTTTTGAAGTTCTTATTTGACTATGTCTTTTAAAGTTGGGTTCATGTAGTGTTGAGGTTGATGGATAGGTCAAAAATCATCCTTGATATAAATATGACTTATACATATGTTAGGATGAATTCCCTTGATGTTTGAGTACTCCCATGCAAATGCATATTTTTGTTCTTGTAGAAGATGAGCTAATTGTTCTTTCCACTGGGAGGGCATATGTGGATTAATTTTCACCCAACCCAAAAATCTATGGTTAAATTAAAATCTTATGATTTAGTCCATCTGAATTTCTTCTCCTCAATTATTAGAGAAAGAAAAATCTTATTCAACTAAAGCCTTGAAGGACAGTGATTACACTTTCTCCCAATTCAACAAAGGTTGTTGTGAGGCTTGGAATCCAAAAAACAAAATTCCACTCTCCCCACGTGGATTCCTCATTTCCCTTCCTTACATCCAAGGCACCATTGACATTATTATTAAATTTTTAACCAAAAATATTATTTAATCCTTATAAAATGCCTAACCATTTTTTTTCACCAATGATAAAATAGACCCTATGCTAGTATTAGGGGTTTACAAAATTCTTTTCTGATTTGGACAATCATATATTGGCCAAATAGGTCGTTCATTTAAAGATCATATAAAAGAACATATCATTGACACCACCCACAACCACATCTCCAAATTTGTTGTTGCTGTTTTTTTTTTAATTAAAACATCTTATTTAGTGCGACCAAACTAAAATTGTGGCCTCAACTCTGCATTATACTTTGCACATCATTTGAAAATCTTTCAAAATCGAGAAGCACTAGGATAAATTTAATTATAAGATGGCTATAAAATTAACTAGTCTTGGAAACCTCTTATTCATCTCCTCAACCACTAAGCCTTTTGTGCTTCACCCCTAACTTCCCCCTCCCTCTTTAATCTTTCATTCTTTGATTAATGTAGCTCATTTTTTATGTTTTTGTTTCATTTTTTCCTTCCCATAATTTAATCTTCCAAAGTTCTTTGTGCTCATCTATTTTACTTAATGGGTTTAATCATTAATTAGAACAAATTGTCTAATTTTATTTAATATTTTTGAATTTTAATATTATATTTATTAATATTAGAAAATCCAATACATGTTTATATTATAATCCATAAAGGGATCCATGATTTCATTATTTGTTTCCCCTTTAGATTTTTTTTTTTAAAGCGTTCATAATATTAACTAAGACCTTAATAAGCTTTATTTCCTATTATTTACTTATTTTAATCCTTGATTTCTCTCAAAGTCCATATCTTTACTATTTTCTATTGTTTTTCTTTAATTACCTTCCAATCCATGGACATTTTTTTGTCATATTTAATGGCGATCTTCTTATTATTTTCTTTATACTCTCCTTTATTCTCTCACTTTCAAAATTGCATGTTTATTTGTCCCTGATGATGGGTGGATTGTCCACTCAAAATGGATGTTTCAAAATTCTAAACATAATTTACTCTAGAGAGCTTTGACAACAAGAATGATTAATTACTAAATTAAATTAAAGAATTCATAAAATCATCATTGTAATGGATGTTTCAAAATTCTAAACATAATTTACTCTAGAGAGCTTTGACAACAAGAATGATTAATTACTAAATTAAATGAAAGAATTCATAAAATCATCATTGTATTAAGCACATAAACATATATGATTTTCCAAATAAATATTTATTTGAAAATCTCATATATATTCTTTTATCTAATATAAAAATATCAAATAAGATGAAAATAATTTCACAAATAGGACGAATATGAAAATTGCTCAACTTATAAAGATGTATATTATATACACATTCACACAAAATATTTCTCCAAATATATCAGGCCTTCAAATTGTCATTAAAAGATTGATAATAATATACAAGCTTCAAAATTCTAAATTTCCTAGCCCTTTCACTTTTGAAAGAACTCCCTTTGAACCTTTTAGTCAATAAAGGACATTCAATTTCCTCTTCATTTAATCCAGATTTATGCAGAAACAAAATTAAATATATATATATATCTATATATATATATATATATATATATATATCTATATCTATATATATATATGTTCCTGCACAAATCTGGATTAAATGATTTCTGTTTATATATAGATATAGATATAGATCTCTCTCTCTCTCTCTCTCTCTCTCTCTCTCTCTCTCTCTCTCTATCTATCTATCTATCTATCTATAAATATATATATATATATATAGATATATAAACAGAAACACAGAGAAACAACAAAAACAAAACTTTCAATTCATTAATAAGAAAGTACTGAAATCCTTTTACATGCATAATGGAAATAAACTAGCTCAGGTAATGGTAGCTTATCTCTGAGACGAGATGTGGTGTCTACATCCCTTCTGAATTGTGTTACAATGAAGGTCCCATGCTTTTTTATTATTGAGAAACAAGGAAAAACCCACAAACATCCAAAAACCTAACCCTAGGAGCTGAAGCGCCAAACGTTTGTGGGCTTTGTTGGGGGTTAGTTGGTACACCAACTTCTCAGGATCGTAACTTTGACATATGATATTTGTTTGATGCGTATGATACCTCATTAGAAATATCTATCCAAGGAATAAAATTTTGATTGCAAAAATTTCTTGCAAATTTTGCGGTTGCCCATTTTCCACAAAAATGTCATTTAGGGCCTCAACACAGCTCCGAATGTTCAAGACCTGAAAAACTACCAAAAATAGTAAATTGTGTTACAATTAAGGAAACTGAAAGAAACAATGTTGGGGGTATATGTGGAATAGATGGGTGCCACCAATATCCACCTGGACCAGTCCTCCCCCTTAGGAAGCAATGGTCCCCATTGCGTTGAGTGCCTCCATGAGATGGGGAAATTGCCACTGAACATGGTCCTTGGTGATCCACTTGCCTCGTGCAAGAGTTGGCCAACTTTGACAAATCGATACAGTTGGATCCTCCATTTGTGAGTTTTCCTTATCTATGTGTCCATGATCTGATCAGTTGTGGCATACTCAATGCAGTCAAGGTTGAGCTATGTTGGTCTCAACTACTCAAAAATATCTGATGTGTCCAACAATGATGAAAAGTATGGCTGAAGGTTGTGCACATTGAATATGGGGTGTAAGCCAAGGAATGGGGGGATACTGAGCTCTAAAGTGTTTTCTCCCACAACCCTTGTGATGGTGTAAGATCCATACCAGAGTGTTCGAACCTTATGATGGGCTCTAGTGAGGCACTCTTTCTGTAGATGTAACTAAACGTTGTTTCCCACCTAAAACTTATGGGGAACCTAATGCTGATCATAATGTTGTTTGTATTTGGCATTCACTTTCTCCAAGGTGTAGTGAACTTGCTGGTGGATGTCTTGAATGCGATCAAAAAACTTCGTGGCTTTATCAACTTCTGATTGAACATTGGAATATTCTTCTTGTGTAATTAGAAAAGGTAGTGCAACATTAAGGAAACATAATGGTTGAAATCCTAGACCCACTTCAAAGGGGTTGTAGCCAATCAAATTATGGAGAGATCTTTAATAGTTGTGTTGCACATAGGGAAGATTCTCATCCCATGTATGCAGATGCTTAGAGTTGTGAATGTATAGTATGTGCACAATCATCCTGTTGAAGACCAATGTTTGGCCATCAGTCAGGGGGTGGAATGTAGTTGACTTGGTGATCTTGGTGTCCAACAATGACCAAAGTCTCAATCAAAACACGCTTAGGAACTTGCTGTCCTGATCTGATATAATGGTCTGCGGAATCCCAAAATGCACCCACGTTTTTTCAAAGAATAGTATGGCAGTGGCCTTGACTGTGATACTCTTCTTGTAGGTAGCTGATATGGCCATCTTAGAAAATCTATCGATGACCATAAATGCATAGTCGTTGCCATGTTTGGTAGAAGGAAGGCTAGACATATAGTCCATGGAGATGGATTCCCAAGGTCAACTAGGAGTAGGCAAAGGAGTATACAGACCTTGATTCTTAATAGCTGGCTTGGCGATGACATAGGAAGTGCAAGATCTAATGTATTTTCCAACATCCTTTTGGAGGTTTGGCCAGTAAAAATAATTTTGTAGTACGAACACAATTTTCTCCACACCAAAGTTTCCTATGACCCAACTGTAGTGTGCCTCCCAAATCAACTTTGCACACTTGCTTGAAGGAACACATAGGTGGCCTAGGTATCATAATAATGCATCTAGAGGTGTAAGTATGGAACTTTCTTTCCATCCACTAGCTTCTGTATGTGGTGGCTAAATCTAGATCATTTTATATAATTGTGGACATCTAAAGGTCTCGTGGCCACAAGAGTTGATAATAGTGGTCAGTGCTGCAACCGATGGTCGACTAAGGCAATCTGCATCATGATTGGTGTTTCCCTTCTTATATTTGATATTCAAATGGATGTTTTGCAGATATGTGGACCACTTCTAATGGAAATCATTCTGCAACTTCCCTTGGGTATGTATAAATCGTAGGAGTCAGTGATTTGTGTGGATGACTGTCTCCTTCCCCAGAATGTAATGTTTCCATTACCAGCAAGCCTGCAGATGGAATACATCTCCTTATCGTAGGTGGGGTATTTATGAATTGTTGCAAAAAGTTTCTCACTATGATAGGACACCATATGCTCTTGCAGGGTGAGAAATGCACCAATAGCATAGTCAAAAGAGTTTGTCTCAATTTCAAATGGTTATTACAGGGCTTACAATGTGAGTATTGGTGCAAAGAAGAGGCGGTATTTCAGCTTAATAAATGAATTCTGTTGGAACTTGAACCAGAAAAGCTTTGCTTTCACTCTGCCCTTGGTAACATGACTCAAAGGCCAAGTGATATGAGAGAATCCCAACACGAACCTCCGATAAAAATTGGCAAGGCCCAAAAATTTGTGAAGAGTGGTTGGGGTTGGCCAATCCTAAATGACATGGATCTTGGTTGGATCCACATGCAAACCGTTATCATCAATGATGTAACCTAGATATTGGACCTGGGCCATGCCAAAGGTGAACTTCTATAAGTTATCACATAGCTTGTGTTGTCGCAGGGTATGAAAGACCTGTCAAATGTATTTCAAGTGCTATTTCTAGCTCTTGTTTAAGATGAGGATGTCATCAAGATATACAACCATGAATGAGTTGGTTAAGGGCTACAATATGTAATCCATCCACCTCATAAAAGTTGCCGGGAATTTTTCAACTCAAAAGGAATGACCAACCACTCAAAAATGCCCTCATTGGATTTGAAGGCGGTCTTCCATACATTCTTGGGTTCCATTGGAACCTGGTGATAGCTAAACTTTAAATCGATCTTGCTGAAAGAATTTTCCCCTTTGAGCTGGTCAAGAAAGTCATTAATCGATGGGATTGGGTACCTATTCCTGACTGTGATTTTTTAGTGCATGATAATCAATGTAGAGTCTCTAGGTCCCATCATTCTTCGGTACAAGTAAAATCGAGCTCCCATAAGGTGAGGAACTTGGTTAGATGTGTCATTTTTGCAATAATTCCTAGATCTGTCACTTGATTTATTCATTTTTCCAAAATAGAGTGATAATATATTCATGCCCATTGGGTATAGGTGCTCCACAAGTTAGATCAATGGAATGCTTGACCTGACAATGAGAAGGTATCCTTATGGGTGAGGAGAATATGTCCCCATACTCTTCCATAACCTTATCCACTTGTTCCTACTGTGCGGTGGAACACTTTGCGGGGCCCACAGATGTGGCTATGATCTTCCCGTTACTTTTAGAATGAATAAAAAATAAAACAAATGTCCAGTATGGGAGATGATCTTACTGCATTTCTTAACAGAGATAAAATAATAGCGATAGGTGGGGCTACCTCTAGTATTATGTATAACTTACTACCCAAAGTAATAATGATCTTACTGCATTTCTTAACAGAGATAAAATAATAGCGATAGGTGGGGCTACCTCTAGTATTATGTATAACTTACTACCCAAAGTAATAATAATAGTGTGAGGCCTTGACACACATATGCATGATGATTACACAAGTATGGTTGGCCTAATAATAGATCACAAAATTCAAGAGGAGAAACATCACATAATACCTCATATGTGAAGGGCTTGATGTTTTAGGGAAGTCGACACTGTTGGATGACACAAAGATCTTGTCTTTGGTGAATCCACCTAATGGTGTATGACTGTGGGTTTGGTGTGGTTGGTAGGCCCAACCGCTTCATGACCTCTACTGAGATGAGGTTATTTTGGCTCTTACTGTCGAAAATGAACTGTAGCGGTCAACCCTTCACCCACATCTGTGAGTGGAAGAGACACTCATCCTCCTCTGGATCTTCGGGCTCAATTTTATAGATCTTGGTGGTGGCAATCGTGGTGTTGGGCTGTGCATCAATAATATACTTCCATTTGTGATTCCCCTTGTTAGATTCTAACTCATAGTCTGAACATGCATCTGACTCTGAAGCCTTTAGCTTGACCACCAGTGACTGTTTGGCTCGACACTCACTTGTGTTGTGAGTGGGGATCTTATGGAGCTCACACCGCTTCCTTGTGTCCATCTTTGTCTTTGTGGTGTTTTTCTTTACTTTCAGCTTCGACGGGTTGTCTTGGGTCACCCTTCCTTGGATTTTTCCTTTGTTGTTTTGTTGGGGGCGCCTTTCCCTTGCTTTGGATTTGTATATCCAAAGTATGGATTCTTCTATTTAAATATTTGCTCGATCTTTACAATGTATCGATAGTTGGTGCCAAATGAGGAAATTTAAAAACTCCTTCTCGTATTGGATGTATTTGTGTAGACAGCCGTAGTACTTAAGTACCATATGCTGTTTAAAATCCTTGATACCCAACTTCATGCGAAGGGTATGAAAAATATTTGTGAACTCCAGCACATCTTGGTCCCTTCCTTGTCATAGTGTGGTCCACTTTATGTACTTATCTTCATAGCTCCTCTCAGGGTAGTAATGTTCCTTGATGGCGTCTCTGTAAGAATTCCAAGTGGGTGCAGCTGAAAACAATGAGGGTTCCCTCTCGTCCCTCTGCTCATAATAGGTTTCCCATCAGTCCTTGACGTGGGGAGTAGCTTTAAGGAGTGCAAAAGTAATATTTTCCCTATTGAAAAAATCATGAACCGAGAAATATCCTTCTAACATATTTAACCATTTATCTACAACATTTGCATCTATCTGGCATTCAAATATGGGAATTTCAAAGTTTACTTGTACCTTAAAGGGAGTGACACCTCTAGGGTGGTTGTTGTATTAAGATGTGTAGTCTGTGGGAATTCATAAAAGGATATCGGCAAAGTAGTCCATCATCTCCTTCCTTTGTTGCTCGAGGGCTTATTCGATCAATATTTTGAAAGGATCTCCTTCTCCCTCATCTTTCTTTTCTTCCACCATGGGTGGTCATTGGGGTCGGAGAGGTTGGTCTTGCAAAGGTTCAACCATTTCAAGACCTAACTCCATATACCTCGACCTCGTTGGGGATATGCACAAAAAAACAGAGATAGAGAAAACCGCTCTAATACCACTAATCCAGATTTATGCAAGAATGAAATGAAATACAAATATAAATAGAAACAAAAATAAGCAATGAAAATATAGCTTCAATTCATTAATAACAAAGTACTGAAAATAATTTGTATGCAGAATGGAAATAAACTAGCTCAAACGAGGGTAGCTTATCTCTAAAAAGAGATGTGGTAGCTGCATCCCTTCTGAATTGTGTTAAATGAGGTTAGCATGCCTTTTTATTATTGAGAAACAAGGGAAAACCCCCAAACATCCAAAAACCTTACCCTAGGAGATGAAGTGTCAACAGTTTGTGGGCCTTATTGGGGGTTAGTTGGTACACTAACTTCCTGGGTTCGTAACTTTGGCATATGATCTACATTTGATGCGTACAATACCTTGTTAGAAAGATCTATTTGAAAACTACAAATTTTTACTACAAACCCATGCCACATGCTATAGGTTTGCATATTTTCCAAAAAACGTCATTTAGAGCTTCAAAACGACTCCAGAAGTCCAAGACCCAAAAAACTGCCAAAAATAGTAAATTGTGCTACAATTAAGGAAACTAAAAGAAACAAGGTTGCGGGTCCAAGTGGAATAGGTGGGTGGCCACCAATATCAACTTGGATCATTCTTTTGTTAAAATATATTTCTTTTTCCAACTTATATTTTGACATTTCTTATGAAAAATCATTATATAAAATCGTGCGATTATTCCTTTGAAGGAATGATGTTGATATACATTTTCTTTTTTCTAATTCAAGGAATTCTCATTATATAACAAACTTTAATTTATAATATTTAACATCTACTATTCTTTATTTTTTTGCAAGAAAATTCCTTCCTCCTTATTTGTCCACTCCTTCCTTTATTGTCTCATTTTTCCCACTCTCTTGGTCATTAGGATTATTCATGTTTCCTAAACATCTTCCAAATAGACAAAAAAATAACTAGCATGCTTATAGTCAGAGAAGTTTTAAATTTACACAAACAATCATAATAAAATATTAGACAAGCAAGTCAATTCAATAATTTATGTCTTTAGATTTTGTTATATCTTATTGACTCCCTTGGAATTTAGGATCTGATCAATAAGAAAGGCATGAAATGTAATCTTCTAGTTATTAATGTGGGATAATGTTTTAATATTTAACATCTAGAAGTATTAATCCCACATTATTTAGGAGAAACTGATACAAAGGATTTATAATTTATCCCTCTTTTAGTGTAATTCATGTGCATAGTAGTGCATTCTTTTAACCTTAATCATATATTAGACTAACATACATAAATTCAAAATCTAGAAATTATAAGAAATGGAAATATTGAAGAGTGAAAATTGAGATGATACGTCAACTAGGACGTGTTTGTGTCAAATAGATGCTAGATAGAATTATCCCCAATGAACCATAGGTTAACCCTTAAATAGGTGAGTGATTTGATTTGACATGGAGAAAATAATATTTACAACAATCCATATGTGAAAAGAAAAGTTGGATATCTAGGTATCTAGATATTTGAAAGGCTTCAATCAGACCCATATAAACTAACTTGGATTTGTATTAGCCAAATTCAGAAATAAAATCCATAATCTAGATACTCTATATGGAAATGAAAATTCCATGATCAGAGAGAAAAAGAATGAAGTGATAGAGACATGATGTGGGTTTGGATACAAATAATACATATGAAGGTGAGGTCTATGCTCTTATATATTTGATTCATTGATAAAGATGCACATTCAAAGGAATGGGAACTCACTATGGAGTTACCTTTTGACACTATGGCCATGATTATTACTATAGAATCCTCCTCCTCTATCACAAAATATATGTTTTTCTTAACTATGGAATAATATATAATGCTAAATAAAATCTCTTCTCCTCCTAGTGGCTTGATATTTAACATAGCCTGATAGACATATAAGGGTAGGGTATTCACTTCAACCCCTAATTGTGATCAATTTGTTGGACTCACAATTATTGCTAAACCAAAACCCACAGGTGTTAGTCTCCATGATAATCACTAGAGTTAGAGGCGATCGATCCATGTTGTGAAATACATGAGGATAGTTGAGGCCAATGTATAACAATATCATTAGAGGAATTTTGAGGTATAAAATAGGCCTCCTAAGGAAATTATAAAATAATAGTGGAAATAATAAAATAATATTAGATTACATAATCAAATTTTAGAGGGAAAAAATAAAAAACTATTTTTTCAACTCGTATTTTCAACTTATCTCCCCATCGGTTTACTCAAATTTCGAGCGATAACACTCGTTGGAGGTAGAATTTTATTCCTCATCCAAGGAGTACCCATGTTTCATACTTTCGATGGATCTTGCTACACGAAAAATGAGAAATACATGAAAAATGTGATTGCAATCACTTTTTTTCATGTATTTCTAATTTTTTTTGTAGCAGGGTCCACCAAAAGTATGGAACATGGGCACTCCTTGGATGAGGAATTCAATGTTTCATCCAACGAGTACTCCCACTCGAAATTTGAGTAAAAACTTAGGGAGATAAGTTGAAAATACGAGTTGAAAAAGTAGTTTTATTATTTTATTATTTTTTAATCCTTTAACTTTTTTAATCCAAAAATGGTGAATCATCCCCCATGGTTGACATCATCATCTTCAATCCTATTGGTTCTTATAAAGTTTATTTTGGTTGTACATTTTTCTTAGGAGGCCCATTTTAGACCTCAAAATTCCCTTAATGCCCCCCAGAACAAATTGGGCGAGTTTAAAACTTGAGACCCATTGCTATGATACCACTTATTTCACTCATGATTTTCGTTAGACCAAAACTTGTAGGTGTGAGTCTCCACTACAAACGCCAGAGTTATGATCCATGAGAGGTGGTTAGCACATATCATGAAACACATGGGGAGCTAAATCAAATTTCAAATAATTTTTTTGGATATTTTAGAATCTTTATGTAATTACACACTTGGATAACAACACATGTGTGAGTAATGGGGTTGATGTGGCATCCACTAGTATGATGGTGGTCAATAAGGTAGGTCAACTTGTGGGAGTAAAAAATTTCCCATATGAGCTCTAATTGTGCTGATTTACACATTATTATAAGGGTATTAATGTTATATTAATGTTGAGGTTGTCATCACAAGTTTTGGACACTAAAAGCCTTAAAATTATAGTTTTATGACACAAAATGGATCCATAAGGTCCTGAACCCTATTTTTTTCCAAAATAGTATTTTTCACTAAATTGGGAACCACATTCCAATTACTCTAATTTATTGACCTAGAAAGCACTAAGATGAATGAAAAATTATATGATGATTTAATCCTAATCTTACCTCCCCATTTAGGGGGGATTTTGGTCCTCCAAAAGATAAATTGGAGGAGGTGAGGAATTTTTTTCTCTACCTTCCTCCTATAGTATCATTTTTCTTTTCTTGGAATTTGTCCTTTCAACCCAATATACCAAAGGTCATGCTAGCTTTGTATTATATTTATGTGATGGTTTTAGCCTTATGCAGTTAATTGTGGAAAATATTGTTAATAAAAACAAAAAAGATGCAATGACATGCACATATCTTTAACACTAAGTTTTTACCCTAGAAACCAAAATCATGAAAACCATAAACGATTTTTCTATATATTATATCTTTAAAAAGTTACAATATAATATTTATATCCTACAAAATCCATAAACCCTTTGAGATCCAAATATGACATGAAGGATCTTAGTGTTGCACATTTCATTCTTTGAATGGAGATCAACATCGACTATATGGTTAGGAAACTTAGGGTAAATAAGAGGAACTACATTGAAACAATTTTTAAGTGTTTCAACATGCATGATATCATAGGAACCTTGAGATCTCTTCTCTATATCACAATATACAATATCCTAGAAATAAATTTATAGTGAAAATACCAAGATGGCCTATTTGGAACTTGTTTCAAGAGCATTCAAGAACACTACATTCCTCATATGAAATCTCCAAAATTATAGAAAAAAAAGGTCTAAAATTTATACCACTTGTTGTTGGAAATAATACTGAGAGGGGGTTGAATCAGTATTATCAGATAAATTATTTTATTTCCCAAACATATTTATATATGCTACTTCAGTGAAGTGAACTAGTGTGTACACACGACTGTGCATAAAGAAACCAATGTATATGGGGAGAACTTGTGATTTAGACAGTTTATCATGTGTTGAGCTTAAACCAGTATATCAGAGATTTATTAGACAGTGCAGTAAAAGAATGATAAAGCATCACACGTAAGCAACACACATGAACACCAAGATTTAAGGTGGAAACCCAATGTGGGTGAAAACCACCTGCTGTTGTCATCTCCGTCTTCTTTTAATAATAAGAAAATATGTTTACAACATTGTACTGGTGCAGACTTATACCAGTATGCAGGCTTTTACCTGCAGAAGGTTACAACCTTCTCTCATTCTCCAGCTTCTACTGGAAGGGAGCTACAACCCCCTAGCTCTTGTACTAGCCAATATGTTTACTAGTACGTAGGTGCTGACCTACAGAAGGCTACGACCTTCTTTCTTTCTCCAGGGACCACGTTTCATAAATTTTCAGACTGGATGCTCTTGGTACACAACAATACACATGAAGGCCTCGTTTCATCCAATTTTCATACTGGGCTTATCAACAACATTGGAGCTTAGAATCAATCATCATTGCAATACAACCATCAACTATATCTGCATCAATCAATCGCTGAAACTCAATCATCACTCTCTGAATCAACCAAACTCAATCAATCACTGACAACCTCTGAACCTCTGACACAACTAAATCAACCATTCATTCATACTTAATCAGCTTTAACAAATCCACTAGAATAGATAGATCATTGTAACCAGTACACAAATCTGAACCCAGAATACTGCATCATCATTCAGAACTAGCTGTAACCTCAAAAACATGCATCAGAGTGTATACACAACTTGGAACAGTTGAACCAGTGTGTATATGAAACTTCATCAAAGCGAACCAACGTATAGATATGCAAATACTTATAATTTCGTTGCATTTCCCGACTTCAGACATACCCAGATCATCAAATATAAAGGATAAAGCATGTGTTAGCAATCAGATATAGCCCATCAGATCACATAATGATTAGTCATTATGATCCTGATCCATCATTGAAGCAAATCATAATCAATCAATCTGAACACTGTCACCAGAATGAAGTCACCAGAACATAAAGCGAAACCCAGAACTTTGCATCAACAACCAGAACCAACTGCAACTTCAAACATCATAGTTCATAAGGTATACGCTACTTCGATGTGTCGAACCAGCGTGTATACGCACTTTTACCAAAGTGAAACAACGTACATATCTGCAAGTACTAACTTAAAACTTCACAGACATTCCAGACTTCAGTCATACCTAGATCATATCATTTACAGAATAAAACATGCATCAGTATTCAAATGTAGACTGTCCATGATCAAACCACATAATGATATTTAAGGCTTTATGATCCTGATCCATCAACCATCATCAACCACATAGGTGCATCCTTAGATCAGATCAAGCAAAGCATCATAAGCTCATAACTTGCATATATGATCTAACACTTCAGAAGATATTCAATACTTGCACACTTTGGCCTAATGATCTTCTCCACCTTATATACTCTTAGGCATTTCTCAATACCTTGGACCCAATACCTAGGGTAAATACCTTGGACCAAATGCCTTAGACCAATTACCTTGGACCAAAATACCTTGGATCAAATACCTTGGACAAAAAACTTGGTTTTCCAACATGTACGCACTTTTCCTCCTGTGAAAATGTGTGTATATGTTATACGCTACTTTTGTTCTGTTAAACCGCATGTATATGCGCCTTGGACAAAGTGAACCAGCGTATACCTCTCTTTCTTCATTCTTTGGAGTCTGATCTGTAATTCTTTGTTGTTGACTTGCTGCACTGTGAACTTTCATCTCAGTGAGTTGCCATCAAGGAAAACACCTGTATCATAATGCCAACAATCTCCCCCTTTGGACTTGATGGCAACAACAACACCAAGAGACTCTCCCCCTTTGACATCAAGGGCAAAGGGCAAACCAAGATATTCTCTCCCTGATGTTGTTCATGCTCCCCCCGAGGACATGTTGATTTGTCTGATTGACCTCCCCTTTGTACATGCTAAGATGCACTGAAAATGTCCATTCTCCCCCTGATCACAAGCAAAGTCTGCAAAAGTATTCTCCAAAAGAGTAACATGACTCTATAACTCAACTATGTGAGTATGACCTTCCTATCACCAATGACTCATACATACATTCATCTCCCAACCAAGTGGGGATATACCAAATTTGACTCATCCACCCAACCAAGTGGGGATATACCAATTGTTTATACATGACAGAAATATAATTACATCATCCATCTTATGCAAAGTGGGGATACAAATTACATCATTTGTCCAATAGGACTCATTCAAATGTATGAGAAGACATATCACATCCTAGACTTTTACATGACTTAAGCAACAAAAGGTATAAATATCTGAAGCCATAGTTGGACTCAGCAACCATAATGCCAACAATGCAGAATGCGAGTGAAGGTTAATGCTCCCCCTGAACTTGTGCTACCTGTGCATTGTTAACAAGTCAATGATCAAGGCATCTTTGTCAGTTAGATAAAAATTAATGAACAGAGCATATCAATAGACTGTGATCATCAACATCAGACAGAGCACCCATATCAGAGCCTGCCCCACTGTTTTTCTTGTTTGAAAAACATATATGCTCCTTGTCCCACCGAAACCCGCGTGTGTATGCGACTCAACTTCATGAAACACACATATAATAACCTTTCTCTGAAAAAATTAGATTTAATAGCAGGATGATGCAACAACTACTCCCATCTTTTGTCTGAGATATTCAAATGTTTCTCTGGGCAGTGGTTTAGTGAATATATCAGCAACCTATTCTTTGGAGGGAACATACTCCAATTTGACTTTTTGTTCAAGCACTTGTTCATGTAGAAAATGGTATTTAATGGGTATGTGCTTGGTCTTGGAGTGCATGGCTGGATTCTTTGAAATACTAATGGCACTTGTATTATCACATAGAATGGAGATGGGTGGAGTGTATGTGATCTAAATGTCTTGCAAGGTTTGCATCATCCAAAGTAGTTGTGTGCAGGAAGATGCAACAAACACATATTCTGCTTCAGCTGTAGATAGGGCAATTGAACTTTGTTTCTTGCTGAACCAAGACACTAACCTAGAACCCATATAGAATGCACCACCACTAGTGCTTTTTCTGTCATCTACACTTCCTGCCCAATTTGCATCTGTATATGAATGAAGAGTAAGATCTGCATCTCTAGGATACCATAAACCAAAGTCCTGAGTTCCTTGAAGATATTTGAAAATCCTTTTGACTTCCTAAAGGTGTGATTCCTTTGGATTTGCTTGGAATCTTCCAACTATTCCTACTGCATGCATGATGTCAGGTCGGGTACATGTTAGATAAAGCAGACTGCCAATCATGGATATGTAAGTTGGTTGATGTACTGTTGTTGATTCATCATTTGAGCTGAGACTGCATCCTATTACCATTGGGGTACATACAGGTTTAGAATCTTCCATTCCGTACCTTTTCAAGATTTGTTTGAGATATTTGGTTTGTGAAAGAAAAATACCATCTTTATTTTGTTGAACTTGTAGACCAAGAAAATAGGTAAGTTCACCAAGCAAGGACATTTCAAATTCTTGCTGCATTACTGAAGAAAAATTCTGACTCATGGATTCTTCATTGCTACCAAAAATGATATCATCAACATAAACAATAATAATTAGCAATTTATCAGTTTCAATCTTTGTATATAGATTGCTATCTACTGAACCTTTTGTAAAACCTTGTTGGTGTAGATATTTGTCAAGGTAGTAATACCAGGCCCTTGGAGCCTGTTTCAGACCATAGAGGGCCTTTTTGAGTCTACATACAAGTTTTGCATCATTTCCAAGAATGAATCCTTCTGGTTGTTCAATATAAACTTCTTCTTCTAAATCTCCATTCAGGAAGGCTAATTTTACATCCATTTGGTATACTTTGAATTTCTGAAAGCTAGAAAGAGAAAGAAACATCCTTATGGATTCAAGTCTGGCAACAGGTGCAAAAGTTTCTTCAAAATCTATACCTTCTTGTTGAGCATACCCTTTACAAACAAGTCTGGCCTTGTTTCTAATGACTTCTCCATTTTCATTTAGCTTGTTTTTGAATATCCATTTAGTTCCTATAATATTTTTATCATGAGGTCTAGGAACTAATTCCCAAGTATCATTTTTTTCAATTTTCTCAAGTTCTTCATCCATGGCCTTGACCCAACATTCATATTTGCATGCTTCTTTTACATTTTGAGGTTCGGTGGAGGATAGTAATGCTAGATAGCTTGAGGTCCCTGTAATAGTTCTTCTTGTCTGTACACCTACCTTTTCTCCCCTAAAATTTGAGTTTCTGGATGATTTTTATAAACATACCTGGACGAAGTCTTTTATTCTACTATTATCTCTTCTTCTAGTGCTTTATTGGTTTCTTCTTCAATATGATTTTGATTTGATGTGGGAAAATAATCCCCATCTTCTTCATTTTCATAATCTTCTATTGATTTTATCTGTTTTGGATTTTTGCATGCTTCATCAACTACAACATCAATGCTTTCAACAATTTTTCCAAGTCTTTTATTATAACATTTATATCCTTTACTTCTGGAAGAATAACCAAGAAGAATACCTTCATCTACTCTGGGTTCAAACTTACCAAGTTTTTCATCAGTCCTTTTGATATAACATTTGCTTCCAAAAACTTTAAAGTATTTTACAGTAGGAGTCTTACCATACCAAAGTTCATGTGGAGTTTGAGTGCTGTTTACCCGAACATTTTCTTGGTTGAGAATAGTTACGGCAGCGAATGCAGCTTCACCCCAGAAGGTTGCAGGAGTTCCAGATTCATCTAGCATAGCTCGAGCCATTTGTTGAACTGTTCTATTCATTCTTTCAACCACACCATTTTGCTGAGGAGTCCTTGTGGTGGAGAATTGCCTTTTTATTCCATGTTGTTCACAAAAGTCAAAGAATTCATCCGAGGTAAATTCCCCTCCTCGATCAAATCTAATGCATTTGATTTTTTGATCTGATTCATTTTCAACCAAAGCTTTGAAGGCTTGGAACTTTTCAAAAGCTTCATCTTTATGCTTGAGAAGACCTATCCAACACATTCTGGAAAAATCATCAATGAACAAAATAAAGTATTTTTCTCCACGAGGTGACTTTTTCCTGGATGGTCCACATAAATCAGTATGGACAAGTTCAAGAGGCTTACTAGCTGACCCTTCCTTTTCCATGAACTGAACACTAGTTTGCTTGCTAATTTGACATGGTTTTCATATTGTATTTTCTGGGATGCTGATATCTGGAAGATCACGAACAAATTTGAATCTGCATGCTTTTCTTACTTGAGAAAATCTTAGATGTCCCAATCTTCTATGCCACAACCAATTTTCATCATTTTTGCTTAGATAACATTGTTGTTGTCCTCTCTTGAGTATGTATAAGTTGTTTGGAGTTCTTGTACCTTTGATCATGGTCTCTCTTGTATCAAGCTCACAAACAACACATCCGTTTGATCAAAACACCACTTCATTTCCTTGATCACACATTTGACTAACACTCAACAGGTTATGCTTTAAACCGTCTACATACATAACATTTCCCACTTTAACCTTTTCTTTCAAGAAAACAGAGCCTTTACCTTTTATGACAGCAAGAGTGTCGTTTCCAAATGAGACATTCTTTTCCTTTTCTAAGGCATTATATGAGTGAAGTTTTTCTTTGTCACTTGTCATGTGTTTTGAGCATCCACTATCGATGTACCACTGATTTTCTTGTCCTTCTGCATACAAGGCTATACCACATATTTCTGTTTGAGATTCTTTCCTTCTCCATATCTTAGGATTTAATGGAGTTTTCTCCTTTTGATATGTTTGCCGAAATTTGCTCTTGCATTCAGATTCTTCATGACCAAAGATTGAGCATTCTATTTCATTTTAAAGAAGAGAAAAGTTATTATAGGAACTTTTCTTGATCCCTGTTACATTCCTTTGATTTTGTGCTTCTCTAGTCATGATGGTTTTGTAAGCAACACATTGAGCAACTTTGTGTCCAAAATTATGACATGAAAAACATTGCCCATTAAAGAAGTTCCTGCGATTATCGAATCTATTGACCTGGTGATTGTAGTTTCTATTGATATTCATCTTTGGAGAAAATTGAGTATGATTTACCTGAGGTTGGTTATGGCTTCTATTCATCCTTGGAGTAAATTGAGTCTGATTTACCTGGTGATCTGCTTTATGCCTTTGTTGATGATTGTCATACTGTTCACTGGTCTTTGCTGCATCAAGATAGCTTTTGGTGGAGGTTGATAGCTTCTGTGATTGAGATGATTCTTCAGTATATCCAAGACCTGTCTTTATCAGAGGAGAATGCTGAACTTTGATAATTTCATTTAAAGTTTCTGATCCTTTAGCAAATCTAAGATTGAGAGATTTCGTTTTCTCAAGATCCTTTCTTAGACCCACAATTTCACATTCTAGTTTTTCATTGTGTTTTTCTTTTTCAGCAAGTTGGTATGTTAAGGTAGCTATAATTATATTCTTTTCTTCTAAACAGATTTTAAGTTTAGATATTTCTTCATGAAGGTCTTCCTCTTCTAAAGCATCCCAAAAATTATCATCGTCATAAGCCATGAGAAGTCTGTAATCTTGTCCAGTTTCATCTTCATCACTATTAGATAAACCATCACTATCTTCATGAGTATAGTAACTCCTTTTATTTACAACTTGTTTTCTATTCCCTTTTGCATATTCCTTTCATTTTTCAAATTTATCTTTATGGGGACATCTAGCAACATAATGACTGAATCTGCCACAAGAAAAGAATTTGAAGGGTAACTTACCTCTAAACCTTCCAGAACCCTGTTGAAGCTTTTTGACAAAGTTTACCTCATCTTCTTCTTCTAAAATATGTCCTAATTCATTTTGTTCTTCCTTTCTTTTGCTGAAGCTTTGAATGCAGCTTCTCTCATATATGATGGTCCTCCTTTTCTCATCTCAAAGGCAGTTAAGATTCTGTGAAGTTGCGTCATAGTGATATTCTGCAGATCCTGTTTTTCTTCTATGGCAGACACTTTGGATTCAAATTTAGCAAGAAAGGATCTCAAAACTTTCTCAACTAAGGTAACTTCCTTAATTTCTTCACCCAGATTCTTCATACAATTGACAACCTCATCTATACGTAGGAAGTAACTAGCTATGCTTTCATCACTATGAATCTTAAGAGTTTCATACTGAATTCTGAGAGTTTGAAGCTTAGCCAGTTTTACCTAAGAGTCTCCTTCGTAGCTCAGAACGATTTTGTCCCATATATCTTTGGTTGTTTTGAGCTGCATGACTTTGACAAACTCTGATTGTGACAAACTTCCCAATAAATTATTGACAGCTTTGGAATTGGTTTCATATTGCATTTTACCTACCGTATCTATAGGAATTTCTGTTGGAAATGTATATCCCCCTTCCACAATTTCCCAGACATCCGTTACAAGTGATTGTAGATAGGCTGTATTTCTTATTTTCCAATAAACAAAGTTGCTCCCATCAAAGATTGGCGGTCTGATGGATCCCATGCTTTCTTGATTATTCATGTTGATGGATCTCCCATCAAGCGATCAAGCTTCTTCTGAAGGACCTGCTCAGACACAAATTGTTGGAAATAATACTGAGAGTGGGGTGAATCAGTATTATCAGATCAATTATTTTATTTCCCAAACTGATTTATATACGCTACTTCAGTGAAGTGAACTAGCATGTACATGCGAATGTGCTTAAAGAAACCAGCTTATATGCAGAGAACTTGTGATTTAGACATTTTATCATGTGTTGAGCTTAAATCAGTATATCAGGGATTTATTAGACAATGCAGTAAAAGCAGAATAAAGCATCACACATAAGCAACACACATGAACACCAAGATTTAAGGTGGAAACCCAATGTGGGTGAAAACCACTTGCTGCTGTCGTCTCTATCTTCTTTTAATAATAAGAAAATCTATTTACAACATTGTATTGGTGCAGACTCATACCAGTACGCAGGCTTCTACCTACAGAAGGTTACAACCTTCTCTCATTCTCCAGCTTCTACTGGAAGGGAGCTACAACCCCCTAGCTCTTGTACTAGTCGATATGTTTACTAGTACGTAGGTGCTGACCTACAAAAGGCTACGGCCTTCTTTCTTCCTCCAGGGACCATGTTTCATAAATTTTCAGACTTGATGCTCCTGGTACACAACAATACACATGAAGGCCTTGTTTCATCCAATTTTCATACTGGGCTCATCAATAACATTGAAACTTAGAATCAATCATCATTGCAATACAACCATCAACTATATCTGCATCAACCAATCACTGAAACTCAATCATCACTCTCTGAATCAACCAAACTCAATCAATCACTGACAACCTCTGAACCTTTGACACAACTGAATCAACCATTCATTCATACTTAATCAACTTCAACAAATCCACTAGAACAGATAGATCACTATAACCAGTACACAGATCTGAACCCAGAATACTGCATCATCATTCAGAACCAGCTGTAACCTCAAAAACATGCATCAGAGTGTATACGCAACTTGGAACAACCGAACCAGTGTGTATACACAACTTCATCAAAGCGAACCAGTGTATAGATCTACAAATACTTACTTATAACTTTGCTGCATTTCCCGAATTCAGACATACCTAGATCATCAAATATAAAGGATAAAACATGTGTTAGAAATTAGATCTAGCCCATCAGATCACATAATGATTAGTCGTTATGATCCTGATCCATCATTGAAGCAAATCACGATTAATCAATCTGAACACTGCCACCAAAATGCAGTCACCAGAACATAAAGCAAAACCCAGAACACTGTATCAACAACCAGAACCAACTGTAACTTCAAACATCATAGTTCATAAGGTATACGCTACTTCGATGTGTCGAACCATTGTGTATACACGCTTTTACCAAAGCGAAACAACATACATATCTGCAAATACTAACTTAAAACTTCACAGACATTCCAGACTTTAGTCATACCCAGATCATATCATTTACAGAATAAAACATACGTCAGTATTTAGATCTAGACTATCCATGATCAAACCACATAATGATATTTAAGGCTTTATGATCCCGATCCATCAACCATCATCAACCACATAGGTGCATCCTTATATCAGATCAAGCAAAGCATCAGAAGCTCATAACCTGCATATATGATCTAACACTTTAGAAGATATTCAATACTTGCACAATTTGGCCTAATGATCTTCTCCTCCTTATATACTCTTAGGCCTTTCTCAATACCTTGGACCAAATGCCTCAGACCAATTACCTGGACCAAAATACCCTGGATTTAATACCTTGGACCAAAAACTTGGTTTTCCAACATGTACGCGCTTTTCCTCCTGTGAAAATGTGTGTGTACGTTATACACTAATTTTGTTGTATTAAACCGCATGTATACGCGCCTTGGATTAAGTGAACCAGCGTATACCTCTCTTTCTTCATTCCTTGGAGTCTGATCTGTAATCCTTTGTTGTTGACCTACTGCACTGTGAACTTTCATCTGAGTGAGCTGCCATCAAGGACAACACCTGTATCATAATGCCAACACTTGTATGTTGAGATCTATTTTTTTTCTCCTTCATATTTGACAGTATAAACATCCCATAAGTAAAGTCATAGCAATAATTACAATATGACCTATTTAAAGAATGCTATAGGAGCATTGAGGAACACTAAATTTCTGAGATCATATCTCCAAAATTATAGTGAAACAAGGTTTAAAGTTCTAACACAAGTACCTTGATATATGTTCTCTATCTCTTCCATATTTCATAGCCTAAAACATATGAGAAAGAAAGTTATAGCAATAATAACAAGTTGACCTGTTAAAGTTGGTTTTAGGAGCATTCAGGAAGCCTAAATTGCTCAGAGCATATCTATGAAATTAGAGGGAAATAAGGGCCAAAATTTATATCACTATTATCTTGAGATCACTTCTCTATCTTCTCCATATTGCACAATCTAAAACATGCCAAAAATAAATTTATAGGAAAAAATACCAAGCTAACCAATTTTAATCAGATTTTTGGAGCATTCAGGAACATTAAATTCCTTATAGAATATCTTTAAAATTATAGAGAACAAAGGCCTAAAATTTGAATAATAGGTACATGATGATATTATATTGATATCCTCCAAGTTTCACAGTCTGAAACATCCCATAAGAAAGGTTATAGTAAAAATTACAAGGTAACTTGCTTTAAGCAAATTTAGTAGCTTTAAGGAAGCCTAACTTCCTCAGAGCATATCTACAAAATTATAATGAACAAAGGTGTGAAATTTTAACAATAGGAACAATTATATCTATATATATATATATATATATATATATATATATATATATTATATATATATCCTCCAAGTTTTTTGGTCTAAAATGTCCAAAATAAAAGTTATAGTGAAAATGGAAAGCTAACCTGTTTGAAGCAAATTTCAGCAGCATTCAGGAAGCCTAACATCCTTAGAGCACATCTCCAAAATTATACCAAAAAAAGGTTTTAAATTTTAACCCCAAGTACATGAATATCATATCTCTATCTCCTCCAAGTTTCATATTTTGAAACATTCTAGGAGAAAATTTATAGCAAAAATCTCAAGTTGGCTCATTCACCCCATAAATCACATTTTTGCTTTCACCTTTAAACTCCAAGAATCACCCCAAAAACATTCCCGAGATCCTCTTGCACACCTCAAATACCCTCTTGTTTGGACGCTCTTCAAATAAACTCATCTACTCTTTATTTATAGTGTTTCTACGTTCACTTATGGACCCAACTTGTAAAATCAATTAGGTCGGCTTGCATGTACTTTGGTTAGGTCATCTTAACAAAATATTTCATATCTCCTCATTCCTATGGAGTTAGACGGACTATAATATACCATTGAAAAGACATAAGAATAAAATTTCCAACCACATATACTATGCTCCCATTTGAACTATGTAATTGTATTAAAAAAATACTTCAAAACTAGGGTATCCAAATTGGGCATCAAAAGTCCGAAAATAATATTTCCAATCTTTATCTTGGACATATGTAGTTTCCCCTTGTCTTTGACATTAATGACAATAACATTTCCAACAATCTCCACCTTTTTCATTGATGGAAACCCTTAGTAAATTTTGTAATAATACTGAAGAACTCTCCATGTCTAGAATTCTCCTTGTGTTTACAACTTCTCCCCCCTTGACATTAGTGGCAAACAGATAATCCCCCTAAACTTCTCCTGATCTGTAACTTCTTTTTCTTTTGAAACCTTTTACAGGTTTGCAACTTCTCTTACTGAACATGAGTCTTCATCTATCTATAACCTCTCTTAGTAACCACAACTACTCCCCCTATTTGGCATCTATCCTTATGTCTGCATATTATCCCTCTTTGACATCACTAGAAAAGGGATATTTTTAATTTCAACTATATTTTCATCCCCTGATATGTTAACAACAAAAAAATAATTCCTCTAATTGATTACTTCTCCTTTTTATGCTACTATGTTCCCATTGTCAAGGCTATGTCTATTTGTCTCTACATGCAACATTTCCTCTTCTGTAGCTTTGGTCTCGAGATTACTCCCCCTACACTTGAAATTATTCTTATTCTTTTTGGGACTTCTCCCCCTGGGATTATGCTTCCTTTTGTCTACAACTTAACTCCTTTGACTACAACAAAACCTCCCATAATAGTAACTTGTCCATTTCTACAACTTTTATTTTTGTCGTCAAAGGGGTATTCCCCTTGAACACATGCTTCTTTTCATCTACAATTTTCATTGTCTGCATCTATTCCTATTGTTTGGAATTATTCCCCCTTTTTGAGATCAAGGGAAAGGTTATTATCCCCCTAAATTTATGCATTAATGTTAATCGAAATACATCATTTCTTCACTTTCTTCACACATCATTTATTACCCACATCCTGCATACCTTCCATATCATCATACCTCTCTTGCAACTTACATTCTAATGTTTCCATATTATTGATGAGATCTACTACTTCTTACTTCACTTGAATCTATACTCTCTTTTAGTGATGATTTGTTAGGTATTTTACTCCCATGGAGATTTTTTTCTTTCTTTAATATCATTGAAGGCATATACATTGTTTGGATACTCGATTACACTTGCTACCAATCTTCTTGAACCTATTTTTCTTATTTCACATCCTTTAGAATGGAATGTGAGATAATACCCTTGATAAGAAATTTGATTAAAATTTTTGCTTTATGCCTTCAACAAGTAAAACATCCTAAGTTTTTGTCCTTCCATCACCAATACTAACCATGCCTTTCCCAATTATCCTTCCTGAATTATTATTTCCAAGAATGAAACTACCTCCTTTGACCTCCTTTAGAGAGGTAAATTTTTTTATCTCTTGTCATATGACTTGAGCATCCATTGTCTATATACCATTGGCTTTCTTATTTTGGACCAATATAGCTAGACCACATTCTTCTTGCTTCTCTTTCTTCCTTCTCCATACCTTTGTTCTTTGATTTATATTTTTGATAATATCTTATTCTCTACTTTGATGTGGAGGACCAAGTGTATTACTTCTAAAATCATGACCTGTGTGTCCAAAATTATTGCACTTGAAGAATTCAAAATGATCTAATAAGGGGGAAAATGCATTGCAATTTTTTATAGAATTCTTATTAAACTTCTAAGGCTGCTTCTCACGCAACCATCCTTTGAGATATTATATGATCCCCTTATCCTATTTTTCATATGGTCATTTCTTACATAGGCTCTGTAGTCTAACGCCTTATGACCAAAATTATTATAGCAAAAGAATAATCATAATAGAGATTTTGATAATTGGAAGTGAAATGCCTTCTTGGTGGAGAAACTATTTTGAATCCATTCCTAGGTATCATATCTTCTTCACTTCCTTACTTGGTGTTGTTTTATTTATTTTGGAAACATGATCTCTTTCGGTCCTCACCTTCTTTCCTACTATTGTTTTCAATGATAGATATTCTAAGAAAATTAACATAGATTTTAGGTTCTTCTTTGAATTTCTATCCTGATGTCAATTACCTTGAGTCTCCCTTGATAATTTCATGATAACCAAAACTTGTTTTAGTAAAAGGAGATCTATGGAAACTAAGAATATCGTACAATATTCTAATACTCCTTCTAAACTTCAAACTTTGATTCAACTGATCATTAAATTTTTCTAAATCCTTTCTCAAGCAAACAATCCCAGCTTCTAGTTTCTCACAACGTCCTTCCTTTTTTGCGAGTTGGTTTAGCAACATTTCTTCTCTTTTCTTTCCATATTCTAGCTATAACCTCATGAGAGAGACTGTTGATTCATCAATATCATGATTCTTTTCTTTCTCATGTTTATATGACAATTCCTCCTTCTTTTTCTTCTAAGTATTTCTATTTCATATAATGAATAGATAAGTTCTCCCTTAAGATCATCAACATCTTATTCCTCTGAATATGATTTCTCTTGATCAAAGTATTGTGCCTCCATGGTCATGAGTATGGATTCATTTTTGTTGTTATCAAGTGCATATACATTACTTTCTTTTGATGAGCCTCATCCTTTCCTTTTTTACTCTAATATTTTCTCTTATCCTCATGTTCTTCTTCATCATTACTATTTTCCAAATTTACATGTGGACATCTAGAAGCAAGATGACATCTTCTTCTATGATTATGACAAAATAGTAACTTACCTATGGATTGCAATTCTTCTGCATCTTCTTCACCTTCAACTTCTTCCTTTGAATAAGAATCTTTGTTTTGATGATAAACAACTAGGGCATTCATGGCTAGGTGATATTCTTATACATACGGAAGCTTAATGACCTATTCTATCACACTTAAAAATTTGGATAATAACTTATCTCCAAATTTTCTAGATCCTCTTATCAATTTTATAGCTTCTTCTTCATCAGATTCATAGTTGGGGAAATCATAGGCTTTGAAATTATCTGTATTCTTTGAATCTTTGAGAACTTCTTTCCTCTAAGTTGACTTCTCTATTCTTAATTCAAATGTACTATCCATCTTCATAGGTGTTTTCTAGCTTAACCCATATTTATTTTACTTTTTTACAAAGAATCACCTCATTGAACTCTAATTTTAATAGGCCACTTAAGATTGCACTCATTTATTCTACATTATGTTTATCATCCTTCCTTCCATCAATAATATATATCCAAGAATCAACACTGAAAGACACCAAACATGCCCTCATCCTTTTCTTATAGAAGGCATAATTTCATCCATCAAACGTAGGATCTTTAATTGAACCTTCATGAATAGCCATGTTACCTCTGAGATCTTCATTCCAATCACTACATTGCTTTTGAAGGAATCTGCTTAATGCCAATTTTTAGATTCAAAATTATACTGAGACAGGGGCGAGGTGAATTAATATAATGAAATTTTTACTTATTCAAACATTTAGACATCATAAAACATAAATTTCATAAACTAAACAAGTAACATAAGATATACATGGAAACCCTTATGGGAGAAAACCACAAAACTTATTTATATGAATATATTGTAGGCACCAACCTATAGGAGACACATATCCACTCTACTACTTTGTAGGCACCAAACTACTGCACAAACCAATCCCCTCTATTAATTTCTACGCACCAAACTATAGGAGACATCAATAGCCTTTGTTGCTATGGAGGAACCAACCTAAAAAAACACCAATCCTCTATGATGCTTTACATGCACCAACCTATAGGAGACACCAATCTCCTATGCTACTTTGTAGGCACCAAACTACTTCACTTATGTTAGTAAATGTAACTAGCTTTGGTCTTCATAATTGTCAATGTAGTCAAATCATTATGTATATTTTAAGTTACAAGAAAAAGAAGAAAGAAAAATATTATTTTTGAACATGGGTTTCATGCTCCAGTTTGATGATCATCTAGGTAAAGCATGTTATTCATGCTTCTAGGGTTTTTCATGTCAAAAGAATATTTTTCTTAAGTCAAGAGAGTCATTATATTTTGTATAAGACCCTATTGGGAAATTTGTAACATGTAAAACTTAATGATTTTGAGTCTAGAAATCCCCATGATCCTCCAAGTACAAGTCGGACCTATTCAAGGACAAGTCAACCTAGAGAGGGCTATTTGAGCTCTTGGAAATGATATATATATAAAGAACTTCGATCTCATTTTCCACTCACTCACATAAAATTTTGATCTACAATAAGGAGGGCAAAATAAGAGAAAAGAAGACAAGGATAGAAGAATAAAAGAGAAGAGAAAAAGCAAGATGTTATCTTTGGTCTAACTCACTCTAACATGTGCAAATCAGGGTTTATGTTTTGCTACAGGGAGGCCAAAAATTGCAGGCCGAAATTCTGAAGTTACTACAAGCCCGAATTTTTGAGAGGGCTGAAATTTGCGATTGAAGAGGGTTAACTCTTGTTACTAGAAAATGATTTGGTCATATTGAAAGGGCTTTGTTGGAGGGCTGAATTGGTGCTCATAGGAGGACTTGATACATGGTTTGGTCTTGGTTGTCTCATTTGAATTAGATTCTATAAGAAGAAAATATTTTGTTACTAAGGGGGTTGTACTAATAACAATAAGGGGTTACACTAGTAGTATAGGGACCTAACATGCCCCTCTCCTTCAAAAAGTGTTTTCCTCAATGCTTGAGTAGTTCTGGATGCTTCTGTATAAAATTATCATCCTTCCATGTGGAATCTTCAGCGGGTAAGTTCTTCCACTTGATGAGATACTCTGAAATTGATTGATTTCGTAGTTGTCAACTTCTCGGTTCTGTGAATGCTTCAGGTTCCAATATGATTTTTCCTTCCTTGTCGAGTTCTAGCAATATTGTTGAAACTAGGATCTTTGAAAACTTTTGAATGAGTTCCCACCCTACTTTGCCATTCTTCCATTCATCCCTTGCTTTTATCAAATTTGGTTGGATAATTATACCAACCTCTACCATTTCTGCAACCATATGTTCAATTTCACTCCTTTGGGCATATGGATATCTATAAGGCCTGATGTTTGGAGGAACACTTCCTGGAATCAAATGAATAGCATGATCATGATCACGAATACGTGGGAGACCTTTGGGAGTCTCAAATACCTTGGAATGATTGTATAAGACTTTTTGGAGATCTGGAGAAATAGATGATTTCGATGTGGGAACCATTAGCGAACAAAATTGTGTAATTACACCTCGTTGTTCTTTCTTTAGAAGCTTTTTCATTCCGTTCGAGCTGATTATCTTTCCTGGTTTCCCTGTGATACCCCTTAATTCAACTTCCTTACCTTCCGAAGACAATTTCATGAAAATTTCTTGAAAATTAAAAGCTATTGTACCCAAGGATTATAGCCATTGGACTCCTAGTACAACATCAGCACCACCCATTTGAATGGAAAGCATTGGGCTATTCAATACATATTCTCCCATGGATAGCTTGATATTATGGCACTTTCTAGAGCAATTTATGGTTCCTCCACTTACAACTGTCACTTGACACTTTGGTGCTAGATATAGGAATAAATTCAATTCCTTGGCTATCTTACAATGAATAAAATTATGGGTACTACCCGAATCAATCAACACTATTACCTTTTTCTTCTTGATATGTCCTTCTATCTTTATAGTTTGAGGAGTGGTAATTCCTACCAATTCATTACAAGACATGGTCAGATTCATTTCTTCTTTCTCTGGGGTTGGTTCCTGGTGAGTATCCTTTTCTTTTGATGTTTCTTGATACTTTTCTTCCTGATATTTCACTGCTTGAACCTTCTTCTTCTTGATGTCTTTCTATATTGAGAGTTTGAGTGGTAATTCCCGCCATTTCAATACAAGATATGGTTGGATTCATTTGTTCTTTCTCTAGGGTTGGTTCCCGGTGTATATCCTCTTCTTTTGAAATTTTTTGATCCTTTTCGTCATAAGGAGGTCTTTCTTGTAGCATATTTGTCCCACCTTCCTTCAAACCTTCCATGTATTTCTTCAAATCTTCCATGCCTTTCTTCCAATATGCTTTCATACCATTGATATCAGCTTCCATGGCATAGATAAAACTATTTATCTTTTGCTTCTCTAGAATATCATTTACCTTTATATTCAATTTTTGAAATCCCTCAATGTGCTCAGCTATTAAACCCTTTTGTTTGAGATTTATCAATTGGCTAAAGAAGGTGTTGCTCTTTGTATCCTCATAATGTGCTATCATTTCCTCCGTGAAAATTGACCACGTGACAAGTGGTTTATGAGAACAAAGCCCTTTATAACATAAAAATTGATTCGGTTCTAGATAATTAGATGCAATACGTATCTTTTGTAACAGTGGTACACCATGTAGATCAAGATATTTCTCCATCTATAGTATCCAATTTACCGGATCCTTGATTTTAGGAGCTCGATTTTGAAACGACTGTAACTATGTAATTTTGGATCTTTAAGTTCTGAAATTTTAGCCTGTAATATCCCTTTGATTCCACTTTCTAACTCCGCAAGTCTAATCACAATTGGATTCCTGAAGAAAGATTTATTCCCAATCTCCTGCGATGACCTAATTATAGACTAGTTTAGTAGAGTGAATTTGTACGACGTGCCACGTGTCACTATTTCAACCTTAGGTTCTAAAAATTATACCCAAACAAAATAAAGTTTGTCCTCTTTCTGTAACTTCTTACGAAATTTCAATCTGATGCTCAAAGAGAATGTTATGATGATTTTCCCAAGGTCACCTGTTTAGGATGTAATTCGGGAGTCTGCAAAAACCCTAACTTCCTCAGATCATATATCTGAAAATATAGCGACAAAATATCTGTAATTTGGACCCGAGGTTTAGAATGATTTCATATCAAATGGGTTTTTTTTTTATCTTCTGAAATGTTATAGAAAAGAAGTTATAGTGAAAATTCCACGATGACCTATTTGGAGAAGTGAAACCCTAGAATCCAAAGCTCTGATACCAAACATTATGAAACTAGCTCACAAAAAGATAGAAAAGAAAGATAAACACCTTAGAATTTAGCCTCTTCGAGGGGGAAACCTCCTTTACATTACACAAATGAACAATTCTTGGATGATGCAAATGACAAGACCTCCTTTCTATATATAGGAGTCTAAGGGGTCATAATATAATCAGAGCCGACATAACAATAATAATGTAAGGGCACAATAATAACAATAGTGGGCTTCTATGGGGCACAATAATAACAATATGGAGACTACATGGGCACAACAATATAATAATGGGGTTTTACTAATAACAATAAGGGGTTACACTAGTAGTATAGGGACCTAACATATTTTTTTATGGGTTTTCCCCTTGGAGGGGTTTTGCCCTAGCTTGGAGCCTAATTTTTGTGTCCATTGTCTTTATTGCTTTTGAACTTGATAATAATTTTGTGAAGAAGATCTAATAAAGAAACACAAGAAGATAAATAAAGTTAATAAGCAATTATTAAGGTTAAGGAGAAATTGAATTAATATTTTCCCGATTTCATTCTCCAACATGGTATCAGAGCTGAGGTGAACAAGTGAAGGCAGTTGAAAGGATACAAAGAAGAGGTTTCCCATCATAGGGAATCATTTGCAGAAGGACAAAAGGAAAGAATAATAATACCTATTGAGTTAGAAGGAGGGTTACTACATTGAATAAAGACCCCATCATTAAGTTCTCATTGAAGAAACAACAAACTTCTCATTGGAAGTTCTCTAGTATACCTCATCTTGAAAAAGAAGGAAGCAACAATAAGTTTTGGGATCATCATTCACTGTTTGAAGTTGTTTTAAGACATCCTTATCGAAGGCATCCTAGAAGATATCAATCTAAGGTATCTTTGAAGTCTCCTTGGAGGTATTTTAAGACTTCTAGATAGCTCGAGCCATCATCAAAAAGGAGGAATCTTGGATAAAAAAGTAAGTAGTGTATTATATTCTATGTCTCAATCCATAGATAACATGGCTACATTTTGCAAGGAAAGAAGCAAGCTAGTTGGGTCAGCAAACTTCCTAGCATGGAAGGAAAAGGATTGACTTGGAACTCATAGAAAATGAAGTCATGGAGTATGTGCTTGGAGAAGTAACTATACCAGACAAACAAAATAATCAAGAGTTATCAAAGGAAAATAAGGGATAAGTAAGGGAACAAAGGATCATTATTGAATCCATCAAAGATCATCTTATTCCCCTTTATTGTTGATTTAAAGACATCAAATGCTATGTATGATAAGTTGGTAAAGTTGTACTCCATAAGTACACAAGGTCAAAAGTTTTCCTTGAGGAATCAACTATATAGAATAAGGAAATCAAAGGATGAATACATGACCACCTATCTAATGAAGATATCACAAATAAGATATCGTTTTCTAGGGCTTGTGGAGACTGTTAAAGACTCTGAGATGACTAATTATGTATTAAATTCTTTGCCACCTTATTGGAGTAGTTTTGAAAAGAGCATCTACTCAAAGAAATATACTACACCATTCGATGAATTAAAGGCTCAATGTATCTTGGAAGAATCTACGATCAAGGAAGAGGATAATATTGAATCATATGAAATATCTCAAGCCTTAATTGGAAAAATTAAGAAGTTGAGGAAAGGGAAGTTTGGAAAGTCGAAGAAGAAGATAGACATGCCAAATATTAAATTCTTTGGATGCAATGAGTATGGACACTTTAAAAGGGATGTTCCAAACAATAAAGTGAATAACAAAAGGAAGGATAGAAGTGAAGCTCACATAGGTTAAGAAAGGGGAGAACCTGAGAACAAGCTAAATGGAGAAGACCCAAGGATCTCTATTATTGAAGAAAGTCTCATCTATATCATGTTATTTATAATTCTTTGTCTTTCTTTTATTAATTATAAAGTAGAGTAGCATGAATTATTACTCTAGAAAAGTCTTGCTTTTGTTAAAGTCATGGCATCATAGATTGAATCACATGATAGTAGAAAGAATAGAATCTACTTGTTTAATTTTCTTTGTGAAAGATCATCTAGTTTAAGTAGAATGAGGAGTTTGGAACCATATTGCATATTATAGTTCACCCAAGTATTTTCTAAACCATCTTAGAGGTATTCATTTTGAAAAGAAGGATCATCAAGATCCTATAAGAATCATCATTATGGAAGATTCTTAGAAAAAATATTATGAATGGTATGTATTCCATCTAGTTTGGAAACAATATTTCCAAAGGATGAAGGAATGCTAATGGTAAAGCTACAATATGAAAGGCATAATGAGAGTCTTTCTCTTCTTTGAAAAGGAAACTTATCTTTGACAAGTATAAGAAGCAAGCTCGATAAAATGATGTTTAGATGATTATATGCAAAGCAAAGGTATGCCTATTGGAAATTATTCTTCCCTAAAGCATGGTTAATATCAACAAGAATCGTGAAGGAAGAGTTAGTTATGAATGTGCTTGGTAATTATTCCATATGGTTGCATGATGCGCGAAAGAAGAAATTTAAAATTCTTTGAAATGGATGGAGGTTAATACTCTCTCACAAAGTAGAATGGTATAAATATAACAATGTTTATCAACATTAAGTATAGTCTCCGGAAGAAAGAAAGGGAGTTAACTATAACAACTATGAGAAAATATTTTAGCTTGGTAATCAAGTTCGATCCATGGGCACTCTGATTAAAAGGAATGCATGGAAGGATTTTTAGATAATGTGGAGATGGATTATATGAAAGGATGTTGATTTCATAGGACTCAAGTATGCAAATATTTTGATGAAAGGGGCCATCATGATAAGATAAGTTTGATATTTATATTATGATATTGGTTATTTGGTAACATAATTGTTTTTCTACTTGGAAGCATACTGCATGAATACATCATGATAGTCTAGGTAAGTTCAAATGGCGGTTATGAGCTTGATTCAAAGAACATATGAATTGAGTAAATGGTTTTGACATTCCTTGGAAGGTCATGTAGTCAAGGTGTTGACTTCATTACCTTGATATTGAAAGGTATCAGTGTACGAAGATAGCTTGATGATCATGTTCTGACATCAACAAAGATCACTTTCATGAGGGAGCTCTGACTAGTTTGAAGTTTAAAAAGGCTCAACATAATGTTGTCATTGACGATGATTGGAGGAAAGTGATGTGCAAATTTGATAGCCTGAACCCTGTTACAAGATTAAAGGGAAAAAATGGCTCCATAATATCCAAGAAAGAATAAGCTAAATGTGATGAGATACAAATGGGAAAAAGGCAGCGTTGCAGCTATCTCCATGAAGAACAAACAACTGATACATTTATGAAGACAAGCTAAAGATCTTGTGGCTATGAATTCCCAATTGAAAGGAAGTCAGGAATCTCCTCTATATTTGAGAGGGAATGGGTATCTACTCTCTAGTTGAGAGGGAGTGATGATGAACATCACATTTCTATGTAGGTTTTAACCCCGTACAGAAATTACCTGCATACAAATTCTAAAATACAGAAAATAAACAATGCGAGAGCATAACACATAAAACACATATACACAAAGATTTTCCCCTGGATCCCAAAATCGAGACTACCAATTTGATTTTTCATTATGTTCCTTTCAATGTTATAATACATATTTATACATGCTAAAGCATCCAATACCATGGACCGAAAACCATCGCGTCCAAAAAACATGTGCGAAAATCATGCACAAAACCATAGGTGGGTCCGCCGAACCTAACATAGGGTCCAAAACCAAAATTTTCCAGGGTGCTGCCCTAGACCCCATAAAGTGGGGTTACAGGTACACCTCAAACCCCATGTGACCCCCCCCTGCTACACAATTGGTGCAATGAAGGGGGGCTCCGGCCCCCCTCTAACCCACCGGTTAACTACGTGGGCTAGTCATGGAAAGAATATAACACATCCCAACATTCTATTATCTTCTTCATGTGTCATGCACTTGAACATGACTAACAACTGTAAGTCTCACTAAAGGCCATGGAGAGAGAGTGGTAAATGGAGGGTTGGATAAGCATTTGTGATTTTCATGAGGATAGAAAAGTTTGAGATAGGAAATGGACTGAAACTCTTTAAGGATTGGACAGGTATCCAAGACAAGAGTGTTTGAAGAGGACCAATATTCTTTGAGGAGTGGGAATCGAAGATAAGAATAGTCTTGAAAGGACATACCTGATGAACATGTAGATTCAGTATGTTTCTTATAGAGGTAGTATTGTATCTCATGTAAAGCCTCTCAACAATATGCTCTTGTATGAGAAAGATCTCATCAAGAAAAGGCCTTACTATGTTGACAATGTTGATCATGTTGTTTATGCATAAATATTGTAGGAATTTATAGGGTAATTTCCTCAGACAGAACACCAAAGGACACTGCTCACAAACAAATCACAGATCAATAAACCAGTATTCTTAACGTGGTTAAAACCCTCAAAGAGGGAAACAATCCATGACCTGAGCCAACACAACCACTTCACGCAATTTGTTAATGTAAAAGAAAGGAAATTTACATAATCTTATCTCATGAACGGTCACCCTACAAGTGACCCTCCATGCTCTTTAAATAGAGATCATGGACCAATCATGTGTTAAGCCATGGATCAAGTGTCAGTAATACCAAGGAGAGAATGAACTGTTGGATCACTTCATGTCTAGAAAATATCACGACGTCAAATTGTAAGTTACAAAAGTACAGAGTAAAAGAATACACTTTACTTAACTCTACACTAGAAAAAGTTATACTTAACTATTTCCTATGTGTCAAAATATCCTAACATCCACCTTTAAGAACAACTTGGGATAAGATTTAAGGATGTACAAATATGACACAATAGGAGAATCAAGGAGGCATTAGAGCCTATCCCCCCTTAGTGACAACTTCCTGAACTCCAACCATAAATCAAAGTTTAATAAACTTCGCCTCAGTGAGAGCCTTTCTAAAGATGTCTACAACTTGATCGTTGGTTGAACAATATTGCACTTCAAGAACATGGTCATGAATGAGATGTTTGATGAAGTGCATGTGTAGTTCAATGTGTTTGTTGCACTGATGTTAGAATGGATCTTTTCATAGTTGAATGGCACTTTTATTATCACACCAAAGTGTAGTCGGATGCTGCTGCTAAAAGCCAAACTCTGACAGGATCTGATGAAGCCACAAGGCTTCCTTACTAGCTTCTATGGCACCATGATACTCTTCTTCTAATGAAGAAAGAGAAATTGCACTTTGTTTCTTGCAAGCCCATGTAATAGGTCCAGAACCAAGAGTGAAGACATAACCCGCAGTAGACTTCCGATCATAAGGGTCACCATCCCAATCAAAATCAGTGAAACCAGCCAAGAGAGGAGATGCTTCTGCACTATAATGAATCCCAAACTGAACTGTACCTCGAACATAATGAAGTATTCTTTTAGCTTCTTTCCAATGACTTTCATGTGGGTTTTGCATAAACTTAGCAATAAGGCCAACAACAAAGGAAAGGTCAAGATGGGTATGGGTCAGATACAAAAGTTTTCCTACAAGTTGATGGTATAAGGTAGCATAGACTTCAGGGGAAGTACAAGTGACTGAAAGTTTCACTCCAAAATGAAAGGGAGAAGGGGCTGGCTTACATTCTTCCATGTGAAAGTGGCATAGAAGATCACAAGCATATTTGGAATGGGAAAAGGAAATACCTTCCTTGGATTGCAAGATTTGAAGACCAAGAAAATAATTCAAGTGTCCTAAGTCTGTCATTTCAAACTTCTTTTTAAGGCTTTATAAGGTTGGGATCACTACCAGTAAAGATAATATCATCAACATAAAAGAACGAGAATGATAAGAGACCTTTCCACTTTCTTGGTGTAGACAGTATTGTCAAAATGACACTTAGAAAAGCTAGTATCCAAAAGAAAGCTATCCATTTTGGCATACGAAGCCTGAGGGGTTTGCTTGATACCATAAATGGATTTCTTAAGCTGACATACAAGGCTAGAATCTATTTGTATGAAGCTAGGAGGTTGTTCCATATAGATTTCTTCATGCAAGTCCCCATGCAAGAAGGTATATTTAACATCCATCTGATGGACTTCCCATTTGAAAGAGGCAACAAGGGAAAGAACAAGGCAGATAGTTTTCATTTTGGCAATAGGGGAGAAGGTTTCATTATAGTCAATGCCTTCAACTTGTGAAAAACCCTTAGCAACAAGACGAGCTTTATGCTTATCAACTTTTCCACCAGGGCCAAACTTGGTTTTGTAAACCCATTTGCATCTAATAAGTTTTCGTCTCTTTGGAAGAGGAATAAAATCCCATGTATCATTTTCCAATAATGAATGACATTCTTCATTCATAGTTGCATCCCAATATGGATGGCCTGAAGCTTCTACAAAGGTGTCAGGATCATAATTCACTGAAGCTTGAGCCAATAAAGAAAAGGCTCTATCGAACTGAGAACGTGTACGTTGTTGATTTGTAGGATCACCTGCAAGAGAACTTGCTACATCCCAAGTAGCATAGACCCATTTTGGAAGTTGAAGAGCTGAAGGAGGATCTTAAGAAGGTGGGGGAGGATTGTAATCCTCGTCGTCATCATCTGAAGAAGAAATATTTTCAGAATTAGAAGGGATAGAGAGAGGTGGCACATCCACTGAACTAGGCTCATAGGCCAATATATTTTCAGCAAACTTTACATCTCTTCTAATGATAAAATTTTTGGACTTAGGTGAAAGAAGTCTATATCCTTTGACATATTTAGAATAGCCAACAAAAATACATTTTTCACTCTTTTGTTCTAAGGCTTTATGTTTCTCATCTGGAATATGGGCCTATGCTTCACATCCAAAAACACGAAAGTGCCTTACATCTGGTTTAATTGAGCTCCATGCTTCTTCTGGAGTGATATTCTTTAAAACCTTAGTAGGAGTGTGATTTACTATGTAATTTTCACAACTGATTGCTTCTTCCAAAAATTAAGACCAAGTCCTTTAGATTGAATCATACAATTGGCCATTTCCTTTAAGGTGTGATTCTCCTTTCAACTACACCATTTTGCTGTGGAGTATATGGAACAATATGTTGCATTTAAATTCCATGCTCGGTGAAAAAGTTGATGAATTTGTTATTAACATATTCTCCGCCACTATCAGATCTTAGGTTAAGAATTTGGTGTCTATATTGTTTCTCAACAAAGACCTTAAATTCCAAGAACATGTTAAATACTTCACTCTTGAATTTTAAGAAGTATACCCAAGTGCGTCTGGAGAAATCATCAATGAAGGTTAAGAAATACTTGTAGCGAGAGAATGAAACAACTGGAAGTGGACCACATAAATCACTGTGCACAAGCTGTAAAGGGGTTGAGGCATGCCAAGAGGCACGTTTTTCAAAACTATCTCGATGATGTTTTTCGAGTACACATCTGGAACAAACACCATCTCTGGAAGATACCATAGGAAGACTTGTCACCATATTTTCTTTACATAGATTTTGAAGGGAGCGATAGCTTAAGTGACCAAATCGCTCATGCCAAAGTTTGCTCACTTCATCATTATGAACAACAAATACTGAGGGAAGAGTTGATGACCCAAAGTTGTTAAACTTATACAACCTTTTAGAATCATCAGCAATGCCAATAGATAAAATCTGTGTAGGATCTCTTAGGTCATTAATTACAACATTGTGAGGTGAAAATTCAACGATTTTACCTTCACCTGAATGAGTTATCTGATTTACTGATAGAAGCTTGCAGGATAAGGTTGGAACACATAATACATCATTAAATTGACCATTTTATAGATGAACAGTTCGAGTCCCTACAACACTAAGAGATCTATCATCACCAACATATATATTTTTGGTGTTACAATCATTTAAAGAAGAAAACATGGCTTTGTTTTTGGCCATGTGATAAGAAGCTTCAGAATCAATGAGCCACTCATGAGAAGGAGAAGAAGAAGATACATTTAGTGCATAACCAGACCGAGATGCTTGACAACCACATGCAAAAAGTGATATTCCTAAAGATGAAGTTGAAGTTGAATAATGCTCCAAATAGATGTTATGCTTCTTCATTGCTGCTTTCAAGGCTTCCATCTTCTTAAAGCATTTGGATTCTAAGTGGCCATCTCGATTACAAAGTTGCAATGTCTATCAGTCTTCTTCCCTTTGTTTTTATTTGCCTTATCATTTTTTTGAATTGATTTTTCATTTTGAGACTGAAATTGCTGAGGACCCTTGTTTAGTTTAGGACTATTCTTTTTAGGATACTGCTTCTTAGGATTCTTTGAATTTGATTGTTGCTGAGAGGCTAAGGCTTTCTTAGAAGAGTTTCCAAGATTAAGAAGACCAATATGTAAGAGTTTTTCTTGTTCTCTTATTAAAGAATCACAAAAGGCATCAAAAGAGGGGGACTTGTAGTCTTTTCCTTGAGAAATAAAGGCTTCTCTAGTAGAACGGAAGGTGGAAACAAACATAGAGTAAGCTGGTCCCAACTTAGTAAGAATGGAATAGATAAGGCTACTATCTTCTTTCTTAACCTTAACACCTTCCAAGAGAAGTCTAAGGGTCTTGAACTGGACAAAAAATCTTCAATGGAAGAAAAATTATTGGGGTCCAACGTAAGAAACTCATTTTCGAGTTGATGGGCTCTAATTTCATTTTTAATTCTAAAAACTTTAGTGAGTTGTTTCATTGCTTCATTAGGGGTATCAAGTTTTGTGATATGGAATCTAAGGTCTCGAGAAATATACATCCCTATCAACCCACGTGCTTGATCTTGCCTATTTTCCCATTTGGCTTCCTTATCTTCATTTTTAGGTTTAGTTTCTTGGCCTGAGGCTATTTTGTAAAGACCTTTACTTCTAAGTAAATCCACAATGTAAGACCACCATTAGAAGTAGTTGGTGCTATCAAGAATAACTTGGCATGGAATTTCCATTTTAACAAAAACTGAAGCTGTAGATGTTGAAACTAAGTGTTCCAATGAAAATATCTCGAAAAATTAGGCCGATTAAAAAAAATACGGCTCTGAAAACGGTTTCCGGATGAAGAAGTTATGGATTTTTGAAGAAAATTTGTTGAAGATGCCGACAAAGTGCGTGAATGTGCGAAAGTGAATGATAATGTTATATTTAAAACAAAATCCTCCCCCTTTCCAAACTTAATCTAATTAGCTCACTTCAAAAAAATATTTTATGTGACCCACTTTTATAAATAAGTGAAAGTCACTTTTACAATGGTACTTTATGAGCTACCCACTAAATTGTAACTTATATAAAAGACAAAAAGACTTTAGAATTATAAGTGACTCACTTTTTATAATGGGTGAGAACACTTTTACATAAAGTAACTTTAAAACAAAAGTTACATGTGTTTTTTGAAAAAAAAACCTTGAACTCAAGACCTTTGTTCTCATAAAGTAAATTTGGACCAAGTGAGCTAGTTTAAAAGGTTAGTAATTTTTGGAAAATAGGAAGAGTTTTTTTTTTTAGTCACTGAAGTTTTGGGGTGCTTGCTTACTTGAAAAACGTTTTTTTGCCTACAAAACAAAAAACCACGCAACCCAACATGGACATACAAAAAAAAACCAAACCTTATGGCTTGAAGTTAGCTTTTGCCGGAAACTAAATATTTTTCTCAATGTTTCTGATTTTCTGAGATCCCACTAAGGCGCAGCGGAAAAGAGCATATGCATGAGAAAAATCCTTCCTTTCTATTTCTGATTTGCCCAGATCACACAGAGTCGCAGGGAAAAGAGAATATGTATAAATGAAAGGTATAGATCTGATAATACAAAAGCAGAGAGATAAATAAACTGAAATAAATAGAGAGATAAATAACTAAAATTGCAAATAAAGACTGTATACCTCCAGATCTTAAAAATGACGTAGATAGGGCTACCGGAAACCTTTTCACGTGAAATGAAAGGGGTTCCTCACTGGAACAGATGCTCCTAACACAATAGAGTAGTTCTCTCGGCCTAAAAGCAGACAGAAATAGTAGATCTAAGAAACGACAGTCGGATGCAATTGTACCGACTTCCGATTTAGATCAACAACAGATGCAGCCCCAAAACTCCTTGGCAGGGTTCGCCCCTTTATAGGGCACCATTGTAATCTGATGGATGAGCACATCCGTGATAGGGATGGGTTCTCCGAGCCATAAGTGCCCATTATGCACCAAAAAAAGCAGTTGGTGCACACACACAGTGTTGATAATGGACCTGTGAAAATGTGGTATGCAAAGCATGTGCAGCAACCCGACCTACTCAACACCTCTGACCCTTTTCATGGATTCTAGCCACGTAATACCATTTTATTTGTAATAGATCTTCTTCATGTATTTGTGAGTATCCCAATGAGGGAATCTATCATGGTTTGTAAGATCCCAATCCTCCATCTTTAGCACCGGAATGCGTGCTAAGACTGCGCCTTGAAATTCAACTTGTTCTGGTAATAGGGGTGTTGAGACCATAAATTTTCCAGAATCGAGGTCTTTGGTTATTTTTGTCTTCCATTTCCATAGAGGGATATTCCAGGAGCCATGTGATAGGCTCGCCCTCCTCAACATCTAACTCTTCCACTCCATGGAATTCTTCTTCCTCTATGTCCACAATTTTCTTCGGTTGCTTATCTTTCTTCTCCTTTTGCTGAACCTTTGGGTTCTTCCTCGGTGAATGTCTCACCAGTATAGGTTTCTTTTGCTTCTCTTTTTCAATTCGTTGCTTTGGCCTAGGCGACCTTAGCACCATAGGAACAGGGGGCGCAGCTTCCATAGATACAACTTCAGGGCCTTCCGCTTGAGAGAGCGACTTCAGAACTGACTAGAGCAGACATTCATTCAAAGAAATATTTTTGGGCTTCTGTGGATAGGTTTGCGAATGATGGTCATGAAAAGGGTTCTTCCCAGTCTTCATGCTTCATAAAATTAAAACAGTAAGGCTCACGAACAATTCTCAGAATGAAAAGTGTTTTTCGGCGGACCAACATGCCCAATTTATGGGAGGTTTTCAATTCAAATCCGACCGTTCCCTCCAATTTTGGATCATAAATGTGTCTTTGGTGACAGACCTCCAAATATTTTCACCATAAATGGTGCCTACGCGCTCCTCTTAATGGAATCTTTTCCATAAAATCGTGAATAGTGACTTCAACGGCTACTTTTAGACCCATCTGCACGGTACCATCCTCCATGGCACAACACATCCAGCGCAGCTTCACCTATCACACTCATGTCCTCCATCACACAGACTCCCTACTATATTTTTCTCCTCTTTGGGCAGCGTAGTTTATAGTCCCACAATCCCTTACAGCTACCTCGATTACTAAGACTATCCTACTACCATGTAGTCATTGTGCAGGGATAGGATCCCATGTATACAACTCCAGCCTACTTCCATTCACTTTTCTAGTGAATGGTTCCCCATTCATCTTTGCAAGCTGAACTGCACCACCAACCGTGATCTCCTTAACAACACATGGCCCCAACCAGTGCATTTGAAATTTTCCTAGAAATTTTGTGAACTTGTTGTCATATAGAAGCACTAAATCATCCAATTTGATAGTGTGCATCTTAATATGTCTATCGTGTAAATATTTCTCGTGTTCCTTTTGCATTTGATGGTGAAAGCCTGCAAGAAATTTGTCCTCATCTAACTCCATCAATTGTGTGAGCAGGTCCGCCAAGGTCTCGTGATCCGTCATCTTTGTAGAAGCCGCAGTACATAAAATTGGCACAATATACTCCAAAGGCATCGCCACCTCAATCCCATATACAAACCTAAATGATGTTTGGCTTGTCAGCTTCTTGCAGGTCGTCATATATGCCCATAGTACTTTTGGTACATGCATATCCTAGTCATTCCTCTGTGCGTTGTAGACCTTCATCAACACATTCTCTAGGATTTTTTTAAATGCCTCCACTGTTCCATTCGCCTGTGGGTGATAGGGTGTGTTCTTTTGATGATACACCTAGAATTCCTCGAGCATCACGCTGATCGTTTCATTCAAGAAATGTGTACCCCTATCACTCATCAACATCTTAGGGCATCCAAACCATGTTAAAACATTTTCAAACAAAAACTTCACAGCAATGGCAGTTGTACAATCCTTCACTGGTCGTGCTTCTGCCCATTTGGTTAAATATTATGTTGCAGTGATGATAAACCGCACGCCTGTCTTCTTACCTGGTGGTTGTATTGGACCTATGAAATCAATGGCCCACTTATCAAATACCTACAACGAGGCATAAGGATTTAAAGTAAATTCATCTCTTCGCAAAGGATTTCCCTTCTTTTGGCAAGCATCATACACCTTGCAATATGCCTTAGAACCCTTATGTAATGTCAGCCACCATAACCTAGTGCGCAAAATATTCTGCGTGGTCACTTTTCCTTTGTAGTGTCCTCTCGTTGCTCCACCATGTGCTTCAGCGAGGATGCTAGCTTGTTCAAAATTTGGAACATACCTTCACAGTTTTTCATCTGTTCCCGTCTTATACAAGTGACCTGCAATCACTGAAAAATATACCAAGCGAACTATTAATTCCTTCTTCTGCTGAATGGAGTATCCTTCCAGAGTTGCACCCATAGTTAAAAACTGAATTATATTAGCAAAAATGGTCATCCGCGATGCACACAACAAAGAGCTACACTTCTGCCAGTCCTTCCTCCAAAATATTTGGTTCTTCACCTGTTTCAATCCATGACAGATGGTCTGGTCCTACATTCAGTCTTCCAGGCTTCACAATCACTTCAAAGTCATATTCCTCAAATAACAATAACCATCGGAAGATCATCCCCCCCAACACAGGCTTATTGACTAGATACTTCAGCGCAGAGTGATCTGTATACATTTTAAAATTTCTAGGCAACAAATAATGCCAAAAAATTTGCAACGCGTAGATGATTGCCAACTCTTCGCACTTTGTAGTGGAATAATTCTTCTCAGCCTTGGATAAATTTCTTCTCGTGAAGGCTATCAGATGATTAATTTCTCCTTCTCCTGCCTATGTTAATACTGCTCCTAATGCAATGCAAGAGGCATCTATATGTACATGGAACTCTTTCTTCTAGTATGGAAACACCAAAGTAGGCACAGTTTCTTTCTTTTCCTTCAAGTCATCCAAACTGCACTGACAATCTTCATCCTAGAAAAACATCGCATATTTCTTCAATAGTTTTTCCATCGGCGCTGTTATTTGAGCATATGCCTTGATAAACTTTCTATAATATCCCGTGTGCCCCAATGTCATGCGCAACTGTTTTACATTCCTAGGAGCTTCGAAATTCACAATCGTAATGATCTTCATAGGGTCCACCAGCAATCCTTTATTACATATGACATGATAGAGCAAAATTCGAAAGGGCACATAGAATATGCACTTCTTCAAATTTAGCGCGATCTTATACCTCCGACATGTATCTAGCGTAAGGCACAGACTCGCAACATGGCACTGTTATCACTCAGGTTGTCCTTAAAGCTCCGAAAAGGATACGACCGAGGTAACCACAAACCAACTTTGGACTGCAGGTTCTAGCCTGCCTGCAGTCAGAGAGGGCTCTCTCTTTTAGATTTAGCTTTGTTTGAAAGGATTTTAAGCTAGGTCTTGGGTTCAGGGGGTTCTTTGTTTTGTTTTGGTGGGAAAGTTGATTTTTTTCAGGTAGAGAGGCATAGCGTAGTCAAAGGGTTTCGAACCATTGGGCGTGGAGTCGAGGAGAAAACCACTGATGTGTTTCCTTAGTAACAGTGAGGGAAAACGGAGCAAGATAGCTGCACTTGAAACAATTTCTCAGGTTTAAGGGATGGAAAGAAATGCTAAGTAATGAAAGGCAGTTAAGAATCTCTCAATCAACTTAACAGAGGAGGTAACAGAGCGCTACCTAGGGGCAGTTAAGAATCCATAGATAATTGGTAAACACAGGTGGATTGGGGTAAACATGAGCCAGTAGGAATTCATATTCATAGCCAATTCAATTAGAGGAAAACATAAAGAAATAGAAGAAACTGAGCATAGAGAGTATTTAAACTAATTCTAGGCTATTCTTTCTTTCTTGCTATTTAGATAGTGGTGAACAATAAAACAGAGGTAAGATGCACTTATTGCTTCAGGCTGCAGCACAGGAATTCCACCTTCAGCTCTTCAAACAGTGATTAACAACAGACAGTTCGCTCTCCAAACTTTCAGCAATATTTGATCATGGAAAAACTCAGGTATACAATGCGAGTCTCTAGTGAAATTCTCAATTGACCAACCCTTAAAACTATACAGAGGGTGGTATATATAGGGCAAAACTATCTACAGAGTTTTCTTTATTACATCTTGACCTAACCAGGTCATAATTAACTGACCTAACTCTACCAGAAATAAATGCATGAAATAACTCGGGCTGCGCTGAGGGCGGCTGTATCAAATCTGAATAACTTATGTAGTCCTTGGTGACTTGGTGCAGGTGCTTCTGAAATAAATGCGCATGGGTTTCTGCTTCTTTGCTGTCCTGTGGCTTTGAATGCCTTAATTGTGATTTGAGGGCAAGGATGGGCTTATGCCTCTTGATTTGACTTTTTGGGGGCTTCATTAATGTGCAGGTGCTTCGAGCCCCTAAACAAATCCTTGTTGATACTCTTTGGCGTCTTTTCTTCCACTGATACTCTTTGGCAATAAACCGATGTTGTTCTGACGTGTCGTGGGTCTAAATCATCATTTTAATGGCCACTGTTCGGCCTCTGTATCCTCTGAAATTGTTTTCTGCTCCTTTCGGTATGCTCTGTGAAGAAAACGGATCATTTTTGCGCCTTTCGGGCTTCCTGGGGCTGCCTGATGAGAAGATTCCCTGAAGATTCTCCATTTTGGCCTAAAAAATCCTGCGATGAGCGATAGGCGCAAATCGCTCATCAAAAACTGCCTCAGAATTGGATTCTAGGGCTTCGAAGTGCGATTTTTTGCCCTTCGCGCCAAAAAAAGTGTTGATGATGTCAGCATGACGTTAGCAATGATGTGACATTGTACGGCAGATGACGTCAGCATGACGACGTGGCGGGATGACGTCAGCATGACGTCATCATGTATGAATGATGACGTGGCAGGTACGGTGGCAGGGGCACGTGGCAGTGACGTGGCAGGAAGCCACGCAAGCAGGTGACTCGACATGGTGACTGGGCAAAGGGGGTGACGTAAGCAGTGACAGGATAGAGGGTGACGTGGGATGTGACGTCATGGGCGGTAAGCGGTTTAGTGGTGCACCACTTTTTGGGGATGGTGGTTTCGTGAGGGGGCACTCCGCCACAGCCCAACGCTTGACGCGTGGCGGGAGTACGGCGGTAATACCGCCCATCTCCCAGACGCTAAAGCTCGGGCGGTTTGGGGATGGGGTGGCCCGCCAGTCGTAGATCTGCGGGCCTGTGGATTGGACGGCTGGCGGCAAAGGTAACATGGCGGGGAGATACGGCGGGGGAATATTCATAGAATATTCCTTTTTTAATGATGCGTGCGGGTGGGTTTAGACTTAGGGAATGGGGTTTTTATGTGAAAAAGCGGCGGGGGTTAATATTTTATGCACAGAACGTAAGAAAAAGGTGCAAAAAATGGGTTTTTGAAGGTTTTTTAGGGGTTTTGGGCTAGGGAAGAGGTTACTAGCTGACCAGATGTCAAACTAGCTCCTTAATGACTCGGATGGGCTAAAAACAACCCTAGATGGACCATTTTTTCCCGGACTTATAAAAATATGGCTATATTGCCAGGGAGGGGATATTTACATAGGGGGGTTATATGTACATAGCTTTGGTATGGGAACGGGAATACTGATAGGGAGTTATATAATACTGTTAGCAGTTAATATGAAGATGAAAAGAGGGCGCTAAGGTATGAGACCTTAGGCTTTGTTGGGGAAAAGAAGGCTCACAGATGATGAGTGAGCAGTCCTTGAGAGAAGCAGATCCTCACCAAGGTGAATGTCATGGAAATGATGAAACTGAGAGGCACAAGCAGATCTTGACCTCTTGGGGGATGTTAGTAAGTGACTTGGGGGAAATGAGGAGAAGGGGAGGTTAGTGAATTTCAACTTGAGTACCTCCTTTGAATGCAAAACTGCCTGATAACTATGATCTGAAAAGATAAGACATTGTGAGATACAAAAATTGATCATCAATCATCATTCTGCCACCGAACAGCTACCTACCCAGCCTACTGTCCTAACATTTTTTCTTCTTTTTGTTTTGGGTGCACTTAGACTTGCAGACCCAGATTCATAATTTTTCTTTTGAATTTTCCTATCTAGATCTGCACTTATTTCTGCCAGGGCCCAGATTAAACAGTTGGGTCCCTTTGATTCTCTACCTATCTACAAATCTGCCAAGATTAAACTGTTTGGACAGATGCATTCTCTCTATTCTAAAATTGGAAACTGAAACCTAGGGAGACCAAGATTAGATTGTTTGGACCTCCCTTAAATGAAAACTCTCCAAAACTGGGACAACTCAACAAAATGGAATCTCAGCAGTGGCATTTGGACTAGCACACTCTCATGGTATCTTCTGGAAATATGGAACACTGCAGCTTGCCATGTATGACATATTTGGCATGTAAAAATGTCAATCATGAAAAATGAAACCCTGTTGCAACAGGAGGCTAACAGTGGCTCCACTTGGGGATGGCTTTTCCTTGTGAAAAGTCAACAACAGCAGGTTAAACTGTCTTGATCTTCTGTTTGTTGTTGTGGACTGGGAAATTCTTCTTTGTTCTGGCCGTTAAAGTATGAAACTTTGAAAATATGAACCACTTTCTCTTCTCATCTGAGTTACTGTGAATTATACAACACCACCTGCTTTCTTCTGCGTGCTTGATCTTTATGTATAATGCTTGAGCACCTAGGCCTTTTAAAACAGTTTAGGGACATGGATCAAACTGTTGTGTTTGCCTTGCCTTTGCTTAGAGCACGGTGCTGATATGAACTGAAATTTTTGCTCTGCTTTGATACCCTTGAGACTGAAAATTTCGCATCAGCCGCGTCCTCACCGAATTTACTGTTATTCCTCAAACAATCGGCCTGTTTATAAAAATTAAACTGAATGCTGATATATACAAATAATATTGTACAAAAGGTATTTACAGAACTTGCATTGTTTCAGCAACAGGGATCATGATAATGTTTCAACATCCTGCCATTCACAGGGCCTTCTTCAAAGGTGCTGTCCTCCATAAATCTGAGAAAATAAGTGTTATTTCCCTGAACATTAGAAATTTCAAATGGACCTTTCCATAGAAAGTCAAACTTGTCATGTTTGCCCTTTTCTTCTCTTCGTGAATCCCACTTTAAAAACTTTGTCACCAATACTGAAATCTTCAGCTTTAGCCCTCTTATCAAACATCTTTTTGAGCTTTTCTTGTAAGATTTGAGCTCTATCATAAACTTGTTCTCTGGTTTGCTGAAGGTGAATTGTCTGATTAATCCTTCTTTGAATGTCATTTGGTTCAGCCTGAATCTCTTCTAACAGCTTGATAGTAGGAATGCCCAGGGATGAAGGAAATCTAACCTCCATGCCATATACCAGCTCATAAGGGCTCATCCCAATGAATCTTTTGTTTGAAATTCTATCTGCCCATAGGGCATTTACTAGCTTCTTGTGCCAGTTCTTTTTGTTTTCTTCTAGTACCTTCTTTATGATGTTGATGAGGCTCTTGTTAGATGATTCGGCCAATCCATTACCTTGAGGGTAATACGCTGTGGAGTGGCCCAGTGTAATATGGAATCTGTGGCAGAAATTGATCAGCTTTTTGGACTTAAAGGCAGCGGCATTGTCAGTGATGATTTTCTCAGGGCAGCCAAACCTGGAAAGGATATTGCACTCAAGGAATTGGATAATAATGGCATCATTGGCTTGTCTACATGGAATGGCTTCAACCTACTTAGTGAAATAGTCGGTGGGTGTTAGGATCCATTTGTGTTGGCTTGAGGAAGAGGGATGGATTTCTCCAATGAAGTCAATGCCCCATTGTTGAAAAGGTTTTTCGGTGGAGATTGGTTTAAGTGGCAGGGGCAACAATTTTCTCTTGCCCACAAAAATTTGGCATTTGTGACATGACATGGAGAACTTTTTTATATCTGCAAAAAGAGTGGGCCAGTAGAAACCAGCCCGTAGAATCTTGCCAGCCGTGGACTTCCAGTAGAGATGTCCTCCACAATCACCTGCATGGAATTCTTTCATGATATTGTTAGTTTCATTCATAGTTAAGCAATTCAACAATATACCTTCATGATTTCTCCAAAATAATGCACCATCAATAACACAAAACTTTAAAGCCTTCATTTTCAAAAATCTTTTCTTTGTTCTGGACAATCCTGGGGGAGCACACAGGTTTAACAATATAAAGCATATATCAGCGTACCATGGGGATTGTAAAAATATTTCACTGATCTATGGAGCCGCCAGCTCCGGTTCATTGTCCAGCTGGTTAATGTCTAAGGCTTGAAAATTTGTTTCGGACATCAGTTTAGCTAAACCTTGTCCCTTTATCAGCTTGGTTGGTTTTATTTCGATGTCATATTCGAGGATACTTGCAATCCACTTACCTCTTTTGCCTTCTAATCCGTCTTGAGTCAGTATGTCTTTTACAGCAGCGTGTGGGACGTAGGCAATCACGTGTGAATACAGTATGTACACTCTAAAATCCTTGATGGCCTTGACAAGTGCGTAGGCCTGTTTTTCCATTATCGGGTACTTCAATGGGGCGTCTCTTAAGGCTCGGCTGAAAAAAGCAATTGGCTTTTCAGCTCCCTGTTCATCCTTCTGCAGCAGGACAACAACTATTGTATGCTCGGATGCAAACGAAAATATGATGAAATCTTTATCGAACTGTGGACTAGTTAGGACAGGGGTTTGAGTTAAGGCAGATTTGATACTCTCAAATGCTTGCTTAGCTTCCAGGGACCATCTTACCTTGGCATCCTTCTTTAACATGTTGCTTAACAGTCTTATTAATTCAGCCAGATTTGGAATGAATCTTCTCAAAAAGTTGATTTTTCCAAGGAATGCTTGTAGCTCTTTTATGTTTCTGGGGTATGGAATTTGGAGGATGGCCTGTATTCTCTCAGGATCAATTCTGATCCCATCCTTTGATATAATGTGGCCAAGTAATTTTCCTTCTTCAAGGCCAAATAAGGACTTCTTAGGATTCAAGGAAATTCCATATTTTCTGCATGTCATGAAAATTTGCCTGAGGTGCTTGAGATGTTCTTCATCAGATTTGGAAAATGGGGTTAAATCATCAAGGTACACAACCAGGAAGTCATGTATTTCTTTGGCGAAAGCAATATCCATTGCTCGTTGAAAAGTAGCACCAGCGTTTTTAAGTCCAAATGGCATTTTTACATAGTTAAATGTTCCCGAGGGTGTGGTAAAAGTTGTTTTGTCTTGGTCATCTGGGTGAACAAGTATTTGGTTGAAACCTGAAAATCCATCTAGTAAAGAGATTCTAGATGATCCCACTACTCTCTACAATATTTGGTCCATTTTGGGCAAAGGATAGTGGTCTTTTAAGGAGACTTGATTTAAGTTTCTGAGGTCTACACAAAGTTTGATTTCACCTGTCTTTTTTCTTGTAGGAACAAGATTGGACACCCACTCAGAAAATCTAATAGGTGCTATGATGCCTGCTTCAAACATCCTCTTTACTTCCTTCTCAATCGGGGGAAGAAGTAGGGGGTTAATTCTTCTAAGTTTCTGCTTGAAGGGTTTCTGGTTTGGTTTTAAAGGAATGGTGTGCTGAATCACCGATGTGTTGTAGGATTTCAAATCCTCATAGCTCCAAGCAAATACATCTTGGAATTCTTTGAATAGATCAATGTACTTGGGCTTTTGATCAGGTGGTATATTTTTGGACAGTTTGATCATTTTTGGATTCTCTGGTGTCCCAATGTTGTGCTCTTCAATTTCCGTGTTTATTGGTTGCAATTTTGGTTTTCTGGGAACGTCATTAGATTCAAACATGTCTTCTAGCGGGGTTAGACCAGCAGGCAAAAAATTATCTTTCAGGTCAATGATTTCTGCCTTTGTTTTTTCTATTTCTTCTACCTGCATCTGTTTCAGTTGTTCTATGTTTTCGTTGTCAAAAATAGTTGGTTTCAGGATCTGTTTGGTTGTTGCAGCATTTAGAGTTTGCTGATTTTTAGCTGTTTGTTGTTGTGGATCTGTCATAGCATCCATATCAATGTTGATGTTTGAAAATTCATGCGCAAGGGTAAGGAAATTATTAATCTGGCATCGTTCTCGAACACTTGCCAATCTCTGACATTATTTAGGACAATGGGCCTATGTTTTATTTCAGCCGTGAAGTGGTGGCTCGGGTCAAAAGGAAGCTTGCATGTACTAGCAAAGGTGGCTAGGCTGTGTGCATGAATGTTGTGATATCTAGAAAGCTTGTCAAGCTTGAATTCAGTGAATGACTGGAGTATGTCAGTAGCAGCTGTTCTATAGGCTCTCATTCTATTGTCATTGGTAACAAAATTACCTTTCATCTGTTGTATAACTAGATCAGAGTCACCCAGGATAGATATTTTAATAGCTCCTAGAGTTTTTAACAGTTTAAGGCCTAAAAGCAGAGCCTCATACTCTGCCATGTTATTTGTGCATTTAAAGTTCAGTCTGTAGGCATGTCCTTCTGCATGGTTATTGTGTGCGTTATGAATCCAAACGCCTGCCCCTGCTCCTAACTTGTTAATAGAGCCATCAAACTCTAGGTACCATGTGTTTTCTTGCTTATGGTCAGTATCAAGAGATTGAGCTGTTTTAGGATTGGGCAGATTTAAAAATTCTGTCTGGGGAACTTCTTTTGGTGGGCTGGTTGTGTTAACTGTTATGACAGTTTTGTGGGTATGTGCAACCGACTCTTCATTTATATGTGTGTCTGTTTCTAAAACCAGCGGTTTATCATCAATGGGCAAATTTATTTCATCATTAAATAAAATGAAGGAATCCATATCGGAATGGATTGAATAAATGGGAAAATTTTCCGGTTTGCTCTCGCTACTTACTACATACTTCATGAGCATTTCTCTGTACAGTCTCTTTGGTTGCTCAAAGACTGAAATAGCAGCGTAGGAAAGGTCTAATTGAAGGGATCCTTGGAGCTTTTCTCCCCATGATCTTGAGAGGAGCATGTCGTACTTTGGTGGGATGTCAGCCACCACTACATCCATGAGGATGGTTTTGTTAGGATATTGGACTAAGGAAACACACAAGTCTTTTATGAGGCCTAGGCATTTCACTTGACTTGAGTCAAATGAGTATAAATCTTTGTAAGGTCTTGTAACATCAAGATTCAGTTTTTCCATAACCGCTTTGGGCATAAGATTGTGCGATGCCCCTGAGTCAAACATAGCATTGTGTAAAACTTTGTCATGTATATGCAAACTGAAATAAAAAGGTGGGACAGGTCCATGTGTTGATTTTCCGTTAACTTCTGGACCAAATAGCAGCTCTGGGGTGTCATCCAAAACATTTACGTCATCCTTGTTTTCTGGAATTTGAAGTGACCTTTGAATTTGCTGCCTATATACATCGTGTTTGGCCAATTCTGAGAGGGGGATGGATATTTTTAACTTAGCTATTTCTGTCTCTAAGTTAAATGGCTTTTCCAGTGGAGTTTTGGTGTTGATAATAGCAGTTTTTTCTGTTTCATTTGCATTCTCGGCAATCTGCTCTTGCTTATCAGTGTTACTGGAAATATTTGCTTGCGGTTTCGCAACTTCAGGAGTACTTTTTGGGACGCTATTTGAATTTTGTTTTGAGAGAGGACGTGGCTGAGGCTGCTCAACAGCAGGATGCGTGTCTGTTATGTCCTCTACAGTCACTTGATTTGAGTTTGAGGCAGTTGTATCAGCTGGTTGGGTTACAACAGCTTTGTTTCTAATCTTGTTGGGTTGTTTGCTTTCCTTTGTCTTGCTAGGCTCAGAGATGTCAATGGTCCTAGTTCTGAGCTTATACTATTTGTGTACTTCATACACAACAGTATCATAACCCTGCTTGAAATCAAAAGACTCACCAGTTTTAGTCTGAAATTGACTGCAATCATGTTTGTTTTGGTCTTCTTGTGTCAGGAAAGTTTGATGCTCACCCTTTAGATCCATTAAATTCATGTGATCGTCTTCTATGGGTTGACTAGAAGTAGATCCTTCTACATAGTTATCTTGAAAAGGGGGTCTAATGTCTTGGTATTGGTTAGGCCTACCAGCATTTATGTTCTGTGTTTTCCTAAAATTCGAGTTTCTTATGGTGTTGGACTGCTGTCCTTCCCATGATGCTTTTCTCTCAACATTTTCTACTCTTTCTCCTAGTCTTTGCAGGCCATTAATGATAGCATCAAGCTTCTGGTCAAAGGCTGAGGGTTATTCCTTAAAGGTGGTTATCTTTTCCATTCTCGCTCTATTTCTCTTGGAAATTAAGTTAGCCTCTACGGTAACAGCAACCTTTTGCGCGTCTTCAAGAGTTGTAGGGCTCTTTCTTTTAACTGGTATGCCATATCCGGGTCAAAACCGTCAGGAAATTTGTACAAGGCCAGATCAGGTGGAGGCCTTAAATTCTGTGGTATTGCATTGTAGATGTTATTGAATCTTGCACAGTACTCCAAAACAGTCTCTTGGGGACCTTGTTTGATCGTGTCATATTCAGCTAGTATGTGCAAGGGGTCTTTCTTTTTCTACCATCTGTTGGTAAAGGATAGGTAAAGCTCATCAGGAGTGGTTATGGAATTTGCAGCAAGTGATCTGAACCAAGTTCTTACATCACCTGTTAGACTCAGAAGAAAAATTCTCATTCTCATGTTGTCATCATCTATTTCATAGTTCTCGAAATAGTCTTGCATCTTTTTGTCATGCTGAATGGCTGTGAAGGGACCAGTGGAATCAAAATATGTGATTTTGGATTGGTAATCTTGAGGTAAAGCCATAGCGTTAGCAAGCAATTGCAGGGGTGCATATCTATTAGCCATATTGGTGGGGATAACAGGAACAACAGGGATTACAGGGACAATAGGAGTAACTGGAACAGTGGAAACAACAGTAGTGTTAGCAGGCGCAGTGGATGAAGGTGTGGAAGGAGTACCAGGGGATGTAGATGATGAACTAATGGAAATAGGGGTGGAACGAAACAAAACTTTGACAGGAGTCGGAATACAGCTAGGGTAAGATGTTTTAGGGTTCGAATCAGTGAAAATTTCCTGTCTTTCTTGTTTCCTAAGGATTTTTGGGATTATGTTAGGGTTTTCAAAAACAGTTGGGGGATTGGGATCTGGATTGGATCTTGTATATCGTGGATTCTTCTTGGGAGCCAGCTTCCGAATTGTTTTTGTTTTTTTGGTATTTTATGGGAATATTATTGTAGTTAACAAGGGACGGATCAGATTTTGGAAAGGCTGTGTATGGCTTAAAACTAGCATGAAGATTGACTGAAGCAGCTTTTATTTACTTCTGTTAATGTAAGACAAAAACAGTTTCAAAGGCTTCCTGGCTGACATTCAGGCTTCATCTGTAGTTTTAAGAAATATACAGCAATTAGAAAATCGATTTTTCCAGGGATTTCCAACCTTCTTTGTGAAACAAACTGAGAAAAATCCCAGTGGAGCTTTCCAACTTAATCAATAAAACTTTCTGAGGATTAGGTCCCCAGTGGAGTCGCCATTATGTTATCACTCAGGTTTTCCTTAAAGCTCCGAAAAGGATACGGCCGAGGTAACCACAAACCAACTTTGGACTGCAAGTTCTAGCCTGCCTGCAGTCAGAGAGGGCTCTCTCTTTTAGATTTAGCTTTGTTTGAAAGGATTTTAGGCTAGGTCTTGGGTTCAGGGGGTTCTATGTTTTGTTTTGGTGGGAAAATTGATTTTTTTCAGGTAGAGAGGCAGAGCGTAGTCAAAGGGTTTCGAACCATTGGGCGTGGAGTCGAGGAGAAAACCACTGGTGTGTTTCCTTAGTAACAGTGAGGGAAAAAGGAGCAAGATAGCTGCACTTGAAACAATTTCTCAGGTTTAAGGGATGGAAAGAAATGCTAAGTAATGAAAGGCAGTTAAGAATCTCTCAATCAACTTAACAGAGGAGGTAATAGAGCGCTACCTAGGGGCAGTTAAGAATCCCTAGATAATTGGCAAACACAGGTGGATTGGGGTAAACATGAGCCAGTAGGAATTCATATTCATAGCCAATTCAATCAGAGGAAAACATAAAGAAATAGAAGAAACTAAGCATAGAGAGTCTTTAAACTAATTCTAGGCTATTCTTTCTTTCTTGCTATTTAGATAATGGCGAACAATAAAACAGAGGTAAGATGCACTTATTGCTTCAGGCTACAGCACAGGAATTCCATCTTCAGCTCTTCAAACAGTGATTAACAACAGACAGTTCGCTCTCCAAACTTTCAGCAATCTTTGATCATGGAAAAACTCAGGTATACAATGCGAGTCTCTAGTGAAATTCTCAATTGACCAACCCTTAAAACTATACAGAGGGTGGTATATATAGGGAAAAACTATCTACAGAGTTTTCTTTATTACATCTTGACCTAACCAGGACATAATTAACTAACCTAACTCTACCAGAAATAAAAGCATGAAATAACTCGGGCTGCGCTGAGGGCAGCTGTATCAAATCTGAATAACTTATGTAGTCCTTGGTGACTTGGTGCAGGTGCTTCTGAAATAAATGCGCATGGGTTTCTGCTTCTTTGCTATCCTGTGGCTTTGAATGCCTTAATTGTGATTTGAGGGCAAGGATGGGCTTATGCCTCTTGATTTGACTTTTTGGGGGCATCATTAATGTGCAGGTGCTTCGAGCCCCTAAACAAATCCTTGTTGATACTCTTTGGCGTCTTTTCTTCCACTGATACTCTCTGGCAATAAACCGATGTTGCTTTGACGTGTCTTGGGTCTAAATCATCATTTTAATGGCCGTTGTTCGGCCTCTGTATCCTCTGAAATTGTTTTCTGCTCCTTTCGGTATGCTCTATGAAGAAAAAGGATCATTTTTGCGCCTTTCGGGCTTCCTGGGGCTGCCTGATGAGAAGATTCCCTGAAGATTCCCTGAAGATTCTTCATTTTGGCCTAAAAAATCCTGCGATGAGCGATTTGCGATAGGCACAAATCGCTCATCAAAAACTGCCTCAGAATTGGATTCCGGGGCTCTGAAGTGCGATTTTTTGCCCTTCGCGCCAAAAAAAGCTGATGACGTCAGCAATGATGTGACATTGTACGGCGGATGACGTCAGCATGACGTCAGCAGGACGACGTGGCGGGATGACGTTAGCATGAAATCATCATGTACGGATGATGATGTGGCAGGTACGGTGGCAGGGGCACGTGGCGGTGACGTGGCAGGAAGCCATGCAGGCAGGTGACTCGACATGGTGACTGGGCAAAGGGGGTGACGTAAGCAGTGACAGGGCAGAGGGTGACGTGGGATGTGACGTCACGGGCGGTAAGCGGTTTAGTGGCGCACCACTTTTTGGGGATGGTGGTTTCGTGAGGGGGCACTCTGCCACAGCCCAACGCTTGACGCGTGGCAGGAGTATGGCGGTAATACCGCCCATCTCTCGGACGCTAAAGCTCGGGCGTTCGGGGATGGGGCGGCCCGCCAGTCGTAGATCTGCGGGGCTGTGGATCGGACGGCTGGCGACAAAGGTAACACGGCGGGGGAATATTCAAAGAATATTCCTTTTCTAATGATGCGCGCAAGTGGGTTTAGACTTAGGGAATGGGGTTTTTATGTGAAAAAACGGCGGGGGTTAATATTTTATGCACAGAACGTAAGAAAAAGGTGCAAAAAATGGGTTTTTGAAGGTTTTTTAGGGGTTTTGGGCTAGGGAAGAGGTTACTAGCTGACCAGATGTCAAACTAGCTCCTTAATGACTCGGATGGCTAAAAACAGCCCCAGATGGACCATTTTTTCCCGGACTTATAAAAATATGGCTATATTGCCAGGGAGGGGATATTTACATAGGGGGTTATATGTACATAGCTTTGGTAGTGGAACGGGAATACTGATAGGGAGTTATATAATACTGTTAGTAGTTAATATGAAGATGAAAAGAGGGCGCTAAGGTATGAGACCTTAGGCTTTGTTGAGGAAAAGAAGGCTCACAGATGATGAGTGAGCAGTCCTTGAGTGAAGCAGATCCTCACCAAGGTGAATGTCATGGAAATGATGAAACTGAGAGGCTCAAGCAGATCTTGACCTCTTGGGGGATGTTAGTAAGTGACTTGGGGGAAATGAGGAGAAGGGGAGGTTAGTGAATTCCAGCTTGAGTACCTCCTTTGAATGCAAAACTGCCTGATAACTGTGATCTGAAAAGATAAGACATTGTGAGATACAAAAATTGATCATCAATCATCATTCTGCCACCGAACAGCTACCTACCCAGCCTATTGTCCTAACATTTTTTCTTCTTTTTGTTTTGGGTGCACTTAGACTTGCAGACCCAGATTCACAATTTTTCTTTTGAATTTTCCTATCTAGATCTGCACTTATTTCTGCCAGGGCCCAGATTAAACAGTTGGGTCCCTTTCATTCTCTACCTATCTACAAATCTGCCAAGATTAAACTGTTTGGACAGATGCATTCTCTATATTCTAAATCTGGAAATTGAAACCTAGGGAGACCAAGATTAGATTGTTTGGACCTCCCTTAAATGAAAACTCTCCAAAACTGGGACAACTCAACAAAATGGAATCTCAGTAGTGGAATTTGGACTAGCACACTCTCATGGTATCTTCTGGAAATATGGAACACTGCAGCTTGCCAAGTATGACATATTTGGCATGTAAAAATGTCAATCATGAAAAATGAAACCCTGTTGCAATAGGAGGCTAACAGGCACTTCACCAACCCAAACACAATCCAATCATTGAAATAAACCTCCAAAAAATTATGGTTAAATTCCTTGAACATCGTGATTACTATTCGAGAGAAAAATGTAGGCTCTCTCTTCAATCTGAATCGCATTACTGTATATTGAAAGCAACCCCACTTTGTCGCGAAGGTTGTCTTCGATCTTCCGGCGCGATCTTTATTTAATGATATCCTGAAAATCCATCAGTAAACGAATAAGCCTCATCTCCGCATGAATGCATCATTCAAATTTATTATACCTACACATATTTGGATTTCACCTTTTTGTTTCTTCTCTTGTACCACCATTGGACTTACCCAATCGGATTCCTATGTTGATTCAATAATATCAGCATCCAACATCTTATCTAGCTCTTGGCGCACCTTTTCTTTATACTTTGGATTTAGCTGATAATGTCTCTTCTTAACGAGCTTCACATCCAGTTTCAACGTAATCTTCATAACACCTAAATCTCCAACGATCCCCTTCAAATCTGAAAACTTTTTTGGGAAGAGATCCTGGTATTCATGCAGTAGTTCAGCTACCTTAACGACTATATCTTCGTCCCAATAGTCTCCTATCTTTGCAAACTTAGGCTCTTCTTCAGAGCCAATGTTTAGTTGTCTAGTTTCCAAAGGTTCTGATATATTCAGGTTCACAGCTTTCAGTCCTTCGACTTCGCATAGTCCTTTTATCTCTAAAATGTTAATATCCCATGGATCTTCTTCTTCCTCATTAGCAGACAAATTGTAACACTCCAGTGCATGGTGCAGTTGTGTCCTCCAATCCAGCTGAGCCCATTCTACCAATTCCTTAGGTGTTCTGAATATAGCTGCTTTTATCTTCTAGAGTGCTTCATCAATGCTCTCAAACCCATCCTCAAAGCTTAAAGTTAATAAAAAACTCTCCCTTCAGATGTCCCATTCATATGTCCCATGGTGAAGCTCCATCTCCAAATACCAATTCATTGGAATTGTATCTAAGGTATGATAGAAAATGTGCACCCATTTTGGTTGTGGCTCCATTCCACAGGCCTCAGTCCATCGTGCCAAATGATCACATGGATCATCTTTCCCACTGTATTTTTCTGTCATCCGGGTATTAGCATATCCAAACCTTAATTTCATCATCCTTTTGTATTCCTTCCATCCAGCGAAGCTCTCCTTGTATGTACCCCACCAATGGGCAAGCGTAGTACGCAACGCCAACTCCAGTGCCTGGAAGCGATGTTCTTCCAGTACTTCCCTTTCAAATTCATCTAAAAATAGATCCACATTAGTCAAACCATCATAATGTGGAATCTTCCTTACCTTAGTCGAGACACACTGCAATGATTTGGTCATCATATTGCAACAAAGCATAGATACTTCATGCAACTGATTATTTTAGTGTTCAAGCTCTTCATCTCAATCTGAGGCGCAGGAGTTATCCCTGTCCCACACAATTCATCCATCGGTCGTAGGATTGATACAATCCTCATTTGACTCTATGATCTTGTATATCTAATCCAGATCATCATCACTTTCCACAAAGTCACAAACATGTTCAGTATAGCACGCTCCTTCGGCAGGGTCTAGTGGTACTACAACCCTGAGCAACTTCCTTTCAAACATCATATTCTACTTCTTCAAGTTGATTACCACATCCATATCAAAAGCCTAATCAATTCCTAGTAGCACGGGGTACGAATTACTATCATCCACTATTTCAATGACCTCAAATTTAGCCAGTGCACTTGCACCTTCAATGTCCACCATTACACCATATAAGTGCCCCATTAGAATGATCTTCTATTGATTTGCCATGCGCAGCTGAATAGGAGACCACTGTAGCGCAGGTCTCCCCATCCTTTCCCATGTCTGCTTAGCTAGGACTTTTGCATCAGATCCATGTCCAAGATTACCTGGTCCATTTCATATTCACCTATTTGTGCGGTCAGCCTCTTCTCGTGCCCTATGCACTTCTTATGCTTACCAATTTTCCTCATGGTGCGCTCTTCAACAGGAGTATTTTCTTTATTTGCACACTTTTCGATTAACTCTTGCAACCCTTCTACCACTTTCTTATTGCATAGTAACTTCATACAGGTCTTCAAAAAAGTAGCTAGTACCGAAGGATCTACCTCTTGTGCCGTACTAGTTTTAGACATTTCTCCTGGCTTCCTCAAGGGGAGGCCTCAATGAAGTTCTTCTTTGCTTCCATGAAGGTCTCTTTAGCACGATTAAGATCAAAGTCTATTTCCTTCTCAGCAACCTTGCACACCCACTCCCCATCCTCAGTGATATGGATTTAAACAGGAATGCAAGAAAGTACAGAGATAACCATAAAGACAAAGATGTAGCGGAAATAATACTTCATTTCATTAATGTAAAATACTGAAATATGCTTACAAACAGAAATGGAAATAAACCAGCTAGGACGATGGTAGCTTATCTCTGAGAAGAGATGTGGCAGCTACATGCCTCTGAACTATCTTACAATGAGGCTCAAAGGCCTATTTATTGTTGAGAAACAACGGAAAACCCTAAACATCCAAAAACCTAAACCCAGAAGATGAAATGCCAAACTATGGGTCCCGTTTGGGTAAATTGGTACATCAACTTCCCGGGGTCGTAACTTTGGCATACAATCTTCGTTTGACATGCACAATATCTCGTTAGAAAGATCTATTCGAGAACTACAAATTTGGGTGGAGAAACATCAGCCCATGGACCCATGTTGCTCCCAGATTTCCCAAAAAAACATCGTTTAGGGTCTCAAAACGGCTCCCGAAGTTCAGGACCCGAAAAACATTTAAAAATAGTAAATTGTGCTACAAATAAGGAAACTGAAAAGCTAAAAGAGACAATTTTGGGGGTCCAAGTGGGATAGGTGGTTGGCCACACACATCCACCTAGATCATTCCTCCCCCCTTAGGAAGAAATGATCTCGATTGCATTGAGTTCCTCCATCTGCTAAACTTGGTCGCTGGTGAGTTGTTCTGCAATTTCTAATGTGTCCAGTAATGGCGGGAAGCATGGTCGACGACAGTCCACATTGAATACTTTGTGCAAGTGAAGGAATGGGGGAATGTTGTGCTCCAAAGCATTGTTTCCCATAGCCTTGGTAATCGTGTAAGGACCATGTCGGCATGGTTTGAGCTTCTAATGGGTTCTAGTAAGGTGTTCTTTTTGCCGATGCAACCAGACTTTTTCGCCCACTTGAAACTTGTGTTGTACCCCTATGGGTGAGGTGAAGTTGCTCCTATGTTCTGTCATGACCGTATGCCTCTGCTATTGCTGCTGCGTGGAGGAATCCTTCGCGGGGATCATGGATGTGGTGACGATCTTCCCCTTAGTTTGGGAGTGAACCAAACAGAAAATGAATTTCCTAGTCTGAGAGATGAGCTTGCTGCCTTTCTTAAAAGTGATCAAAGAGGTGGCGATAGGTGGGGCTACCTCCGGTATCCTGTATAATGAATTACCCAAAGAAATAATGACAGCGCGAGGCCTTGACTCATACACAGTATGTTGCCTCCACAAGTATGGCTGACCTAATAATACATCACAAACATCCAGAGGCGCAATATCACACAATACCTCATCTGTGAAGGGTTTGATGTTGTAGGGAAGGTGGCACTGCTGGTGAACTCGGAGATCTCGTCCTTGGTGAAGCCACCTGATATTGTACAGTTGTGGGTGTGGTGTAATTGGTAGGCCCAACCGCTTCACGACCTCTATTGAAATGAGGTTCTTTTGGCTCCCACTGTCAACAATGAATTATAGTGGTGAACCCTTCATCCACATCTATGAGTGGAAAAGATGCTCCCCCTCCTCTGTATCTTCGGGCTCATTCTTCTAGATATTGGCGGTGCCAACAGTGGCACTAGGCTCCGCATCAATGATCTGCTTCCCTTTGTCATTCTCCTTGCCGGGTTTTGACTCAGGGTCAGAACATGCATCTGATTCTGAAGCCTTCAACTTGGCCACCAGTGACTGCTTGGTTTGACACTCACGTATGTTGTGAGTGGGGCTCTTATGGAACTCATACCACTTTCCTGTGTCCTTCTTTGACTTCGTGGTGTTGCTCTTTTCTTGCGGCTTTAACGGGTTGTCTTGGGTTGCCCCGTTTTGGCTTTGTCCTTGGTTCTGCAATTTGGGGAAGCCTTTCCCTTACTTCGGATTCACAGATCCAAAGTCTTGCTTCTTCTATTTAAACTTCTGCTCAATTTTGATAGCGTATCGGTACGTCGTGCCAAGTGAGGAGATGTTCAAGAAATCCATCTCTTCCTGGATGTACCTGTGTAGGCAGCCGCGATATTTGAGTACCAATTGTAGCTCAGAATCCTTGATACCCAACTGTGTGTGAAGGGTATGAAAAATGTTTGTGAACTCCGGCACATCTTGGTCCCTTCCTTGCCGCAACATGGTCCACTTGATGTATTTGTCCTCGTAGCTCTTGAGAGGGTAATACTGCTCCTTAATGGCATCCCGGAATGAATTCCAAGTGGGTGTGGCTGAAAATAGTGAGCCCTTACTTTCATCCTTCTGCTTGTAGTAGGTTTCCCACCAGTCCTTGACGTGGGGAACTACTTTGAGAAGAGAAAAAATAATCTTTTCCTGACTGGAAAAATCATGAACAGAAAAATAACCCTCTAGCAGACTTAACCATTTATCTATAGAATCTGCGTCTATTTGACCCTCAAATATGGGGATTTCAAAATTAACTTGTACCTTAAACAGTCTGGTGTTTGTAGAGTAGCTGTTGGAAGCCGATGCGTCACCTATGGGTAGCTGCTGAAGGATATGGGTGAAGTTTTCCATCATCGCGTTCCTTTGTCGCTCGAGGGCTTATTCGAGAAAGATTTTTATAGGATCTCATGCCCCCTCGTCCTTCTTTTCATCTTCCATGGGAGGCCATTGGGATTTGTGAGGTTGGTCTTGTAAAGGTTCGACCAGTTCAAGCCCTAACTCCTTATATCTCAACCTCGTTGGGGACATGCAAATAAAAAGAGAGAAAAAGCAGACCGCTCTGATACCACTGATCCATATTTAAATAGGAACGCAACAAATTATAGATATAACCATACATATAGAGATGCAGCAAAAATAATACTTCATTTCATTAATGTAAAATACTGAAATATGCTTACAAACAGAAATGGAAATAAACCAGCTAGGGCGATGGTAGCTTATTTCTGAGAAGAGATGTGGCATCTACATGCCTCTTAACTGTCTTACAATGAGGCTTGAAGGCCTATTTATTGTTGAGGAAAAATGGAAAACCATAAACATCCAAAAACCTAACCCTAGAAGATGAAATGCCAAACTGTGGGCCCCGTTTGGGTAAATTGGTACATCAACTTCTCAGGGTCGTAACTTTGGCATATGATCTCCGTTTGATGTGCACAATATCTCATTAGAAAGATCTATCTAAGAACTACAATTTTAGGAAAAGAAACATTAGTCCATGGACCCATGTTTCTCCCAGATTTCCCAAAAAACATTGTTTAGGGCCTCAAAACAGCTTTAGAAGTTCAGGACCCAAAAAACTGCTAAAAATAGTAAATTGTGCTATAAATAAGGAAACTGAAAAGTTGAAAGAGACAGTTGCAGAGGTCCAAGTGGGATAGGTGGGTGGCCACCAAAATCCACCTGGATCACTTAGGCTACTTGCCTTTATCTGCACCAGTTGTCATTCCACTTCTTGTCACTATATTTATGCTCTGATCTTCTTCACAGGGTTGTGCCCTCATCATTTGAATGTTCTGCGTAGGCTGCTGGGCTGTACCTTATTTTATTGCATCTTCGCCATAAGGAACAAAAATTATTCTATCACATGGTCAAACTGTCGACAATACTGACATGATGGATGCATGGGGTTTGTGCAATCTGGCACGAAGTGCCTTGATTCGCCACAGTTATAGCAAATTACCTGCCCTCATCCTCCACCAGTTCTGCCCCCTCTTCCTTGTCCTCGACATTGGAATCCTCCACGCGTTGCTCCTGCACCCTGATCCTGAGGCCAGTTCTCTACCTACATTCGGTATGTACGGGTTCTATCCATCATTAGCTCATAACTCCTATAATGGCATTCATCATGTCCCACAGATTTACAGAAATTTCAAAACAACTGCTGAGGGGTCTATACAAACTTCTGTAGTAAATGGTAGTTATCAGTTGTGTGTTGTCTTGTAACCTAACAAATAGTGCACAAAAGCACAACTCCCATGCTCGGCTCAACATTATTCTTTGGTTTCAGTAGAACAGACCCCCCCTCCCCATAATATAGTTCTTATGGACCAGGAAATGGTCATTATCGTGTCCATGGCTCTTTCATTTCAAACACCAAACCTCAGCGTGCACCTCTGATGGGATTCCTTTCCTTTCTTTAGGCTTTGCAACTCCAAGTGCAGGCTTTCCATATGTGAGTGAATCTGTTGCACTCCAAGGCTCGTATCCTATATCGGCAAAGCATCCAACCTCATCGTAATTTCCAAAGCTTCCTCTTACATTGCTATCTTTTGTTGTGACAAATGCACTCTTAAGTGTTGTAAGAGTGACGCTATATACCAATCATGATGTTGGGAATCTGTAATCACCCTATTGGCTTGCCTGATCAGGCGTTTCAACCTTTAATCGAAATCACAAGGTGTCCAATCTACCTTCTATTGAATTTCTTTAAACTTAGTCATCGATTGCGCCTCTGATTTAGGCTTTCTAAACTCCTTGTTTAGAGCTTGTTGGGTCTCTGCCAAAGTCGTGGTGGGGTTGTCAGTGCAATAATTGATGCACCATGTTAATGCTCGATCCTGTAAGGCTGTGACCAGCTACACTTTCTTGATTCTATCATCCATAATCTACTGTGTTGTCCATACATCTCCTGCGACAATCCAGAACTGTTCGGGATCTTCGCTCCCTACTCCTTTAAAAATTGGCATCTTCATCGTGTTCACCATGTTGAATGGTGGTAGTGGAGGCAGAGGGGGCGAAGGTGTAGGTGTATGAGGTGGAGGTGGAGGTGGAGGTTGATTGGATGGATGAGGTATCCTCAGGATACCTTGTGTAATTAACTAAACTACACTTTGCGGCGTAGTCAGCACCATCCCTTTGTCGTCACTTGAAGGGGATTCAATGGGTGGACTATATTTTGAGCTTGATCCTTCATTTCTTCTAAAGAATCTCCCACTTCGTGTAGCCCCAAACATCAAGGTAACTGCATAACCCTCTTTTCACATCACAACATTTTAATCCAAGTCTTTAATGACTTCAAATACTTACCTTGCGTTCCCTTAAAGAGCCTTCGTTCCTCTTCGTTATAGCTCATATTTCTATTGATCATGAAATAAATCACAAACTTCCTAGTGTTCGATCAATCTAATGATCCATAGCTTGCATGATATTACTTCCTGATGCCTCTATATTTCACACCAATTCAGGAGTCCACACTATAGGGTCGTCAAGCCTCCACATCCCTTGATTATCAACCAATTTAGATAACCACTCGTGTAGTTCGTTAGGGAAGAAATAGAGGAACCCGTCGATTTCATCTGTGTACAAAAATATCTGCAACCACTACTCCTTGGATAATTTAGGGCTTGTGTTCTCTTGAGCCGTGAACATGTGCACGTTTCGGTCAATCCACTTTTCAATCTCTTTCTTCATAGGAAACCATTTATCACACATCTCTTAGATAGGTCCTGGTACTAGAAACAAAACGATTTGTTGGCTTAAGGGGGTCTGACCCAAGTTCATAGTTGTTCACATCAACCAACAAAACCCTAACAGTTGGCCCTTTCAGCAACATCCTGCATAGCACAGGCTATAGTCTCACTCGAAGCAGTATTGTGGGATGCTAGAACCGGTTTTTTGCAGTTAGAGACCATATGATAAGTAATTTGAAGCCCTTGTAGCTCAGATCTGCCTTCACACAGATCTATATATTTCTATGATCTGCTTCTGCAACTCTAAGAAAACGTCTCTTAGACCTTCACGAAGGTCCACGATCAGACTTTACAGACCTTAAAGAAGAAGACTCACAACTTTCATGCAGTAAATATTAACCCTAGATCTACCCGATTCAATAGGAGTCATAACAGTTTCAACCATTATCTTTGCGAAAACAGATTATCACTTAGTTCATGCATGGATATTTAAGATTCAATAGATTTGCACATCAATCACACTTTATTTCAAAGAAAGCAGATCATTAAGCCATAATGCATAACTTGAACAAAAATAACAATAAGACACAGATGCAAGATATTCATTCCAAAATCAATCTTTATTAGATTCAGTGTTCAATTTACAGACTCTTCCACCCTACGCACCTAGTTGCAGGGGCCCTCGCACTCAGCTGTTGAATTTCCAAGGTCTCTGCACACTCAGCTGCAAGAGCCTTCCCCTTTTGCCTAAGTATAGGAAACAGATCTTTCCTACCTTAGCACTTGCCCAAAAACAATAGTCTTATATCTTAGTTACCTTCTTTAAACTCACTATGACTCAAATATATATGGAAATTTTCTTACAATACCATGGACCGCGACCTATGGGTGAGTCTCAAACCAACCTACCAATTACCAAAACAATGGGTTAAAGCCCCTTTGACTCTTACTTAGTTCCGCGCTCCACTTTCACATTTCATGGAGACTTTACATCCTTTAAAAAATCTTCTCAAAATTTGGTTAAACTAACCCAAAATTGACCCTAGGGATCCTATCCAAACACTAGACCTGCATCAACCATTTGTAATTGAGACAGACACCTTCGACTATGCTAATTGTGTAGTTCTTACCCAATAGGGGCATCCGGTGGCAAATCATAGTGAGACACTTTCAGATACAGTCTGAAAGTATCCCACTTCTGAAAAAGAGATGTATTATATTCAGCATGCTTGTCGATAATGGAAGCATTACATTTTGGGGAAGGAAATGATCATCCACATAAACCATCGACCTATACAGTTCATATAGACAAAATGGAATTTGCAGAATGATCGACATCAGAAATGATACACAAATCTGTAACGGTTCCATTTGAACATCAAGTACAAGAAGGGAAACACCAATAATGTTGCAGATTGTCTCAATCGACCATCGGTCATGGCACTGACCACTATGCTCGACTCTTGTGCACAAGAGACTTCAGGGTGGCCACACCTTTACAAGAGAGATCTAGAATTTAGAAACACCTAACAGATTCTCCTGGAAGGCAAGAAAGTTCCTGATTTTTACCTCTAGGGTGCACCGTTATGCCAAATGGAACATCTCTATCTGCCTACAAGAGAAAGATGATTCGGGAGGCACATTGCAATCAGATCGTTGGACACTTCAGAGTAGAGAAAATATTGGTAGTTCTCCAAAATTATTTTTATTGGATGAACCTTTGACAGGATGTGGGGAAGTATATCAGATCCTGAACTTCCTACGCCATTTCCAAACCAACAATAAAGAAGAAAGGCCTATATACTCCTCTGTGTAGTCCTAGTCGGCCTTGGGAATCCATCTCCATGGATTACATGTCGGACCTTCCTTATACTAAGAATGGCAATGAATGAGTGTTTGTGGTTGTTGGAAAATTCTCTAAGATGTCCATTCTGGAAGCCTACAAGAAGAGTATCACAGCAGAAGCCACTACTAAGCTCTTATTTAAACATGTGTGGGTACATTTTTGGATCCCACAGTCCATCATCTCAGATCAGGATAACAGATTCTTCAGACATTTTTTTCAACCCTCTGGTCGATGCTGGATACCAATTTCACTAAGTCCACGACCTTCCACCCCCAAATTGATGGCCAAACAGAGACCTTAAACATGATGATCGTGCACATTTTTCAAATGTACAACTCGAAGCATCCACACACATGGGATAAAAACATCCCCTATGTCTAACATAGCTACAATAGATCTCTCCATAGCTCCACTAGACACAACCCTTTTAGGTGGGGTTGGGATTCTAGACACTATGTCCCATTGATGGGACCATACCATATGCAACTACTCAAGCAGATTCGGCTCATGTCCAGTTCGAAGATGATAGGGCTAACAACTTTGTTGAGCACATTCATCACATCTGCCAGTAGGTCCATGACATATTGGAAAAATCCAATGCTAAGTAAAAGTAGCATCATGATCAACATCGAGTGCCACATATGTTCCAGGTGGGTGACAAATTTTGGTTGCATTTGCAGAAGGAGCACCTTGCTTGGCCCCACCACAATCTTCACTAAATCTGACATGGGTTGTACACCATCACTAAGGTTGCAAGGGACAATGCCTTCGAGTTCAACATTCCACCATTCCTTGGTTTTCACCCATTATTCAATGTGGACCAGTTGCGACCATACTTTCCTCCATTGTTGGACACATCTGAGGTCGCGGAGCATCTGACACCAACAGAGCTCAACCCAAGATTCATTGAGCAGGCCATAACTGACAGGATTGATGGGCCTCCAAATTAGACACAAATTAAGGCCCATCTAACCTTTCTTAGGCACGTGAAGGCTGTATTAAACCTCTCCTTCTACACTTAATAAATTTTTTTTTTTTTTAACTTTTATATGTTCCTAGGAAGGTTTAGAGATAATTGCATATTATGTGCCTAATATTAATTATTTTTGTAGAATATTGTGAGAATATTGGGGAGATTATGAAGATTTGGAGGAGGAGATAATATAGGGACTTGCCACCTACTACAGGAGGAATAATATTGGGTAATACATCAATAGGATATTATGAAATTGTTGCACAAATTCTGGAGCTCTAGTGATTGAGAAAATCTAGGAATGTGTTCCCTCTCATTTAATGCAGATTCCTAGTGGTGGGAACCAGATCCACTATTTCAGCAATTTTGGAGGAGAAAGCTTCATCCCTTCAAGAAGAATACTTCCTCACCATTTTTTATAAGTACCAATTCGAATTTTCCTCTAGAAGATGTATTTCTTAGTCTTTTTTTGGAGAAAACTTGTATTTTTGCAGCTCCACTTTCATTTCTAGCAGGGATGTACTTGGATTTATTCAAATAATGAAGTTTGGTGCCATTTTTAGCTTCTAAATATTTTTCTTCTTCATAGGAATATGAGTATACCTGGGCTTGGAGATCCTAGGAGCTTCAAACCCTTTTGTAGAATTTGTTTTTCTTCTTTTCATTTATTATTCACATGCATCTCTTATTCTTGTTTTTTATTTTATTTTTTCATTTAGTATTGATGGTTGTTTGTTGTAGGATTGGGTTAAATGGTTGAATTCAGTGCTTTTGCATGTTATTTATAGAGTCACAAGTATTATTTATCCTAAGAACATATTTTTAATTTCATAGTCATCATTGAGCTACTAATTGGATTGGTTTACTTGTTCACAAATCCAGAATTTCTGGAAGTCCCTTGTAGCCAATAGTAGTAATTTTATGATATTTTTTAGAACATGTTAATGAAATTAATTTGAGTTGATTCCACTTGGATTAGGTCATAAAAAATTAAGGTTAATAAATTTGTTCACCCCATTTCATTTTCACTTGACTAGGTTAGGCATTTGATAGATTAACTAGCTCACTAGTTCTTGAATTTCCAGTTTTTAGAGTAGTACTTTTCTGCTATTTTTTAGCGCATGTAAACAAGGGTATTTTGGAGTGATTCCACTTGTAATGGAGACCTAATACATCCTACATAATAATAATAAAAAAATCCATCCCATTTTCATTTTATTTACTTGGTAATTCGGTGAGTTGTCTCCTCTTGTAGCAAAACAAGACCTCTTGTAGCGATTATGTCTTCTCCTGTAGCAAATTTTTCCCTTCCCGTAGAAAACCTGTAACACCACTTTCATTCTTCAATTTTGATACCCACTACAACCATGACTTAGTATAGATCAATAATGATCCCCAACTATGATTTTATGATCAATGGAAGCTCCTAAGCCACTCCGACCCTTCCTTTTATTCACTACAAAAACATAGTAGACCAGGTTTCCTCATCACAAGTATGTTGCAAGTAGGTTACTGGTTTACAAGCAAGTGTGAACTGGGTAGATGGTACATGAAATTTTGATTGGTAGTTTGATGAATTATGCAAGATAAAAAAAAAAATCTTTCTGCAAGTAGATTAACCTTTGTCCTTTCATAAATTGATTAGTTAGCATTTACAAGTTGAGCAAGTAGTATTTCCATTTCTTGCCAATAGAGTAACAATTCCATTTTTGCTTTGATTTTATGACATTCACTCCATTACAATATCAGATCAACAAAATAAAGAAACATTGTATGGTTCACATATAGTTTTGATACCTCTTAAGTTTGTATGAATCTCGGGTTGATAATTAAAGTTGATAGCCTTGGGAGTTGCAACATTCTTGTTGCAATACCGAGGCTCATCATTTTTTGGCACCATTGTCGGGGAGGTGTCAAAGTATGCAATGTTTTCCTCCATATTTGTTTCATTTCTTTTACTTTCTATAAGAACAAAAATTTCATTAGGCATATTTCATTTCAAAAATAGAAAATTTCATTGCATTATCATATATATATATATATATACTTCTCCAACACCCATATATATATATATATATATATATATATATATATATATATATATATATATATATACTTCTCCAACACCAAACCCCCCATATATATATATATATATATATATATATATATATATACTTCTCCAACACCAAACCCCCCATTTGATCAAATGGTGCAGTAAGAACCACGTCACCATCCACTTTTGTAGGTAGAAATAGAAGAGGTGGCAGAGAAGGTAGATTAAATGTATGAAGATGGTGACAATGAAGAAGATCCTCTTGGATTTCCCATTCAAGATATTGATATCAATGTTCATATGAAGAACATCCCTCCATATTTCCTTCCCAACTTCCATGGTATGAGGCTAGAGGATCCAGAAACCTTTCTCTTTGAGTTTGAAATCCTTTGTAGATCTTATGGTTACTTACTAAGCACTCAAAATTTGACATTGTTTCCAACAACATTGAAGGATAGAGCTCTTAAATGGTTCATGGGTTTAGGGACTAATTCAATAAGATCATGGAATGATGTGCAAAAGATATTTCTAGAAAAATATAAAGATCATGATCTTAAAGAAGAAATATTTAGAATGAAACAAAAAGAAGATGAGAGACTTGAGGATCTAATAGAGAGATTCATGTATAATGTTACGAGGAAAAAATTACATCATTTAGGATATGACACACTAAAAACCTCTTTACTTACGAACAATTAGGGATGAGTGGATTGATCTCCTTGATATCATCAGTAGAGGTGACATATACCAATTATCATTTGAAGAAAATTTTGAAACATGCAAACAGATATCAAGAGGAAGGGAAAGAGTAATTAAATCAACATCAAGATCGGTAAGTCAAAATAAAGGTGGAAATTTGTTTGATGATTTAAAAACATAAATTCTTATCAATCTAAGAAAACAAGTAGAAATGTTAAGAATGCAAGATGAGGAAAAAGAAGATGTTGATATTTATGTTATCCATGCAGAATCACATGATGTTAAATATTTCCCATCATTGCCAAGGTTGAAGGAAGTTTACCAAGAGGACAATGGAGCAACTCAATCACCAAAGCAACTACGTTATGTATCTCCAAGAGGACCACGGTAGCCTAGTCAGCCTAGTATGATGCAAGAACCTAATTCAAAATTTCAAGGTTATTCACATTCATATCAAAGTAATTGGAACACACCCTTTCCTTGGAAACCTTGGTCATCTTAACTCCAAAAAAAATCTTATCAACAAGGTTGGCAAGAAACTTATGGGAGAAATCCATAATATCCTCAATATTTTCTGCAATATCTACCATACCTAACTCCATGTTATCCCTACCATCCACTTCTACCACAACCACAACCCCAACCACATCCATCTCAAATATCCACTCCCACTCAACCACCTGTACCACCATTTCCAAACCCACACAAGGAAGTTACTCAAGCCACTGACAATGTTGAGGTACAACACTTCCTAGCATCTCCTCTTGATCTCAAAGATATTCATCTTAGATCAGGAAGAGTATTGTAGAAAAGGTATTCTCCTAATTTCATTGAAGGGAAACATTCAAAAAAATAAGATTCAAATTAGAAGACCAAAGAATCATAGGTTGCACTTGATGGAGAGCAGACATCAAAATCAAAGATTGAGAAATTTCCCTCATGTTTACCATCATATCCTCCATGTGTTCAAGAGAATGATCAACAAAAAGAGGAAAATCTGAATGTCATGCTAGAAGAAGACATGAAGAGTGATCCAGATAAGCAAGCGAACCAAGTGCATAAAAGATATATTGAGGTTTGGTTCCAGAAAATCAACAAGATGGAGCATCACTCTCTTCTTCAATAGTACTTGATATCATCAAAGTCAAAGCATTTGGTCTCTAAAATTTAGGTACATGTCAAAGCATACATTTCAAGCCTACACATGAGTTTATCTATCATCTTGATGTGCACATGGCTCCATTGGAAGTATTCCTATACTTGAAAGAGATTTTGTTTTTTCAAGTAGAGTAGGATAGAAAAAAGAAATAAAAAAATGAAAAAGTAAGAGGAAAAATAAAATCTTAGGTGAAAACCTCCTTTGAGGCACCTAAGATTGTCTCATTGATTGAAAACCTCCATGAGGCGGTCAATGGTTTGGAAAAAGAGAAAAAAATATCTTAGGTGAAAACCTCCTTTGAGGCGCCTAGGCAGACCTACTAGTTGAAAACCTCATTGAGGTAGCTAGTAGGCCTAAAAGAAAAGAAACAAATGAAAAAACGAAAAGATTATTTGCTCCATGTATCTCTCTCTGATGAATGCAAGTTCTCTCCAAACTTTGCAAGAAACAAAAACAAGTTAGCACCAAAAGCAAAAGTTGGTGAAAAATCTAGTCAAAGGAAGTTAAACTTGGATTTTCTCCTCATTTGATCAAATTCTTGAAAAGGACCAAGACCATGTCAATCCATCACCCTCATACATTTCCAGCATCACCCATGATTTCCAAAAATTTCCCATTCATTTTCCTCATTGTCCTAAAATGCTACAAGAGGGCTATGTTTTGCTACTGGAGGCCAAAATACACAGAGCAGAAAATTGTTTTTATCATATATTGAAAACCGTGCATCCATTTTCACGTCTGTTTAATGGGGAGATGCATATGGATTATGGTAACATGCTCAAGAAATTTCAGAAAATTCCAGTACACACATTTGGAGAAATCGACCTCCATCAACTACAACCCCTTTTACTTTTTCTCGATATTCGTGCATCCATTGGCTAAGATTTTAGATGGGGAAGTGCATAAAGATTATGGAAACATGCTAAAATAACTTCATATCAATTGATTTTACCATTTGATATAGATGGATAAAACAATTCTGCTAGAGGAGGTTGTCCTAAAATGTTATAGGAGGGACCATAATTACTATGGGAGGCAGATCTGATTGGAGAAAGAGGCCAAATGGTCATGTATTATTTAGCAAATGTTGATATAGGTCGACCATAGCATCATCATTCATTTTCCACACCATTTTACCTCTTCACTCACATTTTTATCCCTATCCATGAAAAGAACCCATTTTCACCCCTTCTTCCATCCCTTCCACCACAAAAAAGGCCTTTGATCCTTGTCAAAAGATTACTCATGAATTATCAGTATTTTTAAAGGTATCACCTGAAGGAAATAATGATCCTAGGAGGGTCTATATGACTACTACAGGAAGACACACAGTCCTGTAGTAGTCTGCAAAAGCCCTCTAGAACCACAATCAAAAGCACTTTGGAGCACCAGAATGAAGAATTGACCAACATGAAGCATTGAGGGATTACCTCCTTAATCTTGGTCAGCCACAAAACTTCCGCAGGGATACTACAGGGTCACTGATAATCTCAAATAGCAGAAAATTGATCCACCATCAAGAAGACCTACAGTGAGAACTTTGACCAGTCAAGAACAATTCAAGAGAAACATTTCAGAGCAAAGTTAATGCATGGAGAAACAAGCATAAGAATATGACACCTCAAGAAGCTAAAATATCAACCATTACCTTTGTTCAAAAGTAGCATGCAACCATCAAAGGATCATCACTAGCAGCTTTAGAACCACCAAAGGCAGCTTCAACAGTCATATCAATAACCTCAATATCACCTGCAAAAATACATCAAGGGTAAGGCCCAGGTATGCAATCATCAAAACCTCTCCTACAGACTTATTTTACCTCAAAAAAATGTTGTAAGTGTATGAAGGAGAATGTTTTTTTTATAGCCAAACTTAGTGGCAAAGAAGCCTTGGCCTTATCTAGCAATTAGCTTCACTTTTCCACCAAGACACCCACACATGGGTGAGAGGACAAGAAAAAAGTGAAGAGGACTTGAGAAAGTGGGATGTAATCATTTAGTTGTGATGGAAGATGAGGAATATGAAGGGGTAGGTGAGGGCCAACTCAGTTAACTCAAAGCACTTTGAGTTTATTTTGCATGCAATGAAAAAATAGAGCAAAATTTGGAAAAATAAAATAATGGAAAAAAAGAAAGAATAAAAAGTTGGACCCACCACCTCTTGGCATGTAGGGAGTAGCTACTATAGAATTCGGGTTGGTTTCTACAGGAGAAAACAAAGCTGCTATAGGAGGAACGTAAATGTTATAGGAAGAACATATTTACTACAGGAAGGAAATATTTGCTATAGGAAGGAACAATTTTCTACAGGAAGCTATCACAGTGCTACAAGAAGACAAATTTCACCAAGAACAACCACTAGAGCCTTGGGAAGCAAGGAAATATTCAAAGGAAAAGCAAGTAAAAATTCCTTCACTCCAACATTTGGCATAAGGATTCCAAAAACACCTTAGTCATCAGGAAAAAGTACTTTGTAAATTTACAGTTTGGATTCTAGTAAGATAAAACAGATGGATTGGTTGAGCATTTGCTTAAGAATATGGTATGTTGAATAGGGCAAGGGTGCATCTTGTAATTTTTCTTTCCTCTACCTTGAAACAAAAATATAAAAAATTTCTATTGCTACAACAACCTCCACTGCATAGGAACCTTTATGGTCTGCAAAAAGTGCTACAGGAAAGTTAGAGGTTTCTATAGGAAGCTTAGTAGAGGAAAGAATTTCCCTCAATCGCTATGAAGGTGGAAAGAATAAGGAGGGAAAGGGTAAGTACAAATTTTCTTCACCAATACTTGGCATGAAAACCCCTAAAACTATCTCAATTCTCAAAAGCATACTCTGCAACTGCCACATATTTAAATATCAATAAGAAAGATCAGTGAATTTGTCTCATTAAGGAAAAAGTATCTTGGGTTGCATGTTGAATTCGACCTTCTCCACAACATCATAAAAATAACATTTATTCTACCTCTTTTTCCATAAACACTCTCACTCCTGTAGCAGAAAAGAGAAGCTCTGTGTTCCACATTAATAAAAGCTTATTGAAGTCATGAGAGGAGAGGGAGAATCAAAGGAATGATAAGAAATGGAGATAAACACAAATTGTATCCAACAAGGGCAGTTACATCCACATCAGTATGGGACATCATGAAAGTCATCTGAGGCATAAGAAAAGAACAACAGGGCAACATGATGAATATGTTTCTCAAAGGATGAGCAACAGTTTCATTGGGGGGGGTATTATGGGCCTCCAAATTTGACACAAATTAAGGTCCATCTAACCTTTCTTAGGCACATGAAGGCTATATTAAACCTCTCCTTCTACACTTAATAATGCTTTTTTAGCTTTAATATGTTCTTAGGAAGGTTTAGAGATAATTGCATATTGTGTGCCTAATATTATTAATTTTGTATAATATTGTGAGAATATTGGGGAGATTATGAAGATTTGGAGGAGGAGATAATCTAGAGACTTGCTCCCTACTACAGGAGGATCAAGTTTGGAAAAATAAATCAACATGATATTATGAAATTATTGCACAAATTTTGTAGCTCTAGTGATTGAGAAAATCTAGGAATGTGTTTCGTGTCATTTAATGCAGATTCCTAGTGTTAGGAACAATATCCACTATTTCAAGGATTTTGGAGGGGAAAGCTTCCTCCTTTCAAGGAGAAATCTTCCTCATCATTTTGTATAAGTACCAATTCGAATTTTCCTTTATAGCATGTATTTATTAGACTTCTTGTGGAGAAAGCTTGTATTTTTGCAGCTCCACTTTCATTTCTATAGAGATGTACTTGGATTGATTCAAATAATGAAGTTTGGTGTCATTTTTAGCTTCTAAAGCTTTTTATCCTTCATAGGACTCTGATTATCCTTGGGCTTGGCCATCCCAGGAGCATACTTTTTTTTCTTCTTTTCACTTCTTATTTAGATGCATATCTTATTCTTGTTTTTCCTATTTCTGCATTCAGTATTGATGATTTTTTGTTGTAGGATTAGGTTAAATGGTTGAGGTGAGTTTTTTTGCATGTTTTTTATAGATTCAAAAGCATGATTCATCCTTAGAACATAATTGGAAGGTCATAGTCATCATTGAGCTACTTGGATTGGTTTACTTGTTCATAAATCGAAAATTTTTAGAAGTCCCGTGTAGCCAATAATAGTAATGTTCTGCTATATTTTAGAACGTGTTAATGAGCTTAATTTGAGTTGATTCCACTTGCATTAGGTTGTAAAAACATTCAAGTTAATAAGAAAATTTACCCCATTTCATTTTCACTTGATTAGGTTAGGCATTTGATAGGTTAACTAGCTCACTAGTTCTTGAATTTCCAGATTTTAGAGTAGTAATTTTCTACTATTTTTTAGCATGTATGAACAAGGGTATTTTGGAGTGATTCCACTTGGAATGGGGACATAATAAATCCTTATTAATAAAAAAAAATTGTCTCATCCCATTTTCATTTGATTTACTTGGTCATTCGGTAATTTATCTCCTCCTGTAGCAAAATAAGACCTCTTGTAGCAAGTTTGTCTTCTCTTTTAACAAATTTGTCTATTCCTGTAGCAAATTTGTAGCACCACTTTCCTTCATCAATTTTGATCCAAACTACAACTATCACTTAGTATAGATGAATAATGAACTCTGATTTTATGATCAGGGGAAGCTCCTAAGCCACTCCAGCCCTTCCTTTTCTTCACAGCAAAAACATAGTAGACTTAGTTTCTTTATCATAAGTATGATGGGAGTAGGTTACTAATTTACAAGAAAGTGGGAACTAGGTAGATGGTACATGCAATTATGATTGGTGGTTTAATGAATTTTTCAATATAAAACAAATTTATTTCTGTAAGTAGATTAACCTTTGTCCTTTGATGAATTAATTAGTTAGCATTTACAAGTTGAGCAAGTAGCATTTCCATTTCTTGCAAATAGTGTAAAAATTCCATTTTTTCTTTGATTTCACGACATTCACCCCATTACATCATATCAACAAAAGAAGGACACATTGTATGTTTCACATATAGTGTTGATACCTCTTAAGTTTTTACGAACCCTGGGTTGATAATTAAAGTTGGTAGCCTTGGGAGTTGCAACATTATTTTTTCAATACTGAGGGTCATCAAGGATCATGGACACACATATTAAAAACACTCACCAATAGAGGATCCTGCTATATCGATCTGTCAAAGCATGCCAACTCCCTCACCAGGGCGAGTGGTTCACTAGGGACGAGGTTCAATAGAAATTTACTCACCTCATGGAGGCTCTGCACGCAATGTGGACCATTGCTTCCTAAGGGGGGAGCAATGATCCAGTTGGATATTGGTGGCCACCCACTTATTCCACCTATACCTCTAATCAATTTCGTACATTTCCTTGATTATAGCAAAATTCACTATTTTTACAAAATTTTCAAGTCTAAAATTTCGAAGTTCTTTTGGCCTCCTAAACGACGTTTTTTTGAGGTCCGTAACAAGCACATAATCGTAGCCAAGAGCCTTCACAAAATCCTGTAGTACTCAAAAAGTTGTTTCCAAGGAGGTATCGTATGCACCAAACGGAGATAATATGACCAAGTTACGACCCGGGGAAGTTGGCTACCCAACCAACCCCAACGAGGACCACAAACCTTTGGTGTTTCATCTCTTAGGGTTAGGGTTTTAGTTGTTTAGGTTTTTCCCTTATTGTTCAATAATAAAAATTCCCTTGAGCCTCATTGTAACAAAGTTCATAGGCATGTAGCCGCCACATATTTTCTCAAAGATAAGCTACCATCGCTCGAGCTAATTATTTCCGTTATGTATGTAATCATATTTCAGTGCTTCGATATTAATGAAATGAAATTTTATTTTTGTTGAATCTTTGTGTTTATGTTTATATCTATATTTTTTTGGATTCATTCATGATTTTGGATCATAAGGAAAGGGTAGAACCTGAGAAGAAGTCGAAAGGAGAAGATCCCAATGATCTATATTATTGAAGTAAGTGTCATCTCTATCGGGTCCTTTATAAATTTTTGCCTTTCTTTTATTAATTAGAAAGTAGAGTAGCATTCATTATTACTCTAGAAAAGTCTTGGTTTTGTAAAAAGCATGGCATCATAGATAGAATCACATGATAGTAGAAAGATTAGAATCTACTTGTTTAATTTGCTTTGGGAAAGATCATCTATTTCAAAGAGAATGAGGAGTTTGGACCCATATTCCATATTATAGTTCATCCAAGCATTTTGTAAACAATGTTAGAGGAAATCATTTTACGAAGAAGGATCATCAACATCCTATAAGAATCATCATTATGGAATACTTTTGGAAGCAACATTATGAATGGTATATATTACATATAGTTTGGAAACAATATTTCTAAAGGATGAAGGAATGCTAATTGTCAAGTTACAGTATGAAAGGCATAGTGAAATTATTTCTCTTCTTGGAAAATGAAACTTATCTTTGTCAGGTATAAGAAGCAAGCTCGATCAAAGGATAGCTAGATGATTATATGAAAAGAAAAGGTATGCATATTTGAAGTTATTATTCCCTAGAGAATGGTTCATATCTACAAGTATCATGAAGGAAGAGTTAGTTATGAATGTGCTTGGTAATTCTTCCATATGGTTGTTTGATGCTCGAAAGAAGAAATTTGACATGCTTTGAAATTGATGGAGATCAAGATTCTCTCACAAAGTAGAATCGTATAAATATAACAATGTTGATCAACATCAAGTATAGTCTTCGGAAGAAATAAAGGGAGTTAACTATAACAACTCCAAGGAACATGTTTTAGCTTAGTAATAAAGTTCAAACCATGGGCACTCTAATTACAAGGAATGCATGGAAGGATTCTTATATAATATGGAGATGGATTATATGAAAGGATTTTGATCTCAAAGGACACATGTATGAAAATATTTTGATGAAAGGGGCCATCATGATAAGGTAAGTTTGATATTTATGTTTTGATATTGGTTATTTGGTTAACATGATTTTTTTTCTACCTAGAAGAATACTGCAGGAATACATTATGATAGTTGAAGTAAGTTCAACTAGTGGTGATGAGATCGATTCAAAGAACATATGAATTGAGTAAATGACTTTCACATCATCACCTTGAGATTGAAAGCTATCTTTGTAAGTAGATAACCTAATGTTCATGTTCCTACATCAACAAATATCACTTTCATGAGGGAGCTATGACTAGATTGAAGTTTGACAAGGCTTAACATAATGCCTTCATTGATGATGATTCGAGGAAAGTGATGTGAAAATTTGATGGCTCGAACTCTGTCACAATATTAAAGGAATAAAATGGCTCCCTAATATCCAGGATGGAAGGAACTCAATATGATGAGATACAAATGGAAAAGGGTATCCTTGAAGCTATCTCCATGAAGAACTGATAGTTGATACATTTATGAATACAAGATAAAGATATTGTGGCTATGACTTCTGAATTGAAAGGAAGCCAAGAATCTCCTCTATACTTGAGAGGGAGTAAAGGATTCTCCTTAAATAGGAGTAAGGATCTATTACCTAATCAAGAGAGAATGAGGATCTACTCTTTGTTTGAGAGGGATTGATGATGAACATCACATTTGTATTCTCATGCATGTGGCATTCACTTGACCAGGACTTACAACCATAATTCTAAATGAAGTCCATGGAGACAAAAAAACGAATGGAGGATTAGACAAGCATCTATAATTTTCTTGAGGATAGAAAAATATGAGATAGGAATTGGATGAAAATGGAATCCAAGATAAGAATAGTCTTGAAAGGACATAACTAGTGAACATCCAAATGGGGTATATGCCTTGTAGAGGTAGTATGGTATCTCAAGTAAAGACTCCCAACATTATGCTCTTGTATAAGAAAGATCTTGTCAAGTTAAGGCCTTACTATGTTGACAATGTTATTCATGATGTTGATGCTTAAAGATGGCTTAGCAATCCAACTCTTCGTATGAGAATTGTTCAGTTTGAGAATAACCTTGTACCAGGTGTACAATTATAAATACCTCCCTAGTTAAGAGGGAGTGTTGGAAAATGTAACTAGTTTCGGTCTTCATAAATGTCAATGTACTCAAATAATTATGTATACCTTATGTTACAAAAAAAATAAGAAAGAAAAAAAATATTTTTGAGTACGGGTTTCATGCTCAAGTTTGATGGTCATCTAGTTAAAGCATGGTCTTCATGCTTCTGGGGTTTGTCATGTAAAAAGAATATTTTTCTTGAGTCAAGAGAGTCATTATATTTTATATAAGACCCTATTAAGAAAGTTGTAACACGTAAAAGTTAATGATTTTGAGTATAGAAATTCCCATGATCCTCCAATTACAAGTCAACCCTAGTTAAGGACAAGTCAACCTAGAGAGGGTTATTCAACCTCTTGTAAAGGTTATATATAGAAGGAACTTCGACCTCATTTGGAACTCACTCACATACAAGCCAATATTTAATAAGGAGGATGAAATACAATCAATGAAGACAAGGACAGAAGGAGAAAAGAAAAGAGAAAAAGGAAGACTTTGATTTTGGTCTAACTATTAGACATTTGTAATACTGAGGAGGGGGGGTGAATCAATATTACGATAACATTATAAAAATTTATGCAATTAAAACTTATTCAGAAATTCACTTCAACAAATATAAGAGTATCATGCACATGAAAAACACAAACAATCATCACATGTAGACACATGGATTTTAGGTGGAAAAATCCCCCTCCAGGGAAAAACCACTAAACTATTTGTTGCTTCTTCCTATTATCTGTTGCATCAAAATATTTGATGAGCCCCATAAATGGGTAATTATATGGGCTCATTTTGCCTCTTAACTCAACTTAATCCACCATTCTCATTAGTTTATTGCATGTTTTTTTATTATATTTATGCTAATAGAGTGAATTGGGTTAGTTATTATGCCATGAAGTCTAATGTCTGCTTTATGCAGATTTTGGTCATTTTTGAGACAAAGTCAAAGGATTAATGAGAATTTGGCAGCCAATATTCGAGGAAAACAAGGGAGAGGATTTGTAGGAGGGTTTCCCCCTCATTTATGACTCCCTACCTTGAATCCTCCTTCAGAAAACTCGGAGCACAAGTAGCCACGTTGATGCATCAAAGTGGAAGCCGAGCAAGTGAAGAAGAATTGATGTCTATCTCTAGTCTTGGGAGCCGAGCCTCCTTGAATTTAGGAGAGTTGTTGGAGGCTCCAGCTGTATAAATAGGAGGGCCTAGGTGCTCAGTATTTTAGTTGGATGTTAGTCGACTTTTCGCACTTTTGTTGTAGCTCTTGCTTATCTCATTTTCGAGCTTACTTTTGTGAACAGTTTATGTAATGCGACTTTTATTTTGATAATGGAGATGAAATATTTTCTAAGCCAGCACTGATTTATTTCAGAGGGCTGAAGCTCTTGGGTTAGGGCCCAACCCAAGCTGCCCAGCACCTCTTTCTTTGTATTTATATGTTTTTGCTTCAGTTCATGAATTAATTTCTATTAGATAGATTCATTTTTCCCTTGGTTAGAATAGGTTTCTTTTGTTGGTTTACATAGCTATTTCCATTTTAGTTGCTGAAGTAGGTTAAATAGTGGTAAGAGAAAGATAAAAAAAGTACATCAATAGAGCCTGACCTCCTTTCCTCCTTTGGGGACCATGAATTGAGGTCAAGATCTACTTGCTACCATAAAAACACAGTTTTGCTTCTTCCATGCAATTTCTAGTGTTACAGTTTGATTCAAAGGTTAATGTTTTGCTTCAGATCCATTTTGCCATACTCATTTATGTTTCTGCAATAAATCTCTTTCTATGCTTTCTTGTTCCGATAGCACTGTTCAACATTTTATTTTTCTAGGTTAGAATTTAGGTTAACATGAGATATAGTTCTGTTTTTTAGTACAAGTAGTTCTTTTCTTGCTCAGTTTCAGTCTTTAGATGTGCAGCTCTCTTACAATACACCTCTACTCATTATACATCAATAAAGTAGCCATCATCATCTCTTTTCTCATAGGTTTCACAAGTCATTCACAGCCCTTCATGAATCTGCCCTAATTTCTGCATTTCTCTCATAAGCTTTCTTCTCGTCCTTTGAACGAATCCAACCATCATTTTATTTCCAAAATCCTCCTTGATGAGCTTCAGACACCTTCACACCTCCCTCTAATCTTCAGCTACCCTTTCCCACCATTTTTCCACCTTTAAAACCTCTAAAAACAACTCTCGACATCCTCCTATAGATCCTGCTTTAGAGCCTCCTGTAGATCCCCTGCAGCCTCTTGTAGAATTTCCTAAAAGTGACTTTTTGAAGTCCGATCGCAGAGAAAGTCTCCAGAAGGTTACCAGAGGCTTCTTAGGACCCCTCCACACCTTCCTACACCTCTGCAAATCCCAATGTCGCCTTCCATCGCTGCCAAATCTCTGCCACAGCCACAGACAAATAAATTACATACATAACAATTTCACATAAAATACATAAAAATTCCAAAAGATGTTCTTTTCTCATTTTCTTCTAGAAAAAGCTTAAATAGATGTAGTATTCTCTCTCAGTAGGTAATGGCATTCATTTCATGGGTTTTCACCTCTCTTTCTGCAAAAGTAGGGTTACTTGGAAAAATTAGGGTTTGTTGGGGTTTGCTTTACACTCCAGTCTTCTTTGTCTTTCTGCAAGTAGAATAGCCTCTGTAGAGTTAGCTTTCTTTCATCACAGTTAAAAGCTTCTTCTAGAAATTCATAGAAGTTGGCTTGAGCTCCTAGTGATCTTGCGCTAGCTGACCAAGTGACAGCCTGCAGTAAGAGCTAGTACTTGTGCATACAACATCGTCACTTCCAAGTTTGTTACGAACTACCGAGTTGATAAAAGTAAAGTAGGAAACCCCAAGAGTTGCAACATTCTTGCTGCAATACTGGTGCTCACCACTTTTTGGCACCACTGCCGAGGAAGCGTCAGAGTATTTTGTGATTATTGCTTTTCTTCTATTTTCTACTGCAACATTCTGCTAAGTACTTGTTTCTTTCAATTCCTGCATTTCCTTGCTTTCATTTCAATTCTCCAATTTTCATTTCAGCAAAAGTAGATCAGTCCTTTCAATTCTGCAATTTCCATTTCAGCAAAAGTAGATTAGTCATTTCCTTGCTTTCATTTCAACTCTACAAATTTCCTTTCAGCAAGTTCATTTTAGTAGTTGCAATTGTTGTTCAATCAATTTCAGTTTTGCAGGTATAAGCAGAGAAAAACAAAAATCACCAAAAAAGAGATTTCATTTCATGCCTCATAGGAATAGAGATAATTCAGGTAAATTCCTACCCAACACCCCCACCACATCACAAAGCCACCCTTCTCTCTTCATCGGTGGCAGTGATCCAGAAGATCCTTTAGGAGAACAACTTGAGATATTTGAAGAACCTATAGGAGAAGAAGAGGAAGAAACCATCCCTCTTGAGACAATTCCTGAAAATAGAAATGCTAGTGGCAATGGAGAAAGAGTAGAGGGTACCTTTCCCATCCGAGAGACCAATGGGGACACTAAAATGAAGAACATAAGCCCTTCAGCCCTACCTCACTTTCATGGATTGACTACGGAAGATCCTTACACCTTTCTGTTTGAGTTTGTTGTTATCTGTCGAACCTATGACTATGCAGAAGATGAGAAGAAGTTGAAACTGTTTCCTTCTACCCTCAAGGATGCAGCATTATGCTAGTTCATGGGGTTACCTGGCAACAACATCACAACTTGGGCTCAGATGCAGCAAGCCTTCAATAATAAATATCAGGACTACTGTAGGTCAAAAGATACCAAGGAAGAAATCTCCCGAATGACCATGGGAAATGATGAATCCTTGGAGGACTATGAAGAGAGATTCCAACTCAGTTATAAAAGGGACAGGTGCATGCTTGACCCCGAGTCTCTGAAGTTGGTCCCGCTCAGAGGAATTCTGGAAGACCTTCTAAACACCCTCCATTTACTGGCTAGGAGAGACATCTACCAACTACCTTATGAATACATCAAGACCGTGTTTAGGAACCATTCTAGGGCAGCCAGAAAGAGAGGTAAGGGGAGTCAACCCATAGCTAGTACCCCCCCATCCAATTCATCCCTCAAAGGTGAACTTGGAAACATGCTAGAAGACTTCAAGAGTGAGATGTTGCAGACTCTTGCCATGCAAATGGATACCTTGCATATCAAAAGGAAATAGGAGGAGGCAGAGAGGGCACTGGCCATTTTTTGTCCTAGGTGCACCAGAAGGCACCCTAGGAATGAATGTCCATTGAACTGTATAGAGGTTTGTTCAGTCTATGAATAAGATCATTCTACAGATAAGTGCCCTTCCTTGCCCAGACTTAAAGTTGTATACCAAGAGGCTGAAGGAGCCACTGAACCACTCTATTTCATAAATCAAAGGAGGCCACATGGACCTAGACCTTACTAGCAGGGAATGCAAGGGACATCCTAGGCATACTACAACCCTAATCAAGTCACTTCCATGCCTTCTTGGGGCCCCCCTGCTCATCCTTCCTGGTCCACACCTCCTCCTTGGTCATATCCATCTCAATATCATGCTCAACCAGCTGATCATTCATTTCACTCCTATGCTCAGCCACAACCTCAGTAGAATGCACCTCATCAGGGGTGGAGGCCCCAATACAACTCTTCTCCTGCTTTTTTGCCTCCACCAGCTGCTCCACCTCAACCATTGCCTCCTGCTCCACCAAGGCAACCCCAAATGCTTGCTCAACCAAACCCAAACCCGAATAACAGACAGGCTCAGCAAGTATATAGTGAGGAACCATCATGCCCAACCTATGCTGTGGAGATTCAGGAGATTAACCTACGATCTGGGAAGGTTCTCCCAGATAGCCAGCCTCCCCCTAAGGAGGATGAGGAAGATAAAGAGGAAAGTGAATCGAAAGCAATTCCACCCTTTCTTGAGAGATTATCCAGCACAACCCAGCTTACCCCAGAAGAAACTGAACTTCTGGGAGAATTGAAACAATTATGTGTAAAGATACCACTTCTCCAAGCCATAAAAGATGTGCCTATATACAACAAGATGATCAAAGAGAAGTTCTTCAGGCATCTAGGCTGGTGCAAGAGAGATGCCCCAACCATCAATGTCATAGGACAACTGTCTGACCTAATGTTGGGGCAAGTAATTTGTTCAAAGTATCTAGACCCTGGAAGCCCAGTAGTTGATGTCCACATCAATGGCACCATGATCCCCCATACCCTGATTGATCTAGGGGCTACCATTAATGTGATGACAAAGGACACTATGCTCAAGCTCAACCTCTAGGGCTCCTTGAGAAAGACCACAACAATACTGCAGTTAGAAGACCGCTCGACCGTGACCCCTAAAGGGATTGTGGAAGATGTAATGGTCTCCATTGATTCTTGGGAGTACCCTGCTAATTTCCTAGTTTTCCAGCCGAAGGCAAAGCTCATTAGGTATCCTCTCATCCTAGGAAGACCCTGGTTGGCTACTGCAGATGCCTACATCAGCTACCGAGCTGGGAACATGACAATCAAGAACGGGCATATGTCCAAGCAGCTAGTCCTATACCCTCCTACCCAACCTTTGCTAGAACATGATCTACCCCTCTGGTTGGAGGAGGAAGATGAGGATGAAGTCTATTCTACACCACTATGTGCAGTTGAAACTACCATGGGGGGGTGGGGACCGAAAACTGAGGATGATATCATTGAAAACTTAATTCAGTATCCACCCCCAGTAGTTTGCCATTGGAAGAGCTAGTGAAAGAAACCTCAAACAATACTTTAGCTGATCTCTGTATGGCCGAAACGACCTCTCTCCATATAAAGGCTATAGAGTTCGGCCCTAAAAGAACCTTGAAAATCAAATCATCCTTATCCACCTCCCAGGAGAAGGAACTGTATAGCTTATTGAGAAAACATTTAGATGCCTTCGCCTGGAGATATAAGGAGATGAAAGGAGTGCACCCTTCAATTTGTACTCATCACATTTACATTAAGGAAGATTGAAAACCAGTCAGGCAGCCTCAAAGGAGGATGAATCCGGCCCTTAAAGACATTGTCAAGGAAGAATTGCAAAAGTTACTGGATGCAGGATTCATCTACCCCATCTCTGACAGTGAATGGGTCTCTCCTTTGGTGTTGGTGCCAAAGAAAAATGGTAAATGGAGAATCTGTGTTGATTATCGGAAACTGAACAAGGCCACCAAAAGGACCATTTTCCTTTGCCCTTCATAGATCAAGTGTTAGATGGTCTGGCGGGAAAAAGGTTTTTCTCATTCCTAGATGGGTTTAGCGGGTACAATCAGATCCAAATCAACCTGGAAGACCAAGATAAGACCACTTTCACTTGTCCTTGTGATGCCTTTGCATATTGGGTCCTTCCTTTTGGTTTGTGCAATGCTCCCGCCACTTTCCAGAGAGAAGTACTGAGTATATTTTCTGAACTAGTCCATGATGCAATGGAAATATATATGGATGATTTTACCCCTTATGGTTCTAACTTTCAGGAAGCTTTATCTAACCTGGGAAAAGTTTTGGACAAGTGTATTGAAATGAACCTGTCCCTCAGTTCGGAAAAATGTGAATTCTTGATGACTGAAGGGACCGTGCTAGGTCATGCAATATCTCAGCAAGGATTGCAGGTGGACCCCAACAAAATAGCCATCATCCAGAGGGTCCCACCTCCTCAAAAGGTGAGAGATGTCCAAAGTTTCTTAGGTTTAGCTAGATATTACAAAAGATTCATTAAAGATTTCAGTAAGCTAGCCTCTCCATTGTTTGGTCTTTTGGGAAAAGATGTCGAGTTCATATGGACTGACAACTGTCAAGAAGCCCTAGATACCTTGAAAAGTAAACTTGTGACTGCCCCAATTTTGAGAGGTCCAAACTGGGCCCTACCATTCCACATTCACACAGATGCCTTGAACAAAGCAATAGGGGTAGCCTTAGGGAAAGTTGATGAAAAGTTACCTTATGCCATATACTTTATAAGCAAAAATTTGTCAAAGGCAAAGTTAAACTACACGGTAACCGAGAAGGATCTTCTAGCTGTAGTCCATTCTTTAAATAAATTCAGACATTACATCACAGGCTATCAGACCTTTGTACACACTGATCATGCTACAATTAGGTATTTAATGAACAAACCAAATGTAAATGCTTGCATCATTAGGTGGTTGCTTTTATTGCAGCAATTTGATTTAACCATTGTTGATAAGCCTGGTAAGGAAAATGTTGTTGTTGACTTTTTGTCTAGAGTAAATCTTCCTGCAGGTGAGGAAGGAATGGTGGATGATCAAATGCCAGATGAACACCTATTTTCTATCTCAGTACTCTCTCCATGGTTTGCTGATATAGCAAATTACTTGGTTTCAGCACAGTTCCCACCACACCTGCCCTCAAAAGAGAAGAGAAAGATCGTGAGGAAAAGTGCCCCTTTCACTTGGGTTGGGCGTAATCTCTTCAAACTTGGCCCAGATCATATTTTGAGATGATGTATTAGGGAGGAAGAAGTTTTTGACATTCTCCTGACCTATCATGATGGGCCTTGTGGAGGCCATTTTGCAGCAAAGAGGACTGCCTTCAAAATTCTGCAAGCAGGATACTATTGGCCCACTCTTCATCAAGATGTGAGGAGATATATCAGCCAATGTGATCAGTGCCAAAGGATGGGGAAACCTACTCCAAAGGATGAGATGCCCCTGCAACCTCAAGTGACTTTTGAGCCATTTGAGAAGTGGGGCATGGACTTTGTGGGTCTTATCAACCCTCCTTCAAAATAGAAACAATACATCATTGTGTGCACCAATTATTTGAAAAAATGGGTAGAGACAAAGGCAATCAAGGTAGCAACAAAAGAAAAAGTAGCTGAGTTTTTAAGAGATAACATATTCTATAAGTTCGGGTATCCAAGAGAACTGGTTACCAATCAAGGCAGTCAATTCACCTCCAATCTGATTGAAGACCTGCTCACACATCATAAAATCAAGCACAGGACTTCCACCCCTTACCATCCACAAGCCAATGGATAGGTGGAAGTCACCAATAGAGCTTTAGAGGGAATTTTGACAAAGGTAGTGAGCAACAATAGGAAATATTGGGCAGATTAATTGGTTGAGGCCACCTGGGCCTACAACACCACATGGAAGACCACCACTGGATTCACACCCTATGAACTGGTCTATGGGAAGAAGGCTTTGTTGTCGATAGAGTTTGAATACAATACACTGAGGATGGCAGCACAACTAGACCTAGATCTCAGCCATGCACAAAGGCAAATTCTACTCTAGCTTAATGGATTGGATGAACAGAGATTTCAAGCCCTTCTCCACACAGAAGTAATCCAGCTTCAGAGGAAGATATGGCATGACAAAAACATCAAGGAGAAGCAATTCCAAGAAGGAGATTGGGTGCTACTGTATGACTCAAGATATAAAGATTTCAAGGGCAAGCTGAGGACACGATGGCTGGGACCCTACATGGTAGAAAAGTGCAATGACAATGGTTCTGTTCTGATCAGGACCATTGATGAGGAAGCCATCCCCATGCTTGGTAATGGGCATAGGTTGAAAATCTACAAGAAGCCCCTCTCGAAGCAAGAATTTATTGAAGATCTCAGTAAAACAGTGTTGTTAGTGGAGCAAGTCTCTACCTCCACTCCACCCACTCAATAAAAAAATTAAAAAAAAATAATAAGGACTCCAGTGAAAACCTCTGTGAGGCGCTTGAGTCCCGTCATTAGGCTGAAAACCTCTTTTGAGGCGGCCCAGTGATGATGTAAACAAAAAAAATGAAGAGAATAAAGATCCCTGGGTGAAAACCTCCCTTGGAGGCGCCCAGGGTAGGCAGGTAGGGTGAAAACCTCCTGGAGGCGCCCTAGTTGTCTTTTAACAAAAAAAAAAAAGAAAAAAAAGAGAGAAAAACAGAAAAAGATAAAATTGACTTTTTGAGTGCATTTCAGGTCACAGATGGACCCCAGGAAGCAAGGGGACATGCCACCGAGCTTATTACATATCCTCTAGACTCTTCATCATTTATATTTTTTTTTTCATCTCTTGGTGTTTTTTTTAAGACTGTGCATCCTACAGGAAGCCCTGCGTGTTCTACAGGAGGCTCCTGTAGAAATCGCAGAGAGCTCGAAATGAAGCTAAAAAAATGATTGAATAGCTGGGAATTTTCATAGAGAGTCTGTATACCATTCTATAGCCATCCACCATCCTAATCCTCCATCCCACATCTGCACCACCTCATTTCCAATCATTTCTTTCCTTCCTGCAAATAAAACACAGAAACATGTTTTCCAAAAAAACCCGAGGAAATAAAAAAACAACACCCCTACAACTCACCTAGCATGCATGTCCAACTAGGCTATGGAGGCACTACATTGTAGACAGCTAGCCAAATCATATGGAGTATACCTCAAAGATCAGTGGCTACAGTTCCAGATCAAGACTTTGGCCCAAAGAGGCACCATACCTTTCCATGATTATAGACAGTTCATGGATTTATGTGATCACAATTTAACAGAGGACAAGGCGAAGTTGGCAGAGTTTTATTTACATAACATGGTCCTTACTGATATGAAACTATGGGACCCCAATGCTAGGTTAGGAGACTTGCAGCTGATGGCCATGGCATCATGGATGAGTCACGAGGAGAAAAGAGCAACAGAAATCAAGAAGTTGATGGCAAAAGAACAAAATGAACCCCTGATGTTTAGAGCAGAGCCAGCAAACCCTATGGCTCTCCTTAGCACACACCAGCAACTTGCAGCTGATCCTCAAAGTGCCCCCAAGCACATCAATGATCAGGCCTAGGCTATTGCACATTTTGATGACATGGAGAGATTGCTTGGAGATGACTGCATTCATGCCTGCATGAGAAGGTGGAACACACTGCCACACAGCCTACAGATCAAGGAGTATCACTATCCAAACAGGATGAGAGAAGCATTGAGGAGAGTGCCACTGTATAAGCACTCTATGCAAAGTTTGAAGGCCAATTAGATTGGCCTCAAGTTGAGTCCCCCACTGTTGTTAGGACCTAGAGGGCACAAAGGAGGAAGAAGAAAGACAGCAGTGGGAAGAGGTGGACAGAAAGGCTAGATTCCATGATACGGAAGAGGATCTCACATCAAAAGCATGGGATGTCAAGGAGGCCATCAGGGCCATCAAAGATGAGGATATAGACTAGTTTCTCAGAGGATGAGCAACACATTCAGTAGGGGGTGATGATGAGCCCCATAAATGGGTAATTATATGGGCTCATTTTGCCTCTTAACTCATCTTAATCCACCATTCTCATTAGTTTAATGCATGTTTTTGATTATATTTATGCTAATAGATTGAATTGGGTTAGTCATTATGCCATGAAGTCTAATGTGTGCTTTATGCAGATTTTTGGTCATTTTTGAGACAAAGTCAAAGGTTTAATGAGCATTTGGCAGCCAATATTCGTTGAAAACAAGGGAGAGGATTTGTAGGAGGGTGTCCCCCTCATTTATGACTCCCTACCTTAAATCCTCCTTCAGAAAACTTGGAGCACAAGCAGCCACATTGATGCATCAAAGGGGTAGCCGAGCAAGTGAAGAAGAACTGATGTTTATCTCTAGTCTTGGGAGCCAAGCCTCCTTGATTTTAGGAGAGCTGTTGGAGGCTCCAGTTGTATAAATAGGAGGGCCTAGGTGCTCAGTAGTTTAGTTGGATTTTAGTCAAATTTTCGCACTTTTGTTGCAGCTCTTGCTCAGCTCATTTTCGAGCTTACTTTTATGAACAATTTATGTAATGCGACTTTTATTTTGATAATGGAGATGAAATATTTTCTGAGCCAGCACTGATTTCTTTCAGAGGGCTGAAGCTCTTGGGTTAGGGCCCAAACCAAGCTGCCCAGCACCTCTTGCTTTGTATTTATATGTTTTTGCTTCAGTTCATGAATTAATTTCTGTTAGATAGATTCATTTTTCCCTTGGTTAGAATAGGTTGTTGTTGGAAATAATACTAAGATGGGGGGGGGGGGGTGAATCAGTATTAGCAATTTAAATTTTTTTCATTTTCATCAACAAATTGATATACGCTACTTCTGTTAATTAAACATGCATATATACGCAGCTGTGTTTAGAGAAAATTGCGTATATCTTGCAAACTTCTAATTTAGTTAGTTGATCTTAATCTGTGTATCAGAACCATAAAACAGTAATCAAATGCAGTAAGCAATACATACAATCACACACATGAACACAAGATATAAGGTGGAAACCTAATGTGGGTGAAAACCACCTGTTGCAATTCGTCTCTATCTTATTTTAATAAGAAACTTCCTTTTACAATATTTCTGTACTGGTGCAATCTTATACCAGTACGCAGGCTTCTACCTGTAGAAGGCTACCACCTTCTCTCGTTCTCCAGCTTCTTTTGGAAGGGAGCTACTACCCCCTTAGCTCTTGTACTAGCTGGTGTACTAGTACGTAGGTGTTGACCTACAGAAGGCTACAACCTTCCCTTTTCTTCCAGGGACCACGTTTCATAAATTTTCAGACTGGATCCATCAATAACATCAATCAAACATCAAATATATCTGCATCAACAAATCTCCTTTGCACCAACCAAAAACTGAATCAACCACTCACTTCTCTGAATGTTATAACCAGAATACAGTAACAGTAACCAGAAACCAATCTTGAACCCAGAACATTGCAGCAATAAACAGAAGTAGCTAAAACATATTTTATGAGACGTACGCTACTTTAATATGTAGAACCTGCATGCATACACTACTATATTAAGGCAAACCTGCGTATATGTTGTTTTGAATTACCGAACTAGCGTGTATACATGCCTTTACTATGCTAAAACTACGTACAGATCTATAAAAGATAATTTACCCTTTTCAGCTATTCAGACATCAGTTATACCCTGATCATCAGATTTATAGATCAAGTCATGTGCCAAATATAACAGATCAAAATCACACAAAGATACTTCTCTTCAAGCCTTAATATCTTGACCACTCAATAGAACTTATCCTTCTTCTAGCGCTCAAGTTCCTCCTTGATTCAGATCGATCTATGGACCATAACCCAATGACTAGTATTCTAGATCTTCCTCCATAAGATATTCAATCCTTGAGTGCCTTTGCCTAATGATCACCTTCCCCTTTTATAGTCTTAGGCCTTACTCAATACCATGGTCCAAAACCACTTAGAACCAATACATGGGTCCAAATACCTGGGTTCAATACTTCGGACAAGATACCATGGTCCAAAACCATAGGTCCAAATACCAAGGACCAAAAACCAAACTGTATGCGCTTTTCTGTGCATGAAAGTGCGTGTATACGCATACGCGTCTTTTGGTCTGTGAATCCGCGTGTATACCCGGCTTGGTTAAGTGGAACCTGCGTATATCTCTTTTTCCTTCATTCTGAGAGCCTAAACTGTGATCTATCATCTGAGTGAGTTGCCATCAAGGACAACACCTGTGTCACAGTGCCAAACCTGCGTCATAATGCCAACAGTTGCTTTTTTTGGTTTACATAGCTGTTTCCATTTCAGTTGCTGACGTAGGTTAAATAGTGGTAAGAGAAAGATACAAAAAGGCCATCAACAGAGCCTGACCTCCTTTCCTCCTTTGGGGACCATGAATTGAGGTCAAGATCTGCATGCTACCATAAAAACATAGTTTTGGTTCTTCCATGCAATTTCTATTGTTACAGTTTGATTCAAAGGTTAATGTTTTGCTTTAGATCCATTTTGCCATACTCATTTATGTTTCTACAATAAATCTCTTTCTATGCTTTCCTGTTCAGATAGCACTGTTCAGCATTTTATTTTTCTAGGTCAGAATTTAGGTTAACACGAGATATAGTTCTGTTTTTTAGTACAGCTAGTTCTTTTCTTGCTCAGTTTCAGTCTTTAGATGTGTAGCTCTCTTACAATACACCTCTGCTCATAATACATCAATAAAGAAGCCATCATCATCTCTTTTATCACAGGTTTCACAAGTCATTCACAGCCCTTCACGAATCTGCCCTAATTTCTGCATTTCTCTCATAAGCTTTCTTCTTGTCCTTTGAACAAATCCAACCATCATTTTCTTTCCCAAATCCTCCTTGATGAGCTTCAGACACCTTGACACCTCCCTCTAATCTTCAGCTACCCTTTCCCACCATTTTTCCACCTTTAAAACCTCTAAAAACATCTCTCGGCATCCTCCTGTAGATCCTCTTGTAGATCCCCTGCAGCCTCCTGTAGAATTTCCTGAAAGTGAATTTTTGAAGTCCGATCACATAGAAAGTCTCCAAAAGGTTACCAAAGGCTTCTTAGGACCCCTCCACACCTTCCTACACCTCTGAAAATCCCAAGGTCGCCTTCCATCACCGCCAATTCTCTGCCACAGCCACAGATAGATAAATTACATACATAACAATTTCACATAAAATACATAAAAATTCCAAAAGATGTTCTTTTCTCATTTTCTTCTAGAAATAGCTTAAATAGATGTAGTATGATCTCTTAGTAGGTAATGGCATTCATTTCATGGGTTTTCACCTCTCTTTCTGCAAAAGTAGGGTTAGTTGGAAAATTTAGGGTTTGCTAGGGTTTGCTTTACACTCCAATCTTCTTTCTCTTTCTGCAAGTAGAATAACCTCTATAGAGTTAGCTTTCTTTCATCACAGTTAAAAGCTTCTTCTGGAAATTGGGTTTGCTTTACACTCCAGTCTTCTTTCTCTTTCTGCAAGTAGAATAACCTTTTGTAGAGTTAGCTTTCTTTCATCACAGTTAAAAGCTTCTTCTGGAAATTCATAGAAGTTGGCTTGAGCTCCTAGTGATCTTGTGCCAGCTGACCAAGTGACAGCCTGAAGTAAGAGCTAGTACTTGTGTATATAGCACCGTTGCTTCCAAGTTTGTTACGAGCTACCAGGTTGATAAAAGTAAAGTAGGAGTTGCACCATTCTTGCTACAATACTGGTGCTCACCAATATTCTCATTTACATTACATTATCTAGTCACCACTAGCAATGGAGCACCCACCCCTTGACTAAAATGAAAATTGTTGGCCACAACCAACTTGGACCACCCACTCCTACAATAGACAATTAACATGCACTTAACTTGAAGCCCCCACTCTAAGTATAAGCAATTATTCTACAGGAAAATGTGACTTAGAACTAAAAATATTGATGCATAAACAACACTAGAAACAAATAACCACACTCATGCAGCCACAATCCCACTCTCCAAATGAGAGAACAAATATCTCCACACACACTCTCCAAAATCATCTTCAATATTTGCACTCAACTTTGAAATATTGCTGAAAAAACAATTTTGAAGCACACACTGCAATTGAAACTTTGAACTCACTGCTACAATCAATCTATATGCACACTCACACACTCAGACTGCTAGAGAACCCAACAAATGAGCAACGTTCCTTCCCATATTTGTAAAGTATGGAGATGGTTAAGACAATAAATTCTTCAGATGATGGAGCTCACCCAAAACCTTTTCACACACTTCATATTTGATTTGAGATATGCATCTTGACAAAATCAATCCACTTACAGCACTAGCCTTTTGATATTTTCAAATTTAATCATCTTCTAGATGTTCCTCAACCTTTTACGACATTTACCCAAAAAATACTACCGGAAATACCAAAAAAGTAGCCGGTAAACGCAAGGAATGAGGGAAAATCACCTCCAGGTGGGAAACATTCTTTTCCTTCACTAGACTAGAATATGTATGCTAGTTTCCCTCACCAAACCGGCGTATACATTTCAAAACTGATATTTCTAAAGAATTATACAACACTTCTTCAGGAGGATACTTGATGCACTGAGACAACCTTTCCCATGACTCTGTAACATCATGAAACTCACCAAAAGCATTCAAAAATATGCTTATGACTTATTAGAACACATCACCAAGGCCTATATCAACCTTATAGCTCAACTTTAGATGAGAGCTTGATATATCATGACACCTCTTCTACGGACTATGAACTATGACAACACTTTACATTAGCATGACAACCCTCAACAAGACTCAAAATGATACATAGGGACTCATGATTATATGACTTAAAATAGGTGACACCAATGGCAACACAAACATGCCCACAAACTCCCCTTTTTCAACGATGTCAACCTATAGCTTCTAAAAATAAATATTACATTTAAATACAACAATCTAAAGTTGAGCATATACACAAATCACTCTCTCACCCCCTTTGACATCAATGGAAAATGGTTTTACATGGCAAGACAAAATAAAAAACAATAATGTGATGCATAGACAAAAATGAAGTACTCCCCCTTAAGGGCTGCAAAAGTACTCCCCCTGAGTTGTTGAACATTCTCCCCCTGAATATATTTGAGACCACATCATCTTAAAGAAGTAATATACACGAAGAATCAATTCTTCTTGAAATGAAACAAGAAGAAGCAAGAAAACAGTTCATAATGCCTTGAAAAGTATGCAAACAATCAATCACCATCAATTCTCCAAAATTTGCAGCTAAAAGTGCTCTTAGTGGCAGCCATATGACAATAGCTAACTCGATGAAAAAGTCCTCAATGCCTTCGAAAGGGAAAAACACCCATCTTCTCTCTAAGATATTCAAATTACTCCCTTGGAAGTAGCTTGGTGAATATATTTGCAATTTGTTCATTTGAAGCAATATATTCCAACTTCACAACTTTGTTGACCACTTTCTCTCTTAGAAAATTGGTATTTTATTGGTATGTGCTTGGTCTTGGAATGAAGAACCAAATTTTTGGAGATGCTTATTGTACTTGTGTTGTCTACCATGATGGGAAGAGGCTCTTCATACTCAACATGCATGTCTTGAAGAGTTTGATTCATCCATAATATGTGTGTACAACAAGTGGTTGCTGATATATATTCAGCTTCAGCTGTAGACAAAGAGATATAACTTTGTTTCTTGCTTTCCCAAGAGACCAAACAATCTCCCAAAATGTGAGATGCTCCTAAAGTACTTTTCCTGTCATCAATACTACCAGTCCAATCAACATCAGTAAAAGTAATCAAATTGAAATTGTTACCTTTGGGATACGATAATCCATAGTCAAGAGTGCCTTTAAGGTACTTGAAGATCCTCTTTACAACATTAAGATGGGTCTCCTTGGGATTAACTTGAAATCTTGAGATCAATCCTACAACTTGCATAATATCAGGTCTAGAAGCACTTAGATACAATGAGCTCACAATCATGGAACAATAAATAGATTGATTTACATCTGGTGGTTCATCATATTTACTCAATTTACAACCAGTTACCATAGGAGTGCATACCGGTTTTCAATATTCCATGCCAAATTGTTTTAATTTCTCTCTAAGATACTTTGATTGAGAAATGAAAATGCCTTTATCATCTTGAATAACTTGCAAACCAAGGAATAAAGTAAGCTCACCCAACATTGACATCTCAAATTATTTTTGCATTTCTTGTGAAAAAATTTGGCCCATCTCCTCCAAATCGCTCCCAAAGATAATATCATCTACATACACAACAATTATTAGAAAATGATCACCTTCAAATTTGATATATAAATTGTTGTCCGTGGATCCCTTTTTGAAGCCTTGCTATTGTAGATTTTTGTCTAGATTTTCATACCATGCCCTTGGAGCTTGTTTCAAGCCATAAAGGGCCTTTTTCAACTTGCACACTTGATTCTCATCATCACCCAATAAAAAACCTTCAAGATGCTCTATATAAACTTCCTCTTCTAGATCACCATTCAAGAAAGTTGATTTTACATCCATTTGATAAACTTTAATTTTCTTGTAGCATGCAAAGGCAAAAAACATTCTTATAGAATCTAATATAGTTACAAGTGAAAAAGTTTCAACAAAATCACTACCTTCTACCTGAGTATACCCTTTGCTCATAGGTCTTTCTTTGTTCCTTACCACTTTTCCTTCTTCATCTAGCTTGTTCTTGAACACCCACTTGGTTCCAATGATGTTTTTGTCCTTTGGCCTTGGCACAATCTCCCATGTAATTTTCTTCTTAATATGATCTAATTCTTAATTCATTTATTTGACCCAAAGTTGAACTTATTTAGCCTCATTAAAGCTTTTGGGCTTTATTTGAGACAATAGTGCAAAATGTGCTTGATTGAAGCTATCCAACAACTTCCTCCTTATTTTCACTCCAAGTTATCTACTTCCAAGAATTTGAATTTCCGAGTGCTTATTTTGGATGTGACTTGGTGGATATTTCTTTGTAGTAGAGGTCTTCCTCTCTTCTTCCTCTTCTTCAGAAATTTCTTGGTCCTCATATTCTAAGAAATCATGATCAACTGCAATATCTTTGGAATCATTAGATTTTAGGAAAATCTTCATCAACAACAACAGTAATACCTTCAATAATCTTTTTGGTTCTCTTTTAGTAGCATTTGTATTCCTTTCTCTTGAAGAAATATCCAAGGAATATTCCCTCATTAGCTCTTGGTTAAAATTTGCCAAGCTTGTCTTCAATCCTCTTGATGTAACACTTTCTCCCAAATATTTTGAAGTGGTCAACTTTTGTTGGTCTTCCTTTCCACAACTCATATGGATTTTTGTCATTGTTAGCCCTAAGAAGAAATCTATTGGCCAAATATGCATCTGTATGATTTGCTTCTCCCCAAAAAGTATCTGATGCACCAGCTTCATCTAACATAGCATGTGCCATATCTTGGACCAACCTGTTTTTCCTCTCCACTACACCATTTTGTTGTGGTGTTCTAGTTATGGAGTATTGTCTCTTGATCCCATGCTCCTCACAAAAATCATCAAATTCCTTGGACATGAACTCACCTCCTCTATCATATCTAAGAAAATTTATCTTCAAATCAACTTCATTTTCCACAAGTGTCTTAAAATACTTAAATTTTCTAAAGGCTTCATATTTTTCATTCATGAGCATAACCCAAGTGGCTCTAGTGAACTCATCAACAAATAATATAAAATATGTCTCAACTCTTGGACTTTGCTTCCTTGTAGGACCACATACATTTGTATGCAATAGATCCAATGGCCTGGTTGTAGTGAACTCATTGGATTTTAAATGCACTCTTGTTTGTTTCCCAAATTGGCATGAATTGCCTATTGTGTTATATGGTTTTTCTAACCTTGGTAATCCTCTAACAACTCCAAGCTTGCTAATTGTGATTAGATTGAAAAAATTAACATGACCTAGTCTTCTATGACATAGCCAAGATTCTTCTATTTTTCTCATGCAACAGTTGTGCATGGTGTCATACAAAATATACATGTTGATGTCACTTCTAATAGCCTTTGCCACCAACTTTCCTGATTTAGCATTTCTAACCTCACACACTTTAGATATGAAAGTCACCGTGGATATTGTGCTTCAATCCATCAAAATAAAGCACATTTTGAGCTTTAGTCTTCTTGTCCAATCTAATTGTTCCTTTTCCCCTGATGGGAACTACTGCATCATTTCCAAAACTGACATTTCCTTTTTCATACTCTTTTAGTTGCAAGAATTTTCTCTTATCACTGGTCATGTGCTTGGAGAAACCACTATCAATCAACCATTTCTCATGCTGATCATGAGCTATCAAAGCAAGCTCACAATTTTCAGCCTTTTTCTTCCATCTTTTCTCAACTTTCTGTTGATTAGATTTCTCTTGAGTGTGTTGCATGAAGGAGTTTGGAAAGCTAGATTTGCACTCACTAGCTTTGTGACCAAAGTTATTTCATATGAAACACTCGATCTCATTCATTAGTGGAGAAAAAGAATTATTTCCATTAGCATTCAAAATATTTGGCCCTTGAGAAATTCTTGATTTATCAACATTTCTTGTAGGAAACATCTTCAACCTACAATTTATGGCTTTGTGTCCAAAATTATTACATGCAAAGCAATAACCATAAAATAGTGTAGGATACATGATTTTTTTTGCAATGATGGAGGAGTGACATTTGAGGATCTTGCTTGCTTCACTTGCTGATTTTTTACTGATTTGATTTCACCTACATTATTTTACACATTCTTGCTAGTTTCAACAATATTTGATTGATTTTATTTTCCTTTCAATGCATCTCCATAACTGGCATGTAGCTAATATTTTACATTTCGTAGAGAAGGCTTGAATCCCAAAATAGTTTTTTCCTCCTGTTACCTTTGCATGTTGAGAATATTTTTCAGGTTTTCGGATCCCTTGACAAATTTCTTATTTTGAAATGCTTTAGTTTCTGCTTCTGATAGATTGGCCCTTAATGCAACAATTTCTTCCTCAATATTGTGACAATTTCCTTTCGACTCTTCTAGCTGATTGGTAAGCACGTTTTATTTCATTTTTGCTTCTTTGAATTCTCTCTTTAAGCAGATGATGTCTTCTTCATGAGTGCATGCAATAGGAGCTCCACCAATATTTTGCTTCAAAGATTTATTTTCTTTCTCCAACTCAGCCAGATTATTTTGTTGAATCATAATTTGTTGTAGCAATTTTTCTTTGAATTTCTCAAGCTCATCCAACTGGATCTTCAAATAATTCTCAACCAAATAATATTTATTCTCCTTTAGTTTTATGTATTTCATTTTTTAGTAGCTTATTTTTATTTCTAGCTTTGCTTAGCTCATCAAGTGCAATAATGAGCTCACCTTCATAATCAATCTCTTAATCCTTAAGATATGATTCATTTTTATACTCAAATTCCATAAGAACACATTCATTGCACTCGTCTTCTTATGATGAATATTTCTCATTACTTTCATATAAAATGTCACTTCTTCCTTTTGAGTAGTAACTCCTTCTCTTTTGGGATTTAGCTTTTCAAAAATTTTGAGTTTTATCCTTTCTCCTAATATTCTTCTTCTTCTCTTCCTTTTCACTTCTTTTGTTTGGAAATTTTGTAGCAAAATGTCCAACTTCTCCACATTCAAAACACTTGAAAGGAATCTTGGAAGCCTTCCCTTATAATTTCTAGAACCTCTCTTTAATTTATTGGCAAACTGAGAAAATTCTTCATGAGATTCACTACTAGAAATCTCTTCCTCTTCCTTGATTTTATTTGGAATTTTTTTGAGATTTTTGATAATAGTCTTGACCGTCTTCGAGGCTTTGAATGAAACTTCACTAGATTCAGATTTCTCTTCTACAATGCACATCTCATAAGATGTAAGAATTCCATGCAATTTCTCCATAGTGAGAGTACTCAAATCTAACATCTCTTCAATAGCAGAAGCCTTTGGATTAAATCTTGTTGGTAAAGACCTCAATATTTTCTAAATAATGACTTCATCTTCATTTTTTTCACCTATGTTATTGATCACATTGGTTACTGATTCAACCCTTCGGAAATATTCTGTAATAGTTTCATCTTCTTTCATTTTCAAGCTCACAAAACTCATCATATAGTTTTGGAGCTTTGCTTTCTTCACCTTCTTGTCACCTTCATAGCTATTCTCAAATTTTCCCCAAACTTCTTTAGCTAATTTAAAATGCATGACTTTTATCAGCTCACTGTCACTAAGTGATGCAATAATAACATTTCTGGCTTTGGCATTGTTTTGAAATATCGTCTTTCCATTAGGGTTTGAAGGAAGAACATCAGGAACAAAATAACTAGTCATCACAGTAGAGAAAACATCAACACTTAAACTCATGAGATGTCATTCCATTCTCATATTTCATATATTATAGTTCTCACATCGAAAATTGGAACTTTCACATCATGGCCAACCATTATTCCTTCTCAAATTCTCCTATCAGTGGTCAAGCTGCAAAAAAGGAGCCGACTTTGATAGCAATTGTTAGACAAAATTAATACTGAGAGGGGGGGGGGGGGTGAATCAATGTTACGAGAATATTATAAAAAAATTCAGCAATTAAAACTTATTCAAAATTCCACTTCAACAAATATAATAGTATCATGCACATGAAAAACACAAACAATCATCACATGTAGACACTTGGATTTTAGGTGGGAAAACCCCCCTCCAGGGCAAAAGAACACCAAACTTTTTATTTCTTCTTATTATTATCTATTTCTTCAAAATATTCTCCTTTACATTACATTAGCAAGCCACCGCTAACAATGGAGCACCCACCCCTTGAATAAATGAGAAATGTTGGCCACAACCAACTTGGAGGAACCACTCCTACAATAGACAATCAACATTCACTTAACTTGAAGCCCCCACTCCAAGTACAAACAATTCTGCTACAAGAAAATATGATTTAGAAATGAAAACATTGTTTCATAAACAACACTAGAAATGTGTAAGCACTCTCCAAATGAAAGAAAAAATCTCTCCCCACACACTGTCCAAATTGATCTTCAATCTCTACATGCAACTTTGAAATACTGCTGAAAAATAAATTCTGAAGCACACACTGCAATGCTAAAACTCTGAACTCATTGCTACAATCATTGGTTTGTGCACTTTCTCTATATGCACACTCACACTCTCACACTACTAGATAAACCAACAAATGAGAAACTTTCCTTCCCATATTTGTAAATTCTGGAGATGGTTAAGACAATAAATTCTTCAGATGATGGATCTCACCCAAAACCTTTTCACATGCTTTAGATTTGATATAAGATTTTCATATTGACCAAATAAATCTAATTACACCACTATTCTTTTGATATTTTCAACTTTAATCATCTTCTAGAGGTTCCTCAACCTTTTTTGACCTTTACCTCAAAAATACTAAAAAAATACAGTTGAAAATACCAAACAAATAGGTGACAAGCGTGAGGAATGCAAGGAAAATCACCTCCAGGTGGCATACTCTCTTTTCCTTCACCATACTAGTGTGTGTATGCTAGTTTACTTCACCAAACCAATGTATACATTTTAAAATTGAGATTTCTAAATAATTCTGCAACCCTGCTTCAGGAGGATACTTGGTGCGCCAAGACAACCTTGCCCACGACTCTGTAAAATCATGACACCCACCAAAAGCCTTCAAAAACATTCTTATGACTTATTACAAGACATCAAAAAGACCTCTATCAACCTTATAGCTCAGTTTCAGATGAGAGCTTGATACATAATTACACCTCTTCTATAGACTTACTTAACTATGATAATACTTTAAATCATCATGACAACCCTCAACAAGACTCAAAATGATACCTAGGGACTCTTGAGTACATGAATTACAATAGGTGACATCAATTACAACACAAACATTCCAACACTAACACTCTCTCACACTTGCAAATTAGGGCTTTTGTTTTGCTGTAGGGAGGACAAAAATTGTAGTCCAAAATGTGTGATTGAAGTAGGGTTGAAGAGGGTTGACTCTTGTTGAATAGAAGCTAATTCTTGTCATCTTGAAAGGGTTTTGTTGGAGGGATGCCTTGGTGCTTATAGGAGGACTCGATATAGGGTTTGGGTCTTGGTTGTCTCATTTGAAGTATAATCTATAAGAAGAGAAGAGTTTTTTCTAAGTTTTCCCCTTGGAGGGGTATTCCCCTGCCTTGGAGCATAATTTATGTGTCCATTGCCTTTATTGTTTTTTCACTTGATAATTGTTTGATGAAGAATATATAATAAATAAACATAAGAATATAAATAAATTTCACAAGAAATTATAAAGGTTAAGGATAAATTGAGTTAACAGTTTCCCTATTGCATTCTCCAAAAACTTAGTCTACTTGCTTCTTCACAATGTCTATGGGCTACTTTTTCTTTCACCGTGTATGCTTGCTACTTCTGTCTTCATTAGGCTTTTTAGTTGCTTCTAACTTCACAAGGACTACTTGCTACTTCTTCTTTCACCATGTATACTTATCCCAAAACTTGTTGCTTGTGGCTTCTTCCCAATATTGAACATACAAAACATGCCAAATATCTAATTTTTCAAATATGGCTCTAAAATTTATACCATAGGTATCGACATAGCTCTTATATGTATGCTCTATATTCCACAACCTAATAATCCCAGAAAATAAATTTATAACAAAAATACTAAGCTAACCTATATGAAGCATGTTTTCAGAGAATTCAAGAACACTAAATTCCTCAAATCATATGTATGAAATTATAGCAAAACAAAGTCTGAAATTTATACCACTAGTATCCTCAAATATCTTCACTGTCTCTTTTATTATTGTCAGTCTAAAACATCTTAGAAGAAATTTATAGCAACAATGACTAGTTGACTTGTTTGAAGCATGTTTCAAGAGAATTTAGGAACACTGAATTTATCATATCATATATTTGAAATTATAGTGAACCAGGGAATAAAATTTATACCATAGGCACATTTGTATCTATTATTTTTCTCATTCATATTTCATAATATAAAATATCTTAGAAAGAAAGCTATAGCAAGAATGTCGAGCTGACCTGTTTGAAGCAGATTTCAGGAGCTTTCAGGAAGCCTAAATTACTTAGAGAATATCTCCAAATTTATAGCTAACCAAGGTATGAAATTTGAAACACAAGTACATAACTATATTATATCTTTATATTCGAAGTTTCACAATCTGAAACATCACAAATGAAGCATTATAGTGAGTATACCAAGTTGGCCTATTTGAAGAAAATTTCAGGAGCATTTAGGAAGCCCAATATGTTTAGAGCATATCTCTGAAGTTATAGTGAATGAACGCCTAAAAATAAAATTCAAAAATACAAAAATATTTCCTCTCTATCTCATCCAAGTTTCATGGTCTTAAACATCCTAGAAAAAATGTTATAGTGGAAAATCCATGATGACTTGTTCACCCCATAAATCGCATTTTTGCTTCCACCTTTCAAATACAAGAATCACACCAAAAATATTCCTCAACTGTTGTGGGGAAAAGTATCCGATGCGGATGACCCTATCCCTACTCTAAAGGTGACAGTCTTTAGCAACAACTGAAAGTAAAGCTTTGATGTTTTCCTTTATGAAAGTACAGAGAGGGGGAAGAAATGATCAACCAACCTGGTATCCTTCGCTTAGTCGATCTTGATCCTCTCTCTTTGTCTCTTGTTCCCAGCTCCTTGCTCTCTTTACCGGTCCAGCTACACACAAGCCCTGCACAAAACGAGAGAGGAAACTACAAAATACAAGTACTCATAACTGATGCATGGATTAGAGTGAATCAAATATACATGTAAATACAATACATCAATGCAATACAAGTATATAGGAGAACATGCAAAACTTTATTGATAGAAGTAACAGGGTTCTGAGAAGGTTACAACCAATGATGGCTCCAATCCAGCAGCACCTCCCCAGCAGCAAGAACTCTCCTCTTCACCTCTAGTAAAACAATCACCCAATAGCTCTAACTGTAATCCAACAGCACCTCCTTGCTTTACACAAAATTCCAGCCTCCTTAGACCGCATAGAAGAGCTCTATATATAGGAGAGAAGAAGAGAGGATGAGTCAGCTTGAGGCTGGCATAGAGCTGACTAGTGTCCTCTCCCTCTTCAGTTAATCTTCAGTTCTTGAGTCCACTTGGAGATCCTTGCTTACACATGGTGATCAAGTACCTCTTACTCATCACAAGGCGAATCTGATGAACCAAGTGTCAGTTTGGAAGCTTCCTGGGCAGTTGACACCTTGCAGGATGACTGTGCCACTTGGCCAATCTCGCCCAGCGTAGGTAGCCTTCATTACTTTTGACTTCCAGCGCAGGTACAGAGTGGGACAGTTGCATTACAGCGCAGAAGCTCAGTTAAGCAGCTGACATGATCCAAAATAAGCCTGTTTTGAAGTGTTTTCAGGTGGAGAACTGATTGGAAGTGCTGTTGTTTGATGACCTTGTTCTTTTAGGGGTAAGAACAACATGTTTAGGGACTGAGGATCCCTGTAATTATTGACATTCCATGCTCCATGATGCGAGGCACAAAAATGTCTATAACAGTTGCCCCCTAAAGTATGAGGCCGTTTATCGGGTGAAATGCTTTATCTAGAGGATCCGAAGTTCGTTCCAGTACTGAGGAGAGTGCCCTGTAATACAATACAATACAATACATTATTTTTCATTCATCATTATTCTCATGATCTAGCTGAGGCGGGCATTCCCATGCTCAGCTTTTTATAAATACATTTTGGTACATATGACAGACGATCGTCTGAAGATAGACTGATAATTTTCTGCTGAAATTATCATCCTTTGAGTAGGATGATCATCTGCTGCAATGATGTACATGGCAAATGCTTTTATATTTCCTGAATATATATCGCAGCCCGGATGGATGAAACTAGATCCGGGGTCTTCAAACTCGTTCGATCTTCACTCTAAGTACAAGTCGATCCATGTGAGAATTGCGCTGAAGTCGAACATGGAAAGACATCGCTTGATTACTGGTCAATAATGTAAACCGTTAACAAGCGCGAGAGGAATCACCAATAATGACGATGACCCTCAAGGTACTGCAGTACAATTCACGTGGCGTGAATAAAGGACTTGGCGTCGAACGCCACGCAAAATCTTCTGGTCGAAGGTCATTGATGTATACCTGTCGCCGGAAGTGAGAAACTTGCCATTGAGGCATGCAAGCTTCAAAGTACTGATGGGGGTGTTCCTAGATCAACTTCTTGGATAATGAGCTGAAGTCGACAAGAAGCGATCCGTCAAAGGAGGGCCTTAATGAATCCCACATCAATGACACGGAACGGAGCTAATGACTTTAGTGGAGGTGAAAACAAACTGTGACACATGATTCAGGGTGGCGATCATGAATGGATGAAGGATAATGTATGGCAGTGGATGGGACACGGTTGACACTTTCAGAATGACCCCTCTTGAACATATAACGACACTGATGCGATGGATCGGTAGCATTACCCCAAACGTGGATGGTGTGGCGAGGACCATGGTGATGAGACCGGTGAATGAAACAACCCAACCCGATGTGATACGGAGGAAAAGTGTCATGTTCAAGAGTGACTCGCTACCATTAAACTTTGAATGTTCTCCCAATTTTTCCCCAGTCATTTCTGACCAGTACCTCTTTATTTTTGTCAAGCTTGAGGAGGATAACATATGCTTGTTCTATAACCTGCCCTTCGGGCAAGCCTATCGCTATGATTTAACGAGCCTAGCGATAGGGAAACTCGTTCTCGTCTAAAGACAAGTTTGTCGCTATTTAATCATTTTAACGAGTCTAACGACAAGGAAAACTCGGTCCTTTTCATTTTTAGAGAGTCTGAAAAGGTACAGAAAGTCAACTCCATAATTCCTTTTTCGTCATCTAATCCCTTAAGTCCGAAAAAGTATAAAACAATACAGAAGGGATGGTTGTTCGGTACTTTTACGAGCCGAACAAGACAAGCGCTCGATCTTTTTGTGCAATAATCCCTCAGGTCCAAAAAGATTAAAATCTAGAGGAGGGATAGCTTTCGGTCGTTTAACGAGCTAGAAGGCCAAAACTCGGCAAACTTTTCATATTTCACGAGTCAGTGAAAAGAGCTCAAAGAAGACTCGTCTTTTGAGGAATGAGTGACAAACAGGGATAGCAACTGATTCCAGGTACAATATTGGAATTTTCCAATCATGGTAGTGTCACAAGGATGGCTAGGTGAAATCACTCTTTGCAGCTGTTCCTCAAAATAGGTAAACACACATATGGGGGTGAACGATCGGCCAAATGAAATGGAGGTGATGGATGAAAACACGACCAAGGCTTTTAAGGCTTATAAATTTGCGATCGCAATGGCTATTTACCGAGATAGGTTCATTTTTTAATGAGCTTGAACTTTGGCAGAAAAACTCTGCTCACACTTTTCTATTTTTTAACGAGCATAAATTCCGTGGTAAAACTGCTCGATTCATGGTCAAATTTAATTTTTTACTTTTACTAGCTTTTCTCTTTTCAAATGTAGTACTTCATCTTCAATTGCTGCAACAAATTTTGTTAGAAATGGACAATATTTGCATGAAAACGAGATTATAACCCTAATATTTAACTTTAAACTGTGTAAAAAGTCATAAAAAGGTGTTTTTACCTCTCATTTACCATTTCATTTGCATTTTGCTTGTTGGAGCTCTGGAGGTGCCTCTTCTTCCTTGATTTTCACCAGCTGATTCCGGGAGATTCTGTGGACGATTTTCGGCGCCGTTTGGACCAGGTAGGAGTTAAACCTTAGCCCTTTACTTTCATGGTTTCCTTTTTCAGTTTCATGCACATTTTTCAGGGTTTCTGAGCCCCAGGGGTTTCATTAGAGCGCCCTGGCATCAGCGCAGGTTTCCCTTTCGAAACTTGCGCTGTATTTCAGGTGGTCTTAAAGCAGACTGCCTCTCAGCGCAAGGGGAAGCTTCTCTGCCTGCGTTGGGCCTAGAAAGACTGATCCTGCATGTGTTTTTTGATGATTTTTTCGCCAGTTTTTCATCAAAATTAGGAACTTACTCCTTCTCTTGTTTGCTTGCAGGGAACTTTGAACAAAATGTCCCTTACATGGCGAGAACGAGAACATGAAGCAGAGGACATGGTTGCACTCCATGACCCGGTTACGGTGAGCGCGCTTCGGAACTGTGGCCTGCTGAAGTTCTTCCGTATCTCTAGCATGAGAGCACAGATTTCTTTACTGCAGTATATGCTTGATGCTTGGGATCCTGTTAACCAAGTATTTCAGATTAGGGGGAAGTCCTTCCCTTTGACCATAGAGGACATGTACTTCTTGACTGGGTTGTCAAGGCGGGGTGCTCCCATTTCTTTGTCAGGTACGGCTCGAGGGACTACTTCCACCAGAGACTATATCCGTCAGTATTGCCGAGAAGGTTCACAGCCGAGCAAAGACGGCAAGATCAATATCCGTGACATTACTGATAGGTCTCTCAGGTCCATTCTGTTTACTATTGGCAGGATGGCCGGTAGCGCAGCTTTGCATGTTGCCAACAGATCTTATATGCAGCACGCCTTGGAGTGTCTCCAACCGAAAGTGTTTAACTGGTGTGATGCAGTACTTATTCAGATGAAAAGTCAATTGACCAAGGTAAAGGACGGGGGGCTGAAGAACTTTGGATTTGGTTCTATTCTCACTGCCTTTGTCTTGGAGAAAATCCCATTGATGCAACCTCAGTACATCTTGCTTGATGTGCCTTCTCCGACCGAGCCACGCATGCAGAGGTGGGTTGACCATATGTCCCGGCATGCTGGTCAACCTCATATTACATCCACTGAGTCCTTCTTTAGGTGGTTCGAGCGTCAGGAGATGGCATTTTCTGAGTATCCATATGTGGGTATGGACTACCGAGGTGATCCGGACTTGGTGCTTCCGGACGGCGAGCAATGGGGTGCTATTGGTAAAATCTCTGACCATATCACTGTTTATTGTTTTCATTCATGATGTTTACTGTTCAAAACTGATCGAACTCTTGGGTGCATGCAGATGTTGGTCCTGTTCGTCCAGTAGCTCGTCCACGATCGCCAGTTGCTGCCCCAGCAGCAGAGCCTGCTAGGAGAGTTGTTATTCGCGACCTTGGTGATACTGAGATACTTGCAGTTGTGCAAGAGCAGGTTGAGAGCCTTACTCGTGGTCTTCCGGATGTACAGATTGACGAGTTACCTTTACAGTTGCAGCGACACACCATCGGTGTGCCTAGACGATGGACTCGTCTCTTGCGCATGATCGCACAGACCGTGACGTACTTTCATGAGCACCATTAGGCTAGGGTGCCCCCTAGCATCTTTTTGAGTTCTAGGTCATATGACCAATTTTGTTTTGATCACAGCACATTATGTACAAACTATAAACAGCTTTATATATTTTGATTTTCGGAGTTTATTTCAGTTTATTTGTGATCCACTTACATAGCACCGATGCATCTCTTTTTATATATGTTGTAAATGTCTATCTAATACATAGTTTGCCAATGAATCTGTTAATGTGTTCAAGTTTCTGGAAATATGCTGGTATTGAATTGAATCAAACTCTCTTTCCAAAATCTTAACTCTTAGAAACATACGATAAATAGCTGGATTGCAGACTGAATATATACCAGTGAGTTGTAGTATCACAAGTTGTGAGTCTAGCCTAACAATTAGTCGGCGTATACCATGAGCGATGGTATCAGAGAGGAGTTCGATCAACGCACTATACTCAGCGATATTGTTTGTTGACCGTCCAATACACACACCTCTGAAACTCACTAACTCGCCGCTTGGATCAAAAATGGCCCAGGCAGCGGAGGACAAATTCCGCGTACTACGACTCGCTCCGTCGGCATATCCCACATATGTATCAGAATAATTCGACATCTGCAACAAACGAGAAGGGTGGATTACTACCGAAACAAACATTTTAGCGAAAACAAAATACAACAAAAGCACTCAGGTTACTATTTAGGCATAGTAACGCTTGAGGTACAACCCGTTACGGGGTTGCGCCAGTGGTATTCCGTCATAATCCATTAACTCGTAGGCTCCTTTTGCTAACACCCTTTTAACAATATAGGGACCCATCCATAAGGACTGAAATTTTCCTGCTCCTAATTTATCGGATTCTTGGTCGTAAAGCAAAACCAAGTCACCTTCAGAGAAGTTGCGCGGTTTGACATTCTTATCAAACTGTGCTTTGACTCGTTTCTTATGAGCCTCATTCGCCAAAGCGGCATTACGACGGTTTTCATCCAACTGGATCAATTCCAGGAAACGAGCCTCTTCTTCTGAGGTTCCGGGGAGGAGGTCAATTGCGAGTTTAAGAGACGAAATTTCGCACTGGATCGGTAATACTGCCTCTAGGCCATACACCAATTGGAACGGTGTGAACCCAGTGGCGGTCTTTACCGAGGTTCGGTAAGCCCATAATGCTGAGTACAGGATTAGATGCCATCTTCTCTTGTGAACCCCGATCATCCTTTGCAACATACGCTTCAGGACTTTGTTGATTGCCTCAACTTGTCCGTTGGCTTGTGGATAATACGGGGTAGAGCTGTCGTGCGATAGCCCTAGTTTGGCAGCTAATTCAATCATCATGTGATTGCGAAAATGCGATCCATGATCTGTCACTATAGCTTGCGGAACGCCGAACCTGGCGACTACATGATTGAAAAAGAAAAGGGCAGCTGTTTCACCAGTGTTATCCAATGTAGGCATCGCCTCGGCCCATTTGGTAAAATAGTCAACAGCGACTATAATATACCCATGCCCCCCGGTCGAGGTGGGGTTACATTGCATGAAATCGATGCCCCACTTGGCGAAGGGCCCAACAGCAACTATTGGCTGTAAGGGTGCGGGCGGTCTTCTGGTTTTGCTATCAAAGATCTGACATGCATGGCAACTTCTGACAGCTATTATGCAATCTTTAAACATAGTTGGCCAGAAATATCCTGCTCGTAAGATTCTTTGTGTTGTTGCATATCCAGATTGATGCCCCCCGCACGCGCCTGAGTGACAATCATTCAGGGCTTTTTCGGCCTCCTCATGGGTAAGGCACCTCCTCAGAACCGTATCGACGCCACGACGGTAAAGTGTATTACCGACGATCATGTAGTCTTTTGATTGGTATCATATACGTTTCCATTCTGAGTGTGAGGTATTAGGCCTAAATTTCTGGGTTTGGAGATAAACAATGATATCTCCATACCACTCATCGCTTACTGATATCAGAAACAAATTTTCATCCACGATTGACTCTTCTGATGTTTCATCGTTGGACGACGATGGGAGATCGCACAATAATTCCGCGAAAACTAGAGCTTTCTTCGATTTGGATTTTACAAAATCTAAATCAAACTCTTGAAGGATGGCTATCCATTTTGACTATTTGCCCCCAAGCAACTGTCGCGACAGTATATATGTCATGGGATTGCAATCTGACAAAATGGTAGTTTTCCTAAAGAGGACATAATGTCGAAACCTTTGAATCGCTTGAACAGCAGCAAGCGCTAGTTTTTCAACATAGGAATATTTACTTTCTGTATCATTTAAGTTTTTACTTAAATAATATATAGGATGTTCAATTCCATCGACTTCTTGCACTATCTGCTGCAGCTAGATACAGGTTAAAATCTCTTTGATAGTCCGGGGCGTACATTAATGATGCTCTTACTAGACAATCTTTCAGAGCGTCAAAGGAAGCTTGCGCAACCTGGTCCCAGACAAAAGGTACATCCTTTTTCAAAAGACGAGTATAACCTTTGGCAAGTTCTGCGTAATTTGGAATGAACCTCCTCAGAAAGTTTGCTTTCCCTTGGAGTTTCTGAATCTGAAGCAAATTTGAAGGTGGAGGCAAATTAATGATTGCCTGAACCTTACAGGGGTCGAGACGAATCCCATCCTTAGAGACAACAAAGCCAAGTAAACGACCAGAACCGACGCAAAACACACACTTGTGCGGATTGAGTCTTATCTTATAATGTCGGCAACGTAGAAATATTGCTCTCAAATGCCGCGGATGATCAGTCCGCTTTCGCGAATGAGCCGGAAGATCGTCGAGATAAGGTTGAACAATGTTCTTGATGTCATGAAAGGCATAATTCATTGCCCTCTGAAACGTCACCCCTGCGTTCTTTAAACCAAAGGGTAATCTTCGATAAGCGAATGTGCCCCACGGACAGATGAATGCAGTCTTAGACTGGTCCTGTGGGCGGATATTTATTTGATTATACCCGGAAAATCCATCCATAAAGGAAAAGATTTCACATCCGGCGCATTCATCAATTATCTGGTCGATGAAGGGTGTAGGGTAGTTGTCCTTTGGACAAGCTTTGTTTACATCCCTATAGTCGACGCACACTCTTATCGTCCCTTGTTTTTTCATAACAGGGACAATATTCGATACCCAATCGGTTAGAGGAACCGGGTAGATGAATCCAGCATGGAGGAGTTTTTCAACTTCCGCCTTAATGGCAGCGGATTTCTTCGGATGTACCTGCCGAAGCCGTTGTCTTACTGGTTTGACATCAGGATACATTTTAATTTCATGTTCAACTATGCTCGAGTCAATGCCTGGCATTTCATCATATGACCATGCAAAGACATCTCTAAATTCGCGAAAGAGAGCACTATATATTTCCAGTTCTGAAGGGGAACAACTTTTGCCGACATGAATATTCTCAACAACATCAGATTTTGTCGAGATGTTTATGGCTACAGTCTCTTCAATATTGGATAGGTTTCTCTCTGAATCCACCGTATTTACAGTATTTGTTAGGAATTCAAATACTGAAGGGTGGTATAGGTCGTGATGAGTTTCTTCTTCACACTCTGGAAGAAGGGAACGATGGTGGTGATCATTCCATGGTGCCCCCTCAATCATCATTGATTGTAAGATTCCTTCGTCAGTCCCATGAACTTTTGACCATGGATCTAATGGGGTACCATATTCTTCGGACCTATCTACCCAAACGCTTGACGAGCGTTCATTTGGGCTCGCCTCCCACGCCTGAAACATTGATTGCTACAATATTTCAATAGGGCTAGGTGGCAATACCACTTGATGATCCATGACGATTTTGTTTTCTGCGACCTTCGATGAAGATACCATGTTGCATGTTGCTACAAACGGTATATCCACTATATGGGAAGGAGGTGGCAACGCGAAAGTTCCCATCATTGTGGGATCTTTTAGCAAGCCTACTCCGATATCTCGTATCAAATGGTCGCTCCCATGGATCAGGGGAATGCTTCCTGTAACTTGTGAACCATTAGGGAGGAAATTCTGTTGGTCGACGATCGTAATCCCTCCTTCAAACGGGAATGCAATCTTCCTAAAATATGTCGACACTACAGCTGCCATGGCATATATCCATGGTCTTCCCAGTAGGATGTTATAGTCCAGATTGCCATCAATGACTTCAACATCAATTTCTACTGTTTTTCCTCCTAGTTCAACCTTAAAGTTATTTAGGATACCGTACGGAGTGTACGACCTACCGTCAAATGCTTTCAATGTCGTCGAAGATCGCGACAAGGTTGGAGATCCAAGAGTTTTCCAGCAACTCATCGACATGATACATGTCGATGCGCCCTCATCAATAATCGTTCTATGAACAGTTTTGTTGAGTGCTTTCACTTGAATAAGGAAAGCTAATTGCGCTGGTAACTGAGGATCATATCCTTTGTGATCAAAGGATACAAGACTGGAATCTTTAGGATCCACTCCACCAATTGCAGATAACAATGCCTGTCTTTGGGATGGGCAATTTTGTAGTACCTCAAGAGTCGACATAGCAGATGGCGATTGGGCCAAATCCTCCACTATATTATAGTGTTGCGCCGCTCTGGCGCGAGGGTTGAATGTCGATTTGTGGACTACTCCCTTAGGCGGCTTTATTGTTAATTCATGCGTGAGGGGGGGTACAACTTCTGCCGAAGTCGTTGTCGAACTACTGGGTTGATCTTTCCCTTTGTCGTTCGACACCGGCGGATTCCCATAATCTTTATTCCTAGTCGAGATCAAAGCATCACTTTGCTTAGAAACCGACAGCATAAGCACTTGAGACGGGGAAGCATTTCCACTATCAACCATATTCTGACCTGGGGTGGGAAACGGATCAGTCAACACAGCTGAAGTTTGGGAACTTTTTAGGAACCTCTTTAACTCAGCTTTGAACGGACAGTTCTTTGTTGAATGATTTTCATCACATATTTGACATGGAGGAAATTGTTTCTTTTGCCCAGGAGGGTTTGAAGAAGTTTTTTGAGGGGATGATCCACCTTGTTTCTTCTTCTTCCCTTTGTTTTGTTTCTTCTTGCTTCCTGGTTGATTGGAGTTTTTGTCTTTATCCGTAGATACAGCATTTACCTCCGAAGCAAGAATCTCCTGATTTGCTTTTTGATTCGAAGTCTTACGGGCTTTCTTATTCGAATCCCTTGTCGACTTAGCGTTTGCAGTTCCAATCACGCCATCACCGGCATGAGAGTCACTGTTCGATCCGGGAGGAGGAGGGATTGAAAATTCCGGTCTGGGGGCGTCAGGTATCTTATCGTAGAGCGTGCCCGACTGAGTATACACTAAGTCCAAATATTGAGCACGAGCAATAACTTGCTCCTCTGTTACGACGCCTCCCTTGGCCACATCTTCTGTTATTGCCGCCAGAAGCGACTTTATAAACCACTCAGCTAATAGCTGATCTGGAACATAGGTCTTTACCATTCTGCGACGACGACGCCACTCATGTATATGATCAGATATATGTGTGGCTGTTGTCTGCTTGAAATTGGTCAAGATTTCTGTTCCAGTTTCGTACCTTATAGGTAACTGAAAGTGTGTTAAGAAAGTCGTGGCTAGGGAACTAAAATTGTCGAAAGAGGCTCTAGGTAATTCAATATACCATTTGGCCGCCGGACCAGTCAATGTCCTCTGGAAAAGACGAAGCCTTATCGAATCATCATTCAAGGTATTCGACGAACACCACAGATGGAATGTCATCACATGATTTGACGGGTCTTCGCCCGGATTTCCATTGAATTTAGGAATGTCCGAAGGAAGTTTGTGAGGAATCGCTGGCCACCAATGGGCATAGGCAATTGGATCGTTCGTCAATCGATGTAAATCTGGTAATTCTAAGGTCGCCACGAATGGCAACTGCTGATTCAGGTTTGGCGAGGCGTACCCAGGATATGATGGAATCGCCTGAGCAGTAGGTCTTTGCACACCAGTATAATGCAACTGATGTTGATATGACTGATATGGTTGGTGGGCTTGGCCACTGTAAAGTGGTTGGTTTAACCCATTCTGAATATAGGGTTGCCCACTATTTGCAAAGATCTGTTGCTCAGACCCCTGGTACACCTGTTGAAACTGAGGTTGTTGGTATTGCACCATCCATGGTTGTGAAGCCATGTTTTGTTGTGCGACACTAACCGACGGACCAAGATGCGGGGTTATGGTTCCCGTTTGTATCTGTGTCATCCCGGCAGTTGGCGATTGTGGTTGTGTTGCAGGGTCAATAGGCTGTTGCATTACAACTTGGGGTTGACATACAACAGGCATCGATTGAACTTACGACACGGTTACAATTGCTGGCGTTGTCGGGATATTAGACATAGGTACACATTGTTGCATGGAATATACAATTCTTGATTGTTGGGGTAACATAGGTACCCAACCACTCGTCGTTACTTCAGTCAAACCTGAATGTGGTTGAAAACTGCCGTATGGGTATCCCCCCGAAAGGGGAAGTGAAAAGGCATATTGCCCCCCATACGGTAACGATCCGGAGCTCAAGGGTATAGATGGCCTTTGAGGACTGGATGGCCCAAACTGATTCCCAAAGGGATCAATTTGTCTCGTTTCAACATAAGAATTACCGGGTATTATACCGGAAGAACAAACTGGAACAGACCAAGTTGTCATAATAGTCCCTGGGTGGACTCCTTCTAGCTGATGAGAGCTAGTCGGGACGGCTGGTATGCCGGCAAACATCGTTGGATTGGCAGCAGGAACTTCTGCTGTCGCTGTGTCGTTTGGCACAGTCCTAGATGTCGACGGTTGTTCAAACATTTTAAGTCTATCCAATAAACTTCCTAACGATTCTTCAGGAACTTCTGGTGGTGATAGACAAACTTCTGATGCAGAAGGAAAAAGAGGGGTACTTACTCCAAAATGAATTGGAGTATTCGCTTGCTGGTCCTCTACGATTTCCTCTATTGCAATCAGACCAGGAGGAAGAGGAAGACCGTCAGGTCCGTAAAAGATTTCTGGTGCCGAAGAAGGGGCTGCTTCGACAGCGATAGTTGTTTGAACAACAAGACTCTGTGGACCGGTTTCAGATGGAACTGGTTCAGTTATGCAAGTACTTGTCTTCAGACTAGGATCAGTACAACTGTCCCTCTGTTGCTGTTGAACTTCTTCAATAGAGGCAGGGATTCCAGAAATATTGGGAGTGACCAGAATCTCAGATGTTGTTGGAACTTCCGTTCTAACTCTAAAAGGAGATTTTGACCTGGTCCAGCGAGATCGCTTCGCCCGTACTACTTTCCGTTCCGGGGACGAAGGTGGTTGACTCGCGAGTCTCCCCGAACGACGGAGTTTTAATTGACTTTCCTCCACGGTTGCGGATTACTTGATCAACTAAAATACAAAAAGGGGAATTATGTTTCCGTATTGAATGAATTTTATTAGACGCTTTTAGAAACAACTTTGCTTTTTCATGTTTTAAGAGTCGAGAAAAAGCTAAAGATGACTCTAGTCGCCTTCGATGTATTAACGAGCCCGAAGTGACAAATGCTCGGTTGGACTTTTTCAGTTATAGAGTTTGAAAAAGGCCAAAAGAAACTGCTCTGGAGATCTAGGCAGAGGGTGTGCCAAACCTTTCGCGAAACCACAGAATACGTTTTACGGTACGGGTGGTCGATCTTCGTGAATGCTGTGTTCACTGCATCGCGATCAGTAGGGCGGTCGACATGGCTTCCTAAGGATAAAGGATAAAAGCCTATAGGGGTCTCCCAATATACGCGACGGTACGCGGGAGCACAAGTCCGTATTAGTGCTATCGTCCCTCAGGAGGAATCACCCACCTTCGTAGAGATCGACAGTCACTACGTTTAACGACGCCGGAACACGTCTCTACCTAGACCTCTATTGTGAGCGTTATGTTACAATGCGTTTTTAGATTCATTCAATATATTTTAAGTTGATCTTGTTTATCAGTTTGTCTTTCAGGATCACCACGAGATGTATTGGTACAAATTCCTAAATGCAGCTAAAATGATAAGCAAGCTTTCACAATCTTTTTAGCTTTGAAAATCCTAACTACTGAGGGGAGAGAAAAACAATATCTTTCCACACAGAGCACCAAGCACAAACTAATGCACTTTCTCCTAGATCAGACACCCAAACTTATCAAAATGCGAATGCAAGATGCATGTATTTCTTTTCTTTCCCTTTAATGTTGATGTAGACAAAAGGAAAACTGTTGTATGACTTTCGAATTCAATTTGAAGCGTAAACAAACCAATTTTTTCTAAAATGAAAAAACGCTTTACAGGTACTTGTTTCAACACTAAAAATATATGAATTCAAACCATAAAGTGAAAAACAAACAAACTCAAACAGCCATGAACAGTAATAAAACTAACTCTTCAGATCCCAAAGACACTTTTACAGTTCAGGATCTAAGAGGCCACAGCTATACTGGTTCGCTTTTCACAATGGGAAACTGTAACTGCAACAAGAAATACTGAAAGAACATTCACAGTTTCATCACACAACTGAGGCGGAATAATGTCAAGGAGAAGTGGCTTATAGCAAGTACAATAACCAGCAAGCAATCAGCCAAAAACAAGTGCAAACAGGGCCAAGACACAATAGGAAGACTGAGCAAGACAAGGGCTAACTGGACCAGCGCAGGTTCTAGTCTGCCAATTTCACTCTCAGTGCAGTTCCCGAAGGGAGTACCTGCGCTGTAATGCAGGCTGCCTGTGTACAGCCTACACTGACTCACGAGAGTTTCGTCTACAAAGAATTCCGGGTCATAAAAAGCTCAAAAATGCATTGTTTTTACTGAAATAAAAAGCTATAGGTCAAGTACAGGCTAAGGTATGATCAAGAGGATGAAGATCTATCACAAAGAGTAAAGAGTCTTTTGTAGATAAGCTCTTCAAATCTTGAATTTGCTCAGCAAATGAGCAAGAGTAGCAGTCCCTCTACTTCGCTTTTGATATAGTCAAAAGCTTTTCGATTTGGTACTCTTTTCTTCAAGAAATGAATAGCAAAATACTACAAACACCAACAAGATACTAGGCTCCCCAGCGGAGTCGCCAGTTTGTTGTGGGGAAAAGTATCCGATGCGGATGACCCTATCCCTACTCTAAAGGTGACAGTCTTTAGCAACAACTGAAAGTAAAGCTTTGATGTTTTCCTTTATGAAAGTACAGAGAGGGGGAAGAAATGATCAACCAACCTGGTATCCTTCGCTTAGTCGATCTTGATCCTCTCTCTTTGTCTCTTGTTCCCAGCTCCTTGCTCTCTTTACCGGTCCAGCTACACACAAGCCCTGCACAAAACGAGAGAGGAAACTACAAAATACAAGTACTCATAACTGATGCATGGATTAGAGTGAATCAAATATACATGTAAATACAATACATCAATGCAATACAAGTATATAGGAGAACATGCAAAACTTTATTGATAGAAGTAACAGGGTTCTGAGAAGGTTACAACCAATGATGGCTCCAATCCAGCAGCACCTCCCCAGCAGCAAGAACTCTCCTCTTCACCTCTAGTAAAACAATCACCCAATAGCTCTAACTGTAATCCAACAGCACCTCCTTGCTTTACACAAAATTCCAGCCTCCTTAGACTGCATAGAAGAGCTCTATATATAGGAGAGAAGAAGAGAGGATGAGTCAGCTTGAGGCTGGCATAGAGCTGACTAGTGTCCTCTCCCTCTTCAGTTAATCTTCAGTTCTTAAGTCCACTTGGAGATCCTTGCTTACACATGGTGATCAAGTACCTCTTACTCATCACAAGGCGAATCTGATGAACCAAGTGTCAGTTTGGAAGCTTCCTGGGCAGTTGACACCTTGCAGGATGACTGTGCCACTTGGCCAATCTCGCCCAGCGCAGGTAGCCTTCATTACTTTTGACTTCCAGCGCAGGTACAGAGTGGGACAGTTGCATTACAGCGCAGAAGCTCAGTTAAGCAGCTGACATGATCCAAAATAAGCCTGTTTTGAAGTGTTTTCAGGTGGAGAACTGATTGGAAGTGCTGTTGTTTGATGACCTTGTTCTTTTAGGGGTAAGAACAACATGTTTAGGGACTGAGGATCCCTGTAATTATTGACATTCCATGCTCCATGATGCGAGGCACAAAAATGTCTATAACATCAACTCCTCTTTTGCACCTGATATTTATTCTTGGTTAGATTCTCTTCAAATAAACTCATATATATTTTATTTATAGTGTTTCTACATTACATATGGGGCCAACTTGTAAAATTGGTTGGGTTGATATACTTGTACTGTTGTTGGGTCATCATCAAAAAATATTTAGTATCTCCTCATTCCCATGGAGTTACAGGGATTTCAATATACCATTGGGAATATATAATAATAATATTTCCAACCATATATACTAAACTCCCATTTGATCTATGTAATTGGAGTAAAAAATCCTTCAAAAATATAGTATACAAACTAGGCATCAAAAGTCCAAAAACAATATTTCCAACAATATTCAATTTCCAATCCTTATCTTGGACATATGTAGTATCTCCCTATATCTCACATCAGCAAAAACAATAGTTCCAAGGTGGTATAGTAAAAACCATTGCTGACATCAAAATTCCAATTATACTAGCATGCAAAACGTGGGATATGTCTCTTCCTCTTACAGTGTCTTGGGAGACTAATATGGAGATAAATTTACACCTATAGTAAAAGTTACCTTTATCAATTTGCGTTCTTGAATATTAAACCTTTGTAATATTTTCTTGACATGCTTCCCCCAATTTAACCATAGTTTATTTTTTTTCCTGATCTCTTTTAATTTCCATGCCCAAAATAAAATTTGCAACACCACGAAGGTTTTTGGCTCAAGGAACTTGATTTACACTTCAGATGCCAAAATCCAAATACATAATCAACTAGAAATTTAAGTCATAATAGAAACTCAATAAACATAAACCATCAAATGTAGATGATAGAACTTAAGGAATAGAAATCAAACAACGACACATCATAAAGATTGACACTGCACAGAGATTTCACCTTGGAACCCTTAGCTAAGAAAAGTAGCCAACCTATGATCTTCACCATTATTATATTCTTCAATAAATATAAAATATAGATTACAATTAATGTCAACTTTGGCCCACACCTAAAACCAATGCATTCATAGATCACTAGTTGACAGGAAAAGTTGACCAATCTTCAACAAGAGGGATTAGCCTGGTTCGAGGTTGTTTAATAACCTAGTCCATTTGGGATAGCTACCTATGACATATTTTATGGCTCTGTTAGATTAATATTTCCTCCTCTTTCAAGAAAAAAATCATTAGGGTTCAATTAGTTTTCCTATTATACATATGTACAACTCGTTACAAGGAGTTAATTGGTTATACACAAATATGTACAATAAATGGGAATCACCACAAGGATGACACTAACTATTATAATGTAATTATAAAACATTAAAAGAATGAATTATATTTTGCACAAAGAAATGATTATAAAATACAATTGACTTTCAATGTAATGTATATGTAAAGATAATAAGCAGGGACAAAACTATACTAGTTATTACTTTAAACAGATGAAATGAATTTCAACTTGCTTTAAAGATTTTACATCGACAATAAAAAATGAAATGAAAAATTGTAAATATGCCTTGGTCATTAAAATATATTAAAATATAAGAATGAGTTTGTTTCTTATTCAATTCATATTAATCATTCACTTAACACTAAGTAGAGTCATCCCTTTCTGATAAATGAAAGACAACAAATGATTATAGAAAACAAAACAGTCAAATTAATTATGATTTTATTCATGTATGTACATGGAAAAGATCCAATTTATGAAAACACAGTTCATAAATTAAAAGAGCAAAACATATGTAAGTTAATTGCAATTTTTGTAGATGTTAATCATAAGAAAGATAACTTAATTCAAATTACCAACAAACATAACTAATTCATGATATAAATACGTGTATATATATATATATATATATATATATAGATATAGATATAATCTCAAACAGACAAAGTCATATGAGTGATGTTTAAATTACAAGATCTTGTGAGACACATTCAAGGAAATCTATGAAATTCCAAATGCGACAATGAACTTATTTAAATGAAATTGTAAATTATACCAAACTCATTCAACATAATCTTACAATATGTAAATCCAAGTATCAATGTCACTAAAATAAACTTCGTCCATCTACCCCACCCTCATGCATTTCTCAGGTTCCTCCCTTTTTTCAAGGTCTATCATATATTTATACCAAAAGGGCCCCCATACAAAATAATTACAAAACGAAATAAAGATTTTTGTTCCCAACTTCTTAGCACTGAAATCCATCCTATATATATGGCTCATTAGTCATAGAGAGAATGTTTAAAAAAAAATAAACAAGCATTATGACTCAATATGCCATGTCAACAAGCAATGATAATCCAAAAGACCAAATAGGAAACTAATGTTCATCGGCACAACTATAGATAATACATGTAGAATAAGAAATGCATATAATTAAAAAATTATTATCGAAATTAAATAATGGCTACAAAATCATAAATTATGTAATTATCCAAATGAACTCAAACAAACTTATAATAGTTTGTACCTTTTTATAGACATAAAATAGAAAAATATGACTTTGAATATTCATTTGGAAGAGCTAAATCCTTGCATATCTGAAGTGATTATCACATTGACATCGAAGGATTTGATAATGACATGCTTGTTAGTCACCTGTAATTGTACCCTAAGTTCAACTATTTTTTTATCATGTCTCTTTCAGGGGTTTCTTCTGTGACATCAATTATTCATTTTTTTCCTAGCATTATCAAAGTTGGTCTTTTAGGTGAGCGACAATGACTACATATTTTCCTTGCCAATACCACATATTGAAGCAATTATGAGAGACTTTTTGTTTTCTATGTTTAGTATTGAGTTTTATTTCAGGGTTACTGAAGAAAAAAAATGTTGTCTCCATAACCCTCAATAGGTTCAGCCTGTGGCTTATCCTATTTTGGCAAAGACCCTTCAAAAACTTCTATGTGAACAACTAGATATGACTTCATTTTATGCCTATTCCTTTTAGCCCTGGAAACCATCCTAACAAGTTTCTTGCATTTGACCTAAATTGACGAAATGAATTTTTTCTCACATTCTCTTACATATTTTGTAGGTTCGGAATGGTCAACATGCATAGATTCAATCGACTCAATATTAAGATTATCTATCAGTGTCAGGTGAGGGTTTTTCTCGACGGACCTAATCCCAATCATTTTTTCCATGCTACAAGTGATTAGAACAAGAGCCAAATTGACAAAATCTTCATTAAAACCATATTGTGTATTATGTGAAAATGTATGGCTAGTGTTTTTTGGTTGAGGTGGAGAAGTAGGGCATTCTGAAACACATTTTTGAAAACCATGTTCATATTTCTCTACTTGCAACGATATTTTCTCCCGATGCATGTCCAAGCATTTAATAAAATTATTTCGACATGGGAAACTATCCTAAGTATCCCCCAATTGATTTAACCTAAATTTTACCAATGTGAAAATCAAACCGTAATGGAAAAGGCTGTGTTCAGGGTTCTTGAAACCCCTTTGATAAAATTTGGCTATTTTTGTACAGCTTTTGTGCAAGTAAAAGGGAAAATTAAATTTATACCCTAAGAACACCATAAGCATCCTAAAATTATAATAAAACACGAATCCATACCGTCCCTCATAGGTTACATACATTCTAACAATCGAAACTAAATCACGCCACTTAGGTTTGAGCAAGTTCATAGGAGTACCTTTTATGTTATACATGGTCATCTTTGAAAGAAATAATTTATCCCATGACACATCCTTAACTAGGAAATTCTTTGACCAATGTTCACCCTCCACATGTAGTTTCATGACCTTTGCAATGAAAGCCTCATTCATTGCAAACTCGACATCCCCAACTTGCGCAACTTTCCCATTTTATGTTTGCACAACTTGTTTTGCTTCTTCAACATTCAACACCCTGAAAGACTATATAAACTCCCACACACCCACTTACTTTAATAGAGCAAGGTACTCCTCATTTGCCTCAATAATTCCACCTACAATAGGCTCAGTTCTCATAACATGAGCTATGGAAAATACGTTGAGTTGGTTGCAGGGAGATGATAGAGATTCGAACCAGTGTATGAACAACAGTGCATTGAAGAACTTGGTTAGGGTTTGACATAATGTAATCAATGGAATGACGTACCAAGAGCCTATGGAAAATAGGCAGGGTTTGAAATGAAAATAAATGGAAATATACAGACTCCAGAGACTTTTGTAAGACAGTTCAAATGATAAGAGGAAAATGTACACGTAGTATAGGGTGACAATAAAAACATTTCAGAATCATAATGAAATGAATTCGACCTCTAGATATGTCATCACAACCCTAGTCCACATGTATGACCTGTAATACACAACATAGCCATTAACCATTGCCACAACACAATTTGCATTTCCACATAACTAATTTATGAATGAATGAATTAGCTTCCATCCTTTCCACATTTATAACGATATGATCACTCTTAACCAGAATCATCAACATAAAGGGAGGTGTGATAATCCACAATATGATACAATAAATGATATCAATGAGTCATATAATGGATAGGTTTCCATAGTATAAGTTTGATTCATGGTTACAAAGGGGTCATGACCATACAACAATAAATTTCACCCCCGAAGCATTATGTATGAGTTGCAATACATTTGTCAAGGATTAATCAATAACAATGTTTAGGAATATTAAATAATGATATCACTATAACATAAAAGTGATAAAAATATAAATGTCTTCATCCTTTTATGAAAAAAACCAATCATTAATATAGGATAAAAACAATATTAGGGATTACATTGAACCATAATGCATTAGAAACAAATGATATGAACATAACCATTGAAATAATAAAGCAAACATGTTTCAAAGTTGATACAAGGCTCAAATCAAAATTGATTGAGAAATAGGTAATTTCTATATGATAAAATTTTGTAAGGAATTAAAAAAAAATCCATAATCAATAAAATTATCAAATACGCAAAATTTTAGTACGAGAAATAGGGGTCCTATTTCATTCAAATGAAGAAATGAAAGGGGAATTTTTGGGCAACCAACAAATGGTGACTGATTGGAAAAATTGGTTATCTTTGTTGAAATCAAGAAAATAAACATAAGATGCTAAAGTTAAATAGATTGAAATATATTTATCTCCAATTCAAAATATAAAAGATTTGATTAAAATTTTAGTAAAAACACTGTATAACCAACATTATAATAAAGAAATTGATAAAAAATATCTTGTTTGATTTTCCCTACAAGGACAATAGTGATCAACAATAATAAATCTTAAGGAATATGACTTAACCAGATAGTTTTTTTTATCTAAAAGAGTAACTTCAATACCATGGGTATGGTCACTACTTCCAAGAAGCATCTATAGCCTCGACAATGATATCCTTTAACCAAATTTCAAAGGCTTGTATCCCATATTCTAATTTTTCACATGTTATTTTAATTCAAGGAAATTAGAAAAAATTCCATTGTTCTGGTTTGGTAACCAGCTATCTACAATGACATTCACAAAACTTATGACTAATGACTAGGTTGGCTCATGATGAGACCACCCTTCCTTCATCTTTGTAGCTGAAATCCATCACCTTGGCTTGGTGACCATATTTGGTAATGTCATTTTGTGAGGATTCATGATCATGGTAGGTTGGCTCATGTTGGGATGTCCTATCCTTTAGCTCATTCCTTAATACAAATTGTCTTTTATTCAATTAATTTTCAAAATAAAATACCACAACATGCAAGGAAGCAAATATGGAATGCTCCTTAAGAGGAAGGATGGTGTAAGAAGTTTATCATGACCATTCCTTTTGATAAGTTAATCATATTATCTCAAACTGAACTATTGTAATATGAATGTCCTGATAAAAATGGCAGTCCCTTGAAAAGAAAAAAATTAAAGATAGTGATATACAGGTTATTTTCAGGAAAGTAATTAATAGATTACTAGAATTGGAGAAAAGTCAATTAGAAATACAAAGACATATTTTCAAAAAATTATTTCCTGGTATAGAATTTTAGGCATAAATGTCAATTTTAATAATAGAAATTGTTAAGAAAACCAAATAAAAATCACAAAAAACATCAAGGAAAATCAAATCAGCATCACACAACAAAATCAACTCAAACCAAACAAAATAGAGTGCAAGCTGAAAATAAAATATTTACAAAATGGAATTCCCATAGTGGGAGTCAATAAAAATACTTTTTCATAAGTTGTCCATTAACTGGAAGGGCTTCGTTTTTCCCCTCCAAATTATGCAGTCGAAAGGTATTAAGCCCAATCTTTTACATAATAATGAAAGGACCCAGCCACAACTTCTGAAATTTCATATGCTCTCCCTTCTCCTCATGCATTTTGTCCCACTTAAGTACTAGATCACCTAGCTCAAATTTTCTATCATAAGAGGATTTGTCATCAAACTAACGCTTAATGATTTTCTAATGTTCATTAAGATTTTTCTTATCTTTTTCTCTATATTCTTCCAACTTGAGTAGGGAATTGATTCGGGTCTACATAGCAAGTAACTCAATTTCCTACGCTTCTTGAGATAACTATAATGATGGCAGAAAAATGTTGGGAGGAAGAATATCCTATCTCCCATACACAAGGAAAATTGTTGATTTTCCAATACCAGATTTAGGGGTAACCCTATTAGCCTATAATGCATTAAACAAGGTTATATGCTAGTTCTTATGATGGTAAGAAAAAAATTGATCAAATTCTTATTTGTCGATTTAGTGATCCCATTATGCTGATGGTAATAGTTTGATAAATATTTTATTTTGATCCCTTTTTCAAGAGTGAAAGAATTAAGTTAAAGAGAATAAAAATAGGATGCATTATAAAAAACAAGTAATTCTAAAATGTTGAATCAAGTTATTATATTAGTCTCAAGAAATTATATTACTTGATGGTGTTTACCATTCGAAGAGGAGGTCCCTCTACCCATCTTGTATAAGAGTTTGTTGTTGTTATAATGAACTTGTGTTGGAGGGATGAGGCAGGGTTCACATGACCAACAAAGTCTAAGCACCATTATTGAAAGGGAGTGTGGATTGTGATGGGTTATAGGGGGAAATTTGTTCTTTCAACCCTACTAGCAACTTTCTAGAAGATTTTTCACTTTCAGGCTAGGGCATGAGCATCTATAAATAATGCGGGCCAATAGTAGCCAACCCTTAGAACCTTATGTGAGGTGGTATCTCCACCATAATTACTACCATCAGGTTCAGAATGCAATTCATTTAAAAAAATTCTAAGAATTTTCCTGTTCTAAACAACAAAGCAATACTCCATCATAATTCTTTTGGAAGAGAATATCATTTATCAGCTGGAAAGGAGTTGATTTTAATCTAAGTGTTCTTCCTTTCTTTGCATCAAGGTGTGGAGTAGTTGTACCATGGATCAAAACCATTTTTATGTTAGAGTAACAAGAATTAAAATTAGATAAATTGCATAAAATTTCATCTTGGAAAAAAACTTCACTATTTAAACAACAATCTTCATTGGGTGGAATAACAAAATCTACAACCATCTTACAAAGTCATTAACCTCTAATGATTTGTGTGGGTTTGATTTCAAGGTCATACTCTAGAAGGGCTCTCATCCAATGTACTCGTTTCTCACCAAGTTCCTTCTGAACAAGCATACTTCGTACTATTGCATAAGGGACAATGATTGTAGTCTTAGATTTCAACAGATAAGGTGTAAATGTTTCATTTCCTTAAAAACAATAAAATATTGTCTTTCAACTATTGAATAATTTAGTACTTCCCCTTTAAAAGTAGCGCTCATGAAGGAAATAGGGATTTCATCATTTTGGTTGTTCTTATGGGTGAGAACAACAACATATGCAGTATCAGAAGCGAAGGTATACAAGGTGAATTCCTCAGTAAAATCAAGGCTCATCAAAGTAGGGGCTTCATAAATGGCTCGTCTAATGGTTTGGAAGTCTTCCCTTTCTTGGTTACACCACTTAAATATAGGATTATTCTTGACCATATTTTTTTAAAGGCCTCTCTATCTTTGAGAAGCTTGGAATGAATCTCCTAACAAAGTTAATTTTTCCAAGAAGGGGTTGCGTTCCCTTTTTAGAAGTAGGGTGCAATAAGCTAGAAATTAATTGGGTTCATTCACATTCTATCATCATTTTTTTCTTAGACACAATGAAGTCAAGTAGTTTTCCCTCGATAAAAACAAAATTATATTTCTTGGGATTGAGGGAAATGTTGAATTTTCTACATCTCCGAAATACATCTCTCAAGTGAGATAAATGGTTAGATTTTTTTTTTAAACATGATGACATCATATAGTTAGATAACAATTGATTCCTTAATTAAGCCATGAAAAGAGACATCCATTTCCCTTTAGAAGCTTTCCCCAATTAGTCCAAAAGGCATCTTCCTGTATGCGAAGGTTTCTCATGGAGTTTAGAATGTGGTTTTAAGTTGATCAATAGGTGCAACCATGACTTGGTTATAGCTCGAAAAATTGTCTAATAAGGACCAAATTTCAAAGCCTAAAATATGTTGTAGGATATACTCCATGGGTGGAATAGGATAGTTATCCTTATCAAAGGCTTTGTTTAGATTTCAGAAATCAAAACATAACCAAATATCTTCATTCTTCTTCCTAATGGGTACCAAATTGGTAACCCATTGGCTATGATGAACATGGAATATTATTTGAGTTGCAAGCAATTTATTTGGTTCAACCTTAACATTAGGTTCTAGGGTGCATCTTCCTTAATTCATATTGAAAGGGATTGGTTTGTGGTTTCATGGGAATGATATGTTGCATGATAATGGGATCAAAGGTTTTCAGGTTTTCATACACCCAAGCGAATACATCCTTGTATTCCTTGAAAAAATGAATAAAATTTAATCTTTATTTCAGGGTACGGTTTGTCCCTAGGTTAATATTATGGGGGTTGGATTGAGTTCCTAAATTAATTATTTCATATTTTGTGGAGGAACTGCTAGTTTTTCAATTTACAAAAATTTTAGCCGTATCATGCAAATCATAAAAAAATTCCACTCTCACAACAAATTTAGGGGTCAAATTTACCAAATTGAATGATTCTTCAGCTGAATTTTTCTTTTGGTCTTACAATAAATTTTGAATATTTTCATCATGTGTTAGCACTCTAATCACCACATCTTGAAATCCATCTTCCATGTGGAGGAAGTCAATTATCTACTGGTCATTATCAAAGACATGCTAATTATTAATGTTATTAGGTATGGATGGTTTATAAATCAACTCAACAGAAAAATATTCAAGCTCAAAACCTTCATTAAGAATTAATTTAGAAGCTACATTTGCTAATAGGTCTACCTCTTGATTTCTAGATCTAGGAATCGAAGAAATATTGAAAACTAAAAAATTTGAAAGAAAATTACATACCTCAGTTTGATAACTTTTCAAATGGGTAGAGATGCAGTGAATCGAATCTCTTACCTACTTAACAATAATCTTAGAATCTCCAAACAATAAAATTAAAACCTACAAGCAATAAACAACTTATTTCCCTTTGGGTCAAGTAACAAGCAACCAACACCAACACCTTATCTTGATTTTGATCCATCAAAATACATTGACATACATTGTTATCATTACCTAGTAGGATTAATTAAAGTTTTGTTTGGTGAAAGCATTTTATTATGAGATACTAGTTTAGAATGCTTTCCAAAATTCACAAAAGGGAAAATTTCAATAGAAAAAAATACAAAAAAAATGTATCAAATCTTTCCACAGCAGAATCACTAACTAGGATTAGTGTTGAAAATAGCAACAAAAAATGCTAAAAACGAGAATTGCTAAAAATAGCACTGCTATAAATAGCAATTTAGCCAGTGTTGATCTTAGCAACAATGGATGGAAAAATGGAAGTGTTAAAAATGGCATTCTATAAATAGCATTTTGGGATACCTTCCTATTTTAGTCAGTCCCTAAACTAAAATAGTGAAGTAAAATTCGAATTTGATCTTAGCAGCTGTTTGTAAAATAATTAATTAATTCATCTTGAGTTAATTAGTTAAGGAAAATCAAACACGAAGTCTATGTGGGGACATGCAATAGTTTCTCCATTAATTGAGGAATTTATCCATCAGTTAAAGAGATAAGGATGAGTTGTAATTAGTTGACTTAGTTAACTGAGTCAAGTCTAGTTAGATTAATTCAAACAGTTTGTTGAATTAATGTAAGTTCAATTAGTTAATGCTTGCATGCATGTAACTACTTCACTTCAGATAACTGAGTAGTCTCTCATAAATAACTCTTGCATGTCAGTTCAGACAGAGACCCAATTGAGATCAGATGGAGGGGTAGTGTACTATCAGATGCTAGAATATTCCATTGTGAATATTCCTTGCATGCAGAAGGAATTATTTCCTTGAGGATTGCACAGCTAATTCTTCAGGTTTAGTGAGTGTGATGAGGCCAATTCACACATGTGGCTTCACTGGACCCCAATAAAAACTGCGCAAGGAAATAGGAGGCTTAGAGGGCTTGAGGAGGACATAGACTATGTCTATTTAGTTTGTGAGCTGTATTGTTTGATTACAGAGAGTGCAGGATAGCTTGAGAGCTGATTCTTTTTGTAACTTGAACAAGATTTCCACTTGTATGATAATACAGAGTTGGGGTTTTAGGATGAGGCTTTCCCCGAGTTACTTCTTCTGTGTTATGTGTGATTGATTTCTCATTCTCAGTTATATGTGTTCTCTTGATCTTGCTCAATTCAATTAAGCTTCCGCAAAGTGTTGTAGAAGAAGATCTTGTATTTTGTTTTAGTATATTACATAATCTGTTGATCTACAGTGGGAATTTCTACATGGTATTGGAGCAAAGGTGATCAAGGCGAAGAACAATATACAAGAAGGATAAGTTCGAAGTTTGTGGTTCCTGAATATAGAAATCGAGTTCTTATCACATCTCAGTTTCACCTATGGCATTCAGTGGTTTAAGACTCGAGTATGCCCTTGATGGCAACTCGAATTATATAGCTTGGAAGGATCACATGGAGACAATATTAGAGGATAATGGTTTAAAGGACTTCATTGATCAAGAAGTCCCCAAGCCGACTGATGCTACTCAACTAGCGGAATGGAAGAAATGTGTGGCTAGAGCAAGGAGAATCCTCCTGGAGGAAGTTCGAGACCACATTGTCTCGAGCCTCCATGGGAAGAAGACATAGTTTTCGATGTGGAAAACGTTGAAAGATTTATATCAGAACAGCAATGATCAGAGGAAGCTGGCACTGAAAGACAAGCTTTGTAAGATCAAGTGTGAAAAGGGCGACACGATCTCTACATATCTAAACAAGCTCGCCACCTGTAGGGATGAGCTTGGAAGTGTAGGTATCATGACCGTTGATGATGACATGGTGAGTCTTGCACTCCTCAGTCTTCCTAGGCAATGGCATAGCTACCAAGACTCGGTTAATGGAAGAGAAAAAATGCAATATTGGGAACGACTTTGGTCAGATCTGATGCATGAGGAAATAAGAAGAAGCACCAGAGATGGATCCTCATCGAAGCAAGATGATGAGGAAAATCTAGCCTTAGCGAGTAAGGCGAGGAAAGGGAAATGGAAGGCGTCCCGTCCCAAATCCGATTCTTCCCATGGTGTGAAGAAGATTGAAAAATTGATAGTACAATGCTTTCATTGTCATGAAGTGGGCCATTATGCTACGAATTTTCCGCAGAAGAAATCCAAGAAGGGTTCCTTAAAGGGATCTGATGGTGAGGCATTGGCCTCACGGTTTGAGCTATATTTCTAGCTTATCGCATGCATGGTTTCATCCATGGTGGGATGTGTGTGGTACCTGGACAGTAGAGCTTCATTCCACATGTCAGGTGACAAGAATCTTTTCAGTACCTTGGAGGAGAAGGATCTCCAGATGCGGATCGGGATGGGCGATGATGGAAAGTACCGTGTTTTAGGTGAAGGTACGGTTGTGTGTTAGAGGGAGCATGGAGATCCCCTCACCCTGACTAACGTAAAGTATGTACCAGGTCTGAAGAAGAATCTTGTTTCTGTCACTATGCTAGAAGATAAAGGCTATGATGTAGTCTTTAGTCAAGGAAGGGTATTCCTGATGCATATCGGCACTGGAGAGACAAAGCGAATAGGGATTCGAGTTAAGAATATCTACAAGCTGGAGGTAGATGACTATGCTGCTTTGAGTTCCAAAGCTGAGATGGTGCAGAGCCAAGATGTTGGTGAGCTATGGCATAGAAGACTAGGCCACTTGCACCAGGGAGCCTTGAAGATCATGCAGCAGATTTCTACTGGATTACCCAAGGGAAAACTTGACTATATGACTACATGTAAAGGTTGTACCTTGGGTAAGTATGCAAAATATTCCTTTCTGGATCAAGACAGTAGAGCTGGAGCAATCCTGGAGTGAGTTCACTCAGATGTTTTTGGACCTTTCTCTACAGCCTCCACCGCTAAACAAAGGTACTATGTTATTTTTATTGATAATTTTTCTCGTAGATGTTGGATCTACTTTATGCAAAAGAAGGATTAGACCTTCTTGAGGTTTTGTGAGTTTAAAGCCTTGGCAGAGAAAGAATCTAGAAAGAAAATAAAAGCCTTGCGTAGCGACAATGGTGGAGAGTATGTCTCGCAATAGTTTAAAGACTTCTGCGCTGCAGAAGGTATTAAACGGGAATTGACGGCACCCCATAACCCACATCGTAATGGGGTGGCCGAAAGGAAGAACAGATCGATTGTGGGAGCAGCTCGAGCAATGTTGCATGACCAAAGCCTACCACTGCATTTGTGGGCTGAGGCATGCAATACAATAGTATACTTGTAGAACAGAAGCCCGCACCATATACTGGGAATGAAGACACCTATGGAGGCCTATTCTAGGAAGTGACCTGATGTAAGTCACTTCTGAATCTTTGGATCATCAATTTACTATCATGTGACCAAAGATGCCAGGAAGAAGCTAGACCCAATATCTGAGTTGGGAATACTTGTGGGGTACATGGATACACCCCACAACTATCGGGTGTACTTGCCTTCCACTCAGAGGACTGTGGTACACAGGGATCTGAAGTTCGATGAGTAGAAAGTCATGTGCTTATCCCTTGAGAGGGAGCTCAAGTTGCATGCATATGAGGAACTTTCAATTCCTAAGGATGAGGAGCCTTAGATTGATGCGGAGCAGCCACATGCATAGGATTCGGGAGTGGAGACATCCACTCATGCTGATACTTCCAGAGATGGGTAAAAACGCTCAAGGGAAGCTGACAGGTTGATGCTAGATGCGCGGGAGAATGTGGGACAGACATCTTCTCAGTGTAGATAGAGGAGGTTGCTTGAGCGGTACACTGGGTACATGGCCCTAGTTGGGGAGTGTGTAGATATCGAAACTTCTTCATTCGAGGAGGCAGTGCAGCAACCAGTCTGGGTTGATGCAATGGGAGAGGAGTACGACTCTATCATTCGGAACAGTGTGTGGGATGTTGTCCCAAGGCCTCGGGGCAAGTTAGTGGTGAGTTCCAGATGGCTTTACAAGGTAAAGCAGGCAGCTGATGGCAATGTTGAGAAACATAAGGCAAGGTTTGTTGCCTAGGGTTTCTCAAAGGTCGAGGGGATCGACTACGATGAGAATTTTTCTGCCATAGCAAGGTACTCATAAATTAGATTGATGTTGGCAGTATCAGCTCAGATGGGGTGGAAGATCCACTAGATTGATGTGAAGACAACATTCCTCAATGGGAAGATTAAGGAGGAGGTGTACATTGAGAAGCCAAAGGGTTTCGAGACCTTTGATCATGAGTCGCATGTGTACAGATTCAAGAGGGCTTTGTATGGGCTGAAGTAAGCACCCTGTGCTTGGTACACCAGGATTGACAGCTATTTCACTAGTTTGGGCTCCACCAAGAGTGAAGCAGATGCGTACCTTTACCACATCATGGTAGAAGGTAAACCATTGATCATTGTTCTTTATATCGATGATCTGATTTTGACAGGTGATGATCAGCTGATATAGTCTTGCAAGGAGGACCCTGCAAGAGAGTTCGAGATGGAGGACATGGGCCTTATGCACTACTTTCTAGGCATGGGGTTCTGGCAGAAAGATGGGGAAGTATTTGTGTCTCAAGGAAAGTATGCCAATGAGGTACTCAGGTGCTTTCACATGGAGAAGTGCAAGCCCATGCAGACTCCTCTAGCTGGGAACTGGAGGAAAGAGGATGCTACTTCAGGTGAGGTAGTAGTTACTACTGTTTATCGGAAACTGGTGGGTTCACTTATGTATCTCATGAACACACGACCCGACTTATGCTTTGCGATGAACCAGCTGAGTCAAGCTATGGTTCAACCTACCAAGCTATTTTGGAAAGAAGCAAAGAATGTGCTGAGATACCTCAGAGGCACATCTCAGTTCGAATTGTGGTACAGACGGACAGAGGGAGTGAAGCTTCAGGGATTCACAGATGCAGATTGGGCAGGGAGTCCATCAGACTGGAAGAGTACTTCTGGAGGAATCTTCAACCTTGGTTCAACTGCAGTTTCCTGGTACAATAGGAAACAGAGATCAGTTGCACTTAGCTCAGCAGAGGCTGAATACATGGCTGCTAGTCAGGCTGCATGTGAGGCCATTTGGATGCGGAAGATTCTAGTGGGATTGTTTGGTTAGATGATGGATCCTACAGTGATCTACTGCGATAATCAGAGTTGTATCAAACTTTTTGAGAATCCAGTTTTTCATGATAGGTCCAAGCACATTGATATCTGGTATCACCATCTTTGACACTGTGTGGTCAAGAGGATCGTGTTTTTGTTGTATGTTTCGACCGAGGAATAGGATGCAGATATTTTGACGAAGGTATTGTCAAAATGCAAGTTCGAGTTTCACAGAGACAGGATTGGGGTTAATAATAATCCCTTTCTTGTTGAGAGGGAGTGTTGAAAATAGCAACAAGAAATGATAAAAATAGAATTGCTAAAGTAACACTACTATAAATAGCAGTTCAGCCAGTGTTGATCTTAGCAACAATGGATGGAAAAATGGAAGTGCTAAAAATGGCATTATATAAATAACATTTCAGAATACCTTCCTATTTTAGTCAGTGCCTAAACTGAAATAGTGAAGTAAAATTCGAATTTGATCTTAGCAGCTGTTTGTAAAATAATTAATTAATTCATCTTATGTTAATTAGTTAAGGAAAATCAAACATGAAGTCTATGTGGGGACATGAAACAGTTTCTCCATTAATTGAGGAATTTATCCATGAGTTAAAGAGATAAGGATGAGTTGTAATATTGAGTTGTAATTAGTTGACTTAGTTAACTGAGTCAAGTCTAGTTAGATTAATTCAAACAGTTTGTTGAATTAATGTAATTTTAGTTAGTTAATGCTTGCATGCATGTAACTACTGCACTTTAGATAACTGAGTATTCTCTCATAAATAACTCATGCATGTCAGTTCAAACAGAGACCCAGTTGAGATCAGATGGAGGGGCAGTGTACTATCAGTTGCTAGAATATTCCATTGTGAATATTCCTTGCATGCAAAAGGAATTCTTTCCTTGAGGATTGCATAGTTACTTCTTCAGGTTTAGTGAGTGTGATGAGGCCAATTCACACATGTGGCTTCACTGGACCCCAAGAAAAACTGTGCAAGGAAATAGGAGGCTTAGAGGGCTTGAGGAGGACATAGACTATGTCTATTCAGTCTGTGAGCTATATTGTTCGATTGCAGAGAGAGCATGATAGCTTGAGAGCTGATTCTTTTTGTAACTTGAACAAGATTTCCACTTGTATGATAATACAAAGTTGGGGTTTTAGGCTGAGGCTTTCCCGGGTTATTTCTTCTGTGTTATGTGTGATTGATTTCTCATTCTCAGTTATATGTGTTCTCTTGATCTTGCTCAATTCGATTAAGCTTCCGCAAAGTGTTGTAGAAGTAGATCTTGTATTTTGTTTTAGTATATTACATAATCTGTTGATCTACAGTGGGAATTTCTACATGGTATCAGAGCAAAGGTGATCAAGGTGAAGAACAGTATACAAGAAGGAGAAGTTCGAAGTTTGTGGTTCCTGAATATAGAAATCGAGTTCTTATCACATCTCAATTTCACCTATGGCGTTCAGTGGTTTAAGACTCGAGTATGCCCTTGATGGCAGCTTGAATTATATAGCCTGGAAGGATCGCATGGAGGCAATATTAGAGGATAATGGTCTAAAGGACTTCATTGATCAAGAAGTCCCCAAGCCGACTGATGCTACTCAACTAGCGGAATGGAAGAAATGTGTGGCTAGAGCAAGGAGAATCCTCTTGGAGGGAGTTCGAGACCACATTGTCTCAAGCCTCCATGGGAAGGAGACACCGTTTTTGATTTGGAAAACATTGAAATATTTATATCAAAACAATAGAGATCAGAGGATGCTAGCGCTGAAAGACAAGCTTTGTAAGATCAAGTGTGAAAAGGGCGACACGATCTCTACATATATGAACAAGCTCACCACCTGCAGGGATGAGCTTGGAAGTGTAGGCATCACGACCACTGGTGATGACATGGTGAGTCTTGCACTCCTCGATCTTCCCAGGAGCTAGCATAGCTACCAAGACTCGGTTAATGGAAGAGAAAAACTACCAGATTGGGAATGACTTTTGTTGGATCTGATGTTGAGGAAATAAGAAGAAGCACCAGAGATGGATCCTCATCGAAGCAAGATGATGAGGAAAATCTAGCCTTAACGAGTAAGGCGAGGAAAGGGAAAGGGAAGCTGTCCCATCCCAAATCTGGTTCTTCCCATGGTGGGAAGAACATTGACAAATCGAAAGTACGATGCTTTCATTATCATGAAGTGGGCCATTATGCTATGAATTGTCCATAGAAGAAATCCAAGAAGGGTTCCTCAAAGGGATCTGATGGTGAGGCACTGACCTCAAAATTTGAGCTGGATTTCTCACTTATCGCATGCATGGTTTCATCCATGGTGGGATGTGTGTGGTACCTAGACAATGGAGCTTCATTCCACATGTCAGGTGACAAGAATCTTTCCAATACCTTGGAGGATAAGGATCTCCAGATGCGGATCGAGATGGGAAATGATGGAAAGTATCGTGTTTCAGGTGAAGGTATGGTTGTGTTTTAGAGGGAGCATGGAGCTTCCATCACCTTGATTGATGTAAGGTATGTACCAGGTCTAAAGAAGAATCTTGTTTCTATCACTATGCTAGAAGATAAAGGCTATGATGTATTCTTTAGTCAAGGAGAGGTATTCCTGAGGCATATCGATACAGGACAGACAAAGCGAATAGGGATTCGAGTTAAGAATCTCTATAAGCTGGAGGCAGACAACTGTGCTGCTTTGAGTTCCAAAGCTGAGATGGTGTAGAGCCAAGATGTTGGCGAGCTATGGCATAGAAGACTGGGCCACTTGCACCATGGAGCCCTGAAGATCATGCAGCAGATTTCTACCGGATTACCCAAGGGAAAACTTGAGCAGACAACTACATGCAAAGGTTGTACCTTGGGTAAGTATGTGAAATCTTCCTTTCCGGATCAAGATAGTAGAGCTGGAGCAATCCTGGAGCGATTTCACTCAGATGTTTGTGGACCTTTCTCTACAGCCTCCACCGCTAAACAAAGGTACTATGTTATTTTTATTGATGATTTTTCTTGTAGATGTTGGATCTACTTTATGCAAAAGAAGGATCAAACCTTCTTGAGGTTTTGTGAGTTTAAAGCCTTGGCAGAGAAAGAATCTGGAAAGAAAATAAAAGCCTTGCGTAGTGACAATGGTGGAGAGTATGTCTCCCAATAGTTTAAAGACTTTTGTGTTGTAGAAGGTATTAAACGGGAATTGACGGCACCCCATAACCCACAGCAGAATGGGGTGGCCAAAAGGAAGAACAGATCGATTGTGGGAGCAGCTTGAGCGATGTTGCATGACCAAAGCCTACCACTGCATTTGTGGGCTGAGGCATGCAATACAGCAGTATACTTGCAGAACAGAAGCCCGCACCGTATACTGGGAATGAAGACACCTATGGAGGCCTATTTCAGAAGCGACCTGATGTAAGCTACTATTGAATCTCTGGATCATCAGTTTACTGTCATGTGACCAAAGATGCCAGGAAGAAGATAGACCCAATAGCTGAGTTGGGAATACTTGTGGTGTACACGGATACACCCCACAACTATCAGGTGTACCTGCCTTCCACTCAGAGGACTGTGGTACACATGGATTTGAAGTTCGACGAGTAGAAAGCCGTGCACTTATCACTTGAGAGGGAGCTCAAGTTGCATGCAGATAAGAAAATTTCAGTTCCTAAGGATGAGGAGCCTCAGATTGATGCGGAGCAGTCGCATGCAGAGGATTCGGGAGTGGAGACATCCACTCATGCTGATACTTCCAGAGATCGGCGGAAACAATCAAGGGAAGCTGATAGGTTGATGCTGGATGCACAGGAGAATGTGGGACATACATCTTCTCAGCGCAGACAGAGGAGGTCGCCCGAGCGGTACACTGGGTACATGGCCCTAGTTGGGGAGTGTGTAGATACCAAACCTTCTTCATTCGAGGAGGCAGTGCAACAACCAGTCTGGGTTGATGCAATGGTAGAGTATGACTCTATCATTTGGAACAGTGTGTGGGATGTTGTCCCAAGGCCTCAAGGCAAGTCAGTGGTGAGTTCCAAATTTCTTTACAAGGTAAAGCAGGCAGCTGATGGCAGTGTTGAGAAACGTAAGGCAAGGTTTGTTGCCCGGGTTTTCTCATAGGTCGAGGGGATCAACTACGATGAGAATTTTTCTCCCGTAGCAAGGTACTCATCGATTAGATTGATGTTGGCACTATCATCTCAGATGGGGTGGAAGATCCACCAGATGGATGTGAAGACAACATTCCTCAATGGGAAGATTGAGGAGGAGGTTAAAATTGAGCAGCCAAAGGGTTTCAAGACCTTCGATTGTGAGTCGCATGTGTGCAGACTCAAGAGGGCTTTGTATGGGCTGAAGCAAGCACCCCGTGCTTGGTACACCAGGATCAATAGCTCTTTCACCGGTTGGGGCTTCACCAAGAGTTAAGCAGATGTGAACCTTTACCACATCATGGTAGAAGGTAAACCATTGATCATTGTTCTTTATGTCGATGATCTGATTTTGACAGGTGATGATCAACTGATAAAGCCTTGCAAGGAGGACCTTGCAAGAGAGTTCGAGATGAAGGACATGGCCCTTATGCACTACTTTCTAGGCATGGAGGTGTGGCAGAAAGATGGGGAAGTATTTGTGTCTCAAGGAAAGTATGCCAATGAGATACTCAGGCGCTTTCACATGTAGAAGTGCAAGCCCATGCAGACTCCTCTAGCTAGGAACTGGAGGAAGGAGGATGCTACTTTAGGTGAGGTAGTAGCTGCTACTGTTTATCACCATCTGGTGGGTTCACTTATGTATCTGGTGAACACACGACCCAACTTATGCTTTGCGATTTACTAGCTAGGTCAAGCTATGGTTTAGCCTACCAAGTTGTTTTGGAAAGCAGCGAAGCATGTGCTAAGATACCTCAGAGGCACATCTCAGTTTTAATTGTGGTAGAGACGGATAGAGGGAGTGAAGCTCCAGGGCTTCACAAATGCAGATTGGGCAGGGAGTCTATCAGACTGGATGAGCACTTTTGGAGGAATCTTCAACCTTGGTTCAGCTGCAGTTTCCTGGTACAGCAGGAAACAGAGATCAGTTGCACTTAGCTCAATATAGGCTGAATACATGGCTGCTAGTCAGGCTACATGTGAGGCCATTTGGATGCGGAAGATTCTAATGGGATTGTTTGGTCAGATGATGGATCCTACAGTGATCTACTGCGATAACCAAAGTTGTATCAAACTCTCTGAGAATCCAGTTTTTCATGACAGGTCCAAGCACATTGATATCCGATATCACCATCTTCAAGACAGTGTGGTCAAGAGGATCATGTTGTTGCTGTATGTTTCGACCGAGGAACATGATGTAGATATTTTGACGAAGGCATTGTCAAAATGCAAGTTCGAGTTCCACAGAGACAGGATTGGGGTTACTAATAATCCCTTTCTTGTTGAGAGGGAGTGTTGAAAATAGCAACAAGAAATGCTCAAAATAGCACTTTTATAAATAGCAGTTCAGCCAGTGTTGATCTTCGCAACAATGGATGGAAAAATGGAAGTGCTAAAAATAACATTCTATAAATAGCATTTCAGGACACCTTCCTAATTTAGTCAGTCCCTAAACTAAAATAGTGAAGTAAAATTCAAATTTGATCTTATCTGCTATTTGTAAAATAATTAATTAATTCATCTTGAGTTAATTAGTTAAGGAAAATCAAACATGAAGTCTATGTGGGGACATGCAACAGTTTCTCCATTAATTGAGGAATTTATCCATCAGTTAAAGAGATAAGGATGAGTTGTAATTAGTTGACTTAGTTAACTGAGTCAAGTCCAGTTAGATTAATTCAAATAGTTTGTTGAATTAATGTAAGTTCAGTTAGTTAATGCTTGCATGCATGTAACTACTGCACTTCAGATAACTGAGTATTCTCTCATAAATAACTCATGCATGTCAGTTCATACAGAGACCCAGTTGAGATCAGAAGGAATTATTTCCTTGAGGATTGCGCAGTTACTATCAGTTGCTAAAATATTCCATTGTGAATATTCCTTGCATGCAGAAGGAATTATTTCCTTGAGGATTGCGCAGTTACTTCTTCAAGTTTAGTGAGTGTGATGAGGCCAATTCACACATGTGGCTTCACTGGACCCCAATAAAAGCTACGCAAGGAAATAGGAGGCTTAGAGGGCTTGAGGAGGACATATACTATGTCTATTCAGTCTTTGAGCTGTATTGTTTGATTGCAGAGAGAGCATGATAACTTGAGAGCTGATTCCTTTTGTAACTTGAACAAGATTTCCACTTGTATGATAATACAAAGTTGAGGTTTTATGCTGAGGATTTCCCTGGGTTATTTCTTATGTGTTATGTGTGATTGATTTCTCATTCTCAGTTATATGTGTTCTCTTGATATTGCTCAATTCAATTAAGCTTCCGCAAAGTTTTGTAGAAGTAGATCTTGTATTGTGTTTTAGTATATTACATAATCTGTTGATCTACAGTGGGAATTTCTACAATTAGTTCATTAGGATCATTAATATTAGTAGCAATGTTTTTCATGTACCATTCATTGTTGATCTTGATTTTAGTTGGCTTCCCTTGCCATAGTAGCCATAAATGTGACCAATCAATGGTGAAATAAACATTAAGATGTTGTGACCAATCTTTGCTAAAAAATAGACCATAAGCCTTAGGAATGTCCACAACAATAATATCAATAATCTAAAGAACCTTATGATCTAAAGATAGTATGATAAGAAGATCATTTAACTCCCCGACTATTTTAATGTTTGTGTGGTCAATTTGTATAATTTTTACCACATATGGCTTCATGTCCACATTCAACTTTTCACAAATAGAAAGAGGCATCACATTAAAGGAAGCACCATAATCAATCATGCAGTTGGTGTGCATTTATATTGTAAATTTTGAAAGTAAGGAAGAAAGGAGGGACGATAACCTTCCTCATTTGTGTAGGGGAATTATCAAAAGTACATTTATTAATAGTGAATGGACCTGCCCCAATTTTATGAAAATTTGCCACTTCATTGTTTGGGGTTTTTTTCTTACCAGAAAATCTAACTAGAGTAAGTTGAGCCTTCTGCTGCATCATAAGAATTTTTAGAAACTCAAACACTGAAATATTAGTTTTGAATCTCTTAAGATATTCAATAAAAATTTGAGACAACAAGATTCTTGGGAGTTTCTACCTAGTTTTTTACATTTTTACTTTTAGCAGTGGTAGATGGACATAAGTCATTAACAACAATTTTACTGCAAGTGTTGTAGGGGTGTCGATTTTTGAAGATAGCTTCTTGGTATTCTTCCAACATATCACAAGTTAGATTGGAAAAAGTGACACATACTAGAAGGATGTTCATATTCGTCATGGTTAATAACAATTTCTTCCTCATCCTCATCTCATTATTCAGTCTTATAAAAAAGGTGAATCCACCACTTATTTTAGTGCTTGTAGAATATTCTCAAGTCCTTCAGCACTTAGTCCTTCAGTTGAAGGAGTAGATTTAGCTGGAAAGTTTTTCTTGAAGGGTATAAAATTAAATTTGTTCAATGGCCCATCTCCCGAGTTCTTCTTCAAGTCAATAATCTCATTGGATAACTTGTTTATGACCTTCTAAAGACTCTCGAGATTTAGATCTCCTTGTTCCTTCTTAGCTGAGGGTGTTTTGGAGGATGGCTCAAATTTATTTCATGAGAATGCAGCTTGATCACCTTAGGTGTCAAGATTGGCTTGAGGCTAAGAATATCCTTTTCAACAATAATAACCTATTGAAAGGCTAGTTGAATAGTTTTTTTATGGGCTCGTTTTACACACATGGAAATATCAATAGGTAGGGCCTTAATGTAATAGCCAACCACTAGGTTTTCAACAAGTATGGACTCAAGAGGAATTTTGTTTTTCAAAGCCTAAAATCTCACATTGGAATATTTAATTATTTCCTTCCATTCCATTTTCATGTTAGGTAATTTCATGACTAGAACTTCAGGTGTTTTATGATCCCTATTTTTTTCTAAAAATTCAGTTTCAAATTGACTCCATGAAGTGATACTTTGGGTTTGATTTAAAAAAAAACATGTTGAGGCCTTTCCCTCAAAGATATAAGGGAAGAAATTACATATAACATCTTCATAAAAAACACTTTTCTATCTAATGACTAACATGGATGTTTTTATCTGATCATCTGTAGGTTGTTTGGTGTTAGGATAAAATTTTGGGAGAAATTTTTGAGGATTTCTAGATAATGAGTGTTGTACACCTGGCACAACAAGAACGTCCTAGTCAAGCCATGGAGTAGCAGGGTTGTTTCCCTGGTTATTTCCTTGATTATTTCCTTAATTCTTTT